>LR738712.1:109886108-110054696 GCA_902687465.1 Secale cereale | reverse complement strand
AGAAGCGGCCAGGGGTAGGCTCCCATGACATCCGACGATGGAGGGGCGCCGCGCTGACGGGAACGGCGGCCGGCCATGGGCGGCGGACGGCGGGACAAGCGAGGAGGTGGCGCAGCGGGGTGATGCGAGGCAACAGGAGTAGGCGGCATGCACGGGAGGAGCGGATCTGTTGGCCGGAGAAAATGGAGAAGAAGGAGAAGGGCGGAGAAGGCCTGACCTGCGCCGCCGGCTGCTCTGCGTCGCGGCCCTGTTCGCCTCCTCTCCCGCTCGCCGCTCTGCCTCTTCTTTTCGTGAGCGTGGTCGAAGGGGTAAGTGCGGGCGCGTTACCGAATATTAGCGAAAACCTTGCTCGACCCCTCCGAATTCGGGAATAGAGAGGCGGGCTTTTGAGCGGGCCATCGAATATCCCGGGCCAATTCCGTGCACTCAATTCCATGTGCATCTGAACAGCAGAATTCGGCCCATCCAATGCCAATATCAATATCTAGGCCTGAATATCAACATCCAAACATAGTGTAATGAATTTTTGAAAAATGTTCGGTATGCGTTAAAAAAGTGTACAACATGTATTTTTAAAAGAGTTCAACGTGAGTTACAAAATTATTGTTTAAATTATCCTTACATTTCCATAAACACATTTTACATGTTTGATACTTTCTCGAATTTAATGTTATCCACATAAATTAAGTTCATGTCAACCTCTTCGAAGTACACAATAAAACTGGATAAATATTTAAAATATAAAATATTTGCATATTGATAATTGTATTTTTCATGTGGGAAAATTTATGCGTTATGAAACTAAACGGGAACTTGGAAAAATAAAAACTAAAGAAAATTGTAGAGTGATACATGGATTGTATTTAGTATTTACACAACTTTGTAGCTAAGGCCCCTCCCAATGCTCCACCTTGTACAGGTGCTAAGGCTGCCATGTAGGCAAAAATTCTGATGTGGCGAGGTAATTAAGAGGAGAGAGATGAGTGTGGTGACCCCAGGAAGAAACAATGCTAAGCGCGAGAACCTAGGCAAAAGACTTAAATGGAAGAGTCCCACCAATGCATGAAGAAATTTAGTTGCAAAATCATTAAATGAAGCATGCTTAGCACCAACAAGTTAAGCACCTATGCATTGAGGCTTTAGTTGCTAAAGTTTTTAATGTGCTTAGCACCTCATGTTAGCACCAATGCATTGGAAGTAGCCTAATAGTTGAATTCAAAGCATACTCCGGTCGGCTGGCCAGATCGTGCCGTTGTTGAACATGATGTGGCAGGTTTGATACCTCTCCATGGAGTTTTTTTCATGTTATTTCTCGCTATACTACAATGTTTTTGATGGCTTTTCTATTAATTAAATAAAACATGAGGGGGGTTTCTGTAAAAAAAACATGTGCGGGCCACCCAGTGCCTCTTAGAGCATCTCCACTAGGGTCCCAGGATGCCCCCAAGCACCTTTTTTTAGCATCGGTGGGTAAAGAACATCCCAGCCATGCCCCCAAGACGTCGTTTTGCGCCCGATTTTGTGAAAATTAGCGCCGACATGCCCATCCCACACCCAGCCCGCCGAAGGGCAGCTGGGGACGCCGACATTTGCTTTTTGCACGCGCTGCCCCACTTGCCAGCCCCTCTCTCTCCCCTCTCCTCTCCTTTTCTCTCTGTTCTTTCTCCTCTTTCCTCTCCTTTTTCCTTCCGCCACCTACCACCCACCGTTGCGGCCTCCTGCCCGCCGTCGCATGCCAGGGGGCGTGCCTCCAAGGCCTCCTCTCGCCCTCCCCTCGTCGGCCACCACGGCCCCGCTCCCGCCGCACTGGCCGCCTTCCCTGCTGCTGGCCGCCTTCCCTGCTCGTCCGCCCGCGCCTCTGCTCACGGTCGTGCGCGCACCCCTGCCTCACCTCGCGCCCGCCTGCTCCCATGCATTAGCCCCGTGCCATGCCACCGTGCCCCGCCGCTGCCTTCGGCTTGCCCGGCGGAGCTCCCGCAGATGCAACCGCTCCGCCTGGCCGCAACCCTCCTCTGCTCCGCCGGCTCGCGCTCGCCCCCGCCGCCAGGTCGTGCTTGACCGGTGCAAATAAGCATCGCGGGTGTGGAGGCGGCCGTGCGGGCTCTCACCGCAATCGTGGCGCTGGATGGCATCGAGGACGCGAACAAGAGGTGGGTTGCCGCGGCCTCGGCGGCGTTGCTGGCCCGCGTCCTGCGGCGCGGGCGCCGGGAGCGAGACGGGCGGGCATGGTGAAACGCGGCGGCGGTACCTGGGGGTGGCCCGAGGGGTCGAAGGGGACCCAGGTGCGGCAGGGGTCGGCAGGGTGGCGGAAGTGGGTGGCCGGCATGAACTGGAGGCCCTCGAGCACGAGGACGGCGGCGAGTATGCCAGCATCTGCATCCCGGGCCACGCCCGCGGCGCTGGCTCGACGTCGCAGTGGATGACGCGCTGCCCGGCCGGGGGCTCACCCTCGCCCTCGTGCTCATCGTGCTGCTCTGCTCAAGCACAACGAAGACAGCGTCGGGCTTGCACTCGTGCTCATCGTGCTGTTCTGCTCGAGCTCGGCGGCGAGGCCGGGGCGGCCGCGGCCTGGGCACGGCTTGGGGATGGACACGGCTGGAAACTGTTTCACCCCCAGGCCAAAAAAATCCACCGGCAGCCACCCAAGCGACCAAAAAAATGCCTCCTGGGGGCGCCAATGGCTGGAGATGCTCTTAGGCACTGATAAGCGGGCCACCGTCACGTTTGTACGCCACGCGGGCTGGATGTACCTTCGGATATGAATGGAGGCACCGTATTTGCACGGCCTGGCAAGTTCTAGCACCATTTCCACGTATTTTGCAACTTTAGGCACTAAACTGATCGCGCAGGACAAGTTAAGGCACCTCTAGTGTATTTAACTCTTTTTAAATCTATATATGTGCATCGAGTTTTGAGCTGATTTTTTCGGATCTGAAGACATACCCCACATGAATGTTGTCAAATAATTTTGAATTGTTTAAAATGTCTAAATATGATTTATTTATTCTATAATGCTATTGAGGTAACAGATTCATGGGAACGTCTCGTGATGAAGGCAGCTCTATTGCTTGAACAAATCTCTACGGCGTGGCATTCTCATCAGCACGAAGTGGTATGAGCTAGAAATGAGACCGATAGGGTATCTCCAACGCCGACCCTTAAATCATCCGCATACGTTCGGATCACGTTGTTCAGACGTGTTGGGTGATCTAGACGCACTTTTTGCCGCAAAACGGAGATAAAGTTTCTTTGGGGGAGGGGGGGTGGCTTTGCCGAAGTCCGAACAGTAGACACGTAGGAATTCGTCACCCCCAGCCCACCCAAAACTCCCACTTGGTCCCATTTTTTCCCAATCCGACCATTCTCCCCTCTTGCTTTGCATCCGCACCCTCCTTCAACGCCGCCGATGTACCTCTTCGGCCAGACCTCCCGCTACCAACACCGACGTGCCCGCTCGCCTTTTACGATGATGTCGTCCACCCAGGACATGTCCATAGGCAGTGTAACGATCCGTATTTGTCACATAGTAATTACACCCTTAACAAGATAATTAAGTAGAATATATTAAGCAAATACATTTAAGATTTCTTCAACAAGAATAACCATTCAAATATTTATATTTATATTCACACACCTCAAATAGTACAGCTGTGCAGGTGTATTACAAATCTTTGGAAAAAAAATATAGGGAGACCAGACTATGCTAAGCTATACAACAATGCTACACCAAACTTAGACAACATAAAAATATCTCTAGGTCAACTAGGACAACATACAACATTTGAGATACACATGGACCACCACCCTCACGTGCACCATATTAATAGTCAATTGGTCGACAATATAGTCTATGTATGGGCTTCAACCTTCATCCAATTAGAAGCTAGCACATGTGAGAACAATAGCGAAGGAATGGAATGGGCAGCCATACCAGCCAAGGAGATGGTTTTCTGGTATTAAAAGGAGAGAGAGCAGAGCAAGCCATTGCCAAGACTCCACACGTCTCCATTCTTCCCCAAATAGCCAAACCAACAGCTTGTCTTCTCCACTGTCTTCATATCTCCATCTGCTTGTCTTCTCCACTGTCTTCATCTCTCCATCTGCAACCAACAAAGATCCAAGAGCAATAAGCAACAAAGATCCAAGAGCAATAAGTAGAGATGGTGACCTAAGAAATCACCAGTAGACTGATGTAGCAATACGAGCTGAGCATCGAGGCATCCGGTGGCAACGAGAAGATCATTGCGAACTAGTTCCCCATGGCTCTCAAGGACTGCGCGTGCTTGTGGCTCCTAAACCTGCCCACGGGATCAATCTCCACCTGGGGAGAGATACGAGTGGTTCATTGCCAACTTCAGGGCACCCGCGACTGCCCCCCCGGCCGCAGGTGACCTGCGGCGCATCAAGCAACAACCGGGAGAGACCATGCAGGAGTTCATCCAGTGCTTCAACAGCGTCCGCGTCAAGATCCCCAAGGTCACGGACGAGGCCATCATTTCAGCGTTCTCGGACGGCGTCCGTGATGTCAAGATGAAGGAGGAGATCGCCATCCATGAAGATCTGTGCACGACCCTAGAGTTGTTCAACCTCGTGACCAAGTGCGCCAGAGCTGAGGAGGGGAGCCTCTCCCTCGTCGAGCTCCCCGTTGCTGACCCTGAAGACAAGAAGGCCAAGAGCAATCACGTGAAGCACAAGGGGGTGGCAGTGCACGCGGCTGAGCCAGAGATGAAGCGTGGCCACGACTACCCAGAGTCCTCGAAGAACAGCTGTCCGTTTTGCGCCTTCCACAACGTACACAGCCACAACACCCATGACTATCAAGAGCTCAGGGCCCTCCGCGAAGGGCGCGTCAGCCAACGCCCCGAGAGCAGCAACCGTGGTTACGACCGTGGAGGTAGTCGGAACGGGGGACGCTAGGACGACCGCGGCCCCCGCCAGGAGTGGCATGATCAGCCTCGGGAGGACCGTTGGCGTGATCAGCCTCGTGAGGATGCCTGGAGGGACCAACCTTGTGAAGGTGCCTGGAGGGACCAGCCTCGCGAGGACCGTCCCCAGGGCAAGGCCGGCCTCCCTCCTCTGTCGCCGCCAAGAAGAAACAACGACCAGGACGAGGGGGTTGGGGGCTTCCAGGAGCCTCGAGCCATCGCCTGCATCTTGGGCGGAGCGCATGCCCCGGTCTCTCAGCGCCTCTTCAAGCAGTTCGCCCGAGAAGTAAACACGGCTCTCCCCAAGCTCGAGGCCATGCGTCCACTCAGGTGGTCCAAGTGCCACATCACCTTCAGTTCAGCAGACCAGCTCAAGTGCGCGGCGACGGCCGGCATCCTCCCGATGCTTTGTTCACCCGTCATCAACAACGTTCAAGTTACCAAGACCCTCATCGATGGCGGCGCAGGGCCCAATGTCCTGTCCATCGAGACATTCGACAACCTCCAAGTACCATACGATCAGCTACTTCCCACCAAGCCTTTCACCGGAGTGACCGACGGCTCCACCACCCCAATAGGCCAAATCCGCCTGCCTGTCACCTTTGGCAAGTGCGACAACTACCACACTGAGCTCACCGACTTCGGCGTCGCTCACATTCGTCTACCATACAACGCCATCCTCGGGTACCCAGCCCTGGACAAGTTCATGGCAGTGACTCACCACGGCTACAATGTCCTCAAGATGCCAGGAAGCGGCGTCATCATCATTGTCGCTTGCACAGAGAAGGACGCGGTGTGCTCACTCGAGCGCGCTTACCAGGCAGCGGCGGTCGAGGATCCAGACAATGATGGCACCATCTACCCTCCTGAGGCCGTCCCAAGAAGAAGAAGTGGTTGCTCGCCCTGGATCCCCATGAAGATGTGGCGCCTGGTGGTCACACCTCAGGGCCTGTTCCCAGGGATGGGGTGCCTCCCTCCCTCGCATAGGAAGGCGCGCATGACGCTCCCCTCAGTCTGGGCTCGAGGGCTCTCCTCCGGAGGGCCTCTGACCTAGCCAATGTCTCGAGGGAGGCGCTCGGGCACCATGCCGAGGCGTGCTTCGTCGCGCGTTTCCATCCGGGGCCTCAGAGTGTGAGGCACCAAGCGCTCAGGAGTTCATCAGCCAGACCGTCGAAGACTTGTAGGTACCAAGAGGAATTCGGGGCGAGCACTGCCCGGCACCTCGAAGTGCAGCTGTCGCCCCAGGCTCGGGCGATGGGCTACGCGTCTGCATCAACATCCCGCACTCAACAGGATGGCGTATCAGGAGCTCTACTGGCCCTCTCAGGTAGGCCGGTCTGAGGGACCCCCTCACAGCTACGTTCGCATGCCCTTCGGCTTGCCGAACCAGGCGACCCTGCACCAGCGCCACATGCGGGAAGTATTGGCGACTCGCGAGGCCAGGCATCAGGAGATCCTGGCGGAAGTGGCCTCGGTTCTTCGCGAGCTCTGGGAACCTCCAGAGCCTCACAAGGCCCCGGAGCCAGGCGGCACGCAAGGAATGGCATCTGCATCGAGCATCTTCAGCTGCAGCAGCACTACTTCAGCAACTGTGCCACATGACATTTTCCTGTCTTGTTTAGCTGGGAGCGCCCCTTGGGCTGCATCATTCCAAGGTCGCATGGGCCTGTCCCTGCGGCGTGTATCCTTTTGCATCTTTAGCTTACCCTGTTGGGGGCGCCCCCTCTGGCCGCAACATCCCCAGGCCGCACGGGTCCGTCCTCGTGGCATGCATCTCATTTTGTGATGCTTGGTTTAGCTCATTTCCTCCTACGATTTGCCTCACGAGCATCACCTACTCACTCTGTAGGATCGAAAGTATGTCTAGAGGGGGGGTGATTAGACTACTTGTAAATATAAAAATTCTGCCTTTTGACAAAGAACAGTTTTTGGCAGATTCACAATTATGATCAAGTCAAGCATCACCCTACACATGCAATTCTAGAGTATAGGCAGCGGAAAGTAAATTGCACATGTAGTAAAGAGAGGTGGAGAAGATCAAACGCAATTTGGAGACACAATGATTTTTCCCGTGGTTCCGATAGGTGGTGCTATCGTACATCCACGTTGATGGAGACTTCAACCCACGGAGGGTAACGGCTGCGCGAGTCCACGGAGGGCTCCACCCACAAAGGGTCCACGAAGAAGCAACCTTGTCTATTCCATCATGGCCTACGCCCACGGAGGGCTAGCCTTACTCGGGGTAGATCTTCACGAAGTAGGCGATCTCCTTGCCCTTACAAACTTCTTGGTTCAACTCCACATCTCGATGACGGAGGCTCCCAAGCGACACCTAACCAATCTAGGAGGCACCACCCTCCAAAAGGTAATAGATGTTGTAGATGATGATGAACTCCTTGCTCTTGTGCTTCAAATGATAATCTCCCCAACACTCAACTCTCCTCACTGATTTGGCTGTGGTGGAAGAAAGGATTGAGTGGAAAGCAACTTGGGAAGGTTAGAGATCAAGCTTCATATGGTGGGAGTGGAGCAACTTGATCTCAACACAAGGGTAGGTAGTTCTCTTCTCAGAAATGTAAGGTAGGAGTGGTAGTTCTTTCTGTTGGCTCTCTCCACGAATGAAGATGGGGTGGAGGGGTATAAATAGCCTCCACACAAAATCCAACCGTTACACACATTTGAGCAATCTCGGTGGGACCGAAGTGGACAACTCGGTGAGACCGAAAGTTCAAATAATGTGAACGTTAGGGTTTTCGGTGGGACCGAATATACAATCTCGGTTAGTCCGATTTGTGTAAAGACAAGAGCATACCAGTTTCGGTGGGACCGACTTCATCATCTCGGTGACACCGATTTGATGACAGAAGGTTACAAAACCTTGGCAACTCATGTTTCGGTGAAACCGATTTCAGAATCGGAATATCCGAGATTACTAGGGTTTGGCTTATGGCTGAGGTGGTTCATCTCGGTGTGACTGAGTTGGGAATATCGGTGGCACCGAGATTACTTATGAGTGTTTATGGCAGTGAAAGTTGCTGATAGTTTAGGAGATGTATCACTAAGCACTTGAGCAACCAGATCATCAACATAACCTCATCCCCTTTTAATAGTATTGGCTTTTCCTATGGACTCAATGTGATCTTGGATCACTAAACCAAAAATAGAGTCTTGAGCTTTTGCCAATGCTTGCCTTAGCATTTTGAGGGGTCCACTTCTTCAGTCCTTGCCATACCCATATCACTGAACTTCTCTGAAATGATTCTCAAGTAACTATTAGTTCAATGATATATATGTTGTTATTAATTGCCAAAACCACCTGGGGATTAGTTGCACTTTCAATCTCCCCCTTTTTGGTAATTGATGACAGCATATAGATCAAAGCTTCGACAAAGGATATAATCAATGAATATTATCGTCGCTTTGAGAAGTATGTGATAAGCAAGAGCTTCCCCTAAATTTGTGCATTATTTAAGATTTGCGTTTGAATGCAAATGCACAATCGATTAGGATCATGGGTCACTCTTCCATGTCACATACATCTTGGTGGAGCGCACAAAATGATAAGAATGAACAGCATGCACCCAATCACCAAGACATGAGTAAATAGTCATACAAGATAGGAAAGGCATATGATAAGCATTAAGCACACATTAAAGCATAGTACGACCAAGCACTCATTAAGGTAGCATCAAACGGAGTATCAAGCACACTGAATGTCTCGAAAACCAAAAGTATCTCAAAGAAACCGCAAAAGAACGAAAGAGCACTCTCTCTCTCTCGAAGCCCTATGATCTATACAATTTCTCCCCCTTTGGCAACAAGTTACCAAAAAGTTCGAAAAAGCATAGAGCTAAACGTCACTGTGGACTCTGCTGGCGGCTCCCGTCTGGGTTGATGTCGGAGTAGATATGACAGCATCGGCGAAGACTTCAGCTGATGTCTGTGCTGGAGGAGTGGACACTGGAGCTAGATCTGGAGTAACTGCTGGAACTGTGGGAGGTGCTGAAGCTGTAGTCCTGGTGTCAGTCACTGGAATAGCAGCTGATCGGAATCCTTTGGGAACCGGAGCAGTCTGTCGATGAGAATCCTCGATTAAGTCATCCTGCAACTCACGCGTAAGCTCTGCCTTGTCCTGCTTTGCTTCCTCCATGTCTGCCTCGAGCTTGTTGACGGTCACTTGTATTTCAGTTAGCTTCACGTCCAGAGCGTGGATCTTCTCGTCAACAATCCTCTCTAAGCTCTCCTGAGACTGTTCAATGCTGGCCAGGCGTTGTTCAATCCTTTGAGTAGCTTCAAGAATTTGCTCTCCGAAACTCTTTGGTTTAGCTGCTGCTGCTGCTGCTGCTGCTTCCTTGTCAGCTTTGGCTTTCTTAGCAGCTTCGATCTTGGCTTGACCTTCAACAGATGTCGGATCCTCCTCATCCATCACAACAACATTGTCTTCATGCTCTGGCTGCAGCGGTAAATGTTTTCTATCCAACAAGAATTTGCCCGTGCCAAACTTGGCATTGATAAGCATCTGAATCTGCGGGGCAAATCCACATGACCTTTTCTGGTCAGCTGCAGTCCTCTTAATGGTCTCTACCATTAAGTCCATCACCTTGAAAGGTGCTTTCTCATCAAGTATATGCAGCATGTTGATAGAATATCCTCTGATCATGCGATGATCTCCAGACTTGGGCATCAAGGTATGCCTCAAAATGGTATTAGTGGTAGGTAAGCCTGCCTGGAGATGGTAGACTGAGCCGAGCTTCCAAATTTCCAAATCCGCTGCTGGAATCTCTTTGTACATGTTTTTCATGGATTCATGATTCTTCTTTGGAATCCCATATACATCAATATCATCTTCTCGTTGCACTGGAGCATTCAGAATTTCTGCCCATTCTTCAACGGAAGAAGAAAATCTTTGACCTTCAGTCATCCACGTAATCTTTCCATCAGGATAGAAGTGAGCTGTGGCATAAAATTGCATTATCATCTCATCGTTCCAACTGGTCAATTTCTAACCTACAAAATCTGCAACGCCACATGCAGTGAAACTTTCATGCACATGTGGAAAGAAATCTCTGTGCTCTTCGCTGTCAATGTACTCCCAGTCAACATATCTGGTGTCTGCGACTATGGGCTTCTTGTCCATCAGCACGGTCTCATAGAAGTCCTGCTGCTCTCTGGTGTGAAATCTGGGATCTACAGCAGTTCTTCTCCTCACGGCATATGGGTCAGTTTGTCTCCATAGCCTGAGACCTCTATCTTTCCTTGCCTTCATATCCTCAGCTTGAGGATGAGCATCATTATGAAGTGGTAGTTTTGGACGAAGTTTAAGCAACACTTGTCCTTCATCGTCAGACTCAGCTGGTGGCACATCATCCTTGTTCTTTTCAGACGCTGGAATGTTTCTGATGGTCCTCTTGGGCTTGGCAGCAGGCTTTGCTGGAGCTGCCCTAGCTGGAGCAGATTTCTTGGGCTTTGATGTGGCTCCAGCCTTAATGGCATCACCCATGAGCTTCTGCTTCTGAGGAGGAGGCTGGGGTGCTTCCTCATCCTCATCCTCTACTGCTGCATCTGCATGAGAATCTGACACATGCACTACCCTCTTTCTCTTGGTGGTTTTCTTCACTTTGCTTGGAGCTGCCTCTCCCAAATTCAGCTTCTTAGCAACAGTTGACTGCTTGACTTTGCTGGTGCCCTTCTTAGATTGCTGACCTTGTTGCTCTTTGGCAACAACCTTCCTCTTAGGCTTGGAGGTCACTTCTTCCTCAACAACAAAGTCTGAATCTTCATCATCGGAATTCTTCTCCTTTCTAGCTCTGGTGGCTGCAGGAGGCATGCCACTTGGTGTACTCCTCTCACCATCATCAAATGGGCTGCTAGGATCAGGACTAGTGTCTGCCTCTGGAATGTCTGCAATGGGTGTCTCTGACCTGTTCTGACTGTCACTGGTATCTGACATGGCTGACAACCTGTGAATAGATAAGGTATAGGCAGAGAAGAAGAGTCATCACAAACTGCAGAAGTTTTTGCCAAAAAATGAGTTCAAATTCTAGTTTTAAGTTTTCACAGAAGACATTTCGGTCAGACCGAGTTTAAGTTTCGGTGAATCCGAAGTGTTAAACAGGAGCTTGGCACACCACTTTCGGTTTGACCGAAGTGGGTTTCGGTCCTGCCGAAAACACTAGGGTTTCACAAAAACTTCATTTCGGTCACACCGATTTTGCACAACTCGGTTGGACCGAAGGGTGCAGTGCAATGGCCATAGGCCAAATCGGTCACACCGAAATTATAAAATCGGTCTCACCGAGATGTGTTCAGTGGAAACCTAACCCTAAATTTTTTACTCGAATCTAGTTCAAACGAACCAATCTGGTGAACAAGAGAATTTCAATCGTGCTAAGATACTAGGCAATCCAAACGTGCATTGAATCGGAGATGGGAGCACGAGTGGGATCAAAACTCACCCTAACTTGGTGGAGTTTCTCTACGGCGGCAACGGCGCGGAGGAGATGTCCGTTGACGGCGATGGAGACCTGCGGCGAGGGCGCACAGGCGACGACGACGATGATCCGGAGACCAAGGCGACGGCAGCAGGGGATGTGGGGGCGAAACGTTTGAAGGAGGAATCAACGCGCGCGGGCCTTGGAATATATACCCCTTTGCTGTCGGTGGGACCGAGTTGTAAAACTCGGTGGCACCGAGATGGATAACTGCTAGGCAGTTATGCACTTCGGTCACGCCGAAAATCACAACTCGGTTTCACCGAGATGAAAACCTAGATCAGTCTAAAAGCTTTCGGTTCGACCGAGTTTGAGTGAGTTGGTCTGACCGAAATCAATTAGAAGGTTTTGGAAATTAGCCCTTGACAGATCGGTGGCTCCGAGTGCTCCTCACCCGGAGGGTCCGAAAATGACTTGTTCAAAGTTTGTGATGTAAGCATGAATAGAATTTGAGACAAGAAAGCATAGATAGCTAGGGGAGGTACTTAGGCATTCTTGTCCATCCATTTGGTCAGAAAAATCAAAACGACCAAAACAACAAATGGATGTCCTCGAATGGATAAGATCATGCATCCAACATGCTCACACAATAAGATAGCAAATGAAATATGTGTCAAACATGCACAACCAAAACTCTAGTAATTAACACACAATTTGTCGATGACTAGGTCATCTTTATATGAGTATATTGACTTAGGAGCCAAATGAGAACATTTGATCATAGGTCATACTCATCGTTTAAGCACAAGTGGGGTTACCACTTTTACATAAAGCATTGATGTGTTCACATCATTTGAAGATGCTTTAGCTCAATTTTTTTAGAGTAAAGCTCCCCCTAGATGTGAGAACCCCTTTTAAAGGGTCAAACTAACCTTGGGTTGTCGTAGAAGACTTCATGTAGATGTTGAAGATGTGGATGCTCGATGTTGATGGAGATCATCAAGAGTTGGGAGCTATCCTTTGGGTTTGGGCACTTTCAATACCTACATGGGTTAGTCCCACAAGGAACAAACAAAGATATCCATGGACATAGATTGAAGTTCACAATAGATGATGTCCATGAAAGCAATGATTACCTTGTCCCTTGACTTACCAACAAGAGGGTTTGTGACTCCATGAACTAGTGCATGATGTGGAAGTTGATTGCACAAGTTCTTTGCCAAAATGAATGTGAGTGAAGTATGTTGGCGGAGTCACCCTCAAGAACCTTCTAGTTCTTCTTATTCGGGATCCACATCATCTTGATGGGAATCCTTGGGGTTGTAGTTGAGCTTGACGAAGT
Organism: Secale cereale; assembly: GCA_902687465.1. Taxonomy (NCBI): domain Eukaryota; kingdom Viridiplantae; phylum Streptophyta; class Magnoliopsida; order Poales; family Poaceae; genus Secale; species Secale cereale. The sequence continues at coordinate 110,041,998 of LR738712.1, read as the reverse complement.
AGAACTTGACGTTTCCTTGGGAACCCACTTGACCATGGCTTGAGGTGCTTCAACGAATGCATCAATCTCCTCTTGAAGCTTGTCCTTGGCTTTTAGCTTGTGGTCTTGTGCTGGAAGGTCATCTTGAGCTTGTTCCACATTGGAAGAAGTAGGATCATACTTCTCCTTTTGAGAAACAAACTGTGGAGTAGGATATTGACCTTCTTCCCACTCAACACCTTCGGCGTTGAACTTTCGCTCAAAACCAATTCCTTGATTCTTCCGGTGCCTCCCTTGCTTGCGAACAATTTCCTCAAAGTTCTTGCTTCCGACAAGGCTCTTGTAGACACCTTTCTCTATGATCCCTTTCAATAAACTATTCTCTTGCTCAAGTGTAACTTGGCTTGAAACATTGTTAGTGGAATCAAGAGAACTACTAGAAGCAACAATCTTGGATTTAGCATGGTTATTGTTACTGCTAGAGGAAGAATTTTTCTTATGCTTGTCATGCTTAGTCTTAATGGGTGGCAAGAAATTAGACAAGAGAAGTCGTTTGGCAAGATATGAAGAACTCTTCTTTCGAAGATCGTCATTGATTGCTTTTAGAAACTCATGTTCTTGCTCTAGAGTGAGCTTCTCGAAGCGTAGCTTCTCATGAGATCTTAGGAGCTCTCTATGATCTTCTTGAGTTGTTTCATGAGCTAACTTAAGAATGTTTAGTTCTTTAGTTAGACGCTCAATCTCCTTCATAGCATTGTCATTCGACTCTTCTCGACTATAAAGACTACTAGCATTTTCATCGTTACTAGGCTCACTGGATTTATCATGCAAGAGCTCATCTTCACCAAGCAAGTCATCCTCATCACTATTGAAGTCAATGAATTCAGGGTGTGATACCTTGGGGCCTTTAGCCATGAAGCATCTTCCAATTCCCTCATTTGGTGAATCAAATAAGTCGTAGGAGTTGGAGTTGGAGGATACGAGAGCAAGACCGGCAACACCTTCATCTTGACTGTAGTCGGAGTCGGAGTGATAGCTTCCATCGGATTGATTGTCGGAGTCGGAGCCGGAGACCCGTTCACCTACATGAGCTTGATGTTTTCTTCTTGTGTAGCTCCTTGATGACTTGTCTTTCCTCTCCGAATCCTTGCTTCTCCGAGAGGGTCTTCGTTCATAACGATCATCTCTACTCCTTCTCTCTTTCCGAGGTGACTCATCTCTTGAACTTCTTCTTCTTGGAGATTCTTCTCTTCTCTTGTGGGGAGCCGTACACTCATTTGAGTAGTGTCCGGGTCTTCCACAATTGTAGCAGTTTCGATCACGACTAGAAGATCTCTTTTCATCATATGATCTAGACTTTGAGCTTCTCTCTTTGCCTCTATTCTTGTAGAATTTGTTGAAGTTCTTAACCATTAGGCTTATCTCTTCATTGGAAACTAACTTGTCACTTGAGGTTGTGGGAGCATCACTTGTAGCTTTGTAAGAACCACTCGACTTGTTGTGAAGCTCTTCCTTATCCTTAAGTGTCATCTCATGAGCAACAATTCTTCCAATGACTTCGGTTGGCTTGAGAGTCTTGTAGTTTGGCATCATTTGGATCAAAGTGCACACGGTGTCATACTTTCCATCCAAAGCTCTTAGAATCTTCTTGATGATGAATCGGTCGGTCATTTCTTCGCTTCCTAAGCCGGCAATCTCATTTGTGATGAGAGCTAGCCTAGAGTACATTTCGGCGACTCCTTCACCATCCTTCATCTTGAACTTGTCAAGTTGACCTTGAAGAATATCTAGCTTTGATTCCTTCACAGACTCAGTACCTTCGTGCATTTCAACCAAAGTATCCCAAATCTCTTTAGCATTCTCAAGACGGCTGATTTTGTTGAACTCCTCGGGACACAAGGCATTGAAGAGAATGTCACAAGCTTGAGCATTGTTTTGCAACATCCGCAATTCTTCCGGTGTAGCTTCGCGATCCGGAACTTTTCCTTCCTCGAAGAATTCACCTTGCATACCAACACAAATAATGCCCCATGCGGCTGGGTTATGACCAAGAATATGCATTTTCATTTTATGCTTCCAACTAGCAAAATTTGTACCATCAAAGTAAGGACCTCTACGAAAATTACCCTCACTAGACGCCATACTCTCCTAGGTTGTGAAACCAAGCTTATGGAGTCCAATGCAATGGAAACCAATACAATGGAGACCAAAGCTCTGATACCACTTGTAGGATCGAAAGTATGTCTAGAGGGGGGGTGATTAGACTACTTGTAAATATAAAAATTCTGCCTTTTGACAAAGAACAGTTTTTGGTAGATTCACAATTATGATCAAGTCAAGCATCACCCTACACATGCAATTCTAGAGTATAGGCAGCGGAAAGTAAATTGCACATGTAGTAAAGAGAGGTGGAGAAGAGCAAACGCAATTTTGGAGACGCGGTGATTTTTCCCGTGGTTCCGATAGGTGGTGCTATCGTACATCCACGTTGATGGAGACTTCAACCCACGGAGGGTAACGGCTGCGCGAGTCCACGGAGGGCTCCACCCATGAAGGGTCCACGAAGAAGCAACCTTGTCTATTCCATCATGGCCTACGCCCACGGAGGGCTAGCCTTACTCGGGGTAGATCTTCACGAAGTAGGCGATCTCCTTGCCCTTACAAACTTCTTGGTTCAACTCCACATCGATGACGGAGGCTCCCAAGCGACACCTAACCAATCTAGGAGGCACCACCCTCCAAAAGGTAATAGATGTTGTAGATGATGATGAACTCCTTGCTCTTGTGCTTCAAATGATAATCTCCCCAACACTCAACTCTCCTCACTGATTTGGCTGTGGTGGAAGAAAGGATTGAGTGGAAAGCAACTTGGGAAGGTTAGAGATCAAGCTTCATATGGTGGGAGTGGAGCAACTTGATCTCAACACAAGGGTAGGTAGTTCTCTTCTCAGAAATGTAAGGTAGGAGTGGTAGTTCTTTCTGATGGCTCTCTCCACGAATGAAGAGGGGGTGGAGGGGTATAAATAGCCTCCACACAAAATCCAACCGTTACACACATTTGAGCAATCTCGGTGGGACCGAAGTGGACAACTCGGTGAGACCGAAAGTTCAAATAATGTGAACGTTGTGGTTTTCGGTGGGACCGAATATACAATCTCGGTTAGTCCGATTTGTGCAAAGACAAGAGCATACCAGTTTCGGTGGGACCGACTTCATCATCTCGGTGACACCGATTTGATGACAGAAGGTTACAGAACCTTGGCAACTCATGTTTCGGTGAAACCGATTTCAGAATCGGAATATCCGAGATTACTAGGGTTTGGCTTATGGCTGAGGTGGTTCATCTCGGTGTGACTGAGTTGGGAATGTCGGTGGGACCGAGATTACTTATGAGTGTTTATGGCAGTGAAAGTTGCTGATAGTTTAGGAGATGTATCACTAAGCACTTGAGCAACCAGATCATCAACATAACCTCATCCCCTTTTAATAGTATTGGCTTTTCCTATGGACTCAATGTGATCTTGGATCACTAAACCAAAAATAGAGTCTTGAGCTTTTGCCAATGCTTGCCTTAGCATTTTGAGGGGTCCACTTCTTCAGTCCTTGCCATACCCATATCACTGAACTTCTCTGAAATGATTCTCAAGTAACTATTAGTTCAATGATATATAAGTTGTTATTAATTGCCAAAACCACCCGGCGCTTAGTTGCACTTTCACACTCATCACCTCTTCGGGCTTCCTTCGCTGCCTAATGGACTTCTGCTCATCTCGCAATGGGGGTTGCATTCGTTGGCATGTCGCTTGTGCTCGAGTTCGTCCCTGCAACGCTCACAAATCCGAGAGATCGAGCTCTGACCTGCGGCCCACTCCGCATGCGTCACCTCACCAGGTCCTCGGTGCCTTCGTCTTCCTGGGGAAATATCAGAGGCCCGGCGGCAGGTGCGGTTCCAAAGAATGTTGTTTCAAGCTAACCTCCAGGAACCTCAGGAGCACGACAGCAGGCGACCCTACCGGTCTCCCCTTCCCACGTAATTCGCTTGCACATTAAAGGGGGAGGGGGGCTCTGAGCATCGCATCTCAGGGGCTCCTACTGACTCTCCAGCCCTCACCCCCAAGCCTTGACCACGACACTATGACCTGGCATACCAGCGGCGGGTGAGCTTCGCTCAAGGGTCGGGACCCGAGGACGTAGAGCATCAAGAAGGGTGGGGGGAGGGGAGGCCAGCTTAGAGAGCTCAGGCCTGTTCGTACGTCAAGGGGGACCCTTGGGCATCGCGACCCAAGGTTCTAACTGGCCCCGTAGCCCCTCACCCCCCCGATATTGTCCTACTAATCCGGACAAGCCAGCGGTCGTTGAGGTACGCAGGGGCCGGGCCCTGCCGATGCAGAACATCAAGGCCTGAGTCCAGCATTTCCTTCCCAAGGGCCATCCGCACGTTAAGGGGGACTCCTGAGTATCGCGACTCAGGAGCCTAACTGGTCTTGTAGCCCCTCACCCCTTGGTCTTTTCCTGGTGATCCGGACAAGCCATCGGCGACTGAGGTACGCGCGTGGCCGGGCTCTGCCGACGCAGAACCCTAGGGCAAGCGGGAAGGAAATCACGAAATCTCAGCCACGCGGCATCAGAAGCGAGCGAGGCACACTGCTTGAGGAATCACCTCATACCCATCAAGATAAGTTGTGAACCCCATCAGTGTGCCGCCATCACTTGAAGAGTTGGATTCAGCAGTCACATGTCAGCAATGCCACCTCCCTTTTTTGCCTCCGGAAGCTGCTTGCACGCCAAGGGGGATCTCTCGAGCATTGCACCTCGGGAGCTCTTACCGGACCTCGGGTCGCTCACCTCCTGGCCTTGTCCACGACATCGTGACTTGGCATACCAGCGACAGCTGCAGCCTGCCTTGGGACTGGGACCTCCCGGCGTAGAGCACCGAGCTACTGAAAGAATAAAAAGGAGCGATATTGCGGGAACGAGGCTTGCAAACAAAGTCTATTAGCAAGGATAATAAAACAGGAGCAAAAGCATTACAAGTTCTTTACACACCCCATGGGGTTGGCCTTGATTCCTCGCAGGGAACACCGGGAAGGGATTTCAGGAAGCCCTAGCTACAACTACCATTGTCAACGCCGTCATAAACAGTGGGCCACGAGGGGTCACCTCCAACCCCGCTCAAGTCACCGTCGGGGACGAGCTCGTGAAGCTGACGCGCTTCAAGCACGGCGCGAGCTTGGAGGCGCGTAACTATCGTCGCTCGTCTCCGGAGACTCATCGGCCTCAGGAGAGCTGCTGGACTCCCGAGGCCCTTCACTGCTGCTGGAACAGCTGACGACAGGGTCGATGGCTGGCTTGGCACCCGACGATGTGGCTTCCCAACGGCCCCCTCCGGGGCAACATTCCAGGCGGCGCCCTTCTTCGTCGAACACCTTGAAGGGCAGCACAGAGGCGCCGTCGTACTCAAAGTGGATGGCAAGGGCGCCTTCCGCGCGGCAGACGCGGGCGACCTTACCTCATCCGCGGGTCATGAAGATCTTACCGGGGGAGACGACCTCAACCTCAGCCCCCGTCGCCGGGGCCCGGCACTCGGCGTGCTGCAGCCATAGCTCGAGCGGCCCCCTCGGTAGCATCTCTGCAGAGAAGGATGGCGGGAAGTGGATCCAGGAGCTAGGAGGCATCGCCGCCCACACCACGAACTCATGGCAGATCCCCCAACGTGCGTCCGCCGGACGGCGGCGTGCACCACGCCGGCGCGGTTGACGCGGCCAAAGCGTCGGCAGCGCTGGGCGCTATCTTCCCCTCCGGAGCCTTGTGTTCTGGCGTACAAGGGCAGCGGGTGGCCGGGAGGAGGCCGCTCGTACCAAGGCCTCGTCACTTCAGGCCTCGGGACGGTGCCATGAGTGCGGAATGGTCTTTTCTTCCACGGGAGCAGCCCAGGTTCCTCACGAGGAGTCTTCCCTTTCTCGGCGGCGAAAAATCGTCGAATCGGCACCATAGGTGGCGCTGCCAAGCAAGGAGAAAGGAAAAAGAAGAAGAAGCAAGAGGAATGGAGGAAGAAGATGGGCAACAAGGGCCCTGCCCGTCGCCTTATTTATAGCCAGGAGAAGGCCAACTGCCGACCTCCATATTCGCAGGTAATGATGGTCTTTCATGCATGGAGGGACTTGTCAAGTCGTGCAGTTGCCGAGGCGGCATGGTAAAGTGGAGACGCTCACATCCAGTCAATTGCCACGCATCAATCAAGGTCGCATACTTTTGTGGCCCGCGGCGCTCCGCACTTGACCCTTGGCTTCGCCGCGAAGCCAAGTCCGAGCTCGCCTTGGGCCCGGGGGCTACTGTCGGCGTTCTGGGAACGGGGGTACCCAAACTTGCCTACCTGCGGCCCAGAGCGTGGCTCGTCTAATGGCCTGGTACGGCCCAACCTCATCAGCAACCACTCAAGACCCTCACGAGGGGCCAAGCCTCGCGAGGGGGACGACGCAAGACCTCTCCTGGGGCGGCCTCACTAGGCTGGCTCCCGAGGAGCGTAGATATCAAGGCAAGGGGGACCTCGCGAGGTTCCCATGACGAGAGCCATGACGACCAAGGCCAGGCGGGTGCCAGCGGGCACAGGATGCCAGTTTCCTCTTTGGTGCTAAAGGGGCAGGCGCAGGCGAGGAGTCCTGAGGCATCTGACAAAGGTTTCCATATCGGTGCAACAAGACCAAGACCAGCAGGACGACAGAACGGAGGTCATCGCGGAGCCCACGACGGCGTCACCACCAGAGCCTTTGGCAGGCGAAGACCACCTTTTGTCAGGATAGCTTGTACTAGTTGCCCCCCTTCAAACTTGGCCGTTGTGGGATCCGTTCCCACTCAATATTTGGGAAGAGGACCCGGGCCTCTATAAATAGGACTAGCCTCCACCATATGGGACATCTCATCTTGAGCTGACCCAAACCTAGGATGAGGGATCAGATCATAAAGACCACCCTTGCACTCTCCAAGCACAAGAACACCTCTCCTCAGGAGGCTGTTCTTCCCATGTACTAGTTCTTCCCTAGCCTTCAAGGCAATCCACCACACCACACTGGATTAGGTTATTACACCACAACAATGGCCCGAACCACTATAAACCCTTGTGTCCCTTATTCTTCAAGTTCGACGAGCTAGGCTTAGGAATCGGTGCGAGGGCGAGCTAGAGCGGAAAGGAGAGAACTTCGTGCGCACCCCAGTGTTCGAACCACAAGGGTTGTGCTGGAACCCTAGATCCGACATAGCATGTACAGACATGGCCTCGGAACACAAGAGATCGAAAGGTCGAGCATGAGTCATATAGTTGATATGATCAACAAGGAGATGTTCACCATTGAAACCACCTCATCTCATGTGATGATCAGACTTGGGTTCGTGAATTTGGATCATACTACACTCGGACAACCAGAGGGATGTTGATTTGAGTGGGAGTTCTTAAGTAATATGATTTGATGAACTCTTTATCATGAACAATAGTCTAAATTTCCTTTGCAAATTATGTCGTAGACCAATAGCTTGCGCCGTAGCTCCCTATTTTTAATACGTTCATAGAGAAAGACTCAGTTGAAAGGTATTGTGAGAAATTATGCAGACTAGGTACGTAATCTGAGGATTGTCCTCAATGCTGCACAGAAGGCTTATGTCCTTAATGGACCGCTCGGTGTACCAACCCCTCTGGCGTCGTCTATGGATGTTGTGAACATCTGTCAGACACGTTTTGATGACTACTTGATAGTTTAGTGCTCCATGCTTTATGGCTTAGAATAGGGGCTTCAAAGGCGTTTTGAACGTCATGGAGCATATGAGATGTTCCAGGAGTTGAAGTTTAATTCTGTGAAAAATGCCCGGATCGAGAGTTATGAGACCTTTGACAAGTTCTTTGCCTACAAGATGGAGGAGAATAGCTCAGCCAGTGAGCAAGTTCTCAGAATGTCTAGGTTCTATAATCACTTGAATCAAGTGGGAGTTAATCTTCCAGATAAGATAGTGATTGACAGAGTTCTCCAGTCACTATCACAAAGCTGCTAGAACTTCGTGATGAACTATAACATGAAAGGGATGGAGATGATCCCGGAGTTTTTCGCGGTAGGTCGCGAAGGTAGAAATCAAGAAGGAGCATCAAGCGTTGATGGTTAATAGGACCACTGGTTTCAAGAAGGGCAAGGGCAAGAAGGGAACCTTCATGAATGGCAAGCTAGTTGCCGCTCTAGTGAAGAAACCAAAGGTTGAACCCAAACCTAAGACTAAGTGCTTCTATTGTAAGGGGAACGTTCACTGGTAGATGAACTACCCCAAATACTTGGTAGATAAGAAGGCTGGCGACTTCAAAAAAAGTATATTTGATATACGTCTTATTGATGTGTACCTTACTAATACTCCTTGTAGCACCTGGGTATGAGATACCGGTTCAGTTGCTAATATTGGTAACTCGAAACAAAAGCTGCAGAATAAACGGAGACTAGCTAAGGGCGAGGTGACGATGTGTGTTGGAAGCGTTTCCAAGGTTGATGTGATCACCATCGCACGCTCCCTCTACCTTCGATATTAGTGTTGAACCTAGATAAATGTTATCTGGTGTCTGCGTTGAGGCATGAACATGATTAGATTGTGTTTATTGCAATACGATTATTCATTTAAGTCGGGGAATAATGGTTATTCTGTTTACATGAATAATACCTTCTATAGTCATGCACCCAATGTGAATGGTTTATTGAATCTCGATCGTTCATAATATTGATGCCAAAAGATGTAGAGTTGATGATGATAGTACCACTTTCTTGTGGCACTGCCGCTTAGGTCATGTTGGTGTAAAGCGCATGAAGAAACTCCATGCTGATGGACTTTTGGAGTCTCTTGATTTTGAATCACTTGACACATGCGAACCATGCCTCATGCTCAAGATGACCAAAACCTCGTTTTCCAGAACAATGGAACGAGCAAGTGACTTGTTGGAAATCATACATACTGACGTGTGTGGTTTGATGAGTATAGACGCGCACGGTGGATATCATTATTTCCTCACATTCACCGATGATTTGAGTAGATGTGGGTATATGTACTTAATGAAGCATAAGTCTGAAATGTTTGAAAAGTTCAAGCAATTTCAGAGTGAAGTCGAGAATCATCGTAACAAGAAGATTAAAGTCCTACGATCCGATCGAGGGGGGAGAATATCTGATCTATGAGTTTGGCAATCACTTAAGACAATGTGGAATTGTTTCACTGTTGACACCACCTGGAACACCGCGGCGTAATGGTGTGTCTGAATGTCGTAATCGTACCTTATTGGATATGGTGCGTTCTATGATGTCTCCGGCCGATCTGCCACTACCGTTTTGGGGTTATGCGTTAGAGACAGTTGCATTCACTTTAAATAGGGAACCATCTAAGCCCATAGACACGACACCGTATGAACTGTTGTTTGGCAAGAAACCTAAGATGTCGTTTCTTAAAGTTTGGGGTTGCGATGCTTATGTCAAAAGGCTCCAGTCAGAAAAGCTCGAACCCAAAGCGACAAATGAGTCTTCGTAGGATACCCAAAGAAGATGGTTGGGTATACCTTCTATCTCAGATCCGAGGGCAAAGTGTTTGTCGCTAAGAACGGGTCATTTCTCGAGAAGGAGTTTCTCTCGAAAGAATTGAGTGGGAGGAAGATAGAACTTGATGAGGTTGTTGAACCTTCACTTCAACCAGATAGTAGCGCAGTGTAGAAAGAATTTTCTGTGGCACCTACGTCATTTGAAGAGGAAACTAATGATGGTGATCATGAGCTTTCGGATCAAGTTAGTATCGAACCTCGTAGGTCGACAAGGATACGTACTACTCCTAAGTGGTACGGTAACCCTATCTCAGAGGTCATGTTGTTGGACAACAGTGAACCTACGAGCTATGGAGAAGCGATGGTGGGCTCAATTTCCAACAAATGGCTAGGAGCCTTGAAATCTAAAATAGGATCCATGTATGTGAACAAAGTATGGACTTTGGTGGACTTGCCCGATGATCGGCAAGCCATTGAGAATAAATGGGTCTTTAAGAAGAAGACATACGCTAATGGTAATGTCACCATTTCTGAAGCTCGACTTGTCGCAAACGGTTTTTGACAAGTTCAAGGAGTTGACTATGATGAGACTTTCTCACTCGTAGCGATGCTGAAGTGCGTCAGAATTATGTTAGCCGTTGCTGCATTTTTCGATTATGAAATCTGGCAGATGGATGTCAAAATAGAGTTTCCTTAACGGTTTCCGTGAGGAAAGGTTGTATGTGATACAACCAGAAGGTTTTGTCGATCCTAAGGATGCTAAAAGGTATGCAAGCTCTATGGACTGGTGCGAGCATCTCAGAGTTGGAATATATGCTTTGATGAGGTGATCAAAGCTTTTGGGTTTATACAAAGTTTGCAAGAAACTTGTATTTACAAGAAAGTGAGTGGGATCACTAAAGCATTTCTGATAAGTATATGTGGATGACATATTGTTGATCGGAAATGATGTAGAATTTCTTGAAAGCATAAAGGGTTGTTTGAAAGGAGTTTTTCAAAGGAAGACCTGGGTAAAGATGCTTACATATTGGGCAACAAGATCTATAGAGATGGATCAAGACGCCTGATAAGACTTTCACGAAGCACATACCTTGACATGATTTTGAAGGAGTTCAAAAATGGATCAGTCAAAGAAGCAGTTCTTGCCTGAGTTGTAAGGTGTGAAGTTGAGTGAGACTCAAAGCTCGACCACGGCAGAATAAAGAGAAAGGATGAAGGTCGTCCCCTATGCCATATACATAGGCTCTATACGGTATGCCATGCTGTGTACCGCACCTGATGTGTGCCTTGACACGTGTCTGGCGAGGGGCTACAAGAGTGATCTAGGAGTGGATCACTGGACAACGGTCAAAAATTATCCTTAGAGGAGTAGGGAAATGTTTCTCAGTTATGGAGGTGATAAAGAGTTCAGTGTAAAGGGTTAAGTTGATGCAAGCTTTAACACCTATCCGTATGACTCCGAGTAGCAAACCGGATACGTATAGTGGAGCAACCATTTGGAATATCTCCAAGTGGAGCATGGTAGCAGCATCTACAATATGACATAGAGATTTGCGAAGTACATAAGGCCCTGAATGTTGCAGACCCATTGACTAAAACCTCTCTCACTAGCATAACATGGTCAAACCCCAGAACTCATTGAGTGTTAATCACATGATGATGTGAACTAGATTATTGACTCTAGTAAACTCTTTGGGTGTTAGTCACATGGTGATGTGAACTATGAGTGTTAATCACATGGTGTTGTGAACTAGATTATTGACTCTAGTGCAAGTTGGAGACTATTGGAAATATTCCCTAGAGGCAATAATGAATTGGTTATTATCATATTTCCTTGTTCATGGTAATCATTTATTATCCATGCTAGAATTGTATTGATCGGAAACTCAAATACATGTGTGGATACATAGACAACAAGATGTCCCTAGTCAGCCTATACTAGACTAGCTCGTTGATCGAAGATGGCCATGGTTTCCGGGTCATACACATGAGTTGTCATTTGATAACGGGATCACATCATTAGGAGAATGATGTGATGGACAAGACCCAACCTGTGAACATAGCATATGATCGTGTCAGTTTATTGCTATTGTTTTCTGCATGTTAAGTATATGTTCATATGACCATGAGATCATTCAACTCACTGACTGATACGTCTCCAACGTATCTATAATTTTTGATTGTTCCATGCTATTATTTATGATGTCTTGGATGTTTATTGGGCTTTGTCATACACTTTTATATCATTTTTGGGACTAACCTACTAACTCAAAGGCCTGGTCCAGATTGCTGTTTTTTGCCTGTTTCAGGGTTTTGCAGAAAAGGAATATCAAACGGAGTCCAAACGGAATGAAATCTTCTGGAGAGATATTTTTGGAGAAAATCACGCACAGGGGACTTGAGAACCACGTCAGGGGAGCCTTGGGGTGTCCATGAGGGTGGGGGGCGTGCCCCCCTTCCTAGGGCGCGCCCCCTGCCTCGTGGGCCCCTTGAACGTCCCCCGGTGTCCTCCTTCCTCCTATATAAGTCTACGTACACCGAAACCATCAGCAACAGAGAGAAAACCCTAATTCCACTGTCGTAACCTTCTGTTCCTGTGAGATCCCATCTTGGAGCCTGTTCGGGAGCTCCGCCGGAGGGGGGATCGATCACGGAGTGCTTCTACATCATCATCATCGCCCTCACCATGAGTTGTGAGTAGTTTACCACAGACCTTCGGGTCCATAGCTAGTATCTAGATGGCTTCTTCTCTCTCTCTGGATCTCAATATTGCGATGTGTTTGTCGAGATCCGATGAATTGTGAGTTTATGATGAAGATTATCTATGAGAAATATTTGGTTCTTCTCTGAACTTTTTATGTGTGCTCATAATATCCTTGCAAGTCTCTTCGAATTATTGGTTTGGTTTGGCCTACTAGATCTATAGTTCTTGCAATGGGAGAAGTGCTTGGCTTTGGGTTCAATCTTGCGGTGTCCTTTCCCAGTGACAGTACGGGTAGCAAGGCACGTATTGTATTGTTGCCATCGATGATAAAAAGATGGGGTTTATATCATATTGCTTGAGTTTATCCCTCTACATCATGTCATCTTGCTTAAGGCGTTACTCTGTTCTTATGAACTCAATACACTAGATGCACGCTGGATAGCGGTTGATGTGTGGAGTAATAGTAGTAGATGCAGAATCGTTTTGGTCTACTTGTCTCGGACGTGATGCCTATATACAATGATCATGCCTAGATAGTCTCATATTATTCGCTTTTCTATCAATTGCTCGGAAGTAATTTGTTTACCCGCCGTAGAATATCGCTATCATGAGATAAGCCACTAGAGAACACTATGGCCCCCAGGTCTATTCTCAACATATCAATCTACATCTACTTTACTTTTACCGCTTTTATTTTCTGTTCTTATAAACAAAAATACCAAAAATATAAACTATCATCTCTATCAGATCTCACTTTCGTAAGTGACCGTAAAGGGATTGACAACCCCTTATCGCATTGGCTGCGAAGTTCTTATTTGTTTGTGCAGGTGCGAGGGACTCGCGTGTGGTCTCCTACTGGATTGATGCCTTGGTTCTCAAAAACTAAGGGAAATACTTACGCTACTGTGATGCATCTCCCTTTCCTCTTCGAGGGAATACAACACAAGCTCGAGAAGTAGCAAGAAGAATTTCTGGCGCCGTTGCCGGGGTGGCTTATGCAAAAGTCATATACCAAGTACCTATCACAAACCCTTATCCTTCGCATTACATTTTCGCATCTTGTTTTCCTCTCCCCCACTTCACCCTTGCCTTTTTATTTGCCCCTCTTCTGCCGTGTGTTTATCGTTCGCTTGCTTCTTGTTTGCTTGTGTTGCTATGTGCCCTCAATTAGCTTGCATCTTCGCTTGCTAAAGTATGAATCCTCATCCACTTGCTAATCTCTTTAAGAGATCCAATTATGTTGAACCTATTGCTAGTGAGTTGAGTGCACTATATTATCTTTATGAGGTTTTGCTTGAAATTAGTGAACCTGAAAATTGTGATGAAATATTGAAAGAAAATTATAAAGTGATTCACAATAGCTCTTTGAGTAAAAAGCATGATTGCAACGATACTATTGTAAATTCTATTGATGTCAGTTGTGTTAATGATACGCAAAACCCTAAGCTTGGGGATGCTAGTATTGCTATGTCTTCTACTTGTTGCAATGATCATGATTGGGGTGATTCTTCTTACGATCTTGATATTTTACTCAAACTCCATGATGAATATGAGATTGATAATAATGTTTGCAATAATATTGAAAGTGGGTTTGGAAGAGTGTCAACTTTAGATCCCACATACTTTGAGAATGTTCAATCTTATGAAATTTTTGATAGAAGTGGGTTTGGAGAGGTCATGACTTTAGTTAATGTTAATCCCACTATTTTGGAAGAGTGTCAACTTTGCATGCATATGGATCGTGTTGAGAATATGTTATGTGATAGCTATATTGTTGAATTTGATCATGACCCTACATGCAATTATTATGAGAGAGGGAAATATGGTTGTAGAAATTTTCATGTTACCAAATTACCTCTCTTCTTGTTGAGATTGATCTTGGTTTTTTCTTCTTCCTTTCTTACGCTGGATCTTGCTTGCTATGATAAATTGTTTGCTTATAAAATTCCTATGCATAGGAAGTATGTTAGACTTAGATGTTATTTACACATGCTATTTTATGTTCTCTTTATGCTTCAATTCTTATCTTTCATGTGAGCATCATTGAGTTATCATGCCTAGCTAGGGGCATAAAACGATAGCGCTTGTTGGGAGGCAACCCAATTTTATATTTTTTGTTTTTGCTGCTGTTAGGGAATAAATGTTGCATCTAGATTCTGTTTAGATGTGGTTTCATGTTTTGTTTAGTGTTTGTGCCAAGTAGAACCTTTGGTAAGACTTGTGTGAAGTTTATGTGATCTTGCTGTGAAAAACAGAATCGTTAGCGCTTGCTAGAATGGTCATCAGATTTTACTGGAGCGTGCTATTTAGTTGATTCTTTTTTAAGGTGATTAATAGACAAATTCCTCACGTTTACAAATTTAGTTTGAATTTTTTGGAGTTGCAGAAGTATGCAAAACCTGCAGATTACTACAGACTGTTCTGTTTTTGACAGATTCTGTTTTTCGTGTGTTGGTTGCTTATTTCTATGCATCTATGAGTAATATTGGGAGGTATGAACCATAGAGAAGTTGGAATACAGTAGGTTTAACACCAATATAATCAAAGAATGAATTCATTGCAGTACCTTTGAGTAATGGTTTGCTTTCTTATACTAACGGAGCTCACGAGAATTTTTGTCTAAGTTTTGTGTTGTGAAGTTTTCATGTTTTGAGTATTGCTTTGATGGAATACGGAACAAAGAGTAGCAAGGGCCTAAGCTTGGGGATGCCCATGGCACCCCAAGTAAAATTCAAGGACAATCAAAAGCCTAAGCTTGGGGATGCCCCGGGAAGGCATCCCCTCATTCGTCTTCATCCATCGGTAACTATACTTGGAGCTATATTTTTATTCACCACATGATATATATGTGTTTTGCTTGGAGCGTCTTGTATAATTTGAGTATTTGCTTGTTAATTTTGCCACAATTATCCTTGTTGGAAACACCTATTTGAGAGAGTTAAATATGGCCTAAGAATTGTTAGAACACTCTATGTGCTTCACTTATATCTTTTGAGTTGAATAGTTTTTGCTCTAGTGCTCCACTTACATCTTTTAGAGCACGGTGGTGATAATATTTTGAAGAAATTTTTGAACTCTCATGCTTCACTTATATCCTTTTGAGAGTCTATTAAAACAGCATGGTAATGTGTTTAGGCTATTAAACTAGTCTTCACATGATAGACATCCAATATCAATGTATTAAAAAAATTCAGGCTAAGTGCATTGAATATGATGAGATGTTGGATGCTTGATAATTGTTTTGAGATGTGAGGATGGTGATATTAGAGTCAAGCTAGTGGAGTTATTATGAAACTGAGAAATACTTGTGTTAAGGTTAGTGATTCCCGTAGGATGCACATATGGTGAACCGCTATGTGACGAAGTTAGAGCATGAGGTATTTGTAAAGTATCAACCTTTGTGTGGAGGTCGGGGGCGCGCGATGGTTAACTCCTACCAACCTCCCCCCTAGGAGCATGCGTTGATTGCTTTGTTTTGATGACTCATAGATTTTTGCAATAAGTATATGAGTTCTTATGACTAATGTTGAGTCCATGGATTATACGCACTCTCACCCTTCCACCATTGCTAGCCTCTCTTGTACCGCGCAACTTTCGCCGGTACCATAAACCCACTATATTCCTTCCTCAAAACAGCCACCATATTATTCCTCAAAACAGCCACCATACCTACCTATCACGGCATTTCCATAGCCATTCTGAGATATATTGCCATGCAACTTTCCACCATTCCGTTCATATGACACACATCATATTGTCATATTGCCATTGCTTGATCATGTAGTTGACATCGTATTTGTGGCAAGGCCACCATGCATAACTGTTCATACATGTCACTCTTGTTTCATTGCACATACCGGTACACCGCCGGAGGCATTCATGTAGAGTCATACTTTGCTGTAGTATCGAGTTGTAATGAAAGTGTGATGATCATCATTATTAGAGCATTGTCCCACGGGAGGAAAGGCTAAATCAATAAAGCCCGTCCACAAAAAAAATTTAGAAAGGCCAAAGAAAAAAAGAAAGGCCCAAAAAAAGAGACAAGAAAAAGGGACAATTGCTACTATCTTTTTTCCACACTTGTGCTTCAAAGTAGCACCATGTTCTTCATTGTAGAGAGTCTCATGCTTAGTCACTTTATATGCTACTGGGAACTTTCGTTATAGAACTTGGCTTGTATATTCCAATGACGGGCTTCCTCAAATGCCCTAGATCTTCGTGAGCAAGCAAGTTGGATGCACACCCACTAGTTTCTTGTATTGAGATTTCATACATATTTAGCTATAGTGCATCTGTTGCATGGCAATCCCTACTCACTCACATTGATATCTATTGATGGGCATCTCCATAGCCCGTTGATACGCCTAGTTGATGTGAGACTATCTCCCTCCTTTTTGTCTTCTCCACAACCACCTCTCTATTCCATCCATAGTGCTATGTCCATGGCTCACGCTCATGTATTGCGTGAAAGTTGAAAGGTTTGAAAGAATAGAGTATGAAAACAAGTGCTTGGCTGAAATCGGGGTTTTGCATGATATGAATATTTTGTGTGATGAAGAGGGAGCATAGCCAGACTATATGATTTTGTAGGGATAACTTTCTTTAGCCATAGTATTTTGAGAAGACATGATTGCTTTGTTAGTATGCTTGAAGTATTATTATTTCTTATGTTAATATAGACTTTTATCTTGAATCTTTCAGATATGAACATTCATGTCACAATTAAGAGAATTACTTTGAAAAACTATGTTGGTTAGCATTCCACATCAAAGTTCTGTTTTTATCATTTACCTACTCGAGGACGAGCAGGAATTAAGCTTGGGGATGCTTGATACGTCTCCAACGTATCTATAATTTTTTATTGTTCCATGCTATTATTTATGATGTCTTGGATGTTTATTAAGCTTTGTCATACACTTTTATATCATTTTTGGGACTAACCTAGTAACCCAAAGGCCCATTCCAGATTGCTGTTTTTTGCCTGTTTCGGGGTTTTGCAGAAAAGGAATATCAAACGGAGTCCAAACGGAATGAAACCTTCTGGGGAGATATTTTTGGAGAAAATCACGCACAGGGGACTTGAGAACCATGTCAGGGGAGCCTCGGGGTGTCCACGAGGGTGGGGGGCGCGCCCCCCTTCCAAGGGCGCGCCCCCTGCCTCGTGGGCCCCTCGAGCGTCCCCCGGTGTCCTCCTTCCTCCTATATAAGTCTACGTACCCCGGAACCATCAGCAACAGAGAGAAAACCCTAATTCCACTACCATAAACTTCTGTTCCTATCAGATCCCATCTTGGAGCCTGTTCTGGAGCTCCGCCGGAGGGGGGATCCATCACGGAGTGCTTCTACATCATCGTCATCGCCCTCACCATGAATTGTGAGTAGTTTACCACAGATCTTCGGGTCCATAGCTAGTATCTAGATGGCTTCTTCTCTCTCTCTGGATCTCAATACAAAGTTCTCATCGGTCTTCGAGGAGATCTATTTGATGTAATCTATTTTTGCGGTGTGTTTGTCGAGATCCGATGAATTGTGAGTTTATGATCAAGATTCTCTATGAGAAATATTTGGTTCTTCTCTGAACTTATTATGTGTGTTCATAATATCCTTGCAAGTCTCTTCAACTTATTGGTTTGGTTTGGCCTACTAGATCTATAGTTCTTGCAATGGGAGAAGTGCTTGACTTTGGGTTCAATCTTGCGGTGTCCTTTCCGAGTGATAGTAGGGGCAGCAAGGCACGTATTGTATTGTTTCCATCGAGGATAAAAAGATGGGGTTTATATCATATTGCTTGAGTTTATCCCTCTACATCATTTCATCTTTCTTAAGGCGTTACTCTGTTCTGATGAACTCAATACACTAGATGCATGATGGATAGCGGTCGATGTGTGGAGTAATAGTAGTAGATGCAGAATCGTTTCGGTCTACTTGTCTCGGACATGATGCCTATATACAATGATCATGCCTAGATAGTCTCATAATTATTCGGCTTTCTATCAATTGCTCGACATTAATTTGTTTACCCGCCATTGAATGTCGCTATCATGAGAGAAGCCACTAGAGAACACTATGGCCCCCGAGTCTATTCTCAACATATCAATCTACATCTACTTTACTTTTACTACTTTTATTTCCTGTTCTTATAAGCAAAAATACCAAAAATATAAACTATCATCTCTATCAGATCTCACTTTCGTAAGTGACCGTAAAGGGATTGACAATCCCTTATCACGTTGGATGCGAAGTTCTTATTTGTTTGTGCAGGTGCGAGGGACTCGCGCGTGGTCTCCTACTAGATTGATACCTTGGTTCTCAAAAACCGAGGGAAATACTTACGCTACTGTGTTGCATCTCCCTTTCCTCTTCGAGGGAATACAACACAAGCTCGAGAAGTAGCACTGACATTGGAGGAGTACCTTGTGTGTACCAAACATCGCAATGTAACTAGGTGACTATAAGGGTGCTCTATGGATATATCTGATGGTGTCTATTGAGTTGGCATGGATCAAGACTGGGATTTGTCACTCCGTATGACGGAGAGGTATCTCAGGGCCCACTCGGTAATACAACATGATAGTAACCTTGCAAGCAATGTGACTAAAGAGTTATCCACATGATCTTGTATTACGAAACGAGTAAAGAGACTTGCCAGTAATGAGATTGAACTAGGTATGGAGATCCCGACGATCGAATCTCGGGCAAGTAACATACCAATAGACAAAGGGAACTACATACGGGAATGTTTGAATCCTTGACATCGTGGTTCATCCGATGAGATCATCGTGGAACATGTGGGAACCAATATATGTATCCAGATCCCGCAATTGGTTATTGGCCGGATGGTGTCTCGGTCATGTCTGAATGGTTCCCGAACCCGTAGGGTCTACACACTTAAGGTTCGGGTGACGCTAGAGTTGTAATGAGAATTGTATGTGGTTAACCAAGAATTGTTCGGAGTCCCGGATGAGATCCCGGACGTCATGAGGAGTTCCAGAATGGTCCGGAGGTAAAGATTTATATATGGGAAGTCATGTTTTGGTCGCTGGAAAAGTTTCGTGTATTATCGGTATTGTACCGGGAGTGCTGAAAGGGGTCCGGGGGTCCACCTGCCCCGGTGGGGCCACATGGGTTGTAGGGGTGTGCGCCTTGGCCTATATGGGCCAAGCGCACCAGCCCCAAGAGGCCCATGCGCCAAGAGGGGAGGAAGAGGAAGAGTCCTAAAAGGGGAAGGCACCCCCTAGGTGCCTTGGGGAGGGAGGACTCCTCCCTGGCCGCACCCTTCCTTGGAGGAGGGGCTAAGGCTGCGCCCCTAGCCCTCCCCCTTGCCTCCTATATATAGTCGGGGAGAGGGGGGCCCGGACACACCAATCCCCTTGCCCCTGGCGCAGCCCTCTCTTCCTCCTTCACCTCCTCCTCCTCCACGGTGCTTGGTGAAGCCCTCCCGGAGAACCACAAGCTCCACCACCACGTCGTTGTGTTGCCGTAGTTCTCCCTCAACTTCTCCTTCCCCCTTGCTGGATCAAGAAGTAGGAGACGTCCCCGGGCTATACGTGTGAACACGGAGGCGCCGTCCGTTCGACTCTAGATCGGATCTTCCGCGATTTGAATCGTCGCAAGTACAACTCCATCAACCGCGTTCTAGTAACGCTTCCGCTTTGCATCTACAAGGGTATGTGGATCCCAAATCTCCTCTAGTAGATGTGCATGTCCTAGATCGATCTTGGTGAGCGTAGGATTTTTTTCCCATGCAACGTTCCCCAACATCTGTATGGACTACTGGTTGCATCAAGTTATATTTGAAGGATTTTTCCATAGGCATTTCTTGAAGTCCCTGTGTTGGTTTCAAGGAGTTTATGAGTTGACCAAGG
The DNA here is from genome assembly GCA_902687465.1 of Secale cereale. NCBI lineage: Eukaryota > Viridiplantae > Streptophyta > Magnoliopsida > Poales > Poaceae > Secale > Secale cereale. Next base: position 110,021,900 of record LR738712.1, on the reverse strand, counting down.
TGCTATTAAGGAACTACCCAAAGATTGGTCATGTGAGTATTGAGCATGTCTTGAAGAAGAAGATTGTGTGATCATTCATGTTTACCTTCAAGACATCATCCAAATGAAGATAGGTGGAAAGAGTCAAGGTTGATCAAGACTAAGTACAGAGAGTGATTCAAGTTGAGAATCACACAAAGCGTAGAAGATACACCGAGTGGGATCAAGTGATCTCATGGTTTGGTAAGCATTGTCCATTGCACTTTGTGTACTAACCCATGATCTTTGTGAGAGTTCTATGTGGGGTTAGGTTTGCTTCCATGGGCTTGCATAAAGAGGAAGATCACATAAAACCCATGGAGGATGACATCAAATCAAGGTTGTGTTGTGCAAGTTCAAGTGAAGCATCACGAAGAAATAATGCTTGTAGCTTCCCATACATTGTGGTGACAATGGACTTGTGAAGGTGTGCCGAAGAGTGACTCACCCATAGTGGAGTATGGGGGAGCAATCAACTAGCCTTCATCGTGCCAACGCAATCACGAAAGGTGGTCCAACTTGAGTAAGTCAAGATCGTCCTCATCTAGCTCAAGTGGACTTCGTGCAAGGTTTGCCCTTGATAGGTTTTCTATTTTACCGGTCTCATGGTGATAGTTTGGAGACCGGGTTATAGGATCGATAATCGTACTATCAAGGGGGGCTCCCAAGTGAGTAGCTTGATCGTTTCGTTCGTCGAGAGCTCAAACCATTGCGTCCTTGCATCATCATTCTTGATTATTATTTGTATTTTCTCTTTTTGAGGTTTTAGAGCTTGTGGTTATCTTCATGACAAGCTCTAGTACGTCAAAAACGGATTTCATATGATTCTTCTTTTTGAGGTTTTAGAGCTTGTGGTTATCTTCGTGACAAGCTCTAGTACATCAAAAACGGATTTTATAGTAAGAAGAGGCAGGGAGGTATGCCTAGGATATAGAGGAGTGAACCCTCCATCAGAGAAGAACCGACATAACCTCCAACATTGAAAACATCATAGAAGATGCATGAGTGAACTCCGTTTTCGATGAACTCGAGCTTGTCATCAAGATGACCATAAGCTCCAAAACTCACAAGGAGAAAAACAAAACAAGAACCAATAAAGATGATGCAAGGATGCAATGGTTTGAGCTCTCTATGATTGATATGGTCAAGCTACTCATCGAGAGCCCCCCTTGATAGTGTGACAATCGATCCTATAACCCGGTCTCGCACAACTACCATGAGACCGGTAAAATAAAAAACCTATCAAGGGCCAACCTTTGCCTTGCACATAGTCCACTTGAGCTGGATGATGGCGATCTTGACTCCCTCAAGATGGACCACCTTTCTTGATTGCGTTGGCTCGGTGAAGACTAGTAGATTCCTCCCCCATACACCACTATGGGTGAGCCACTCTTCGGCACATCTTCACAAGTCCTTTGCCACCACAAAGGACGGAAAGCTTCAAGCATATGATCTCTTCGTGGTGATCCTACTTGAACTTGCACATTGCAACCTAACCCCACAAAGAACTCTCACGAATACCATGGGTTAGTACACAAAGCGTAATTGACAATGCTTACCATACCATGCGATCGCTTGATCCCTCTCGGTACATCTTCTATGCTTTGTGTGTTGATCAACTTGATTCCATTTTTGACTTAGTCTTGATCAACCTTGAATCTTTCCAACTCTCTTCATTTGGATGATGTATGACCAATCTTTGGATAATTCCTTAATAGCACCTTGGTCATCACATATTCTCCTTGAAACCAACAAGTGGACTCCAAGAAAAGCCTATGGACAAACCCTTCAAATATAACTCAAGGAAACCAATAGTCCATAGAGATTGTTATCAATTACCAAAACCAAACATGGGGGCACCGCATGTTCTTTCAGCGTCGTCTGGTGGCTCTGGCCATGCGGAGGTGTCGTCATGGCAGAACCAAGAGGGAGGCGAATGCCAGTGGCCATGATGTGTGTAGCAGCTGCCATCCAAACGGTCCAAGTGACGGTGCCGCCAAGCGGAGGCTAACCAAGCACTGCCGCCGAGGCCCTCCCTCCCACGCTAGTTGGTGTCGCCGAAGATGGAGGGTTTGTGCTTTCGGTGCATGGAGGAGGAGCACTTTTAGCGTGATTGTCCCAACGACACCATCTGCTTCAGATGTAGACTCGCGGGGTATGTGATAACCCACAAGTATAGGGTAAGTCGTAATCCTTTCGATAAGTAAGAGTGTTGAACCCAATGAGGAGCAGAAGGAATTGTTAGGCAGTTTCCAGCCAGGATTTCACTGCAGGTTTTGTAAGATAGTTTTGATAGATGATGTGATAGCAAGATAGTTTGTACCAAGTAACATGTACCAAAAGTAGTAAGTTGCAGAAAGTGGCCCAATCTTTAATTATGCTCAGGACAAGCTGCTGGTACTTCTTATAGTGATTAAAATGCTCTTGGCAACACATGGAGATATTGCCAAGTTACTTTCACCATGATTCATTGATTTAACATTCACTTCCTTGATAAGTGTTATGTGAGTGGACCAGAGCTAAGGTACTATTCTTACTTGAGAAAAAAAAACCTATTTATGATTATACCTTCCATGCAAGCATCCACAAATATAAGAGAACTAATTAAGATAAATCTAACCATAACAACGCTTAATGGGGTTGACCCAACGGAAACTCTCCATTTGGGCACCTATGAGGTTCATCTAGTGGGAGAAGGGGAAAAGTTAGGAAAACTTAGACGACCGAGTAAAACTGAGTACAACTAAGGAATAAGGGGCATGAAAATAGAAAACCCAAAAACATAATGGGTCGTTACAAGACCAAAAGACATCAAAGGCTTAATACAAACCACATGCATAATGTGCCGTTAATGGGCTGAAATACACGACAAGCCAGAAATGACCCAAAGGATTTACGGACCTTTAATGGTTTCAATGTAACCGCGGGCTGAATATAGCCCAGTAGCAAAACATGCCGCTAGCGGACCAAAATTTATCAAGGGTCGGGAATGAGCCCAAGAAGTTATGGGCCGCTTACTTTTGTTTGTGGTTACTATGCATTTTCATTAAGCAACTACATCTTCGGCTTCAAGGGGCCTATAACTTATCGAAGTTACAAATTCAGTCAACTTACATATAACTATTGTGCTTAAAAAACTACGGTGCCAAACTGAATTTTTTGATGCACGAGATTAACTAAAGAATTGTTAGTTACATCAATCAACACCATAATTTGGTCCTTTAGAGGGTCACCCTGTTGGAGATATACCCTAGATGCAATCATGTATGATGATATTTCTTATGTATTTATGAATAAAGATAATCCTTGGACATTATCAATGATGTATATCAGCAAGTACGTGACTTGTTTTGGGACTTTCATTGTATGATGATTGTCCTAAAAGGTCCCTAGTCGAAAGGGTTGTGGGGACGCGCAGCCGACTAGACTAGCATATGACACGGTAGATGGCTCGCTCTCACTAGCCATGGAGCATTGGATGGTAACCATCTAATATGGGCTTGGGAGGATTTTGCTGGATTCGACATGGTCGGATCTAAGTCGTGATAAGGATCGAGTCGGACGGACCCAACTATGAGATGCAGCGATATGTCATATGTGACTCTCTAATACAACATACGCTCTATGTCCTGAGACCTGAGCTAGCGCACGTACTCGGGATGGTGTGATACGTCCATTTGCATCATGCTTTTATGTTAATATTTATTGCATTATGGACAATTATTTCACATTATGGTACAATACTTATGCCGTTTCTCTCCTATTTTACAAGATTTGCATGAAGAGGGAGAATGCCGACAGCTGGAATTCTGGACCTAAAAAGAGCAAATTTGAGAGGCCTATTCTACACAACTCCAAAAGTCTTGAAAATCCATGGAGAATTATTTTGGAATATCTAAAAAACATTGGGCGAAGAAAATCCAGAGGGGGACCCACCAGTTGGCCACAAGCCCAGGGGGCGCACCCCCATGGCTTGTGGCCCCCCTGGTAGGTCCCCGGTGCCCATATTTTTCTATATTGAGGGTTTTGACCTGGAAAAAAGTCAGAGGAGAGCTTTCAGGATGAAGCACCATCGTCTCGAGGCGGAACTTGGGCAGAACCAACCAAGAGCTCCGGCGGAGCTGTTCTACCGGGGAAACTTCAGTCCGGGAGGGGGAAATCGAAGCCATCATCATCACCAACGATCCTCTCATCGAGGGAGGGTCAATCTTCATCAACATGTTCACCAGCATCATATCCTCTGAAACTCTAGTTCATCTCTTCCCTCAAAACCTCAGATTGGTACCTGTGGGTTGCTAGTAGTGTTGATTACTCCTTGTAGTTGATGCTAGTTGGTTTATTCGGTGGAAGATCATATGTTCAGATCCTTAATGCTATTCAATACCCCTCTGATCATGAACATGAACATGCTTTGGGATTAGTTACTTTTGTTCCTGAGGACATGGGAGAAGTCTTGTTATAAGTAATCATGTGAATTTGGTATTCGTTCGATATTTTGATGAGATGTATGTTGTCTTTCCTCTAGTGGTGTTATGTGAATGTCGACTACATGACACTTCACCATTATTTGGGCCTAGGGGAAGACATTGGGAAGTAATAAGTAGCTGATGGGTTGCTAGAGTGACAGAAGCTTAAACCCTAGTTTATGTGTTGCTTAGTAAGGGGATGTTTTGAATCCATATGTTTCATGCTATGGTTAGATCTATCTTAATTCTTCTTTCGTAGTTGCGGATGCTTGCGAGAGGGGTTAATCATAAGTGGTTGGCTTGTCCAAGTAAGGTCAGAACCAAGCACCGTTACACCCACATATCAAATTATCAAAGTAAAAAACGCGGATCATATGAGCATGATGAAAACTAACTTGACAATAATTCACATGTGTCCTCGGGAGCGCTTTGCTTTATATAAGAGTTCATCCAGGCTTGTCCTTTGCTACCAAAAATATTGGGACACCTTGCTGCACCTTTTTTACACTTGTTACTTGTTACTCATTACAAATTATCTTATCACAAAACTATCTGTTACCGATAATTTCAGTGCTTGCAGAAAATACATTGCTGAAAACCGCTTGCCATTTCCTTCTGCTCCTCGTTAGGTTCGACACTCTTACTTATCGAATGGACTATGATAGACCGCCTACACTCGTGGGTCATCAAGACTCTTTTCTGGCACCGTTGTCGGGGATTGAAGCGCCTTTGGTGAGTGGAATTTGGTAAGATTTTTTTATATTTCGTGCTGAAATTTACTGTTACTTGTCACTATGGAAAATCATGCTTTGAGGGGTTTGTTCGGGGTATCTTTACCTCGACTGGAAGAATAAAGTGTTGCTCCTTAACCTACTGAACTTACTGAACCTATTGAAAATATTTATTATGAAATTCCTTCGGGTATGATTGAGAAACTGCTTGCTAATCCTTATGCAGGAGATGGAACACTACATCCTTATATGCATCTAATCTATGTAGATGATGTTTGTAGATTATTTAAGCTTGCAGTTTTGCCCGAGGATGAGGTCAAGAAGAAGGTCTTCCCTTTATCTTTCAAGGGAAAGGCATTGAAATGGTATAGGCTATGTGATGACATTGGAGCCTGGAATTACAACCGGTTGAAATTGGAATTTCACAAGAAGTTTTATCCTATGCATCTAGTTCATCGTGATCGGAATTATATATATAATTTTTGGCCTCGGGAAGGAGAAAGTATCGCTCAAGCTTCGGGGAGGCTTAAGTCAATGTTATATTCATGCCCCAATCATGAGATCCCAAGAGAAATTATGCTCGACTTTTAAATAATGATCGATCCATGCTCCATACTTCTTGTACCGGTTCTTTTAGGAAGAAGACTATTGAATTCCGATGAGAACTTTTGGAAAGAATTAAACGCAACTCTGAAGATTGGGAAATTGAGAAGGTAAGGATTCAGGTATGAACCTTGAGTTTGATTGTGTTAAATCTTTTAGAATACCAATGCTTTTTGCGAATTTAGCACTAAGTATGGACTTGACTGTGATGGCCTGGCTTATTAGGGATGATAGACTACTCATATCAATAAGGAATTCCTTCTTTTCCGGGAGCCCATTCAGATAGAACTCCAAAGTTAAGCGTGCTCAGCTTGGAGTAGTTTCAAGATGGGTGACCGACCGGGAAGTTGCTCCCGGGTGCGCACGAGTGAGGACAAAGTGCGCAGAAAAGACTAGTATTGATATGTGAGGCCAGTCTAGATCCCGCCAGGAGTAACGACCACCGGCGGGTGTGTCCGGGGTGTTACAAGTTGGTATCAGAGCCGACCCTCGCGGATACACGGATGTTTGCGGACAGTTTGCAGTCATGTTGTGCATGACGTTTGTGACCCGTCGTGGCACACGGCATGGCACATGTGCTGTCCTGGAAGCACAGACGGTTGTGCCAAGAGGGAACGTTCCTGTGGCCCGACGAGGACGTCGGTTCCTCTGAGTGAGGGTGTATGTGATGGCCTGGCTTATTAGGGATGATAGACTACTCATATCAATAAGGAATTCCTTCTTTTCCGGGAGCCCATTCAGATAGAACTCCAAAGTTAAGCGTGCTCAGCTTGGAGTAGTTTTAGGATGGGTGACCGACCGGGAAGTTGCTCCCGGGTGCGCACGAGTGAGGACAAAGTGCGCAGAAAAGACTAGTATTGATATGTGAGGCCAGTCTAGATCCCGCCAGGAGTAACGACCACCGACGGGTGTGTCCGGGGTGTTACATTGACTCCGAGATAGTAGCTTATTTCTGTGAATCATTTGCTGTTGATCTCCCTAAGGAGAAGTGGTTTAATTATCATCCACCCATTGATGTAAAAGTACTAGAACCCATAAAGGTTGAAGAAGAAACCATTACTTATAATGATAATCTAGTTGTTCCTAGTGCTTATATTGAGAAAGCACCTTTCCCTGTTAGGTTAAAGGAACATAGTAAAGCTTCAACCGTGGTTCATAAGAGTTATGTTAGAACACCTACACCCCCTGAACAAATTAAAGTAGAACCTAATGTTGCTATGGTTGAGGATCTCTTGGTCAATAATATTGATGGACATGTTATTTACTTCGTTGGTGAAGCTGCTAGAATTGCCAAACCCGATGAGAATGATAAGCATAGACCTGTTGCTGGCATGCATGTTGTTCAGTTAAAATTGGAGATCATTGTTACCATGATTTATGTGATTTGGGTACTAGTGTGAGTGTTATCCCATTTACTCTTTATCAAGAAATTATGAATGATATTGCACCTGCTGAGATAGAAGTTATTGATGTTACTATTAAACTTGCTAATAGAGATACTATCACACCACTTGGGATTTTCACAGATGTCGAAGTCTTGTGCGGGAAAATAAAATACCCTACTGATTTTCTAGTTCTTGGTTCCCCACAAGATGATTTTTGTCCCATTATATTTGGTAGACCTTTCTTGAATATGGTGAATGCTAAAATTGATTATACTAAAGAAACGGTCAGTGTTAATTTTGGTGATGTGTCTCGTGAGTTTAATTTCTCTAAATTTCGTAGATAACCTCGTGATAAAGAACCATCTAGTAAAGATGAAATTATTGGTCTTGCTTCTATTGTTGTACCTCCTACTGATCCTTTAGAACAATATTTGCTAGACCATGAAAATGATATGTTCATGAATGAAAGGAATGAAATAGATAGAATTTTTCTTTGGATAACAACCTTTGCTCAAGCAAAATTTGCCTGTTGAAATCCTAGGAGGTCCTCCTCCACCTAAAGGTGATCCTGTGTTTGAATTAAAGCAATTACCTGATACACTGAAATATGCTTATCTTGATGAAAATAAGATATATAATGTTATTATTAGTGCTAATCTTTTAGAGGATGACAAAATGAGATTATTAAAAACTCTAAGGAAGCACCGTGCCGCTATTTTTTGACAAAAAGACTGTAAGGAAACCCCGTACAGTATAATCGGTGCAACACACCCAAATTGCAAGTACCATGCCTTGAACCTGGGTGGGTGGAAAGGCATCAGCCCCTTCCCACCACTAGGCTATGCCTTAGTCTGCCACCGTGCCGCTATTGGATACACTCATGATGATCTTAAGGGCATTAGTCCCACTCTATGCCAACACAAAATTAAGGTGGAACCCGACGCTAAACCAGTTGTTGACCATCAGCCACGGTTAAATCCCAGGTTGAAGGTAGTGGTAAGAAATGAAATATTAAAACTTCTGGAAGTAAGTATAATCTAACCCATAGCTGATAGTAAATGGTCAGGTCATGTTCATTGCATCCCCAAGAAGGGAGGTATTACTGTTGTTCCTAATGATAAAAATGAGTTTATTCCACAAAGAATTATTACAGGTTATAGAATGGTAATTGATTTTGGAAAATTAAACAAAGCTACTAGGAAAGATCATTATCCTCTACCATTCGTTGATAAATGCTAGAAATATTATAAAAACATACACACTTTTAATTTCTAGATGGTTATTCTGGTTTTTCCCAAATACATGTGTTACAAGAAGACCAAGGAAAAAGTACTTTTACATGCCCTTTTGGTACCTTTGCTTATGGACGTATGCCTTTTGGTTTATGCAATGCACCTGCTACCTTTGAAAGATGTATGATAGCTCTATTCTATTATTTTTGTGAAAAGATTGTTGAGGTTTTCATGGATGACCAGTCCGTTTACGGAACTTCTTTTGATGATTGCTTGAGAAACCTTGATCAAAGTTTTGCAGAGATGTGAACAAACTAATCTTGTCTTGAATTGGGAGAAGTGCCACTTTATGGTTAAAGAAGGTATTGTCTTGGGGCATAAAATCTCAGAAAGAGGTATTGAAGTTGATAAAGCTAAAGTTGATGCTATTGAAAAAATGTCGTGTCATAAAGATATCAAAGGTATATGAAGTTTCCTTGGTCATGTTGGTTTTTATACGAGATTTACTAAAGACTTCTCTAAAATTTCTAGGCATCTTACTAATATTTTGCAAAATGATGTTCCATTTCTTTTTGATGATGATTGCGTAGAAGCCTTTGAAATACTTAAGAAAGCCTTAGTCTCTACACCTGTCGTTCAACCAGCTGATTGGAACCTACCCTTTGAAATCATGTGTGATGCTAGTGATTATGTTGTTGGTGCTTTTCTAGGACAAAGAGTTGATAAGAAATTAAATGTTATCCATTATACTAGTAAAACTCTATACAGTGCTCAAAGGAATTATGCTACTACTGAAAAATAATTCTTAGGAGTTGTGTTTGCATGTGATAAATTCAGATCTTATATTATTTATTCTAAACTAACTATTCACATTAATCATGCTGCTATTAAATATCTTATAAAAAAGAAAGATGCCAAACCTATACTTATTAGATGGGTTCTTTTGCTACAAGAATTTGATTTACATATCACTGATAGGAAAGGAGCTGAGAACCCACTAGCAGACAACTTGCCTAGGTTAGAAAATATTCTTGATGACCAACTACCTATTGATGATAGTTTTCCTCATGAATAGTTAGCGGTCATAAACACTTCTCGTAGTACTCCATGGTATGACGACTATGTTAATTATATTGTTGCTAAATTCATACCAACTAGTTTCACATACCAACAAAAGAAAAAGGTTTTCTATGATTTAAGACATTACTTCTGGGATGACCCACGCCTTTATAAAGAAGGAGTAGATGGTGTTATTAGATGTTGTGTACCTGGGCATGAACAAGAACAAATCCTACACAAGTGTCACTACGAGGCTTATGGATGACACCATGCGGGAGACAGAACTGCACACAAGGTACTACAATATGGTTTTTATTGGCCTACTCTTTTTAAAGATGCTTGCAAGTTTGTCTTGTCTTGTGATGAATGTCAAAGAACTGGTAATATTAGTAGACATCAGGAAATGCCTATGAATTATTCACTAGTCATTGAACCATTTGATGTTTTGGGCTTTGACTTTATGGCACCTTTTACATCCTCTAATGAGTATACACATATTTTAGTTGTTGTTGATTACGTTACTAAGTGGGTAGAAGCTATTCCAACTAGTAGTGCTGATCATAACCCCTCTATTAAGATGCTTAAAGAAGTTATTTTCTCGAGGTTTGGTGTCCCTATATATTTAATGACTGATGGTGGTTCACACTTTATTCATGGCGCTTTCTGTAATTTGCTTGCTAAATATTATGTTAATAATTGAATTGCATCTCCATATCACCCTCAGTCTAGTGGTCAAGTAGAATTAAGCAATAGAGAAATAAATTAGTCTTGCAAAAGACCGTCAATAGATCTAGGAAGAATTGGTCTCAAAAACTTGATGATGCATTATGGGCTTACAAAACTGCTTACAGAATCCTATGGGTATGTCCCCTTATAAAATGGATTATGGAAAAGCATGTTACTTACCTCTTAAACTAGAACACAAAGTTTATTGGGCAATTAAAGAGCTAAACTATTATTTTAAACTTGCCGGTGAAAAGAGGTTATTTGACATTAACTCACTTGATGAATGGAGAACCCAAGCCTACGAAAATGCAAAATTATTTAAATAAAAAGTTAAAAGGTGGCATGACAAAAGAATACAAAAGCATGAATTTAATGTATGTGACCAAGTCTTGCTATACAATTCTCGTTTAAGGTTTTTTGCACGGAAACTTCTCTCTAAATGGGAAGGATCTTACATTATCGAGGAAGTTTATCGTTCCGGTGCCATCAAGATCAACAACGCCACAGGCAATAACCCGAGAGTGGAAAACGGGCAAAGAATCAAACATTATATCTTAGGTACTCCTATAAATATTGAAACTAATATCATAAATACCATAACACCAGAGGAGTACATAAGGGAAACTTTCCAGCATGTTCCAGAACCATGAAAAGGAAGAAGTATGTGGTATGGTAAGTAAACCGCCTCCAAACACTTTCCAAAGTCAATTTATATTAGTTTTGGAATATTTAGAAAAATAAAAAAATAAGAGGAAGTCCGAGAAGTGCACATGGAGCCGACAAGCTGCGGGGGCGCCCTACCCCGTGGGCGCGCCTCCCTAGATTGTGGCCACCTCGTGTGCCACCCGGACTCCGTTTTCTCCTAGAATACATGTTTTGCATGGTAAAATTCATTATATAATCTCCCGAAGGTTTTGACCACCGTATCATGGCAATATCCTATGTTCTTGTTTCGTGGTGTTCTACAACAGATTCAGAGCAAGATGTCTTTGCTAGAGTCGATCGGGGAGAGTCATGTCTCTCAACCGTTGTCGGATCCAAGAGAATACAATGAAGCTAGTCCCTTTGGGTGGTTAACAGAGGTGGAGATGGAAGCTGATCTAAAAAGAGTGGATGATGTGGAAGAGGAGCAAGAAGTCAACTCCACCCTCAACCTAATATTCTTCATGAGGACCTCACGAGCTCAATCATCCCGAATTCGGCCATACCTCCCGGTGCTCAATTTATCTCTTACAATAACATGTAAAAGAGTGTTGCTTTTTCTCCCGCAGCCAAGAAGCATCTATGGTGGAAGGTTCTTTGATTGTTACATGAAAGCTCCACAAGGAAGTTATGGATCTCAATCATGAAATTTTCAAGCTTGAGGAGGAGAATCACATACTTAAAGGCATTATTGCCAGGAATATTGCACCACTACCACCAAAGAAGGAGACCTGAGTACACGGGTATAGGCACCCCCCTTGGCTTGTGCCAAGCTTGGGGGAGGTGCCCCAGTATCATATCACCATCACATCTTTACCTTTATCGTTTATCTTAGTTCAATCCTTTTGGTTATATCTTGATCTAGTAGAATAAAAGTTTTAGTATGATCTAGTCTTTGAGTTTTTGCTTTTGATCTATCTATGTAATCGAGTCCGAGAGTTATATAATAAAGAGTAGTTTTGACTTGAGCGCTTTGATTTCTTGCTTTGATCATAAATAAAAGGAAAAGAACGAGAATAAAAAATATATTATATAATAATCTTATGGGGAGTGATGACTTCACATATAAAGGGTATGTTACATGAAACTTGTTGAGAGTTGACAAACATAGTTTTGGTCATTGTTGCAATTGATAGGAAGTAATAAAGAAAGAGAGGTCTCACATATAAATATACTATCTTGGACATCTTTTGTGATTGTGTGCACTCATTAAAATATTATATGCTAAAAGGTTGATGTTGGACAAGGAAGACAATGTAATGTGTTATGTTCCTTTATATACGAATAGAAGTTATATTGTCATGGATCCTCAAACATGTTGGTCTTTCTTTCCCTCTCATGCTAGCCAATTCATCCACCAAGTAGAGATACTACTTGTGCATCCGAAAACTTTCAACCCAGTTTTTCCATGAGAGTCCACTATATCTACCTATGGATTGAGTAAGATCCTTCAAGTAAGTTGTCATCGATGCAAGCAATAAAATGTTCTCTCTAAATACGTGCTATCTTTTAGTGTGAGGAAAATAAACTTTGTACGATCTTGTGATTGGGAAGAAATAAAAGCGACGGACTGCATAATAAAGGTCTCTATCACAAGTGGCAATACAAAGTGATGTTCCTTTGCATTAAGAGTTCGTGCATCCAACCAAAAAGCGCATGACAACCTCTACTTCCCTCTGCGAAGGGCCTATCTTTTATTTTAATGTATGCCTTAATGCTAGAGTCAAGGTGATCTTCACCTTTCCCTTTTTATTTTTATCTTTTGGCAAGCACAATATGTTGGAGAAAGATATGGATACATATATTCATACGAATGTAGAAGATGATAAACTATTATTGTTGACATTACCCTTGAGGTAAACCGTTGGGAGGCGAAACTATAAGCCCCTATCTTTCTATGTGTTCGATTGAAACTTTGATCTCATAAGTATCGCGTGAGTGTTAGCAATTATGAAAGACTAAAAGATGGTTGAGTATGTGAACTTGCTATACAAAGCTCTTACATTGACTCTTTCCGATGTTATGATAATTTGCAATTGGTTCAATGACTGAGATCATAGTTTGTTAGTTTTCAGTAAGGTTTGTGATTCATACTTTGCATTGTGAATGAATTATCACTTTGACATATGAAATTATATTACAATATATAGCTGTTCTAAAGATGATCATGATGCCCTCATGTCTATATTTTATTTTATAGAGACGTCTATCTCTAAACATGTGGTCATGATTATCGATTTCGGCTTTCTCTTGAGGACAAGCGAGGTCTATGCTTGGGGGAGTTGATACGTCCATTTTGCATCATGCTTTTATGTTAATATTTATTGCATTATGGATTGGGGGCGTGCCTTACCCCCCTGGGCGCACCCTACCCCCCAAGGCTTGTGAGCCCCTTGCCCCCGATGCCCATCTTTTGCTATATTGAGGGTTTTGACCTGAAAAAATAAGATGAGAGCTTTCGGGACAAAGCGCCGCCGTCTGGAGTCGGAACTTGGGTAGAACCAATATAGGGCTCCGACGGAGCTGTTCTTCTAGGGAAACATCCCTTCGAGAGGGGGAAATCGAAGCCTTCATCATCACCAACGATCCTCTCATAGAGGGAGGGTCAATCTTCAGCAATATCTTCACCAGCACCATCTCCTCTCAAACCCTAGTTCATCTCTTGTATCCAATCTTTGCCTCAAAACCTCAAATTGGTACATGTGGGTTGCTAGTAGTGTTGATTACTCCTTGTAGTTGATGCTAGTTGGTTTATTTGGTGGAAGATCATATGTTCAATCCTTGATGCTATTAAATACTCCTCTGATTATGAACATGAATATACTTTGTGAGTAGTTATGTTTATTCCTGAGGACATGGGAGAAGTATCGTTATAATTAATCATGTGAATTTGGTATTCGTTCAATATTTTGATGAGATGTATGTTGTCTTTCCTCTAGTGGTGTTATGTGAACATTGACTACATGACACTTTACCATTATTTGGGCCTAGGGGAAGGCATTGGGAAGTAATAAGTAGATGATGCGTTGGTAGAGTGACTGAAGCTTAAACCCTAGTTTATGCGTTTGAGAGGATCGGAGAAGAGGTGTCTAGAGGGGGAGGGGGGTGATTAGACGCACAACAAGAAAAGTAGCAGTTTTTAAGTTCTTAGAGTTGAGGTAGAGCTTTTAGCATACTTTCAAACATTCACAATACATTTCAAGCAAGCATGCCGAGAGTATATGAGCAGCGGAAAGTAAAGCATGCAAGTTGCAAGAAAGTAAAGAGATGGGATTGGAGTGCGCAAACACAATTGGAGACACAGATGTTTTTGTTGGAAATATGCACTAGAGGCAATAATAAAATGGTTATTATTATATTTCCTTGTTCATGATAATCGTCTATTGTTCATGCTATAATTGTGTTAACCGTAAACCATAATACATGTGTGAATACATAGACCATAATATGTCCCTAGTGAGCCTCTAGTTGGCTAGGTCGTTGATCAATAGATGGTCACGGTTTCATGACCATGGACATTGGATGTCGTTGATAACGGGATCACATAACTAGGAGAATGATGTGATGGACAAGACCCAATGCTAAGCATAGCACAAAGATCGTGTAGTTCGTCTGCTAAAGCTTTTCCAATGCAAGTATCTTTTCCTTAGACCATGATTGTGCTACTCCCGGATACCGTAGGAGTACTTTGGGTGTGCCAAACGTCACAACGTAACTGGGTGGCTATAAAGGTACACTACGGGTATCCCCAAAAGTATCTGTTGGGTTGGCATGAATCGAGACTGGGATTTGTCACTCCGTATGACGGAGAGGTATCTCTGGGCCCACTCGGTAAGAAATCATCGTAATAAGCTAAATGTGACTAAGGAGTTGGTCACGGGATGATGTGTTACAGAACGAGTAAAGAGACTTGCCGGTAACGATATTGAACAAGGTATCAGGATACCGACGATCGAATCTCGGGCAAGTACTATATCGGTAGACAAAGGGAATTGTATACGGGATTGATTGAATCCTTGACTTCATGGTTCATCCAATAAGATCATCATGGAACATGTGGGAGCCAACATGGGTATCCAGATCCCGTTGTTGGTTATTGGCCGGAGAGATGTCTCGGTCATGTCTGCATGTTTCCAGAACCGTAGGGTCTACACAATTAAGGTTTGATGACGCTAGGGTTATATGGAATATATGTACGTGGTTACCGAATTTTGTTCGGAGTCCCGGATGATATCCCGACGTCATGAGGAGTTCCGAAATGGTCCAGAGGTAAAGAATTATATATAGGAAGTGAGGATTTAGCCACCGGAAGTGTTCCGGGCATCATCGGCGATGTACTGGGACCACCGGAAGGGTTCCGGGGGTCCACCAGGAGGGGCGACCAGCCCCGGAGGCTTGCATGGGCCAAGAGTGGGAAGGGACCAGCCCCTAGGTGGGCTGGTGCACCTCCCACCAAGGCCCAAGGCGCAGCCAAGAGGAGAGGGGGCAAACCCTAGGCGCAGATGGGCCTAAAGGCCCACCCTAGGCGCGCCCCCCTCTCTCCCCCTCTTGGCCGCCCCCAAACCTATCTAGGGTTGGCCGCACCCCCTAGGAGGAAACCCTAGATGGGGGCGCACCCCTCCCCTTCCCCTATATATAGTGGGAGTTTTGGGGCTGCCACACACGTGAGTTCCTCTCTCTCTCGGCGCAGCCCTACCTCTCCCCCTCCTCCTCTCTCGTAGTGCTTGGCGAAGCCCTGCTGGAGTACCACGCTCCTCCACCACCACGCCGTCGTGCTGCTGCTAGATGGAGTCTTCCCAAACCCCTCCCTCTCTCCTTGCTGGATCAAGGCGCGAGAGATGTCACCGGGCTGCACGTGTGTTGAATGAGGAGGCACGGTTGTTCGGTGCTTAGATCGGATTCGGCCGCGATCTGAATCGCTTCGTGTACGACTCCATCAACCGCGTTCTTGAAACGCTTCCTCGTCACGATCTTCAAAGGTATGAAGATGCATTCCCCTCTCGTTGCTAGTCACTCCATAGATTGGTCTTGGTGATGCGTAGAACTTTTTTGAATTTATGCAACGATCCCCAACAGTGGCATCATGAGCTAGGTCTGTACGTAGTTTCTATGCAGGAGTAGAACACAAGTTGTCGTGGGCGTTGATTTGCCAATGGATGAAGCATCCCTGACCGACCGTACACGTACACTTATGTGAGACGGGTTCCACCGACTGACATGCACTAGTTGCATAAGGTGGCTAGCGGGTGTCTGTCTCTGCCTCTTTAGTCGGATCGGATTCGATGAAAAGGGTCCTTATGAAGGGTATATAGTAATTGGCATATCATGTTGTGGTTTTGGCGTAGGTAAGAAACGTTCTTGCTAGAAACCTATAGCAGGCACGTAAAAACTTGCAACAACTATTAGAGGACGTCTAACTTGTTCTTGCAGCATGTGCCGTGTGATGTGATATGGCCAAAAGGATGTGATGAATGATATATGTGATGTATGAGATTGATCATGTTCTTGTAATAGGAATCACGACTTGCATGTCGATGAGTATGACAACCGGCAGGAGCCATAGGAGTTGCCTTATTTTATTGTATGACCTGCGTGTCATTGAAAACGCCATGTAATTACTTTACTTTATTGCTAACTGTTAGCCATAGTAGTAAAAGTAATGTTTGCCGAGACAACTTCATGAAGACACGATGATGGAGATCATGATGATGGAGATCATGGTGTCATGCCGCTGACGATGATGATCATGGAGCCCTGAAGATGGAGATCAAAAGGAGCAAAATGATATTGGCCATATCATGTCACTATTTCATTGCATGTGATGTTTATCATGTTTTACATCTTATTTGCTTAGAACGACGGTAGCATAAATAAGATGATCTCTCACTAAAATTTCAAGAATTGTGTTCCCCCTAACTGTGCACCGTTGCTAAGGTTTGTTGTTCCAAAGCACCACATGATGATCGCGTGTGATAGGCTCTAACGTTCGCATACAACGGGTGTAAGCCAGATCTACACACGCAATACACTTAGGTTGACTTGACGAGCCTAGCATGTACAGACATGGCCTCGGAACACGGAAGACCGAAAGGTCGAACATGAGTCATATAGAAGATACGATCAACATGGAGATACTCACCGTTGATGACTAGTCCATCTCACGTGATGATCGGACACGGCCTAGTCGATTCGGATCATGTATCACTTAGATGACTAGAGAGATGTCTATCTGAGTGGGAGTTCATTAAATTTGATGAGATGAACTTAATTATCATGAACATAGTCTAAAATCTTTACAATATGTCTTGTAGATCAAATAGCCCAAGCTAATGTTGCCCTCAACTTCAACGCGTTCCTAGAGAAAACCAAGTTGAAAGATGATGGTAGCAACTATACAGATTGGGTCCGTAACTTGAGGATCATCCTCATAGCTGGCAAGAAAGCATATGTCCTTGAAGCACCGCTAGGTGACGCACCCATTTTCCCAGCAACTCAAGATGTTATGAACGCCTGGCAGTCACGTAGTGATGATTACTCCCTGGTTCAGTGCGGCATGCTTTACAGCCTAAAATCGGGGCTCCAAAAGCATTTTGAGCAACACAGAGCATATGAGATGTTCCAAGAGCTGAAAATGGTTTTCCAAGCTCATGCCCGGGTCGAGAGATATGAAGTCTCTGACAAGTTCTACATTTGTAAGATGGAAGAAAACAGTTATGTAAGTGAGCATATACTCAGAATGTCTGGGTTGCACAACCGCTTGTCTCAGCTGGGAGTTAATCTCCCAGATGACGCGATCGTTGACAGAAGCCTCCAGTAGCTTCCACCTAGCTACAAGAGCTTTGTGATGAACTACAATATGCAAGGGATGGAGAAGGCCATTCCTGAGTTATATTCAATGCTGAAATCAGCGGAGGTGGCGATCAAGAAGGAACATCAAGTGTTGATGGTGAATAAAACCACTAAGTTCACGAAAGGCAAGGGTAAGAAGAACTTCAAGAAGGACGGCAAGGGAGTTGCTGCGACCGGTATGCCAGTTGCCGGGAAGAAGCCAAAGAATGGACCCAAGCCTGAGACTGAGTGTAACGCCCCGGATGTAACAATTCCATTTATGGCAATATATGCATCATTGACTTCATCAATTCCATTCCGGGCTCTTCCTTCATTTCGGGTTTCTTTGTTTTGCCGTGTGCGTGTGTGCATATCATCCATGTCATGTCATCATGTGCATTGCATTGTATTCGTGTTGTCACTTGGACCCGGTCATGCTCATCTCTTCACGTTGTCCGTTTCGAGTTCCGACACTCACACACGTGCCCGTGCCACCTCCGAGTCCTTCTTTCGCAAGTGGCCGTAGAACGTTCTTAGAATGAGGTGAGAGTTGGTGTACGTTGTTGTTTTAGTATGTGGAGACCACCTGTCAAGTTTCGTCGTGTTTGGAGGTCGTTTGATACTTCAACGGTTAACCTCGTGGGCTAAAAGCTCCTCTTTCTTTTGGCCCAACACCCCTCCACAACAGCCCACTAGCCCAGCACAACCCCTTCTATCCTCTCGGTCCTCGGATCATGATCATGTGGGAGAAAACCGCACCTCATTTGGACACTCCTAGCTCCCTCTACCTATAAAAAGGACCCATCCCCTCCATTTTCGGGCGAAACCCTAGCCCGGGCTCCTCCTCGCGCCGCAGGACACGTCCGGGCCGCGCCGGACAAGTCCGCCGGACGCGCCCGGCGAACCGCAAGCCGTCACGTGACACTCAGCCTCCGGCCTCCTCCCTCCTCCGCGTGACGGGCCCGCCGGCCTGGATCGGCCCCCCGTGGCCCGAGTCGCGTCCGTCGCCAGCCCGCGTCGCCTCTTCCACCGGTCGCGCTCGCCGCCGCCGTGACCCGGCGCGCCGCCGCCGCCGACCACCCCTCCGCCGCCGGGCTCCTTCGCCTCGTCGCTCCGGCGCCTCGAGCGCCCTATCCTCCGCCGCCTCAGGTGCCCCGATCGCTGCCGCCTCAGAGGTCCTCGCCGCCCGCCGGCGCTTGCTCCGGCCGCGCCGCCGCGTCCCGCCGCCGCCATCGTCATCTTCCCCGGCCGGATATGGATCGAGACCGGGATCAGATCCACCGGTCCCCGATCCAAACACCTCCGCTCACCCAGAACTCTCCGTCCCAGGACATCTCCATCCCGCGTTGACTTTTCGCGGAGGTATATTTCCGCTAAGTCCCAGATCCGTGTAATTTTTTTGCCCTCTTTGACATGTGGTAACTTTGTGCTCGGTGCTCCGTTTTGCATGTATGATATATCAAAATGTTCGTCTCGTCATGCTCTACATGTTAGCATCAGTTTCATGCATGGTAGGGATCTTATTTTTGGCTTAATCTTTATGGCAAAAGTGCTTCATGATGTAACTGTTTCAGCACTTGTTGTTTGTGTAAATTTGTTGGCATGTTCGTGAGCTAGTAACTTTGTGCATGTTGGTCCAAATGGAGTGTATGATATGTCCAGATGTTCGTCTTGTGATGCTCTTCGTGATGGAGGTTTTTGCATACATGAAAGGTTGCATTATGCCATGTTTAACCCTGTTGCAAACGTGCATGTGGATGATAAGTTTCTGAACTTGTTATGAGATGATATTTTGTCTTGCTTGTGTATATTAATCCATGTGTCATATGAGCTAGGTGTCAACATGAGTTTTGCTCTTTGGAATGTGCTCTACATGATAGATTCATTTTCATGCCATGACATGTCTTGAGATGAGTGCATCAAGCTTGTTAACATGCCATCGTGATGTTAAATTTCTGCTAAGTGTGAATCTGATAATTTTTATGCCATGTTTCCATGTTGCCACCGTCATTGTTGTGCATGGTTAGAGTTGCCCAGTGGGTGTTCCTTGATGTATATATTATTCTCTAGCTATCCATGCTCTTGTTTGCCATGATGAGTGGCTGTAGCTTGTTCTTTTCATGCTCTCAAGATGCTATAAAATGTTTCTGTCGGCATGTTCTCAACAAGTTCTGTTTTGACATGTGAATAGCTAGTGTTCTATGCATCCTATGACCATGTTCTTGCCATGAGTAGCTTCACAAACATGTCTTCTTGCTGTTGGTTATATTCACATTCCATGCTATGCCTTGAGTTGAGTTGCACAAGCTTGCAAACATGCCTACTTGTTGTTGTTATTGCCATGCCCAGATTTTCACAAAGTCTGGATAAACTTTTGCACTTTTGTCATGTTGTTTGTGACATGTTCTAGTATGTTGTAGAAGTAGCCATGTGGTTATTCTGGAAGAGCATGTTATGTATGTTATTGCCATGCCTTTTGCTTTCTTGTTGGAGTGCTGTAGCATGCTTAAACTTGGTCACTTAGTGGGCAACTTGCTGATTTTGGCAGATTGCATCGTGTAGTGTTTTGCTTGTCATTTGCAAACATGCATCCGTTTTCCATGAACTTTATATCTATTTCGACCGAAATCTTCCAATCTATCCAGTGGCTTTCTTGGTTGCCCAAGATGAATCCATTTCCATCATCTTCTCCTTAGGCTCGAGAGCATCCTCATGCATACGCACATCATACTTGCATCCCATGGCATGTCTTGCATCATGTTGATTGTGCATTGCACCGTGTTTGATATTGTGCCGTTGTTGTGCTCTTGTGTTGGGTAGAGCCGGGAGCCGATACCGAGTTCGAGGATCTTGTCGAGACTGAGTTTAAGGACCCGTCTTTCCATCCCACCGACGACTTACCAGGCAAGATGACCGTTCGTCAATATCACCTCTATCTTTGCCTATGCTAGTTGTCTCGCTCTTTAGCTATGCATCGATGCCAGTTCATGTTTGTCATCCTCCTATTGTTGCCACAAAATAGTCTAACCGCCTTCCTAGCAAACCGTTGATTGGCCAAGTACGCTTTTGCTCAGCCCCTCTTATAGCATTGCTAGTTGCAGGTGAAGTTTGAAGACTGCTCCATGATGAACTTGTTTATTGGGATAACACAAGATATATCGATGTTAATCAATGCACATATATATTGGCAATGGGTGGAAGGCTTGGCCTTCTGTTTGGTGTTTTGTTCCACTCATTCCACCTTAGGACCCGATAAATCGGTGTTATGTTCCTTGATTTTTGCGTTCCTAACAGGGGTTGGGGTTTATGGGCGCCCCTTGATAATTCGCACTGCTTAAAGCTTTTCCAAGAAGGTCCAACTTTGGTTTTACCATTTGCCATAACTAAATAACTTGCATAGGGGCTTTCCGGACCCCGAGGACATAATTTTACAACCCGGGCGAGTGCTCCTCATGAGTGTTGGTCCAAATTGGGCAGACTGCAGGGCCACCTTGGGGAAACCCGAGGTATCTGATATTACCTGTAGGCTGACCTATCCGGCCGTGGCCTGAGACGAGATACGCGTGGCTACTATGAGGGTGCCGGCACGCCGGGAGGTCTTGCTGGATTAGTTTTACCTTTGTCAAAATATCTTGAGCACGGGATTCCGAGAATACTCGGGTCTTCCCACTTTGGAGTTGCAACTCTGCAGATCATGAGCATGTGATGGGCTAAGTTGGGACACCCCTGCTGGGTTTTGAACTTTCGAAAGCCGTGCCCGTGGTTATGTGGCAGATGGGAATTTGTTAATATCCGGTTGTAGATAACTAGACACCATATTCATAAGAATACACTACTTGTGTGAGTAATCGTGATGGTGTAACATCCCAAATTTTCAATTTGGAATGTTATACATAGATCATAGTGGATTGCATATTTCTTTGCATTTTGTGCGTGGCGATCCTCGAAAATTCTAAGCAACTCAAGGACCTACGGAGAGAGTTGGGAATTCTACCGTTTTTGTATTTAAGTTTACTCGAATACCGGTACGAGGATAGTGTTGGGTTTAATTATTTTTCTCTCCAAAAAATATTTCTAAATAAAAATACATGAGCGGAGATAATATGACTTCTCCAAAATAAAATAAATATTGGAGGAAAAATATTAAAATCACTTTTTTTTATCGGATTTATTTGCGATTTTATTTGCATAGGAAAGATACACGTTTTTCAAAATTGCATTTAGGTCCGGAAAAATGTTCACTTTGTCCTAAATATTATTCGAGGACGGTGAAAATTTATATCGGAATTTTTGGAGTCTGTTTAGTATTTCTTTTGTTAGTTTTCGTATGTCAGGACTCGTGTTAAAAAAAACTAGCGAACCGACTTCGGGCCGTGTTCAGCCAGGACTCCCCCTGGCCCGGGCGTTCATAAGCCAGCCCAGCCGCCCCACCTCAGCCGCCCATCCCCACCGCTTCGCCCGTCGCGCCGAACCCTAGCGCCGCCGCCGCCGCTGCCCGCCGGCGCCGGCGCCCGTCGCCGCCGCCGGACCCGCCGCCCGCCGCCGGAGTTCGTCAAGGTAGCCACCCGCCGCCCCGGTTTTCTATAAGAAACCGACCCAGTTTTTTCGGCAAAACCCTAGTTTCGTTTTTTTAGATTAGATCGGTTTTTTCGCTTTAGATGTTTAGCGAAAGTTCGCCCGTTCGTTCTTTTTAATAAACGAGTTCGTCGTTTAGTCTCTGTTAACGAACGTTCGTTCGTTAATCTGTTCGTCAGTTTTCTTTTTCGGGGTATTTATCCGCGATTATTTTCGATCGCGATTTCTACCCTGATCTTGTTTTACATTTTTCATTTTTCTTTTCGCTCGAGAGTCGGAATCAGGTGATTCAAAATCACAGATCTTCGTCTCGACGCCCACTTTCCGTTTAACCAACTTGAACAAAGTTTTTCTACTGTAAAATTTGACCCTAGATCAAACTAGTAAACGGACCTCGTTTCTTTCGCAGTTTGAGTTTCGTTGCTTCTTTCGATTTGTTTCTTTTTGCAAACCGGAGTTCTTAAGTTGAACTTTCTGGTTAGATCTTCTCTTTTGGAATTTTGTTTGTGCATCATTGCTTGATTTCTTATGTATGCTATTGTTTGCTTGCGATAGAATACCCGAACTGTGAAGCGTGCTACTACGAGTCTCTAGGTTTTGCGAATCATCAGCAAGGCAAGTAACACTTTGATCATACCCTTTTATTACCCAGTTTTTATGCATTAGATCAAACCCTCACACATTGCATGAGTAGGATCTCTTAACTTGTGGGTGTGGGAAGTAGTTTGAGGTAGAACCTATTACCTGCATTATTTTCAAACCCTTGGGAGTTACTTCTACGCTATGCTTAGGTTATCATGCTATGCTCGTAGACGTGGTTTGGGTTTGAGTGAAATCCATGACAGATGTGAGTTGTTAATTAATGGTTCAACTTAAGGTGGCTACTTGAATACACATCTGGGTGGATTGGTTGCAGGGCACCTGGGGAATCCAGTGTTGTCCTAGGAAATCTCGGGGTTTCTGTGTGATTGTCCTATGGAATGCCACCCAGGCTCAAAGGGATCATAAAACTATTCATGCTAGAAAGTTCCTTGTGCAGCCACAATGCCATTATGGGCTCTGGCATAGTATGAGTAAGTTGTGTGAGATCTTTCGTGGTGTACTAGCAAATCTAGGGGAAAGTAGGTGTAGCGGTCCACCTGGGGTAAAGAGTAAATGCTTCTGAAAGACTGTGTCTCGGTCATCCATTTCTCAAACACCATGCAGTGCGAGAAATTAAACAGAGGCGATCGAGTCTTGTAGGAAAGTGCACAAACCTCTGCAGAGTGTACAAACTGATCATGATTAGCCGTGTCCCCAGTTATGGACAATCTTGAGTATCTGGTACTTGAATTATTGGTTTATCTCATCACTTTAATATTAATTTGTTGGGTTAATGATTACTTTAATTGGGATTGAGTTGGAGTTACCTTCTCAATGATGTTTCAACTACCATGTAGTTAAAATATAATTTATTCCATCAGCCAAATATGCATATAGTGTAGCCTTTAGTTCTGTTACTTGCATCTTCTATGTTATCTTGCCAGCATATTCCATGTGCTGACCCGTATCGGGCTGCAACATGTTACGTTGCAGACTTTTCAGACGAGGAGTAAGATGTTCTAGGTCGTTTGTCATGCACTCGGCTATGCCGTTGGAGTTGATGGACTCACTTATCTTCCAAGCCTTCCGCTGTTATTTTGTTAGATGGCCTTAAGCCATAGACTTTTGTATTAAGTTCTCTTTGGAGACACTCGATGTAATAAGTGTGTGATTGCCACTGTGTTATAAATCCTTCAAGTACTGTGTGTGTGTGTCACCATTACCGATCCAGGGATGACACTGAAACACAGAGACTTCGGTCCATTCGGATCTTGGTCGCTACAAGATGGTATCAGAGCACACGCTGACTGTAGGACACGACCACTAAGATAAACCCTAGGTCACTCTTCTCTACTCATTTCTGACTTCTCTCCATTTTCTACTTCTCTAGGATGGTGGACCCAAGGAACAAGTTCACGCAACCGGATGAAGACACACCTTTTGGACGACACTTGAAGGAAGTCACTAGGTACCTGAACATAGGAATACCAAGCTTTATCGGGACCTACACCGCCACTTTACCAGAAGAGGGGCGATGGAGCATTCAAGTTCAGATTCCCGGGAGAACCTTCACACCATCCACTGAGCCAATAGAGTTTTCTTTGATGCACCAACCTGGAGCCTAGGCAAGAGTATGGCAGCCCACATCACTATGGGAAGGATCGGAGAAGTCTACAAGCAGGAGCTGAAGGACACTATCTACCAGATTTGTGGACACCGAGATAAGCGTTGGGACATGATCAGTACACAGAAGGACAGGTCCATTGCATCGTTCATCCAGGAGTTAAACCAGCACATTCGTCGACAGGAGCACCAGATGTGCGCAGGGATGATATATTTGAAGAAGGCACTAACTAGGAACTTGGAGCTAGAAGAAGAACTCAAGTCTACTCGTGACGGATACGAGGAGGAGATGTTGATACTAGTGGAGAAGAATGATGATTTGAAAAGGAAGCTAGGAGTATTCATGGGAGATCCAGCACTAGGAGGAGAAGAAGAGGAAGAAGAACCCAAGGAGATTCGTTCTGAAGATTACATCATCATCGACGACACGGATTCAGACCTCGATGATAGTGATGATGAAGACTATGAAGATGAAGCTGGAGCAGACATCATGGAATCTTTCGCCGATCAAAATTTCTAGATGACCACCCTATGACTAGTAGTTAGTTTCCCCACAAAGTAGTATTTAGAGCACTTTTCTAACGCTAGTTAGATCTTTGTAAGACCTTGCTTGAAGTTGATTGGTGTGATATGATTGTGTTTGTCTCATGTTCATATGGAGAGGGATTTTCCCTTAGACCTCATTTCTATTCTAATCTCTTCCCTCTACACCCATCAGATGCCTCCGAGACGTGAGCCCGGATTTGAGTTTCCCCCTGAGCTCACTCAGTTGATCTAGCAGCAGAACACCTTAATGCAACTTCTTGTCCAGAACACTTAGAACAACCAAAACAACAACAACAACCCTCCACCACCACCACCCGTGGACAACCTGACACGTTTCTTAAGGTTGCAACCACCGGTGTTTGCTAGCAGCATTGAACCAATAGTTGCTGATGACTGGCTGCGCAAGATTGGAAGGGATTTGACCACCGCCAATTGCTCGGATGCTGAGAAGGTCCGATTTGCCGCACATCAGTTGTCTCGACTAGCCGCAGCATGGTGGCAGAATTACACAGCCACTTTCCCTATAGCCAATGTCACTTGGGGTCAATTTCAGCAAGCTTTTTGCACTGCCCATGTCTCAACTGGAGCTATGAGCATGAAGAAGCGAGAATTTTGCAACTTGTGCCAAGGAAATCGTACTGTGGCTTAGTACGTAGATGAGTTTAGTACCCTATCTTGTTATGCCCCAGATGGTGTGGCCACAGAAGCCGCTAAGCAGGAGAGATTTATGGAAGTGCTAAATGATGAGATGAGCGTACAGTTGATGGTGGAAACCTCAACAACTACCAGGAGTTGGTAGATAAAGCTCTTATGATTGAAGGAAAGCAGCAGCAGACTAAGAATCGCAAGAGGAAGTATGGACTAGGAAGGAATAATTTTGGAGCCCAGCAGAAGCCCCGATTCACTCCGAATTCGGGAGGATACACCCATAACCATGGAAGCCGCACCCACACTGGAGGAAGTTCTCACAACCACAATGGCTCCAAGAATGGGAATGGGAATGTAGCAAACAATAATCAGAATCGCTCTACCCCATCCACACCCGCCAAGAAGGATTTAAGCCACGTCACCTGTTACAAGTGCGGGAAGAATGGACACTATGCCAATGAGTGCCCTGAAGCTAAGAATGGGAACGGCAATGGAAGCGCCGGGAAGAAGCCCAACCCGTTCAACAAAGGACAAGTGAACCACGTGACCGTGGAGGAAGTTGAAGAGCTACCAGATGCGGTGATCGGTAAGTTTTTGGTTAAGTCATTTACCGCAGTAGTTCTTTTCGATACTCGTGCATCGCATTCATACATTTCAAGTGGATTCGTAAATAGACATAAGTTGCCCACCAGAGTCCTTATGGCCCCCATGTTAGTAAGTTCACCCAGAGCAGAATATATGGCAAATCAAGGATGTTTTCAGATGCCATTGACCATTGGACGACATGTTTTCCCCTCAGACCTGATAGTTTTGGAGTCACAAGGATTGGATGTGATATTAGGTATGGATTGGCTATCGATGTATGGAGGGAACATCGATTGTGCTAGCAAGTCTATTTTGCTTACCACCCCGGAGGCAAAAAGGATTAAGTATGTATCTAGGCATTCGCCTATACGGACACAAGTACATTCTCTCATGGGAGTTGTTCAGGAAGAAGTGCCAGTAGTAAAGGATTACCCGGATGTGTTTCCGAAGGAGTTACCAGGCATGCCGCCGGATAGGGATATTGAGTTTTTGATTGAGCTGTTGCCTGGCACCGGACCTATATCGAAAAGACCATATCGGATGCCAGCGAATGATCTAGAGGAGATCAAGAAGCAGATTAAGGAGTTATTGGAGAAAGGTTTTATTCGCCGGAGTTCATCACCTTGGGGAGCCCCAGTGCTTTTGATCGAGAAGAAGGATGGATCTTTAAGAATGGTCATTGATTATCGTGCACTGAATGAAGTGACTATTAAGAATAAGTACCCGCTGCCGATGATCAATGATTTGTTCGACCAACTCCAGGGAGTGAAAGTATTCGCCAAGATCGATCTACGATCTGGATACCACCAGTTGAAGATCCAAGAGAAGGATATACCTAAGACAGCCTTCACCACAAGGTACGGGCTATATGAGTATACGGTTATGTCATTTGGATTGACTAACGCCCGTGCCTATTTCATGAGTATGATGAACAAGGTGTTCATGGAGTTCTTGGATAAGTTTGTCGTGGTATTCATTGATGATATTTTGGTGTACTCGAAGAATGAGGAGGAACACGCGGAGCATTTGCGTCTGGTACTGGCAAAGCTCAGAGAACATCAGTTTAATGCCAAGTTTAGCAAAAGCGAGTTTTGGTTGAAGGAAGTTGGATTCTTAGGGCATGATATATCAGGAGAAGGTATAGCAGTGGACCCCGCCAAAGTAAAAGGCAGTCACGGAATGGTTGGCACCCACTTCAGTTGGAGAGATCCACAATTTTCTTGGACTCGCGGGATACTATCGGAGATTCATAGAAAATTTCTCCAAGATTGCTAAGCCAATGACGACATTGTTGAAGAAGGAGACAAAGTTCAATTGGACTTAAGAGTGCGAAGAAACTTTCTAGGAGTTGAAGAAACGGTTGACGACAGCCCCAGTGCTGATATTGCCAGATATACGCAAGGATTTCCAAGTGTACTGCGACGCTTCACGCTTAGGACTTGGAGGAGTACTTATGCATGATGGAAGAGTTGTTTCCTATGCATCGCGTCAACTGCGACCGCACGAGTTGAATTATGCAACGCACGATCTGGAGTTAGCAGCTGTAGTGCACGCACTCAAAACTTGAAGACATTTCCTTATTGGAAATCGTTGTGATGTGTACACGGATCACAAGAGTTCGGAGTACATTTTCACTCAAAAGGAGCTGAACCTCAGACAGAGGAGATGGTTGGAGCTTATAAAGGATTACGATATGAAGCTGCAATATCACCCAGGAAAGGCCAATGTTGTTGCAGACGCTTTGAGCCGGAAGAGTTATGCAAATACCCTAGTAAAAGGGGGATTTCCCCAGGAGTTGGCAGAAGATCTCAGGGAGCTTCGTTTGGAGATAGTTCCGAGAAATTTTGTCGCAACATTGGAGGTTCAGTCAACATTGCTGGGGAAGATACGCGAAGCCCAGAAGGATGACAAAGAGATTGCCGAGATAAAGAAGAAGATGAGTGAAGGAAAAGCCAAAGGATTTCGTGAAGATGAACACGACACCTTGTGGTTTGAGGATCGAATCTATGTGCCCAACAACCCGGAGATCTGGAAATTGATACTGCAGGAAGCACATGATTCGCCATACTCGATACACCCCAAAAACACCAAGGTGTATTCGGATTTGAAGGAACCTTTCTGGTGGACGGGAATAAAGAAGGATATTGCCGAGTATGTAGCCGTATGTGATGTATGCCAGAGAGTAAAGGCAGAGCATCAAAAGCCAGCAGGATTGCTACAGCCTATGTCGATACCCGAATGGAAGTGGGAGAAGCTTGGCATGGATTTTATCACCTGATTGCCCAGGACCAAAGCAGGATATGACTCAATCTGGGTAGTAGTAGATCGTTTGACCAAGGTAGCCCACTTTATCCCCGTGAAAACCACATACACCAGTGCAAAGTTGGCCAAGATATACATGACCAGGATCGTATGTCTGCACGGAGTTCCGAGGACCATTGTATCAGATAGAGGAACATAGTTCACGTCAAAGTTTTGGCATCAGCTACACCAAACTTTGGGAACGAGGCTGGAATTTAGCACAGCTTTTCATCTGTAGACCAACGGACAGACCAAGAGAGTCAACCAGATACTGGAGGACATGTTGAGAGCTTGTGCGCTAGATTATGGATCTAGTTGGGATGACAATTTGCCCTACGCTGAGTTCTCGTACAACAACAGTTACCAGGCCAGTTTGAAGATGGCACCGTTCGAAGCATTGTACGGAAGGAGATGCCGAACACAGTTAATGTGGGATGAAGTTGGAGACCGACAGTTGTTTGGACCGGACTTGATCAAAGAGTCCGAAGAGAAGGTTAAGCTAATTCGAGGTAGATTGAAGGTAGCTCAGTCCAGGCAGAAGAGTTATGCAAACTCGAAGCGCAAGGAAGTAGCCTATGAAATCGGAGACAGAGCGTACTTGAGAGTATCGCCTCTGCGAGGGGTTAAACATTTCGGAGTCAAGGGAAAGCTAGCCCCGAGATTTGTGGGACCTTACCGTGTTTTGGAATGCATGGGAGAGGTTGCCTATAAGTTGGAGTTGCCCGAAGGATTGTCAGGAGTGCACAATGTGTTTCACATTTCGCAGCTTAAGAAGTGCCATGCGGAGATGGCCGATATCCCGCTTAGAGACACAGTACCCCTGGAGGCAATTCAGTTGGATAGTGATCTGGCTTACGAGGAGAAGCCTGTTAAGATTTTTGAATTTTCGAGCAGAGTCACCCGCAGTAAGGTTATCAAGTTTTGCAAAGTTCAGTGGAGTCACCACACAGAGGAAGAAGCCACCTAGGAACGAGAAGATGATCTACGCAAGGACCACCCACACCTGTTCTCTAGCCAAGCCGAATCTCGGGGGCGAGATTCATTCTAAGGGGGGTAGGTTTGTAACATCCCAAATTTTCAATTTGGAATGTTATACATAGACCATACTGCATTGCATATTTCTTTAAAATTTGTGCATGGAGATCCTCGAAAATTCTAAGCAACTCAAGGACCTACGGAGAGAGTTGGGAATTCTACCGTTTTTGTATTTGAGTTTACTCGAATACCGGTACGAGGATAGTGTTGGGTTTAATTATTTTTCTCTACTAAAAATATTTCTAAATAAAAATACATGAGCGGAGATAATATGACTTCTCCAAAATAAAATAAATATTGGAGGAAGAATATTAAAATCACTTTTGGTTTTTTCCGTATTTATTTGTGATTTTATTTGCATAGGAAAAATACGGATTTTTCAAAATTGCATTTAGGTCCATGAAAAATGTTCACTATGTCCAAAATATTATTAGAGGACGGTGAAAATTTATTTCGGAAGTTTTGGAGTCCGTTTAGTATTTATTTTGTTAGTTTTCGTACGTCAGGACTCGTGTTAAAAAAAGTTGGTGAACCGACTTCGGGCTGTGTTCGGCCAGGACTACCCCTGGCCCGGGCCTTTATAAGCCGGCCCAGCTGCCCCGCCTCAGCCGCCCCGCCCCGCCGCTTCGCCCGTCACGCCGAACCCTAGCGCCGCCGCTGCCGCTGCCCGCAGCCAGCCACCGCCTGCTGCCGCCGCCGGACCCGCCGCCAGCCGTCGGAGTTCGTCGAGGTAGCTGCCCGCCGCCCCGATTTTCTAGAAGAAACTGACCCGTTTTTTTTTTGGCAAAACCCTAGTTTCGTTTTTTAGATTAGATCAGTTTTTTTCCGGTTTAGCTGTTTAGCGAACGTTCGCCCGTTCGTTATTTTTAACGAACGAGTTCGTCGTTTAGTCTTTGTTAACGAATGTTCGTTCGTTAACTGTTCGTCAGTTTTCTTTTTTTGGGGTATTTATCCGCGATTATTTTCGATCATGATTTCTGCCCTGATCTTGTTTTTCGTTTTTCTTTTCGCTTGAGAGTCGGAATCAGGTGATTCAAAATCCCAGATCTTCGTCTCGACGCCCTCTTTCCGTTTAACAAACTTGAACAAAGTTTTGCTACTGTAAAGTTTGACCCTAGATCAAACTAGTAAACGGACCTCGTTTCTTTCGCAGTTTGAGTTTCGTTGCTTCTTTCGATTTGTTTCTTTTTGTAAACCGGAGTTCTTAAGTTGAACTTTCTGGTTAGATCTTCTATTTTGGAGTTTTGTTTGTGTATCATTGCTTGATTTCTTATGTATGCTATTGTTTGCTTGCGATAGAATAGCCGAACTGTGAAGCATTCTACTACGAGTCTCCGGGTTTTGCGAATCATCAGCAAGGCAAGTAACACTTTGATCGTACCCTTTTATTACCCAGTTTTTATGCATTAGATCAAACCCTCACACATTGCATGAGTAGGATCTCTTAACTTGTGGGTGTGGGAAGTAGTTTGAGTTAGAACCTTTTACCTGCATTATTTTCAAACCCTTGGGAGTTACTTCTATGCTATGCTTAGGTTATCATGCTATGCTCGTAGACGTGGTTTGGGTTTGAGTGAAATCCATGACAGATGTGAGTTGTTAATTAATGGTTCAACTTAAGGTGGCTACTTGAATACACATCTGGGTGGATTGGTTGCAGGGCACCTGGGGAATACAGTGTTGTCCTAGGAAATCCCGGGGTTTCCGTGTGATTTTCCTATGGAATGCCACCCAGGCTCAAAGGGATCATAAAACTATTCATGCTAGAAAGTTCCGTGTGCAGCCACAATGCCATTATGGGCTCTGGCATAGTATGAGTAAGTTGTGTGAGCTCTTTCATGGTGGACTAGCAGATGTAGGGGAAAGTAGGTGTACGGGTCCACCAGGGGTAAAGAGTAAATGCTTCTGAAAGACTGTGTCTCGGTCATCCGTTTCTCAAACACCATGCAGTGCGAGAAATTAAACGGAGGCGATCGAGTCTTGTGGGAAAAGTGCAGAAACCTCTGCAGAGTGTACAAACTGATCATGATTAGCCGTGTCCCCGGTTATGAACAATCTTGAGTATCTGGTACCTGAATTATTGGTTGATCTCATCACTTTAATATTAATTTGTTGGGTTAATGATTACTTTAATTGGGTTGAGTTGGAGGTACCTTCTCAATTATGTTTCAACTTCCATGATAGTTAAAATAAAATTTATTCCTTTGTTGTAGGAAAAAATTGGCCTTACGAAAAAACTTTAGCCTTAGAGCCTCCACCAGCCAAATATGCATATAGTGTAGCCTTTATTTCTGTTACTTGCATCTTCTGTGTTATCCCGCCAGCATATTCCATGTGCTGACCCGTTTTGGGCTGCAACATGTTACGTTGCAGACTTTTCAGACGAGGAGTAAGACGTTCTAGGTCGTTTGTCATGCACTCAGCTATACCGTTGGAGTTGACGGACTCACTTATCTTCCAAGCCTTCCGCTGTTATTTTGTTAGATGGCCTTAAGCCATAGACTTTTGTAATAAGTTCTCTTTGGAGACACTCGATGTAATAAGTGTGTGATTGCCACTCTGTTATAAATCCTTCAAGTATTGTGTGTGTCACCATTACTGATCCAGGGATGACACTGAAACACAGAGACTTCGGTCCATTCGGATCCTGGTCGGTACAAGATGGTATCAGAGCACACGCTGACTGTAGGACACGACCACTAAGATAAACCCTAGGTCACTCTTCTCTACTCATTTCTAACTTCTCTCCATTTTCTACTTCTCTAGGATGGTGGACCCAAGGAACAAGTTCACGCAACCGTATGAAGACACACCTTTTGGACGACACTTGAAGGAAGTCACTAGGTACCTGAACATAGGAATACCAAGCTTTACCGGGACCTACACCGCCACTTTACCAGAAGAGGGGCGATGGAGCATTCAAGTTCAGATTCCCGGAAGAACCTTCGCACCATCCACTGAGCCAATAGAGTTTTCTTTGATGCACCAACCTAGAGCCTAGGCAAGAGTATGGCAGCCCACATCACTATGGGAAGGATCGGAGAAGTCTACAAGCAGGAGCTGAAGGACACTATCTACCAGATTTGTGGACGCCGAGATGAGCGTTGGGACATGATCAGTACCCGGAAAGACAGATCCATTGCAGCGTTCATCCAGGAGTTAAACCAACACATTCATCGACAGGAGCACCAGATGTGCGCGGGGATGATAGATTTGAAGAAGGCACTTACCAGGAACTTTGAGCTAGAAGAAGAACTCAAGTCTACTCGTGACAGATACGAGGAGGAGATGTCATACTAGTGGAGAAGAATGATGATTTGACAAGGAAGCTAGGGGTATTCATGGGAGATCCAGCACCAGGAGGAGAAGAAGAGGAAGAAGAACCCAAGGAGATTCGTTCTGAAGATTACATCATCATCGACGACACGGATTCACACCCCGATGATAGTGATGACGAAGACTATGAAGATGAAGCTGGAGCAGACATCATGGAATCTTCCGCCGATCAAAATTTCTAGATGACCACCCTATGACTAGTAGTTAGTTTGCCCACAAAGTAGTATTTAGAGCACTTTTCTAACGCTAGTTAGATCTTTGTAAGACCTTGCTTGAAGTTGATTGGTGTGATATGATTGTGTTTGTCTCATGTGCATATGGATAGTGATTTTCTCTTAGACCTCATTTCTATTCTAATCTCTTCCCTCTACACCCATCAGATGCCTCCGAGACGTGAGCCCGGATTTGAGTTTCCCCCTGAGCTCACTCAGTTGATCCAGCAGCAGTACACCTTGATGAAACTTCTTGTCCAGAACACTCAGAACAACCTAAACAACAACAACAACAACAACAACCCTCCACCACCACCACCCGTGGACAACCTGACATGTTTCTTAAGGTTGCAACCACCGGTGTTTGCTAGCAGCATTGAACCAATAGTTGCTGATGACTGGCTGCGGAAGATTGGAAGGGATTTGACCACCGCCAATTGCTCGAATGCTGAGAAGGTGCGATTTGCCGCACATCAGTTGTCTCGACCAGCCGCAGCATGGTGGCAGAATTACACAGCCACTTTCCCTATAGCCAATGTCAGTTGGGATCAATTTCAGCAAGCTTTTCGCACTACCCATGTCTCAACTGGAGTTATGAGCATGAAGAAGCGAGAATTTCGCAACATGCGCCAAGGAAATCGTACTGTGGCTCAGTACGTAGATGAGTTTAGTACCCTATCTCGTTATGCCCCAGATGATGTGGCCACAGATGCAGCTAAGCAGGAGAGATTTATGGAAGGGCTAAATGATGAGATGAGCGTACAATTGATGGTGGCAACCTTCAACAACTACTAGGAGTTGGTAGATAATGCTCTTATGATTGAAGGGAAGCAGCAAAAGATTGAGAGTCGCAAGAGGAAGTGTGGACAAGGAAGGAATAATTCTGGAGCCCAGTAGAAGCCCCGGTTCACTCCGAATTCGGGAGGATACACCCATAACCATGGAAGCTGCACCCACACTGGAGGATGTTCTCACAGCCACAATGGCTCCAAGAATGGGAATGATAATGGAGCAAACAATAATTAGAATCGCTCTACCCCATCCACACCCGCCAAGAAGGATTTAAGCCACGTCACCTGTTACAAGTGCGGGATGAATGGGCACTATGCCAAAGAGTGCCCTGAAGCTAAGAATGGGAACGGCAATGGAAGCGCCGGGAAGAAGCCCAACCCGTTCAACAAAGGAAAAGTGAACCACATGACCGTGGAGGAAGTTGAAGAGCAACCAGATGCGGTGATCGATAAGTTTTTGGTTAAGTCATTTACCGCAGTAGTTCTTTTCGATACTGGTGCATCGCATTCATACATTTCAAGGGGATTCGTAAATAGACATAAGTTGCCCACCAGAGTTTTTATGGCCCCCATGTTAGTAAGTTCACCCGGAGCGGAATATATGGAAAATCAAGGATGTTTTCAGATGCCATTGACCATTGTACGACATGTTTTCCTCTCAGACCTGATAGTTTTGGAGTCACAAGGATTGGATGTGATATTAGGTATGGATTGGTTATCGATGTATGGAGGGAACATCGATTGTGCCAGCAAGTCTATTTTGCTTACCACCCCGGAGGGAAAAAGGATTAAGTATGTATCTAGGCATTCGCCTATACGGACACAAGTACATTCTCTCACGGGAGTTGTTCAACAGGAAGTGCCGGTAGTAAAGGATTACCAGGATGTGTTTCCGGAGGAGTTACGAGGCATGCCGCCGGATAGGGATATTGAGTTTTTGATTGAGCTATTGCGTGGCACCGGACCTATATCGAAGAGACCATATCGGATGCCAGGGAATGATCTAGAGGTGATCAAGAAGCAGATTAAGGAGTTATTGGAGAAAGGTTTTATTCGCCGGAGTTCATCACCTTGGGGAGCCCCAGTGCTTTTGGTCGAGAAGAAGGATGGATCTTTAAGAATGGTTGTTGATTATCGTGCACTGAATGAAGTGACTATTAAGAATAAGTACCCGCTGCCGATGATCAATGATTTGTTCGACCAACTCCAGGAAGTGAAAGTATTCTCCAAGATCGATCTACGATCTGGATACCACCAGTTGAAGATCCGAGAGAAGGATATACCTAAGACAGCCTTCACCACAAGGTACTACAACAAAAACCTACCTATACCAACACATATCTACCAACGATTCAAAAATACGTGTTGTTTGTTTCAACCTCCCACCACCCGTACTTATCCCACATCCCCTACTTAGCGCTAACCACCTCTCCCTACAAAATATCTAACCTCCCTATACACGCACCTCCACCAAGTTTTTCCTATGCGCAATCTCTGTCCTCCCCTCCCCTGATTCCCCTCTCACCTGGGCTCCATGACCATGACGCCAAGTGGCACCACCAATTCCGACAAGCTCTGGTGCTCTCCCGCGATTTATCTCACCATCCCGGCTGCCCCTCAGTCCTCTCCCCTCCGCCACCACGACGACCGCCGCGGTCCCGCACATGCCCCTATAGGAACCCTAGCCGCCATGGGTCACCGGCGCGACTCCTGCGAAGCCCTCTAGCTCGCGTCTCCGTATCCGCCACTGTCGGCTCGGGCTCGACAGTGCTGCTCCGCCTCAGCTACCTTGCCTTCAACATCGATGGTTTGGTAAGGCAGCTGCTCCTCTACTCGTGCCCTCTCTGGTGCTTTGTGGTAACATGTCCTTCGTGCCATGGTCGATTCTTTGCTGGAAATCATGACTGTGATCTACGCTGCCTAGTGTTAGACGTCGTGGTGTCGTACTTCACAGCTGGATAACAAGGCTAAAAAAATTCAATTCATGATTCTAGGTATTTCAGTTTTGTTCTTGCATATCTGTGTGTGCTAACTAGTTTTGCACAAGCAAGGCAGTTGTTTCTAGTTGGGTTAATCTATTGTAATGTATTGTAGTTATTAACCACTTGTCCGTATGTATTAATTCTCAAAGAATGCATGCATCCTTTTTTCTTAGTAGTTCTTTCTTGCTGTTATGTGTGTGGATGCATCCTTAACAATTTCCCTGTCACACATTGTGTAATACCTTAAGAATAAGTCTTAGATGTCCGTCCTAATATTCCTCTTGACTGTATATATAATCCTTAATTTCATTTTCCCTTGCAGGTTATAAAACTGAGGCCAACAGGTGTGTGCGTATTTGTTGGATTGCATCCAGTCGATGAACATCAAGGCTACATGATGGTTGCAAGTTACCAAAATATTGTGTCGACTGCATTGTCTCCCTTATTTTCCAACTCACTGACTCAGTTTCAATTGTTGATCCGCCTGCTGAATTCAGTGTGAAGTTTTTGTTTGATATTTTCATTGAAGTGCTTGAAGAATGGTGTGGAGGCAGCACTGCAGAATTAACTAGCGACGACAAGCAACATTGTAGCTTTTCTCGTCATGCCCACATGTTGTGTAGCTTCCGACCTGCTCAAGCCGCCCTTGATCAGTGCTAACTCCGCGAGATAAAACAACGGTATTGGTTTCGTCCTTTACGTTCTTACATTGTAAGGTTCTTTGTTCCCATAGGATTTAAGATGGTGAAGTTACCATATGTAGGAATATGGTATACTATGACTTTAACACGTTTTGTTGTTTCTTGACTTGTTTTAGTGAGAACTTCAGTGCTCGAGTCATAACCCTGTAAGATCTCCGTGCTCCAATTACTCAATCAAAAGTTCAGAACTTGTGGTATTCGACATGTTGTTGGCTCCCAACTTCCTTCAAGTAGCATCCGATTCTTCTAAAGACCATGAAATATTTATGTCGCATAGGTTCTTCTTTGGTCAATTTCTCAGATTAGGAGTTGAGTAAACACAAATATGCTCAAGGTAATGCACCCTACTTTCCATAGTAAACGACACTGGGCCATTTTGATTGCAAAACATCTTTCATAAACTGAAGATGATGCCACAACCTGGCTTTGGTTTATAGATTGCGGAGATGTTGCCCAATCTAGAAAAGAAAAGATGACTGCCAAGGTGAACAGTCGTGAGATGTCTACAGCTGGGACGCTGAAAAGTTTGTGTAAGTTCTTCTAGCTTTCCCTCAAATATTAATTTCTTTGTACGCGTGTGCTTATGTAGAAATATCAAATGTCTCGGATATATTCTAGAAAATCACGTGTTGATGATATTTTAGCGAAGAAGTGCGTAATTTCCTTCCAAATAATCGACATTACTACTTATCCCATTTTGATGCAATGCTACGTCTGATATCTTATGATAGTCCATGTAGATTTTATGCTGATGTAAATATTGTACTAAACCGATCTGTACAATTAAATACGGAGTTGCTAAGGGTCCTGTAGGTTGGAGAGACTTGTATCCAATTTTTTTAAGATAGTTAGACTTCTTGTTCTAAAGTTTACTCTATTACTTTTGTTCTAAAATTTACCTTGTTTTACTAAATTATCTTGTTACTAAATTTTTGCATTGTTGTACTAAAAATCTAAAATTTGCCTTGCTACTATTGTACTAAAATCTAACCATTGAGTAGGAAGGAAGAGATTAAGGAGCGCTCTGAAGAAGTTAACTCAAAATCCACTTAAGATGTGACCTTCACGTAACTCACAAATCATAACCAGATATTCACGACAGAATTTCACCAGAGACATGACATCCATTTGTACAACTGTATATAGTATATTGTACTTGATACTTATATTTTTTTTCCTTTTTAAATTGATGCTTATATTGTTCCTTTTTAACTATACTTATTTTGTTTCTTTGAGACTAAAGTATTTTTAATTTGTTAAAACCTTGCATCTATTTGCTCAGGAGAACTGCAGATCTCTCTATGAAAATGAAGGTTGTGTGGTATGTCAGCACATGTCTTTTTTCAAAGGAAGTACCTCATATGTTACATTGTATGTTTGATTCAAGGTTTACTTGAACTCAATTGAGGATCAAAAGTGTGTAAGATGTAGGATATTTCTCCACTTTTCCGTGTGCAATGTTACTAATGTGATGGCCTTCAACATTTGTATGTTGCCCCTCTATATTTTTGTGCTCTATTAACATGATTTTCTCAACGTAAGTTACTCGTCTCATTATTTGTTTTTGTAGATTGCCGAAATAAATGGACGATGCATTGCTCAGGTGTTGATTGCGAGGCAGAGTATGAGGATAATTAGAGTGTAATTTTTAGGAAAATATTTCAGACATTATAGTTGATTGGAAGGTTGAGAATTTTTCCACTGGTAGATAGCTCACATCTTGTAATGTTTGGATGGTGTTCAGTGTAATGCAACATAGTTGATTTAATATATGAGATCTTTTCGTTTGTTGTATTCTGCCTCCTATACACTATATATATTGAACTAATAATTGTGGATGGAAAAGTATAAAAGAAAATCATCAGTTATTCATGCTATTTTACTAGAGCCTCTAGTCGTTGCAATGATGGTAGCCACCAACGCATGTGAAGTGTTGTTAGACTCTAACTCTATATGTTGCTACCTTACAACGCTTCTACATGGTGTTTACCAACGCATTGATATACATTGTAGTAGACCCTAGCAACGCCGCCAACGACAACGCATAATAATCCGTTGGTGTAGGCCTTAGCAACGCATATATGGACATACAACAATGCATTGATGTGTTGCTGAAGGGGGGTTCCTGTTGTAGTCGGGCTATATGAGTATATGGTTATGTCATTTGGATTGACTAACGCCCCTGCCTATTTCATGAGTATGATGAACAAGGTGTTCATTGAGTTCTTGGATGAGTTTATCATGGTATTCATTGATGATATTTTGGTGTACTCGAAGAATGAGGAGGAACACGCGGAGCATTTGCGTTTGGTACTGGAAAAGCTCAGAGAACATCAGTTGTATGCCAAGTTTAGCAAATGCGAGTTTTGGTTGAAGGAAGTTGGATTCTTAGGGCATGTTATATCAGGAGAAGGTATAGCAGTGGACCCCGTCAAAGTACAGGCAGTCACGGAATGGTTGGCACCCACTTCAGTTGGAGAGATCCGTAGTTTTCTTGGACTCACGGGATACTAATGGAGATTCATAGAATTTTTTTCCAAGATTGCTAAGCCAATGACGACGTTGTCGAAGAAGGAGACAAAGTTCAATTGGACTGAAGAGTGCAAAGAAAGTTTCCAGGAGTTGAAGAAATGGTTGACGATAGCCCCAGTGCTGATATTGCCAGATATACGCAAGGATTTCCAAGTGTACTGTGACGCTTCACGCTTAGGACTTGGAGGAGTACTTATGCAGGATGGAAGAGTTGTTACCTATGCATCTCGTCAACTGCGACCGCACGAGTTGAATTATGCGACGCACGACCTGGAGTTAGCAGCTGTAGTGCACACACTCAAAACCTGAAGACATTTCCTTATTGGAAATCGTTGTGATGTGTACACGGATCACAAGAGTTTGAAGTACATTTTCACTAAGAAGGAGCTGAACCTCAGACAGAGGAGATGGTTGGAGCTTATAAAGGATTACGATATGAAGCTGCAATATCACCCAGAAAAGGCCAATGTTGTTGCAGATGCTTTGAGCCAGAAGAGTTATGCAAGTACCTAGTAAAAGGGGGATTGCCCCAGGAGTTGGCAGAAGATCTCAGGGAGCTTCGTTTGGAGGTAGTTCCGAGAGATTTTGTCGCAACATTGGAGGTTCAGTCAACATTGTTGGGGAAGATACGCGAAGCCCAGAAGGATGACAAAGAGACTGCCAAGATAAAGAAGAAGATGAGTGAAGGAAAAGCCAAAGGATTTCGTGAAGATGAACACGACACCTTGTGGTTTGAGGATCGAATCTATGTGCCCAACAACCCGGAGATCAGGAAATTGATACTATATTAAGCACATGATTCGCCATACTCGATACACCCCGGAAACACCAAGATGTATTTGGATTTGAAGGAACGTTTCTGGTGGACGGGAATGAAGAAGGATATTGCCGAGTATGTGATGCGCCTTGAACCCCTCGTTGGTTACCCCAAGTGGAAGGTGTAAGATGCAGTATGTAGAAGTGTTTTCCCTTAGCAAAGATGCCAAGGATCGAATCCCCAAAGACTCCTAGGTTCAACAAGTAGGTGTCAACTGCTAACGGCGCAAATTAGCAATCAACGTGGACCTGCACACAGATACAAATAACTTTGCTCCCAACGAGTACAGAGAGGTTGTCAATCCCTCCGGCCTTGTAGTTCACAAAGGATTAAAAGCAATGATAGTAGTGATAAATAATGTTTTGCAATAGTAAGAAAATAGCGAAAAGTAAATAGCGGATGTGATCAGTGATGGTAATATGGACCGGAGTCTCATGATGTTCACTATTGATGTCTCTCTCCCAAAAGACGATAAAACAGCTATGTGAGGTAAACAAATTACAGCTGGGCAATTGACAGGACCACGAACGCAAACCAATGCTGATTACATTGCAAGAAAGTTTGAGGTTCAAAGCATGGGCGGTACGCCAAAGTAAGTAGACCGAAATCCATCAATATCTACTACTAATCATCCACCTTGAGATATCTATCCAGAACATCTCGCTGGTATTAAGTTGCGAGTCCCACCCATAGTGTAAACTCAATGCAACAGACAACTGCATTAAAAGAACTTTGCGTAAAGTAAACAATCCTTGCACCCGCGGGCACAAGCACCGTTGTTTTCCCCCTTGTGGCAACAGCACATCCCCTAGACTCATGTTTCTGTCACTCAAGCTAGTCATCGAGGGGCATGAACCCACAATCGAGCATAACGTTCCCTCTTGGAGTCACTACGTATTACTTGGCCAAAGCAATAAATAACAACAGAGAACATGCAAGAATTACTTATGAACATAAATATAAAAGAGGTAGATCAAATATATTACTCAAGATCAATCTGAACATAATCTCATAATCCATCGGATCCCATCAAACTCAACATAGCAACAGCATAAGGATTACATATGTGCCTCGATCATGTAGGGCAGCTCACGAGGACTAATTAGTGAAGCACAAGAACGGGAGGAGAACATCACATAGCTACTGGTCATGGACTCATAGTCCAAGGGAGACTACTCACGAGTCATCCGGGAGGCGTCCATGGTGGTGGAGAAGCTCCCGGTGGTGATCCTCCCCTCCGGCAGGGTGCCGGGAAGAGTTCTCCTGGTGCTCCCGATCTTGGAAGCGGCGGCGGCGGCGGAACAGAGATGGGATCGCGAAAAGAGTTCCTCTTCTGAGGGTTTCGGAGGACGCTTTAAATATATGCCAAAGGGGAGCATCGAGGAAGCTTCGGGGACTAGATTAGTAAGTTAGTCCAAATATGATCAAAAGTGTATGGGAGTGTATGAATGTCATAGCAATATCACCCAAAAGTGGCATGGAGCAAGCAGAAATTATAGATACGTTTTGGACGTATCAACATCCCCAAGCTTAATTCCTGCTCGTCCTCGAGTAGGTAAATGATAACAAGAATAATTTTTGTGGTGACATGCTATTAACCATATAGGACTTTCTCAT
The DNA here is from genome assembly GCA_902687465.1 of Secale cereale. Classification (NCBI taxonomy): domain Eukaryota; kingdom Viridiplantae; phylum Streptophyta; class Magnoliopsida; order Poales; family Poaceae; genus Secale; species Secale cereale. Next base: position 109,980,267 of record LR738712.1, on the reverse strand, counting down.
AGTCATATGACAAAAGCTTACTGAGACAATGATTCTATAGTAATTAAGTTGCCTCATGAGAAAATCACAAATGACTGAAAGTTTTACAACATGACATTGAAGCATCAAGAAGATTTGCAATGAACATGATGTGAAAATATGACAAAGTGATATCTAGCTTGCCCCTTTAGTGAAGCAAAACATAAATGCAGGGGCACCTTCAAGGTTTAAGTGATGACTATATACGATGATTTCAAAATAAACGATATCACAATCATGCAAAAGACAATGCTACTTTGGGACAATGCACATTACACTCAGAATGACAATCATGCTCTCAGTAGTTGGTGCTTTTAAAAGAAGGTGGAGACTCAACATAAAAGTAAAAGAATGGTTAGAACTTTTTATTTTGAAAACATGGAAGCAATTTTGTCAACGGTAGTAGTACTTCATATGTGTCATGCATAAGACATCCTATAAGTTGCAAGCCTCATGCATCGAATACCACTAGTGCTCGCACCTTGTCCTAATTAGCTCGGATTTCCATGGGTTATCATTGCATTACATATGTTTCAACCAAGTGTCACAAAGGGGTACCTCTATGCCACCTATACAAAGGTCCAAGGAGATAAATCGCATTTGATTTCTCGTTTTGATAGATCTCAACTTGAGGACATCCATACCGGGACAACATAGAAAATAGATGATGGACTCCTCTTAAATGCATAAGCATATTCTTATAAGAGATTGAGGATTAATGTCCAAGATAAAACTTCCACCATGATACATGGCTTTGGTTGGCGGCCCAATGTTCTTCTCTAACAATATGCATACTCATTCAACCCATGGCAAATCACCATTGCTTCAGACAAGACGAACATGTATAGCAACTCACATGATATTCAACAAAAGTGTGACAGTTGATGGCGTCCCCAGAAACATGGTTACCGCTCAGCAAGCAACTTATAAGAAATAAGATACATAGGCAACATATTCTTTACCACAATAGTTTTTAAGCTACTTTCCCATGAGCTATGTATTGCAAGGTTAGTCTGCTTAGTACAGGTGGAGGTTAGCAAAAGGCTGGGAGCGACCAACTAAGAGAGCAATGACGGTCATAATCGTGCAGAGCGACAAAGCAATATTGAATCAGGCATGGTAGTTATCTCGCTACTCAGAAATAAAAGATCATCAAGGCTTGACAGACTTTCTTTACAGTCTTAAATATGCGTGAGCATACGCCAAGTCAATCAAAATAAATTCTCGAAGGAAGATATTACTAAACCATACCACATCATAGGCAAACAAATCAAGTTGGTACTCCAATAACACATTGGGAATCCCCCAGCTATTTGAGACTAACCATAAGAAAACCTAAACTACTAAGCACCATTATGCACGTAGCATTTTTATCATGGACATATTAACCAATGCAACGGAAGCAAACTCTCTTAATAAGGTGAACATGATAATTAAAGAGAGTTCAAGCAACCAACTAAACAAAAGCTCTTTGAAAAGATAAGCATGAATACTAAGAGCAGAGCATGATAGTAGCTATTAAAAGACAAAGAACACACACAGCAAAGATAGACATGAAAATTCTATGTTATGTTCTAGGTAGAAGTAGAGCGTGTTTCTCTCCCACATAAAGAATGCTGAGTTCCGACTCGTTATGAAAAACTAAAAAGAAAACTAAAAGCAAGACGCTCCAAGCATAGCACATAACACATGAAGTGATAAAAATATAGCGAAACGAAAGACGAACTGATAATGTTGATGGAGAAGGGGATGCACGGGGGCATCCCCAAGCTTAGACGCTTGAGTCTCCTTGAATATTTCTTGGGGGTGCACGGGGGCATCCCCAAGCTTGAGCGCTTGACACTCCTGAATCTTTTTATCATCTTCCCTCGCACACTTGAAAACTCCCTTCATACATAACTCATCATAATCTGATTAGCGAGGTTAGTACCCTTAATAAAATAATTATACCTTGCTGGAAATAAAGATATTCTTGAAGTTCTACTCTTTCTCAAGATTGCCAAAAGGTTTTTGCAAAGAAAAAGCAAGCTCTTGATTTGCAAAATGTAGGAAAGGCAAAACAGGACAGAATCTGTGAAAAACAGAACAGCAGGTAGTAATCGATTTGTTCGGGGCTCTTCTGCAACTCAAATCAAAAAACTCAGAACAGACGCACGAAACACAATTATATAGAGAACGCTCTCGAAAAAATTCAGACCAAAAAGATGATCTGGTGATTTTATACGAATTTTTTTATCCAAGGACAGAATCTGTTTCCTGGACAGCACCTCACAACTTTTGAACTTTCTAGCGATCAGAGGCTATACTTGGCACAAATATGAAAAGAAAAGATACAATGATGATGCTACAGCTGTAAACAACATCAAGACACAACAAAAGCAAAAAATTTATTCATGTGGGCTGCCTCCCAAAAGCGCTTTCTTTTATGCCTTTAAGCTAGGCATAATGCATATAGATCAAGTTTTATCAAGAGTAAAAGAATAGCTAGCCCGTACAACGGACTCAAAAGGTAACTTGATCTTCTTTCGAGGGAAGTGTTCCATCCCTTTGATGGAAATCTAGAACTTCTGATTCCCTCAAAGCACCATATCCTGACATGTTCGGCTAAACAGAAAGGACTACTAACAGAAAGGTAAATAATTTTTTGGTGATTTTTGATAAAAGATACTAAAGCAAAAACTGAAAGGTAAACTAACAAGACTAAAAAGCAAAGGTAAAGATAGCGTGCAACTCCCCTATCCTGAAGAGTGGAGTCCCCGACAACGGCGCCAAAAAATACTCCTTGATGGGCCTCGAACTCCTCGTTGGTTACCCCAAGTGGAAGGTGTAAGATGCAGTATATAGAAGTGTTTTCCCTTAGCAAAGATGCCAAGGATCGAATCCCCAGAGACTCCTAGGTTCAAAAAGTAGGTGTCAACTGCTAACGGCGCAAATTAGCAATCAACGTGGACCTGCACACAGATACAAATAACTTTGCTCCCAACAAGTACAGAGAGGTTGTCAATCCCTCCGGCCTTGTAGTTCACAAAGGATTAAAAGCAATGATAGTAGTGATAGATAATGTTTTGCAATAGTAAGTAAATAGCGAAAAGTAAATAGCGGATGTGATCAATGATGGTAATATGGACCGGAGTCTCATGATGTTCACTAGTGATGTCTCTCTCCCAAAAGACGATAAAACAGCTATGTGAGGTAAACAAATTACAGTTGGGCAATTGACAGGACCACGAACGCAAACCAATGCTGATTACATTGCAAGAAAGTTTGAGGTTCAAAGCATGGGCGGTACGCCAAAGTAAGTAGACCGAAATCCATCAATATCTACTACTAATCATCCACCTTGAGATATCTATCCAGAACATCTCGCTGGTATTAAGTTGCGAGTCCCACCCATAGTGTAAACTCAATGCAACAGACAACTGCATTAAAAGAACTTTGCGTAAAGTAAACAATCCTTGCACCCGCGGACACAAGCACCATTGTTTTCCCCCTTGTGGCAACAGCACATCCCCTAGACTCATCTTTCTGTCACTCAAGCTAGTCATCGAGGGGCATGAACCCACAATCGAGCATAACGTTCCCTCTTGGAGTCACTACGTATTACTTGGCCAAAGCAATAAATAACAACGGAGAACATGCAAGAATTACTTATGAACATAAATATAAAAGAGGTAGATCAAATATATTACTCAAGATCAATCTGAACATAATCTCATAATCCATCGGATCCCAGCAAACTCAACATAGCAACAGCATAAGGATTACATATGTGCCTCGATCATGTAGGGCAGCTCACGAGGACTAATTAGTGAAGCACAAGAACGGGAGGAGAACATCACATAGCTACTGGTCATGGACTCATGGTCCAAGCGAGACTACTCACGAGTCATCCGGGAGGCGTCCATGGTGGTGGAGAAGCTCCCGGTGGTGATCCTCCCCTCCGGCAGGGTGCCGGGAAGAGTTCTCCTGGTGCACCCGATCTTGGAAGCGGCGGCGGCGGCGGAACAGAGATGGGATCGCGAAAAGAGTTCCTCTTTTGAGGGTTTCGGAGGACGCTTTAAATATATGCCAAAGGGGAGCATCGGGGAAGCTTCGGGGGGCCCAGGCGCCCCCCCGGCGCGGCCCAGGGGGGCGCCGCCAGGGCGCTTGGAGCCCTGGTGCCCCCCCCCCCCCGGCTGCCCTTCGGACGCACGGTAGTTTCCGGAACGCTGATTTTTTATATAATTTTTCTGGATTTTTCCTAGCAGTTCTCGTAACGTGAAAACCTGAAATACAAAAACAGCCGAAAACAGAAACTGGCACTGGGGTGCACTGGATTAGTAAGTTAGTCCAAATATGATCAAAAGTGTATGGAAGTGTATGAATATCATAGCAATATCACCCAAAAGTGGCATGGAGCAAGCAGAAATTATAGATACATTTTGGACGTATCAGTATGTAGCCGTATGTGATGTATGCCAGAGAGTAAAGGCAGAGCATCAAAAGCCACCAGGATTGCTACAGCCTATGCCGATACCTGAATGGAAGTGGGAGAAGCTTGGCATGGATTTTATCACCGGATTGCCCAGGACCAAAGCAGGATATGACTCAATCTGGGTAGTTGTAGATTGTTTGACCAAGGTAGCCCACTTTATCCCCGTGAAAACCACATACACCAGTGCGAAGTTGGCCAAGATATACATGACCAGGATCGTATGTCTGCACGGAGTTCCGAGGACCATTGTATCAGATAGAGGAACACAGTTCACCTCAAAGTTTTGGCATCAGCTACACCAAACTTTGGGAACGAGGATCGAATTCAGCACAGCTTTTCATCCGCAGACCGACGGACAGACCGAGAGAGTCAACCAGATTCTGGAGGACATGTTGAGAGCTTGTGCGCTAGATTATGGATCTAGTTGGGATGACAATTTGCCCTACGCTGAGTTCTCGTACAACAACTGTTACCAGGCCAGTTTGAAGATGGCACCGTTCGAATGATTGTACGGAAGGAGATGCCGAACACCGTTAATGTGGAATGAAGTTGGAGACTGACAATTGTTTGGACCGGACTTGATCAAAGAGTCCGAAGAGAAGGTTAAGCTAATTCGAGATAGATTGAAGGTAGCTCAGTCCAGGCAGAAGAGTTATGCAGACTCGAAGCGCAAGGAAGTAGCCTATGAAATCGGAGACAGAGCATACTTGAGAGTATCGCCTCTGCGAGGAGTTAAACGTTTCGGAGTCAAGGGAAAGCTAGCCCCGAGATTTGTGGGACCTTATCGTGTTTTGGAACGCATGGGAGAGGTTGCCTATAAGTTGGAGTTGCCCGAAGGATTGTCAGGAGTGCACAATGTGTTTCACGTTTCGTAGCTTAAGAAGTGCCATGTGGAGATGGCCGATATCCCGCTTAGAGACACAGTACCCCTTGAGGCAATTCAGTTGGCTAGTGATCTGACTTACGAGGAGAAGCCTATTAAGATTCTCGAATTTTCGAGTAGAGTCACCCGCAGTAAGGTTATCAAGTTTTGCAAAGTTCAGTGGAGTCACCACACCGAGGAAGTAGCCACCTGGGAACGAGAAGATGATCTACGCAAGGACCACCCACACCTTGTTGGGGAACGTAGTATTTTAAAATTTTCCTACGATCACGCAAGATCTATCTACCAGATGCATAGCAACGAGAGGGAAGAGTGTGTCTATGTACCCTCGTAGACTGGAAGCGGAAGCGTGAAGTGACGTGGTTGATGTAGTCGAACTTCTTCACGATTCAACCGATCAAGTACGGAACATACGACACCTCCGCGTTCAGCACACGTTCAGCTTGATGACGTCCCACGAGCTCTTTATCCAGTTGAGCTTCACGGGAGAGTTTCGTCAGCACGACGGCGTGGTGACGGATATGATGTATTTACCGGCGCAGGGCTTCGCCTAAGCACCGCGACGGTATGACCGAGGTCTGTTCCTGTGGAGGGGGGCACCGCACACGGCTGGAACAATTCAACTTGTGTGTCTTTGGGTGCCCCCCTGCCCCCGTATATAAAGGAGCAAGAGGGGAGGCCGGCCGGCCCTCCTATGGTGCGGCTAGGGTGCAATCCTACTAGGAATAGGATTGCAATCCTATTCCTAGTAGGAACTACCAAAGAAGGAAGGGAGGGAAAGGAAAAGAGGGAGAGGTGGCGCCCCCCAATCCTAGTCCAACTAGGATCCCTAGGTGGGGCGCCGGCCAGCCTCTATGGGCTGCCTCTCTCCTTTCCTTAAGGCCCACTATGGACCATCCCCCCTCGTAGGGGGTTCCGGTAACCCCCTCCGGCAATCCCGTTAAATCCGAAACTTTTCCGGAATACTTCCGGTGTCCGAATATAGTCGTCCAATATATCAATCTCTATGTCTCGGACATTCCAAGACTCCTCGTCATGTCCGTGATTTCATCCGGGACTCCGAACTACCTTCGGTACATCAAAACTCATAAACTCATAATACCGATCGTCATCAAACGTTAAGCGTGCGGACCCTACGGGTTCGAGAACTATGTAGACATGACCGAGACTCATCTCCGGTCAATAACCAATAGCGGAACCTGGATGTTCATATTGGCTCCTACATATTCTACGAAGATCTTTTATCGGTCAAAACCGCATAACAACATACGTTGTTCCTTTTGTCATCGGTATGTTACTTGCCCGAGATTCGATCGTTGGTATCTCCATACCTAGTTCAATCTCGTTACCGGCAAGTCTCTTTACTCGTTCCGTAACATATCATCTCGTGACTAACTCATTAGTCTTTTGCTTGCAAGGCTTATTGTGATGTGTGTTACCGAGAGGGCCTAGAGATACCTCTCCGACACTCGGAGTGACAAATCCTAATCTTGATCTATGCCAACACCACGAATACTTTCGGAGACACCTGTAGAGCATCTTTATGATCACCCAGTTACGTTGTGACGTTTGATAGCACACAAGGTGTTCCTACGGTATTCGGGAGTTGCATAATCTCATAGTCATAGGAACATGTATAAGTCATGAAGAAAGCAATAGCAATAAAACTAAACGATTATAGTGCTATGCTAACGGATGGGTCTAGTCCATCACATCATTCTCCTAATGATGTGATCCCGTTGATCAAATGACAACTCATGTCTATGGCTAGGAAACATAACCATCTTTGATCAATGAGCTAGTCTATTAGAGGCATACTAGGGACACTCTGTTTTGTCTATGTATTCACACATGTACTAAGTTTCCGGTTAATACAATTCTAGCATGAATAAAAGACATTTATCATGATATAAGGAAATATAAATAACAACTTTATTATTGCCTCTAGGGCATATTTCCTTCAGTCTCCCACTTGCACTAGAGTCAATAATCTAGCTCACATCGCCATGTGATTTAATACCGATAGTTCACATCGTTATGTGAATAACACCCATAGTTCACATCGCCATGTGACCAACACCCAAAGGGTTTACTAGAGTCAATAATCAAGTTCGCATCGCTATGTGATTAATACCCAAGAGTAATAAGGTGTGATCATGTTTTGCTTGTGAGAGAAGTTTAGTCAACAGGTCTGTCACATTCAGATCCGTATGTATTTCGCAAATTTCTATGTCTACAATGCTCTGGATAGAGCTACTCTAGCTAATTGCTCCCACTTTCAATACGCATCCAGATTGATACTTAGAGTCATCTGGATTTAGTGTCAAAGCTTGCATCAGCGTAACCCTTTACGACGAACTCTTTATCACCTCCATAATCAAGAAACATTTCCTTAGTCATCCAGTTACTAAGGATAATTTTGACCGCTGTACAGTGATCTACTCCTGGATCACTATTGTACCCCCTTGACAAACTCGTGGCAAGTTACACAACATGTTTGGTACACAGCATGGCATACTTTATGGAACCTATGGTTGAGGCATAGGGAATGACTTTCATTCTCTCTATATTTTTCTGCCGTGGTCTGGCTTTGAGTCTTACTCAACTTCACACCTTACAAGTCAGGCAAGAACTCCTTCTTTGACTGATCCATTTTGAACTACTTCAAAATCTTATCAAGGTATGTACTCATCGAAAGTCTTATCAAGCGTCTTGATCTATCTCTATAGATCTTGATGCCCAATATGTAAGCAGCTTCATCAAGGTCTGTCTTTGAAAAAACTCCTTTCAAACACTCCTTTATGCTTTCCAGAAAATTCTACATCATTTCCGATCGACAATATGTCATTCACATATACTTATCAGAAAGGTTGTAGTGCTCCCACTCACTTCTTGTAAATACAGGCTTCACCGCAAGTCTGTATAAATCTATATGCTTTGATCAACTTATCAAAGCGTATATTCCAACTCTGAGATGCTTGCACCAGTCCATAGATGGATCGCTGGAGCTTGCACATTTTGTTAGCACCTTTAGGATTGACAAAACCTTCTGGTTGCATCATATACAAGTCTTCTTTAATAAATCCATTAAAGAATGCAGTTTTGTTATCCATTTGCCAGATTTCATAAAATGCGGCAATTGCTAACATGATTCGGACAGACTTAAGCATCGCTACGGGTGAGAAAGTCTCATCGTAGTCAACTCCTTGAACTTGTCGAAACCCTTTCGCCACAAGTCGAGCTTTGTAAACAGTAACATTACCGTTTGCGTCGGTCTTCCTCTTGAAGATCCATTTATTTTCGATGGCCTGCCGATCATCGGGCAAGTCAACAAAAGTCCACACTTTGTTCTCATACATGGATCCCATCTCAGATTTCATGGCCTCAAGCCATTTTGCGGAATCTGGGCTCATCATCGCTTCCTCATAGTTCGCAGGTTCATCATGGTCTAGTAACATGATTTCCAGAACTGGGTTGCCGTACCACTCTGGTGCGGAACGAACTCTGGTTGATCTACGAAGTTCAGCAGAAACTTGATCTGAAGTTTCATGATCATCATCATTAGCTTCCTCATTAATTGGTGTAGGAATCACTGGAACGAGTTTCTGTGATGTACTACCTTCCAATTCGGGAGAAGGTACAATTACCTCATCAAGTTCTAGTTTCCTCCCACTCACTTCTTTCGAGAGAAACTCCTTCTCTAGAAAGGATCCACTCTTAGCAATAAAGACCTTGCTTTAGGATCTGTGATAGAAGGTGTACCCAACAGTTTCTTTTTGGGTATCCTATGAAGATTTACTTCTCCGATTTGGGTTCGAGCTTATCATGTTGAAACTTTTTCACATAAGCATCGCAGTCCCAAACTTAAAGAAATGACAGCTTAGGTTTCTCGTCAAACCACAGTTCATACGGTGTCATCTCCACGGATTTATATGGTGCCCTATTTAACGTGAATGTAGCTTTCTCTAATGCATAACCCCAAAAGCGATAGTGGTAGATCGGTAAGAGACATCATCGATCGCACCATATCTAATAAAGTACGGTTATGACGTTCGGACACACCATTACACTGTGGTGTTCCAGGTGGCGTGAGTAGTGAAACTATTTCACATTGTTTTTATTGAAGGCCAAACTCGCTAACTCAAATATTTTACCTCTACAATCATATCGTAGAAACTCTTATTTTCTTGTTACGATGATTCTCCACATCACTCTGAAATTCTTTGAACTTTTCAAATGTTTCAGACTTGTGCTTCATTAAGTAGATATACCCATATCTGCTCAAATCATCAGTGAAGGTCAGAAAATAACGATACCTGCCGTGAGCTCCAACACTCATTGGTCCGCATACATCAGTATGTATGATTTCCAACAACTCTGTTGCTCGCTCCACAGTTCCGGAGAACGGAGTTTTAGTCATCTTGCCCATGAGGCATGGTTCGCAAGCACCAAGTGATTCATAATCAAGTGATTCCAAAAGTCCATCACTATGGAGTTTCTTCATGCGCTTTACACCAATATGACCTAAACGGCAGTGCCACAAATAAGTTGCACTATCATTATTAACCTTGCATCTTTTGGCTTCAATATTATGAATATGTGTATCACACGATCGAGATCCAACAAACCATTTTCATTGGGTGTATGACCATAGAAGGTTTTATTCATGTAAACGGAACAACAATTATTCTCTAACTTACATGAATAACCGTATTGCAATAAACATGATCAAAACATATTCATGCTCAACACAAACACCAAATAACACTTATTTAGGTTCAACACTAATCCCGAAAGTATAGGGAGTGTGCGATGATGATCATATCAATATTTTTTTTTTGACTATGCGATCATATCAATCTTGGAACTACTTCCAATACACATCGTCACTTCATCCTTTAACTAGTTTCTGTTCATTATGCAACTCCCATTTCGAGTTACTAATCTTTAGCAACTGAACCAATATCAAATACCGAGGGGTTGCTATGAACACTAGTAAAATACACATCAATAATCTGTATATCAAATATACCTTTGTTCACTTTGCCATCCTTCTTATCCGCCAAATATCTAGGGCAGTGCCACTTCTAGTGACCATTTCCTTTGCAGTAGAAGCACTTAGTTTCAGGCTTGAGTTTAGCTTTGGGTTTCTTCACGGGAGTGACAACTTGCTTGTCATTCTTCTTGAAGTTCCCCTTCTATCCCTTTGCCCTTTACTTGAAACAAGTGCTCTGGTTAACCATCAACACTTGATGCTCTTTCTTGATTTCTACCTTCGCCGATTTCAGCATCGTGAAGAGCTCGGGAATTACTTTCGTCATCCCTTGCATATTATAGTTCATCACGAAGTTCTACTAACTTGGTGATAGTGTCTAGAGAACTTTGACAATTACTATATTATCTGGAAGATTAACTCCCACTTGATTCAAGCAATTGTACTACCCAGACAATCTGAGCACATGCTCACTGGTTGAGCTATTCTCCTCCATCTTGTAGGCAAAGTACTGTCAGAGGTCTTATACCTCTCGACACGGGCATGAGTATGAAATACCAATTTCAACTCTTGGAACATCTCATATGCTCTGTGGCGTTTCAAAACATTTTTGAAGTCCCGGTTATAAGCCGTAAAGCATGGTGCACTAAACTATCAAGTAGTCATCATATCGAGCTTTTGTCAAAACGTTCATAACGTCTACATCTGCTCCTGCAATAGGTCTGTCACCTAGCGGTGCATCAAGGACATAATTCTTCTGTGCAGCAATGAGGATAATCCTCAGATCACGGAACAATTCCGCATCATTGCTACTAACATCTTTCAACTTGGTTTTCTCTAGGAACATATAAAAAGATAAACGTGGAGCAACATCGCGAGCTATTGATCTACAACATAGATATGCTAATACTACCAGGACTAAGTTCATGATAAATTAAAGTTCAATTAATCATATTACTTAAGAACTCCCACTTAGATAGACATCCCTCCGGTCATCTAAATGATCACGTGATCCAAATCAACTAAACCATGTCCGATCATCACGTGAGATGGAGTAGTTTCAATGGTGAACATCTTATGTTGATCATATCTACTATATGATTCACGCTCGACCTTTCGGTCTCCAGTGTTCCGAGGCCATATCTGCATATGCCAGGCTCGTCAAGTTTAACCCGAGTATTCTGCGTGTGCAAAACTGGCTTACACCCGTTGTATTTGAACGTAGAGCTTATCACACCCGATCATCACGTGGTGTCTTGGCACGACGAACTTTCGCAACGGTGCATACTCAGGGAGAACACTTATACCTTGAAATTTAGTAAGGGATCATCTTATAATGCTACCGTCGTTCTAAGCAAAATAAGAAGCATAATAAGATAAACATCACATGCAATCAAAATATGTGACATGATATGGCCATCATCATCTTGTGCTTTTGATCTCCATCTCCAAAGCACCGTCATGATCACCTTCGTCACCGGCGCGACACCTTGATCTCCATCGTAGCATCGTTGTCGTCTCACCAACTATTGCTTCTACGACTATCGCTACCGCTTAGTGATAAAGTAAAGCAATTACATGGCGATTGCATTTCATACAATAAAGCGACAACCATATGGCTCCTGCCAGTTGCCGATAACATTACAAAACATGATCATCTCATACAAAACCGTATAACTCATCATGTCTTGACCATATCACATCACAACATGCCCTGCAAAAACAAGTTAGACGTCCTCTACTTTGTTGTTGCAAGTTTTACGTGGCCGCTACGGGCTTAGCAAGAACCGTTCTTACCTACGCATACAAAACCACAATGATGTTTCGTCAAGTATGTGCTGTTTTAACCTTCACAAGGACCGGGCGTAGCCACACTTGATTCAGCTAAAGTGAGAGAGACAGACACCCGCCAGTCACCTTTAAGCAACGAGTGCTCGTAACGGTGAAACTAGTCTCGCGTAAGCGTACGCGTAATGTCGGTCCGGGCCGCTTCATCTCACAATACCGCCGAAACAAAGTATGACATGCTGGTAAGCAGTATGACTAGTATCGCCCACAACTCATTGTGTTCTACTCGTGCATATTATCTACGCATAGGCCTGGCTCTGATACCATTGTTGGGGAACGTAGTATTTTAAAATTTTCCTACGATCACGCAAGATCTATCTACCAGATGCATAGCAACGAGAGGGAAGAGTGTGTCTACGTACCCTCGTAGACCGGAAGCGGAAGCGTCAAGTGACGTGGTTGATGTAGTCGAACTTCTTCACGATTCAACCGATCAAGTACCGAACGTACGGCACCTCCGCGTTCAGCACACGTTCAGCTTGATGACGTCCCACAAGCTCTTGATCCAGTTGAGCTTCACGGGAGAGTTTCGTCAGCACGACGGCGTGGTGACGGATATGATGTATTTACCGGCGCAGGGCTTCGCCTAAGCACCACGACGGTATGACCGAGGTCTGTTTCTGTGGAGGGGGGCATCGCACACGGCTGGAACAATTCAACTTGTGTGTCTTTGGGTGCCCCCCTGCCCCCGTATATAAAGGAGCAAGAGGGGAGGCCGGCCGGCCCTCCTATGGTGCGGCTAGGGTGCAATCCTACTAGGAATAGGATTGCAATCCTATTCCTAGTAGGAACTACCAAAGAAGGAAGAGAGGGAAAGGAAAAGTGGGAGAGGTGGCGCCCCCCCCCAATCCTAGTCCAACTAAGATCCCTAGGTGGGGCGCCGGCCAGCCTCTATGGGCTGCCTCTCTCCTTTCCTTAAGGCCCACTATGGACCATCCCCCCTCGTAGGGGGTTCCGGTAACCCCCTCCGGCAATCCCGTTAAATCCGAAGCTTTTCCGGAATACTTCCGATGTCTGAATATAGTCGTCCAATATATCAATCTTTATGTCTCGGACATTCCGAGACTCCTCGTCATGTCCGTGATTTCATCCGGGACTCCGAACTACCTGCGGTACATCAAAACTCATAAACTCATAATACCGATCGTCATCAAACGTTAAGCGTGCGGACCCTACGGGTTTGAGAACTATGTAGACATGACCGAGACTCATCTCCGGTCAATAACCAATAGCGGAACCTGGATGTTCATATTGGCTCCCACATATTCTACGAAGATCTTTTATCGGTCAAAACCGCATAACAACATACGTTGTTCCTTTTGTCATCGGTATGTTACTTGCCCGAGATTCGATCGTCGGTATCTCCATACCTAGTTCAATCTCGTTACCGGCAAGTCTCTTTACTCGTTCCGTAACATATCATCTCGTGACTAACTCATTAGTCTTTTGCTTGCAAGGCTTATTGTGATGTGTGTTACCGAGAGGGCCCAGAGATACCTCTCCGACACTCGGAGTGACAAATCCTAATCTTGATCTATGCCAACACCACGAATACTTTTGGAGACACCTGTAGAGCATCTTTATGATCACCCAGTTACGTTGTGACGTTTGATAGCACACAAGGTGTTCCTACGGTATTCGGGAGTTGCATAATCTCATAGTCATAGGAACATGTATAAGTCATGAAGAAAGCAATAGCAGTAAAACTAAACGATCATAGTGCTATGCTAACGGATGGGTCTGGTCCATCACATCATTCTCCTAATGATGTGATCCCGTTGATCAAATGACAACTCATGTCTATGGCTAGGAAACATAACCATCTTTGATCAATGAGCTAGTCTAGTAGAGGCATACTAGGGACACTCTGTTTTGTCTATGTATTCACACATGTACTTAGTTTCCGGTTAATACAATTCTAGCATGAATAAAAGACATTTATCATGATATAAGGAAATATAAATAACAACTTTATTATTGCCTCTAGGGCATATTTCCTTCACACCTGTTCTCTAGCCAAGCCGAATCTCGAGGGCGAGATTCATTCTAAGGGGGGTAGGTTTGTAACATCCCAAATTTTCAATTTGGAATGTTATACATAGATCATACTGTATTGCATATTTCTTTGCATTTTGTGCGTGGCGATACTCGAAAATTCTAAGCAACTCAAGGACCTACAGAGAGAGTTGGGAATTCTACCGTTTTTGTATTTGAGTTTACTCGAATACCGGTACGAGGATTGTGTTGGGTTTAATTATTTTTCTCTCCTAAAAATATGTCTAAATAAAAATACATGAGCGGACTTAATATGACTTCTCCAAAATAAACTAAATATTGCAGGAAAAATATTAAAATCACTTTTGGTTTTTTTTCTGGATTTATTTGCGATTTTATTTGCATAGGAAAAATAAAGGTTTTTCAAAATTGCATTTAGGTCCGGGAAAAATGTTCACTTTTTCCTAAATATTATTAGAGGACGGTGAAAATTTATTTCGGAATTTTTGGACTCCGTTTAGTATTTATTTTGTTAGTTTTCGTACGTCAGGACTCGTGTTAAAAAAAAAGTGGCGAACGGACTTCGGGCCGTGTTCGGCCAGGACTCCCCCTGGCCCGGGCCTTTATAAGTCGGCCCAGCCGCGCTGCCCCGCCGCTTCGCCCATCGCGCCGAACCCTAGCACCGTCGCCGCCGCTGCCCGCCGCCTGCTGCCGCCGCCGCGCCGCCGCCGCCGACGGACCCGCCGCCCGTCGCCGGAGTTCGTCGAGGTAGCCGCCCGCCGCCCCGGTTTTCTAGAAGAAACTGACACGTTTTTTTGGCAAAACCCTAGTTTCGTTTTTTTAGATTAGGTCGGGTTTTTTTCGGTTTAGCTGTTTAGCGAACGTTCGCCTGTTTGTTCTTTTTAACGAACGAGTTCGTCGTTTAGTCTCTGTTAACGAATGTTTGTTTGTTAACATATTCGTCAGTTTTCTTTTTCGGGCTATTTATCTGCGATTATTTTCGATCGCGATTTCTGCCCTGATCTTGTTTTTCGTTTCTCTTTTCGCTCGAGAGTCGGAATCAGGTGATTCAAAATCCCAGATCTTCATGTCGTCGCCCTCTTTCCGTTTAACCAACTTGAACAAAGTTTTGCTACTTTAAAATTTGACCCTAGATCAAACTAGTAAACGGACCTCGTTTCTTTCGCAGTTTGAGTTTCGTTGCTTCTTTCGATTTGTTTCTTTTTGCAAACCGGAGTTCTTAAGTTGAACTTTCTGGTTAGATCTTCTCTTTTGGAGTTTTGTTTGTGCATCATTGCTTGATTTCTTATGTATGCTATTGTTTGCTTGCGATAGAATACCCGGACTGTGAAGCATGCTACTACGAGTCTCTAGGTTTTGCGAATCATCAGCAAGGCAAGTAACACTTTGATCATACCCTTTTATTACCTAGTTTTTATGCATTAGATCAAACCCTCACACATTGCATGAGTAGGATCTCTTAACTTGTGGATCTGGGAAGTAGTCTGAGGTAGAACCTATTACCTGCATTATTTTCAAACCCTTGGGACTTACTTCTACGCTATGCTTAGGTTATCATGCTATGCTCGTAGATGTGGTTTGGGTTCGAGTGAAATCCATGACAGATGTGAGTTGTTAATTAATGGTTCAACTTAAGGTGGCTACTTGAATACACATCTGGGTGGATTGGTTGTAGGGCACCTGAGGAATCCAGTGTTGTCCTAGGAAATCGTGGGGTTTCCGTGTGATTGTCCTATGGAATGCCACCCAGGCTCAAAGGGATCATAAAACTATTCATGCTAGAAACTTCCGTGTGCAGCCACAATACCATTATGGGCTCTGGCATAGTATGAGTAAGTTGTGTGAGCTCTTTCGTGGTGGACAAGCAGATGTAGGGGAAAGTAGGTGTACGGTTCCACCTGGGGTAAAGAGTAAATGCTTCTGAAAGACTGTGTCTCGGTCATACGTTTCTCAAACACCATGTAGTGCGAGAAATTAAACGAAGGGGATCGAATCTTGTGGGAAAAGTGCACAAACCTCTGCGAAGTGTACAAACTGACCATGATTAGCCGTGTCCCCAGTTATGGACAATCTTGAGTATCTGGTACTTGAATTATTGGTTGATTTCATCACTTTAATATTAATTTGTTGTGTTAATAATTACTTTAACTGGGATTGAGTTGGAGGTACCTTCTTAATGATGTTTCAACTACCATGATAGTTAAAATAAAATTTATTCCTTTGCTGTAGGGAAAAATTAGCTTTACGCAAAAACTTTAACCTTAGAGCCTCCACCAGCCAAATATGCATATAGCGTAGCCTTTATTTCTGTTACTTGCATCTTCTATGTTATCTTGCCAGCATATCCCATGTGCTGACCCGTTTCGGGCTGCAACATGTTACGTTGCAGACTTTTCAGACGAGGAGTAAGACGTTCTAGGTCGTTTGTCATGCACTCAGCTATGCCGTTGGAGTTGATGGACTCACTTATCTTCCAAGCCTTCTGCTGTTATTTTGTTAGATGGCCTTAAGCCATAGACTTTTGTAATAAGTTCTCTTTGGAGACACTCGATGTAATAAGTGTGTGATTGCCACTCCGTATAAATCCTTCAAGTACTGTGTGTGTCAGCATTATCGATCCAGGGATGACACTGAAACACAGAGACTTCGATCCATTCGGACCGTGGTCGCTACAAGATGGTATCAGAGAACACGCTGACTGTAGGACACGACCACTAAGATAAACCCTAGGTCACTCTTCTCTACTCATTTCTGACTTCTCTCCATTTTCTACTTCTCTAGGATGGTGGACCCAAGGAACAAGTTCACGCGACCGGATGAAGACACACCTTTTGGACGACACTTGAAGGAAGTCACTAGGTACCTGAACATAGGAATACCAAGCTTTACCGGGACCTACACCGCCACTTTACCAGAAGAGGGGCGATGGAGAATTCAAGTTCAAATTCCCGGGAGAACCTTCGCACCATCCACTTAGCCAATAGAGTTTTCTTTGATGCACCAACCTGGAGCCTAGGCAAGAGTATGGCAGCCCACATCACTATGGGAAGGATTGGAGAAGTCTACAAGCAGGAGCTGAAGTACACTATCTACCAGATTTGTGGACGCCGAGATGAGCGTTGGGACATGATCAGTACCCAGAAGGATAGGTCCATTGCAGCGTTCATCCAGGAGTTAAACCAGCACATTCGTCGACAGGAGCACCAGATGTGCGCAGGGATGATAGATTTGAAGAAGGCACTAACCATGAACTTGGAGCTATAAGAAGAACTCAAGTCTACTCGTGAAGGATACGAGGAGGAGATGTTGATACTAGTGGAGAAGAATGATGATTTGACAAGGAAGCTAGGAGTATTCATGGGAGATGTAGCACCAGGAGGAGAAGAAGAGGAAGAAGAACCCTAGGAGATTCGTTCTGAAGATTACATCATCATCGATGACACGGATTCAGACCCCGATGATTGTGATGACGAAGACTATGAAGATGAAGCTGGAGCAGACATCATGGAATCTTCCGCCAATCAAAATTTCTAGATGACCACCCTATGACTAGTAGTTAGCTTCCCCACAAAGTAGTATTTAGAGCACTTTTGTAATGCTAGTTAGATCTTTGTAAGACCTTGCTTGAAGTTGATTGGTGTGATATGATTGTGTTTGTCTCATGTGCATATGGGTAGTGATTTTCCCTTAGACCTCATTTCTATTCTAATCTCTTCCCTCTACACCCATCAGATGCCTCCAAGACGTGAGCCCGGATTCGAGTTTCCCCCTGAGCTCACTCAGTTGATCCAGCAGTAGAACACCTTGATGCAACTTCTTGTCCAGAACACTTAGAACAACTAAAACAACAACAACAACCCTCCACCACCACCACCTGTGGACAACGTGACACGTTTCTTAAGGTTGCAACCACCGGTGTTTGTTAGCAGCATTGAACCAATAGTTGTTGATGACTGGCTGCGCAAGATTGGAAGGGATTTGACCACCGCCAATTGCTCAGATGCTGAGAAGGTGCGATTTACCGCACATCAGTTGTCTCGACCAGCCGCAGCATGGTGGGAGAATTACACAGCCACTTTCCCTATAGCCAATGTCACTAGGGATCAATTTCAGCAAGCTTTTCGCACTGCCCGTGTCTCAACTGGAGCTATGAGCATGAAGAAGCCAGTATTTCGCAACTTGCGCCAAGAAAATCGTACTGTGGCTCAGTACATAGATGAGTTTAGTACCCTATCTCGTTATGCCCCAGATGATGTGGCCACAGATGCCGCTAAGCAGGACAGATTTATGGAAGGGCTAAATGATGAGATGAGCGTACAGTTGATGGCGGCAACCTTCAACAACTACCAGGAGTTGGTAGATAAAGCTCTTATGATTGAAGGGAAGCAGCAGCAGATTGAGAGTCGCAAGAGGAAGTATGGACAAGGAAGGAATAATTCTGGAGCCCAGCAGAAGCCTCGATTCACTCCGAATTCGGAAGGATACACCTATAACCATGGAAGCCGCACCCACACTGGCGGAAGTTCTCACAACCACAATGGCTCCAAGAATGGGAATGGGAATGGAGCAAACAATAATCAGAATTGCACTACCCCATCCACACCCGCTAAGAAGGATTTAAGCCACGTCACCTGTTACAAGTGCGGGAAGAATGGACACTATGCCAATGAGTGCCCTGAAGCTAAGAATGGGAGAGGCAATGGAAGCGCCGGGAAGAAGCCCAACCCGTTCAACAAAGGACAAGTGAACCATGTGACCGTGGAGGAAGTTGAAGAGCAACCAGATGCGGTGATCGGTAAGTTTTTGGTTAAGTCATTTACCGCAGTAGTTCTTTTCGATACTGGTGCATCGCATTCATACATTTCAAGGGGATTCGTAAATAGACATAAGTTGCCCACCAGAGTTTTTATGGCCCCCATGTTAGTAAGTTCACCCGGAGCGGAATATATGGAAAATCAAGGATGTTTTCAGATGCCATTGACCATTGTACGACATGTTTTCCTCTCAGACCTGATAGTTTTGGAGTCACAAGGATTGGATGTGATATTAGGTATGGATTGGTTATCGATGTATGGAGGGAACATCGATTGTGCCAGCAAGTCTATTTTGCTTACCACCCCGGAGGGAAAAAGGATTAAGTATGTATCTAGGCATTCGCCTATACGGACACAAGTACATTCTCTCACGGGAGTTGTTCAGCAGGAAGTGCCGGTAGTAAAGGATTACCAGGATGTGTTTCCGGAGGAGTTACGAGGCATGCCGCCGGATAGGGATATTGAGTTTTTTATTGAGCTATTGCGTGGCACCGGACCTATATCGAAGAGACCATATCGGATGCCAGCGAATGATCTAGAGGTGATCAAGAAGCAGATTAAGGAGTTATTGGAGAAAGGTTTTATTCGCCGGAGTTCATCACCTTAGGGAGCCCCAGTGCTTTTGGTCGAGAAGAAGGATGGATCTTTAAGAATGGTCGTTAATTATCGTGCACTGAATGAAGTGACTATTAAGAATAAGTACCCGATGTCGATGATCAATGATTTGTTCGACCAACTCCAGGGAGCGAAAGTATTCTCCAAGATCGATCTACGATCTAGATACCACCAGTTGAAGATCCGAGTGAAGGATATACCTAAGACAGCCTTCACCACAAGGTACGGGCTATATGAGTATACGGTTATGTCATTTGGATTGACTAACGCACCTGCCTATTTCATGAGTATGATGAACAAGGTGTTCATGGAGTTCTTGGATAAGTTTGTCGTGGTATTCATTGATGATATTATGGTGTACTCGAAGAATGAGGAGGAACATGCGGAGAATTTGCGTTTGGTACTAGAAAAGCTAAGAGAACATCAGTTGTATGCCAAGTTTAGCAAATGTGAGTTTTGGTTGAAGGAAGTTGGATTCTTAGGGCATGTTATATCAGGAGAAGGTATAGAAGTGGACCCCGTCAAAGTGCAGGAAGTCACTAAATGGTGGGCACCCACTTCAGTTGGAGAGATCCGCAGTTTTCTTAAACTCGCGGGATACTACTGGAGATTCATAGAAAATTTCTCCAAGATTGCTAAGCCAATGACGACATTGTTGAAGAAGGAGACAAAGTTCAATTGGACTGAAGAGTGCGAAGAAAGTTTCCAGGAGTTGAAGAAACGGTGGACGACAGCCCCAGTGCTGATATTGCCAGATATAAGCAAGGATTTCCAAGTGTACTACAACGCTTCACGCTTAGGACTTGGAGGAGTACTTATGCAGGATGGAAGAGTTGTTTCCTATGCATCTCGTCAACTGCGACCACACGAGTTGAATTATGCGACGCATGATCTAGAGTTAGTAGTTGTAGTGCACGCACTCAAAATCTGGAGACATTTCCTTATTGGAAATTGTTGTGATGTGTACACGGATCACAAGAGTTTGAAGTACATTTTCACTCAGAAGGAGCTGAACCTCAGACAGAGGAGATGGTTGGAGCTTATAAAGGACTATGATATGAAGCTCCAATATCACCCAGGAAAGGCCAATGTTGATGCAGACGCTTTGAGCCGGAAGAGTTATGCAAATACCCTAGTAAAAGGGGGATTGCCCCAGGAGTTGGCAGAAGATCTCACGGAGCTTCGTTTGGAGATAGTTCCTTGAGGTTTTGTCGCAACATTGGAGGTTCAGTCAACATTGCTGGGGAAGATACGCGAAGCCCAGAAGGATGACTAAGAGATTGCCGAGATAAAGAAGAAGATGAGTGAAGGAAAAGCCAAAGGATTTCGTGAAGATGAACACGACACCTTGTGGTTTGAGGATCGAATCTATGTGCCCAACAACCCGGAGATCAGGAAGTTGATACTGCAGGAAGCACATGATTCGCCATACTTGATACACCCCGGAAACACCAAGATGTATATGGATTTGAAGGAACGTTTCTGGTGGACGGGAATGAGAAGGATATTGCCGAGTATGTAGCCGTATGTGATGTATGCCAGAGAGTAAAGGCAGAGCATCAAAAGCCAGCAGGATTGCTACAGCCTATGTCGATACCCGAATGGAACTGGGAGAAGCTTGGCATGGATTTTATCACCGGATTGGCCAGGACCAAAGCAGGATATGACTCAATCTGGGTAGTAGTAGATCGTTTGACCAAGGTAGCCCACTTTATCCCCGTGAAAACCACATACACCAGTGCGAAGTTGGCCAAGATATACATGACCAGGATCGTATGTCTGCACGGAGTTCCGAGGACCATTGTATCAGATAGAGGAACACAGTTCACCTCAAAGTTTTGGCATCAGCTACACGAAACTTTGGCAACGAGGCTGGAATTCAGCACAACTTTTCATCCGCAGACCGACGGATAGACCGAGAGAGTCAACCAGATTCTGGAGAACATGTTGAGAGCTTGTGCGCTAGATTATGGATCTAGTTGGGATGAAAATTTGCCCTACGCTGAGTTCTCGTACAACAACATTTACCAGGCCAGTTTGAAGATGGCACCGTTCGAAGCATTGTACGAAAGGAGATGCCGAACACCGTTAATGTGGGATGAAGTTGGAGACCGACAGTTGTTTGGACCGGACTTGATCAAATAGTCCGAAGAGAAGGTTAAGCTAATTCGAGATAGATTGAAGGTAGCTGAGTCCAGGCAGAAGAGTTATGCTGACTCGAAGCGCAAGGAAGTAGCCTATGAAATCGGAGACAGAGCGTACTTGAGAGTATCGCCTCTGCGAGGAGTTAAACGTTTCGGAGTCAAGGGAAAGCTAGCCCCGAGATTTGTGGGACCTTACCGTGTTTTGGAACGCATGGGAGAGGTTGCCTATAAGTTGGAGTTGCTCGAAGGATTGTCAAGAGTGCACAATGTGTTTCACGTTTTGCAGCTTAAGAAGTGCCATGCGGAGATGGCCGATATCCCGCTTAGAGACACAGTACCCCTGGAGGCAATTCAGTTGGATATTGATCTGACTTACGAGGAGAAGCCTGTTAAGATTCTCGAATTTTCGAGCAGAGTCACCCGCAGTAAGGTTATCAAGTTTTGCAAAGTTCAGTGGAGTCACCACACCGAGGAAGAAGCCACCTGGGAATGAGAAGATGATCTACGCAAGGACCACCCACACATGTTCTCTAGCCAAGCCGAATCTCGAGGGCGAGATTCATTCTAAGGGGTGTAGGTTTGTAACATCCCAAATTTTCAATTTGGAATGTTATACATAGATCATACTACATTGCATATTTCTTTGCGTTTTGTGCGTGGCGATCCTCGAAAATTCTAAGCAACTCAAGGACGTACGAAGAGAGTTGGGAATTCTACCGTTTGTGTATTTGAGTTTACTCGAATACCGGTACGAGGATAGTGTTGGGTTTAATTATTTTTCTCTCCTAAAATTATTTCTAAATAAAAATACATGAGCGGAGATAATATGACTTCTCCAAAATAAAAGAAATATTGGAGGAAAAATATTAAAATCACTTTAATTTTTTTTCCGGATTTATTTGCGATTTTATTTGCATAGGAAAAATACGGGTTTTTCAAAATTGCATTTAGGTCCAGGAAAAATGTTCACTTTGTCCTAAATATTATTAGAGGACGGTGAAAATTTATTTCAAAACTTTTGGAGTCCGTTTAGTATTTCTTTTGTTAGTTTTCGTATGTCAGGACTCGTGTTGAAAAAAGTGGCGAACTGACTTCGCGCCGTGTTCGGCCAGGACTCCGCTGACCCGGGCCTTTATAAGCCGGCCTAGCCGCCCCGCCTCAGCCGCCCCGCCCCGTCGCTTCGCCCGTCGCGCCGAACCCTAGCGCCGCCGCCGCCGCTGCCCGCCGCCAGCCGCCGCCCGTCACCGGAGTTTGTCGAGGTAGCCGCCCGTCGCCCCGGTTTTCTAGAAGAAACGGACCCGGTTTTTTTGGCAAAACCCTAGTTTCGTTTTTTAGATTAGATCGGTTTGTTCGGTTTAGCTGTTAGCGAACGTTCGCCCGTCCGTTCTTTTTAACAAACGAGTTCATCGTTTAGTCTCTGTTAACGAACGTTCGTTCGTTAATCTGTTCGTCAGTTTTCTTTTTCGGGGTATTTATCCGCGATTATTTTCGATCGCGATTTCTGCCCTGATCTTGTTTTTCGTTTTTATTTTCGCTCGAGAGTCGGAATCAGGTGATTCAAAATCCCAGATCTTTGTCTCGACGCCCTCTTTCCGTTTAAACAACTTGAACAAAGTTTTGCTACTGTAAAATTTGACCCTAGATCAAACTAGTAAATGGACCTCGTTTCTTTCGTAGTTTGAGTTTCGTTGCTTCTTTCGATTTGTTTCTTTTTGCAAACCGGAGTTCTTATGTTGAACTTTCTGGTTAGATCTTCTCTTTTGGAGTTTTGTTTGTGCATCATTACTTGATTTATTATGTATGCTATTGTTTGCTTGTGATAGAATACCCGGACTGTGAAGCATTCTACTACGAGTCCCTAGGTTTTGCGAATCATCAGCAAGGAAAGTAACACTTTGATCATACCCTATTATTACCCAGTTTTTATGCATTAGATCAAACGCTCACACATTGCATGAGTAGGATCTCTTAACTTGTGGGTCTGGGAAGTAGTTTGAGGTAGAACCTATTACCTGCATTATTTTCAAACCCTTGGGAGTTACTTCTACGCTATGCTCAGGTTATCATGCTATGCTCGTAGACGTGGTTTGGGTTTGAGTGAAATCCATGACAGATGTGAGTTGTTAATTAATGGTTCAACTTAAGGTGGCTACTTGAATACACATCTCGGTGGATTGGTTGCAGGGCACCTGGGGAATCTAGTGTTGTCTTAGGAAATCGCGGGGTTTCCGTGTGATTGTCCTATGGAATGCCACCCAGGCTCAAAGGGATCATAAAACTATTCATGCTAGAAACTTCCTTGTGCAGCCACAATGCCATTATGGCCTCTGGCATAGTATGAGTAAGTTGTGTGAGCTCTTTCATGGTGGACTAGCAGATGTTGGGGAAAGTAGGTGTACGGGTCCACCTGGGGTAAAGAGCAAATGCTTCTGAAAGTCTGTGTCTCGGTCATCCGTTTCTCAAACACCATGCAGTGCGAGAAATTAAACGGAGGCGATCGAGTCTTGTGGGAAAAGTGCACAAACCTCTGCAGTGTACAAACTGATCATGATTAGCCGTGTCCCCGGTTATGGACAATCTTGAGTATCTGGTACTTCAATTATTGGTTGATCTCATCACTTTAATATTAATTTGTTGGGTTAATGATTACTTTAATTGGGATTGAGCTGGAGGTACCTTCTCAATGATGTTTCAACTACCATGATAGTTAAAATAAAATTTATTCCTTTGCTGTAGGGAAAAATTGGCTTTACGCAAAAACTTTAACCTTAGAGCCTCCACCAGCCAAATATGCATATAATGTAGCGTTTATTTTTGTTACTTGCATCTTCTGTGTTATCTTGCCAGCATATTCCATGTGCTGACCCGTTTCGGGCTGCAACATGTTGCGTTGCAGACTTTTCAGACGAGGAGTAAGACGTTCTAGGTCGTTTGTCATGCACTCAGCTATGCCGTTGGAGTTGATGGACTCACTTATCTTCCAAGCCTTCCGCTGTTATTTTGTTAGATGGCCTTAAGCCATAGACTTTTGTAATAAGTTCTCTTTGGAGACACTCGATGTAATAAGTGTGTGATTGCCACTCTGTTATAAATCCTTCAAGTACTGTGTGTGTCAGCATTACCGATCCAGGGATGACACTGAAACACAGGGACTTCGGTCCATTCGGATCATGGTCGCTACAGATGGTCTCTTTCCGAAGGGCTTCGGGAAGTGAACATGGTGGGGTTATGTTTGACCGTGAGTAGCTAGGATCACTTCTTGATCAGCTTGGCGACCGTTGGCACATGTTCTCATCTCGCTCTAAACTCGTAAGCTAGTTGCTTAGTGCTGCTGCAAACACTTTATACCTATTCCACACCTAAAGTCTTTGTTAGTTTTGATACCCGGGAACGAGATTGATGAGTCCTTTGTGGCTCACAGATTACAACACACACCAGATGCAGGTACCACCGAGTACGATGCAGGAGATGGATCAGAACTTCACTAGGAGTTCGATGAAGAGCGTGGTCGTTGCTATGTATCTTATCCCGACGATCAGTAGTGGTTCCTACTAGGAGCGATCAGGCCTTGTGTTCGTGGTATCTTTCTCGTTTGGATGTGACGCCCAAAGACCGACTCTCCAGAAGATTCTAGATATTCCGGGTTTTCCCGTGTGTTTCATTTATGCTTGCTTTATTTATTTTGCATTGCATCATGTCATCATGCCATCAAGTCTCTTAATTTTAAAACTCAACTAAATAAATTGTGTGGATCTTCGATCCATTTAAATCGAGGGAAGTGTGATTTCTCTTTAAAACATATCCTCCCAATATTTAGGGAGCTATAATAAAAAATATTCCATTTGTTGGAAGCAACCATAACACACTTGCAAATATTCTCCAGGCCTCTTTTGCTTCAAGTTTCACCTCCAAACCTTGGCAACAATTATTATCTCTTTTATCGAGGCTCCTCCTAAAGTCTCAACATTTTTGGGCACTTTCTAAGCCATGTCCTAATTCAAACCATTTGAATTAAATTCAATGAGTTTGAATTAACTCTTGCGTTCATGCCTCTCCTTTTTTTCGTGGACCGTGCTCATTTTTGCGAGCCCGAGAAAAATAACCTCATGCCCTAATTCTATCCCTAGTACCTCCTTCCTTTTCTTTTCTTCTTTGTTGTTTTTTTTAAGACAACAGTAGAAGAGAGGAGGCAGAAGAGGCCCAGCCGTCGGCCTCCCTAAGGCCCATCAACAGCAAGCCCAGCCGCACTCCTAACCCTAGCCACCAGCGAGCCTCGCTCGATCCTCTCCCTCTCCCTCGTTCCTCTTAGCGCCATCACCCCGCACCCGACCCCCATCTCTCCCGCACCTCGCTCCCTCTCCCTTCCTGTGCGCGCCGCCCGACCGCATCGCCTCACCCCTCAAGCCGCGCCGCCACCTGCCGATTCCCCTTCCCTGACCTCCTCCTTGCCTAGTCTCCGCGCACCGCCGTTACACTAAGCGCCTGGCTCACCAGCCTTGCCTCCTCCAGGGCCACCCCGAGCCTCCCCTTCCTCCATTCGGCCGCGACCATCAGCAGGTCGGAGCGCCATCGGAGCTCCGCCGGCCCCCACCGCCAACAAGCTGGACACGCCTCTGCCGGCCACCGCGACAGTGCCGTCGCCACGTCCTCGACCCAGATTCAGGTCATCGTCGAGGCACCTGCTCATCCTCCTCTGTTCCGTGGCCCTCGCCGTCCGCTCTGGCCGCAGCGTCGCCAAGCGTCACCTCTCCGCCCCGTCATCGACCAGCGTTGTGCCTCTGCCACCGCCGTCGTCCTGGCTACCCTCGCCGGAGAGCACTTGTGCGCCGTTGTTCTGCTTCGAGCTACCGTGCAGCTCGTCATCCTCGGCCTCGGGCTGGTTCAGGCCCGCGCGCTGTCATCCATGTTTGGCCGGACCTCCACCGCGCCAAGTTTCAAGTTCACCAAGTCTGTGTCATGTTTTCGCCAAGTTCTCTAGCTGAACGTGTATGACTACAAACGTTGCCCCAAGGACGCCGAGAACGACTACACGGGACACCGACCATCACTCGCCAAGTTCAACTACCGTCGCCAAGACCCAAGACCGGCAAGTCCGAAGACCCAAGTACCACGACCGAACGACTACAAACGTTGCCCCAAGTTCCTCTTCAGAAATGTACGACTACCCTCGAAGACCCGTGGATGCGCCAAGTACCCCTTCGGTCCGGAACGCGGAAAGTACCACGACACGACAACGTGAACGGCTACAAAACGTGTACCACGACCCGCGAGTACCACTACTTCCTCTACGACCTCGAACTGCCCTGAAACGAATGCTTCGAAGGTATACCGCGAGACGACGCCCGTGAACGAATGAATGCTTGTGTGATGTATGAGTTGAAATACTTGTTGCACCGCGTCCGAAGTGCCCTTGTGGCCTTGCCGTCGACCCGTGGAATCCAGGTAACCGGGAGCACCCCATCATCTTGTTCGACACGTTCAAGCCACCTTTTCTTTTGCATCGGCATCTCGACGAGTTGTCGGATCATTGGAACGTTGACGTGGCATCATTTCCATTCTCGCCGCCATGAGACCCCTTTCCTTTCCGTCGTGGTGACCAAATGCTTCATCTCTTGTTAATTGTCAACTTTTGCATAAAACGTGAAAATGTCATCTGCATCATGATAACATCATTTAGATGGTTAAAATTGTTGTTGCTTCAATAATTGCTAAATGACATCAGGAGTTTCCGGAATTGTTGTTGTTATTTGCGGCCTCATTTAAATTGACTAGATAGTTTAGTTTTTCTCATGCTTCACCTCTTGCCATGTTTAACAAAAACATTAATCTTGTCTTGTTAATAAACGAGAGTCAACTAAATAAATAAATTATGGTGTTTCGTCAATATGCAACTCGTTGCATATTGAGCTCCACTTAACTTGTAGTACTTGTTTGTGCACTTTGCCATGCCATGCATATTTTAACCGGACATGCATCATACTTGTTTGTGCATCATATGCCATGTTTGAGCTTGTTTGTTTACTGTGTTGTTTGCTTCTTTCTGGTATGCTTCTCTCGATAGCTTCGGTTTCGTTCCGGAGTTGTGAGGTTTTGTTCGACTACTTCATTGGACTTGTTCTTCTTCCTTGCGGAATCTCAGGCAAGATGACCATTCCCAGATATCACTACTATATTTGCCTATGCTAGATGTCTCGCTCCTTAGATATTGCCTCGATGCCTATGTCTATTTGTCAGCCTCCTATTGTTGCCATGAAACCTCTAACCTTTGACACCTTCCCAGCAAACCGTTGTTTGGCTATGTTACTCGCTTGCTCAGCCCCTCTTATAGCGTTGTTAGTTGTAGGTGAAGATAAAGATTGCATCATGTTGCAACTTGTTGTTGGAATATCACAATATCTCTTAAATATATTAACACACCTATATACTTGCCAATGGGTGGAAGGTTTGGCCTTTTGCTCGGTGTTTTGTTCCACTCATGCCACCTTAGGACCCGATAAACCGGTGTTATGTTCCCGGATTATGCGTTCCTAACACGGTTGGGGTTTATGGGCCCCCCTCGATAACCCGCTTAGTGCTAAAGCTTTTCCAGCAAGGCCCAACATTGGTTTTACATTTGCCTAATAACTAAAATTTTCATAGGGAGTAATTACCCCTTTTTCTTAATCAACAACCCGGGCAAGTGCTCCACATGAGTGTTGGTCCAAACTGGGGAGTCTGCGGGGCCACCTCGAGGAAACTCAAGGGCTGGTAAAAACCTATAGAATCGCCCATCCGGACGTGGCCTGAGACGAGATACGCGCGGCTACTATCAGGGTGTCGGCACGTCGGGAGGTCTTGCTGGATTAGTTTTACCTTAGTCGGAATATCTTGAGCACGGGATTCCGAGAATACTCGGGTCTTCCCACCTTGGAGTTGTGACTTCGCAGATCATGAGCTTGTGATGGGATAAGTTGGGACACCCCTGTAGGGTTTGATCTTTCGAAAGCCGTGCCCGTGGTTATGTGGCAGATGGGAATTTGTTAATATCCGGTTGTAGAAAACATGACACTCTATCCTTAAGAATACACTACCTGTGTGAGTTCTGTGATTGTCTCTTCTCAAAGGGGTTTCGAGAAGAAGAACACGGTGGGGTTATGTCTGACGTGAGTAGTTAGGATCACTTCGTGATCACTTTGACGATCGTTGGCTCTTACTCTCTTATCGCTCTGAGCTCGTAAGTTAGTTGCTTAGTGCTTGCTGCAAACACTATTAAAGCCTTCCCTCACCTATAAGGCTTTGTTAGTTTTGATACCCGGGAACGGGATTGCTGAGTTCTTTGTGGCTCATAGATTACTACACACACCAGATGCAGGTACATCCGAGAACAGTGCCGGAGGTGGATCAGAACTTCAGTGGGAGTTCGATGAAGAGCGTAGTCGTATGTATGCGATGTTTCGACGATCAGTAGTGGTTCCTACTAGGGGCGATCGGGACCTTGTGTTGCTTTATTTATGGTATCTTTCATTTGGATCTTCGTCCATAGTCGGACTGTGATGTTATTTGGATGATGATTGCTTATGTAATGTATTGTGTGACGTGGAGAGTGTAAGCCAACTATTCTTTTGCAATTTCATCCCTCGTTTACATGAGTCGTGCAAATATACCATACTTGTGAATATTCTAGTATGAGCGTATACCTTTAAGTCGTGCCTCGACACGTAGGAGGTATAATCTCATACTGGGCATTACAAGTTGGTAATCAGAGCCTTCTCCGACCTAGGATCCCCCACTGATTGATCGAATCATTGACGGTTGAGTCTAGGCACACACTTGAAAATGTTTTGAGTCCTATATATATCAGAGAGTAAGATTTCTTTTTACTCCTCATCCCTTTTCACTCTAGTGAGGACTCCTGACGATTACTTTGTCTCTTCTACTCTCAAAAATTCACTAATTTTTTTAGGATCACGCGAGTATTGTTTGTATTGTTCCGATGTCTTTGTGACGAGAACAATGTTCTCGATGGCTCCTGTCATTTAGGGGTTGTGGCAGTGTCCCGAGGAGTTGAGCTCTGAGATGTTGTCGTCACAACTCTATCGCAACAGTTCTGGAATACTTAAGACGGCCGACATCGAAAACTCTTCTATGCGGTTGGTGGCAAGATAACCCCGACATCACCCAGTACTGGGGAGGTAGTTCGGGAGTATTGCCATAGCTTGTATAGCAGATGCGTTTCGAAGGTCCGAGGTAAACGATTTTCGGAAATAACTGGTTATGTGTTGAAGGATGGATACAGCTGGATGTAGGATTAGAGTTGAGTGCGCGGTGCTTCCCCTGTATCCCCAACACCTGATTGCATAACTGGAAACTTTCGGAAATTAATAGGTGGGTTCTTCTAGTAGCTCGTAGGCATTCTTCCAACAAGTGCATCATATGGTGTTCGGGGTTCTACATTGAGTGAAGTGGTTTTATGGTCGTTTGTTCCAATCGGGAGTTGCATCTTAAAGGGTCCTTGGCTATGCTGATCCGGGGATTGCAAAATCCTTTTGTAACACGCTCCATGAGCTTTCAGCACGAATATGTGGAACAAAACTTCTATCTTGTATTTGTTCTATCTGCTCCTTATTGTTTTTTTATTTACCTTTTGTTCTCCCAAGTGGCTTCTCGACAAGTGTTGTACCATCAAGCTATGGAATTCATTCGTTCAATTCTCCGTTTGAATGATATTGTGAAGATTTTGTTGCAACATATCTATCCTTTGTTTTTGTTTTGATTCTGGTAGTCGGGTTGCTTCGATGTCAAGTGTTGATTCCATACCTTTCCTAATAGGTATTCTCATATTTCTATGGGAGTGCTAATCCTTCTTGATCATCGAGATTGTTATGTTAAATTCTTCTCAACCGGCATGCTTCTCTTCAAGTTAACCTGATTCTTTCAATATGTGTAAGATCAAGTCTTGGTTTTTCTCAACGGTGTATGTTTCATTCATCCCAAGTTGCCTTTGTTTTTCCCCACCCTCCCACCCTTTTCTTATGGAGCCAGAGTTCTTAATCAAATATCCATTTTATTCATGGTGGTGTATCTCATCGTCTTCTCAGGTTGTGAGGACAGGAGAAGAGTCTCCCTTAAATCTTGGTCCGTTCTCTTGAAGATTCGTGGTTCTAG
Organism: Secale cereale; assembly: GCA_902687465.1. NCBI lineage: Eukaryota > Viridiplantae > Streptophyta > Magnoliopsida > Poales > Poaceae > Secale > Secale cereale. The sequence continues at coordinate 109,949,318 of LR738712.1, read as the reverse complement.
CTTCATACCACCCTCATAAGTGTTCCGATTGTGAGGAATTCTTTTTATAACCACCCGGAGCTTTTCATGAATCATTTCCATTGTGATCCTCCAAAGGCCATCATTTCAGAAGATTTCTTCATTCTCAGTTTGCAACTTCGTCCTCCAACTATTCTTAATTGATGCCTCTTCGTTCGTCTCCATATTCTTACGGTGGTTCATTCAAGATTACTCTCCCGTTGTTATCGTATAAATTCATTTGTTCTTTTCCTAATCCTACCGGTGGTTCGTTGAAGATTTACCCAAGTTTGTGCGAGATCTCTCTTTAATTCTTTGCAACAAGAATAAGTAGTATGCCAAATCCAGTGATTGTCATCGATTTAAATTGGTGAAGGATACTCATAACATAATTCTTATTCTTGTTCCTTCCAAGTGTTAAATTCCTTTGTCTGGAGTTCGTTCATGATATCAAATTATTGGTTGTTCATCTTGTCTTCCGGAGTTCCAAACTCTCTCAATTATCTTGTCACGAAGCTCTATCTGAATCATTGCATGCCTTGAATCTTATTCTTTTCATCTTTCACTTCTCATCCTTTTATTACCGGAGTTCATCATAGTGGTTCATCATGATTTAATTCATCCTCGAAGTGTTCATCAAGATTCTTGATCAATGAGCTCAAGTATTCTTCTTCTTGCATTCCGAAGTGCAATTCTTTCTACCTTATCGTTTGAGATGGTGGTATGTCATTTTGACAATTTCCCTTCATGTTTCATGATTCACAAGTTATCAAGAATGGGATATTTAAACCCATCATTTTCTTTGTTCAGGAGAACTTTCCAACCCTTCAAGTTATTCGTTGGAGTAATCTTGGGTTGTATTTCACCTAAAAGCATTCCCTAAAGATTGTTGCTAATTATGGTGCTTATAAATGACCCAAGTTCTTCATTTATCATTCCGGTGAAATAAGTTTTTCGTCTCCTTGTTGATCTCAATCCAATCAAATGTTTTCGTAAGTGGCTGGTTGTCACCTCATAATTTTGAGATATTTTCCATAAGCCCACAACAAGCTTATTTTTTTGTTGTTGATTAATTTCAACAACTCCGTTTAACCATTCTTTGTAAGGATGTTTTTCTAATTCATTTGTGGTAGAAGTTATCATTTTTCTTCTACTTTCTTTCTTCCTAACGTTCTAGCTTCTATTCCGGAGGTATTGTAATATTGATATCTTCGTTCCATCATCTCTTTTGCCAAGATCATGTTCTTTTCCTTTCTGATCCATTTAACAGGAGTGTTGTGTCCTCCATCCAGGTTTTTCTGATCTTATCAAGTTTTGCCTTTCTTTTCAACCGTAGTGCTGTCTGAATCCTTCTTACCCTTGTGCCATTCTTTCAATTGTTCTAGAGGCAGTGTATTGTTGATTTCATCAAGAAAATCCAATCTTCTCAAGCTCATGTTAATTCCTTCCATTTTCAGTCGGGGTGCTGTCCAAATTCTGTCATTCTTTTTCCTTGGCTATACTGTTGCAGTTTCATATTCTTTTGGTTCGTAAGATCTTGTTTCGTGTCTTTCAACCTACAAGGTTCTCATAATGCTCCTTGTTCCTCTTTTCTAACGGAGTGTTTTCATCTTCGTTCATCTCCATTGTATTCTTTATTCAACTTGTTTAACCTCTCAAGGTTCGTGGTTTCAATCGTTTGTCGAAGAAGCAACTTTGTTTTACCTCTTCCTCTTCCGTTTTATCCGGTGCCATCTCCAGGATCTCGGGTCGAGATACTCTGTTAGTGTGGGAGAGTTGTGACGCCCAAAGACCGACGCTCCAGAAGATTCCAGATGTTCCGGGTTTTCCCGTGTGTTTCATTTGTGCTTGCTTTATTTATTTTGCATTGCATCATGTCATCATGCCATCAAGTCTTTTAATTTTAAAACTCAACTAAATAAATTGTGTGGATCTTCGATCCATTTAAATCGAGGGAAGTGTGATTTCTCTTTAAAACATATCCTCCCAATATTTAGGGAGCTATAATAAAAAATATTCCATTTGTTGGAAGCAACCATAACACACTTGCAAATATTCTCCAGGCCTCTTTTGCTTCAAGTTTCACCTCCAAACCTTGGCAACAGTTCTTACCTCTTTTATCGAGGCTCCTCCTAAAGTCTCAACATTTTTGGGCACTTTCTAAGCCATGTCCTAATTCAAACCATTTGAATTAAATTCAATGAGTTTGAATTAACTCTTGCGTTCATGCCTCTCCTTTTTTTTCTTGGACCGTGCTCATTTTTGCGAGCCCGAGAAAAATAACCTCATGCCCTAATTCTATCCCTAGTACCTCCTTCCTTTTCTTTTCTTCTTTGTTGTTTTTTTTTTTGAAGACAACAGTAGAAGAGAGGAGGCAGAAGAGGCCCAACCGCCGGCCTCCCTAACGCCCATCAGCAGCAAGCCCAGCCGCACTCCTAACCCTAGCCACCAGCGAGCCTCGCTCGATCCTCTCCCTCTCCCTCGTTCCTCTTAGCATCGTCACCCCGCACCCGACCCCCATCTCTCCCGCACCTCGCTCCCACTCCCTTCATGTGCGCGCCGCCCGACCGCATCGCCTCACCCCTCAAGCCGCACCGTCACCTGCCGATTCCCCTTCCCTGACCTCCTCCTTGCCTCGTCTCCGCGCACCGTCGTCGCGCCGAACGCCTGGCTCACCGGCCTCGCCTCCTCCAGGGCCACCCCGAGCCTTCCCTTCCTCCGTTCGGCCTCGACATCAGTAGGTCGGAGCGCCATCGGAGCTCCGCTGGCCACCACCGCCATCAAGCTGGACACGCCTCCGCCGGCCACCGCGACAGCGCCGTCTCCACGTCCCCGACCCAGCTTCAGGTCATCGCCGCGCCACCTGCTCATCCTCCTCTGTTCCGTGGCCCTCGCCGTCCGCTCTGGCCGCAGCGTCGCCAAGCGTCACCTATACGCCCCGTCATCGACCAGCGATATGCCTCTGCTGCCGCCGTCGTCCTGGCTACCTTCATCGGAGAGCACTTGTGCGTCATTGTTCTGCTTCAAGCTACCATGCAGCTCGTCATCCCCGGCCTCGAACTGGTTCAGGCCCGCGCGTTGTCATCCATGTTTGGCCGGACCTCCACCGCGCCAAGTTTCAAGTTCTCCAAGTCCGTGCCGTGTTTTCGCCAAGTTCTCCAGCTGAACGTGTACGACTACAAACGTTGCCCCAAGGACGCCGAGAACGACTACATGAGACACCGACCATCACTCGCCAAGTTCAACTACTGTCGCCAAGACCCGAGACCGGCAAGTCCGAAGACCCAAGTACCACGACCGAACGACTACAAACGTTGCCCCAAGTTCCTCTTTGGAAATGTACGACTACCCTCGAAGACTCGTGGATGCGCCAAGTACCCCTGTGGTCCGGAACGCGGCAAGTACCACGTCACGACAACGTGAAGGGATACAAAACGTGTACCACGACCCGCGAGTACCACTACTATCTCTACGACCTCGAACCGCCCCGAAACGAACGCTTCGAAGGTATACCACGAGATGACGCCCGTGAACGAATGAATGCTTGTGTGATGTATGAGTTGAAATACTTGTTGCACCACGTCCGAAGTGCCCTTGTGGCCTTGCCGTCGAGCCGTGGAATCTGGGTAACCGGGAGCACCCCATCATCTTGTTCGACACGTTCACGCCACCTTTTCTTTTGCATCGGCATCTCGACGAATTGTCGGATCATCGTAACGTTGCCGTGGCATCATTTCCATTCTCGCCGCCATGACACCCCTTTCCTTTCCGTCGTGGTGACCAAATGCTTCATCTCTTGTTAATTGTCAAATTTTGCATAAAACTTGAAAATGTCATCTGCATCATGATAACAACATTTAGATGGTTAAAATTGTTGTTGCTCCAATAATTGCTAAATGACATGAGGAGTTTCCGGAATTGTTGTTGTTATTTCCGGCCTCATTTAAATTGACTAGATAGTGTAGTTTTGCTCATGCTTCACCTCTTGCCATGTTTAATAAAAACATTAATCTTGTCTTGTTAATAAACGAGAGTCAACTAAATAAATAAATTGTGGTGTTTCGTCAATATGCAACTCGTTGCATATTGAGCTCCCCTTAACTTGTAGTACTTGTTTGTGCACTTTGCCATGCCATGCATATTTTAACCGGACATGCATCATACTTGTTTGTGCATCATATGCCATGTTTGAGCTTGTTTGTTTACTGTGTTGTTTGCTTCTTTCTGGTATGCTTCTCTCGATAGCTTCGGTTTCGTTCCGGAGTTGTGAGGTTTTGTTCGACTACTTCATTGGACTTGTTCTTCTTCCTTGCGGAATCTCAGGCAAGATGACCATTCCCAGATATAACTACTATCTTTGCCTATGTTAGATGTCTTGCTCTTTAGATATTGCCTCGATGCCTATGTCTATTTGTCAGCCTCCTATTGTTGCCATGAAACCTCTAACCTTTGACACCTTCCCAGCAAACCGTTGCTTGGCTATGTTACCCGCTTGCTCAGCCCCTCTTATAGCGTTGTTAGTTGCAGGTGAAGATGAAGATTGCTTCATGTTGGAACTTGTTGTTAGAATATCACAATATCTCTTAAATATATTAACACACCTATATACTTGGAAATGGGTGGAAGGCTTGGCCTTTTGCTCGGTGTTTTTTTCAACTCATGCCACCTTAGGACCCGATAAACCGGTGTTATGTTCCCGGATTTTGCGTTCCTAACACGGTTGGGGTTTATAGGACGCCCTCGATAACCCTCTTAGCGCTAAAGCTTTTCCAGCAAGGCCCAACATTGGTTTTACATTTGCCTAACAACTAAAATTTGCATAGGGAGTAATTACCCCTTTTTCTTAATCAACAACCCGGGCCAGTGCTCCACATGAGTGTTGGTCCAAACTGGGGAGTCTGTGGGGCCACCTCAAGGAAACTCAAGGGCTGGTAAAAACCTGTAGAATCGCCCATCCGGACGTGGCCTGAGACGAGATACGCGCGGCTACTATCAGGGTGTCGGCACGTCGGGAGGTCTTGCTGGATTAGTTTTACCTTAGTCGGAATATCTTGAGCACGGGATTCTGAGGATACTCGGGTCTTCCCACCTTGGAGTTGCGACTTCGCAGATCGTGAGCTTGTGATGGGCTAAGTTCGGACACTCCTGCAAGGTTTGATCTTCCGAAATCCGTGCCCGCGCTTATGTGGCAGATGGGAATTTGTTAATATCCGGTTGTAGAAAACATGACACTCCATCCTTAAGAATACACTACATGTGTGAGTTCCATGATTGTCTCTTCTCGAAGGGGTTTCGAGAAGAAGAACACGGTGGGGTTATGTCTGACGTGAGTAGTTAGGATCACTTTGTGATCACTTTGACGATCGTTGGCTCTTACTCTCTTCTCGCTCTGAGCTCGTAAGTTAGTTGCTTAGTGCTTGCTGCAAACACTTTTAAAGCCTTCCCTCACCTATAAGGCTTTGTTAGTTTTGATACCCGGGAACGGGATTGCTGAGTCCTTTGTGGCTCACAGATTACTACACACACCAGATGCAGGTACATCCGAGAACAGTGTCGGAGGTGGATCCGAACTTCAGTGGGAGTTCGATGAAGAGCGTAGCCGTATGTATGCGACGTTTTGACGATCAGTAGTGGTTCCTACTAGGGGCGATCGGGACCTTGTGTTGCTTTATTTATGGTATCTTTCATTTGGATCTTCGTCCGTAGTCGGACTGTGATGTTATTTGGATGATGATTTCTTATGTAATGTATTGTGTGACGTGGCGAGTGTAAGCCAACTATTCTTTTGCAATTTCATCCCTCTTTTACATGAGTCGTGCAAAGATACCATACTTGAGATCATTCTAGTATGAGCTTATACCTTTAAGTCGTGCCTCGACACGTAGGAGGTATAATCTCATACTGGGCATTACATTGGATTTCGTCCGTAGTCAGACCCTATGTTATTTGGATGAATGTATGTTATTGTATTCATTGTGTGACATGGCGAGTGTCAGCCAACTATCTTTTACACTTTCATCCCTGAACTTTTACATGAGTTGTGCAAAGATACCACGCTTGCGATCATTCCAGAATGCGCTTATGTCTTTAAGTCATGCCTCGACACGTGGGAGACATAGTCGCATCTTGGGTATTACAAGTTGGTATTCAGAGCCTTCTCCGACCTAGGAGCCCCCTGATTGATCGAACCGCTGACGGTTGAGTCTAGGCACACACACAAAATGTTTTGAGTCCTATATATATCAGGGAGTAGGATTTCTTTTTACTCCTCATCCCCTTCATCGGTCTGGTGAGGTCTCCTGACGTTGTCTTACCTTCACTACTCTCAAAATTTCACCAAATTATTTTAGGATCACGCGGGTATTGTTTGGATTGTTCCGATATCTTTGTGATGAGAACATTGTTCCCGATGCCTCCTGTCATTTATGGGTTGTGGCAGTGTCCCGGGGAGTTGAGCTCCGAGGTGTTGTCGTCACAAATGTATCGTAGCGGTTCTAGAATACCAGAGGCGGCCGACATCGAAAACTCTTATATGCATGTCTGGTGGTGAGATAACCCCGACGTCACCCAGTACAGGGGAGATAGTTTGGGAGTATTGTCACAGCTAGTATAGCGGATGCGTTTCGAAGGTCCGAGGTAAACAGTTTCCGAAGATGACTGGTTATGCATTGACGGGTGGATATAGTTGGGTGTAGGTTTAGAGTTCATTGCGCGGTGCTTCCCCTGTATCCCCAACACCAGATTGCATAACCGGAAAGCTTCGGGAATTGATAGGTGGGTTTCAAGTAGCTCGTAGGTAATCTTCTTACAGGTGCATGGTATGAGGTTTGGGGTTCAACATCTAGTGAAGAGGTTTCATGGGCGATGTTCCAATTGGGAGTTGCATCTTAAAGGATCCTTGGCTATGTTGATCCGGGATTGCAAGGCCCTTTGTAACACGTGACATGGGGCATTCAGCACGAACATGTGGGACAAAACTTCTATTATGTATTTGTTCCATCCGTACCTTGTTGTTTTATTCTATCATTTTGTTCTCCCAAGTGGCTTCTCAACAAGTTGTTGTACCATTAAGCTATGGAATTCATTCGTTCAATTTTTGTTCGAATGTTCATTGTGAATATTATATGTTGCAAATATCTAGCCGTTGATTCGGCTTATCTAGTAATTGCTTCAATGGCTCACAGTTGTCATCATCTTCAGGATGGCACCTAAGAAAGTTCCCAACTAGAACCCAGAGGGTGAAGAAGAGCGCACACCTTCCCCTCCTCCTCCGTCTGAGGCATGGAGAGCGATTATGCAGGCAACCAACCAGAACACTCAGATGCTCATGCAAATGATGCAGAGTTTCCAAGCAAATCAAGGAAATCAAGGGAACCAAGGCCAAGGAAATCTGTTCAATCAACCTCACTTTGTGACACCGAACCAATTCCTAGCAAATCAGCCCAAGTCTTTCAGTTACTGTGTGGACCTGCTAGATGTTGAAGATTGGATCACAGACATCAAGAAGCATTTTGAATGCAGTAACGTCAGACCTGAGGATTATGTCAAGTTTGCCACTTTCTAACTCAAAGATCAAGCTGCAGATTGGTGGCAACAGTACAAAGACTCTAGAGGTGGTCATGAGATCTCGTGGACTGATTTATGCAGCGATTTTCGTTCTCATCACATTCCAACCAGTGTCATTGAAGGCATGCGTGAGCAATTCCGCAACCTGAAGCAAGGCACCATGTCCGTCTACCAATACAATGTCAAGTTCCAGAATCTTGCCCGTTATGTGAAGCAAGACATCCCTGATGCCAAGAGCAAAATCTACCAGTTCCGAGGTTGTTTGAAAGATGAACTCCAACTTGCTCTCACCTTGTTCGAGCTGGATGAATTGGATCAATTCTACACCATGGCTCTCAAGCAAGAGGCAGCTCAGCTCAAGTGTGAAGCTTCCAAAAAGAGGATAAGAGATGTTGTTCACTCCTCCTCTTCCTCTCAAGTGGTTGCCAAGCAGCAGAAGTTCTAGCTACCGCCTCCTCCAGTGCTCCGTCCTCCAAGCTACAACAAGCACTCGGGTGGTCATGGATTCTCCCACCCACCCAACCCAAGAAACCAGTCTAAGTCTCAGTTCCAAGCTCCAAGACCAAGAGGTCCTTATCATCGGCCACTTTCAGAAGTTACTTGCAACAAGTGTGGTCAGAAGGGTCACTATGCAAACAAGTGTACTCAAAGGTGCCATCCGCCTCCTCCACCTATCAACAATGCTATTGTCAAGCACAATCCCAGGGCTGCAAGAGTGAATCTGATGAATGCAGCTCAAGCAGAGGATTCTTCTGATGTGATATTGGGTAATCTTCCAGTTAACTCAATTCCTGCAAAAGTTTTGTTTGACTCTGGTGCATCACTCCGTTTCATATCAAGACCATTCTTTACCAAGCATAATTTCACTTCGGCATTTCTGGATAAGAAGTTATCAATTATTTCTTCGGGCAAGCACATGACTTCTAATTTGATTGCTCCGGATATATCTATTCATATGGGCGATTATAGTTTTCTGGTATCTCCAGTTGTTCTCGGTAACTCAGACATTGATCTTATTCTTGGGATGGATTGGCTCTCCAAGCATGATGCAAATATTGATTGTACAAACAAGGAGGTCAAGCTAACTCATCCTGACGAAGACGTGATTATCTTCGTAGCTCGAGATAACACAATCAGGCTATTCTCTCTCAATGACAAGGGCGAGATCAATGCCATATCCCAGATTCCGGTGGTTTGTGAATATGAGGATGTATTCCCTGAAGAGCTTCCAGGCATGCCTCCCAACCGTCCAGTTGAATTTGTCATTGAACTTGAACCTGGTACCGAGCTAGCCTGTCGGCGTCCGTACAAGCTTTCTCCTGATGAGTTGAAGGAATTGAAGAAACAACTCGATGAGCAAGAACGAATGGGTCTGATCAGACCAAGTACTTCTCCTTGGGGCTGTGGTGTTCTTTTTGTCAAGAAAAAGGATGGCACAGAACGATTGTGCGTCGATTACCGGCCCTTGAATAAGAAGACAATAAATAATAAGTACCCGCTCCCCAACATCAATGAATTGTTCGAGCAGCTCAAAGGAGCCAAGGTTTTCTCGAAGCTCGATCTCCGGATGGGTTACCATCAGATTCGTATCCGTGAAGAGGATATTCCCAAGACCGCATTCAGGACAAGTTATGGCTCCTATGAATACACGGTCATGTCTTTCGGGCTTGCAAATGCTCCACCCACCTTCTCTCGGATCATGCACTTCATATTCAACCCCTACACCAATGAATTCGTGCTAGTGTACCTCGATGATATCTTGGTATTCTCCAAGAATAAAGAAGACCATGCCAAGCACCTAAGTTTGGTCCTTGACAGGCTCCGTGAGCACCGGTTCTATGCGAAGTTCTCCAAATGTGAATTCTGGCTTGATAAAGTCCTCTATCTTGGCCATATTATCTCTGCTGAGGGCATTTCTGTGAACCCCGACAAGGTTGAAGCTATTGTCAACTAGGAACCTCATCAGAATGTCAAACAACTCCGAAGTTTCCTCGGTCTCGCAAGCTATTGCAGAAGGTTCGTTGAGAACTTCTCCAAGATTGCCAAGCCTCTTTCCAACTTATTGCAGAAGAATGTCAAGTACTCATGGACTCCTGATTGTGATGTGGCATTCAATACACTCAAAGAGAAGCTCATTTCTGCTCCGGTCCTTACTCCTCCGGATGAGTCCAAGCCTTATGAAGTTTTCTGTGATGCTTCATTGCAAGGTCTTGGTGGTGTTCTCATGCAAGACAAGAAGATTGTTGCATACACTTCGTGTCAGCTTAAACCAAATGAGAAGATTTACCCCACGAATGATCTTGAGCTAGCAGCAATTGTTCATGCCTTGATCACGTGGAGACACCTTCTGTTGGGCAGAAAAGTGGACATCTTCACCGCTCACAAGAGCCTGAAGTACATCTTCACCCAGCAAAACCTTAACCTCCGCCAGACTCGTTGGGTTGAAATGATTCAAGAGTACGATCCAAGCATTGAGTATACTCCTGGCAAGGCCAATGTCATTGTAGATGCCTTAAGCAGAAAGGCTTATTGCAACAGTCTCCTTCTCAAACCGTTCCAACCTGAACTTTGTGAGTCATTCAGGAAGCTCAACCTCCAAGTTGTTCCGCAAGGACTTCTTGCCAACCTTCAAGTCGCTCCTACCTTGGAAGATCAAATCTGTGAGGCCAAACTCAGTGATGCTATGGTGCAGAAAGTGAAACATGGTATTGAAAACGGTACTCCCAAGTACAAGTGCTATCGCATTGATGACAGAGACACTATGTTCTTTGAGGACAGAATTGTGGTTTCCAAAGGTGATCTCAGGAAGCTCATAATGAACGAAGCACATGACTCACTTCTCTCGATACATCCAGGGAGCTCCAAGATGTACCATGACCTCAAGCAATCCTATTGGTGGACTCGCATGAATAGAGAGATTGCCCAATTCGTGAACGAGTGTGGTGTCTGCAGAAGAGTGAAGGCAGAGCATCAACGTCCAGCCGGACTCCTTCAACCTCTACCTATCCTCGAGTGGAAATTCGATCACATTGAGATGGATTTCGTCACCGGCTTTCCCAAGTCCAAGCGAGGAAATGATGATATCTTTGTGGTGATTGACAAGCTAACTAAAGTGGCTCATTTTCTCCTAGTCAAAGAATCCATCAACGTAGCTCAGTTGGCAGAGCTGTACACCTCCATAATTGTCTTTTTGCATGGCATCCCTCAAGTGATCTTCTTAGACCGTGGAAGCTTGTTCACTTCCAAGTTCTAGGATTCCTTTTAGTCAGCCATGGGCACCAAGATTTGCTTCAGCACAGCGTTTCACCCTCACACTAGTGGTCAAGTCGAAAGAGTGAACCAAATCCTTGAAGATATGCTCAGAGCTTGTGTCATCTCCTTCGGTATGAAATGGGAAGATTGCCTTTCATTTTCCGAATTCTCCTACAACAACATCTTCCAAGCAAGTGCAGGCAAAGCTCCGTTTGAAATTCTCTATGGCAGAAAGTGAGGTACCCCTCTCAACTGGTCCGAGACTGGTGAACGTCAACTCCTTGGAAATGATTTGATCTCAGAGGGCAAAGAAATGTGCAAAGTCATACGTGAGAATCTCAAAGCCGCGCAATCGCGCCAAAAGAGCTACTATGACGGCAAGCATCGTGACTTGGCTGTCGATATTGGTGATCATGTCTATCTCCGTCTTTCTCCCATGAAGGTGTAATGCCCAGGATGGGACTATACCTCCTACATGTCGAGGCACGACTTAAAGGTATAAGCCCATTCTGGAATGATCTCAAGTTTGGTATCTTTGCACGACTCATGTAAAAGAGGGATTAAATTGCAAAAGGAGATAGTTGGCTTACACTCGCCACTTCACACAATACATTACATAAGCAAGACATCATTCAAAACATCACAACCCGACTACGGGTGAAGATCCAAAAGAAAGATACCAAAAACATAAAGCCACAAGTCTGAAACGCCCCTAGTAGAAACCACTACTGATCGTCGAAAACGTCACAAGCATACGGCCACTCTCTTCATCGAGCTCCCAGGGAAGTACTGATCCATCTCCTGCATCATCTTGGCTGAACCTGCATCTGGTGTTGTAGTATCTGTGAGCCACGAGGACTCAGCAATCCCATAACCATGGGTAACAAGACTAGCAAAGCTTTGTGGGTAGGAAGAGATAAAGTGGTGAGGTTGCAGCAGCGGCTAAGCATAATATGGTGGCTAACTTACGAGTACAAGAATAAGATGAGCATCTACGCAAACGGTCGCAACTAGTAGTGATTGCTAAAGATCCTGAACTACATACGAGTCAAAGATAACCCCACCGTGTTCTCTTCTCAAAGTGAAAAGAGACAGTCACGGTTACTCACACAGTTGTGTGTTTTACTTCGGATCCTCTGACAAGTTTTCTACAACCGGACATTAACAAATTCCAATCTGCCACATAACCGCGGGCACGGCTTTCGAAAGATCATAACCCTGCAGGGGTGTCCCAACTTAGCCCATCACAAGCTCTCACGATTAGCTGAAGTGATAAATATAATATCATCACCCCTTATCTTAGGGAAATCCGATCAGGCTCGGCTTCCCGGTGCACAAGACATTTCGACAATGGTAAAACAAGTCAAGCAAGACCTCCCGGTGTGTCGACACCCTGATAGTAGCCGCACATATCTCGTCTCAGGCCACATCCGGATAGGTGATCCTACAGGTTATACCAGATACCAAGCCTTCCACCCATGCCCAGATACCTCGGGTTTCCCCGGGTAGGTGATCCTACATACTAGATACCTCGGGTTTCCCCAAGGCGGCCCCGCAGTCTCCCCGTTTGGGACCAACACCATCAGCACTGGCCCCCCCTGCTATGTAGAAAGAATCCCCGGGGACGCGACCCCTATGCAATTTTAATTAATTAATTAAGTTGTTATTATGAGCAAATTAAAACCAATGTTGGGCCTTGCTGGAGGAGTTTTATTCAAAGTCGAACTGTCAAGGGGTCCCCATCCACCCATCGTGTAAGGAATGCAAAATCAAGGAACATAATGCCGGTTTATCGGCGCCTAAGGTGGCATGAGTGGAACAAAACACCGAGCAAAAGGCCAAGCCTTCCACCCATGCCCAGTATATAGGTGTGTTAATAATAATTATAGATATTGTGATATTCCAACAACAAGTTCCCTCCTGAAACGAACTTCATCTTCACCTGCAACTAACAACGCTATAAGAGGGGCTGAGCAAGCGGGTAACATAGCCAAACAGTGGTTTTGCTAGGAAGGTGTCAAAGGTTAGAGGTTTCATGGCAACAAGGAGAGGCAGACATAAAAGATGGGTAGCGCGACATGTAACGATAGCAACGAGACTACTAAGCATGGCAATGATAGTAAAGGTATCCAAGGGTATGATCATCTTGCCTGGGATTCCGCAAGGGAGAAGAACAAGTCCATGAAGTAGACGGAGCAACATAGACGAGCGAATCCTCACAACTCCGGAACGAATTCGAAGCTAACAAGAGAAGCAACCGGAAAGAAGCAAACAACACGGTAAACACACAAGCATAAACATGGCATACGATGTACATCCAAGTATGATGCATGTCCGGTTTAATTATGCATGGCATGGCAATGTGCACAAACAAAACTACAAGTTAAGTGGAGCTCAATATGCAACGAGTTTCATATTGATGAAACACCACATGTTATTTATTCAGTTGACTCTCATTTATTTCAATACAAGATTAAATGTTTTTAACATAGCAAGAGGTGAAGCATAATAAAACTACACTATTTAGGCAATTTAAATGAGGCCGGAAAATAACAACAACAATTCCGGAAAACCCCCATGAGCATGTTTAGCAATTCTTAAAGCAAACAACATTTTAAACATATTAATGTTGTTAACATGATGCGGATGACATGATCAAGTTTGTATGCAATTTTTAGTAAAAGTTAACATGAAGATGATAAGGAGTATTTGCCACCGTGGTGGAAGGAAAGGGTGCCACGGCAATGATCCGAAAATGATGCAACGGCAACATCTCGGTTCCGGTAACTCGTTGAGAGACCGGTGCAAAAGATGACGGAGAGCGAGTCGAACAAGATGAAAAGGTGGGATGATCCCGTCACCGGGTTCCCACGGGTCGGCGACGAGGCAACCGAGGAACACGACAAAAGATGAAACGGCCACGAGCACACAAGTGGAGCATCTCATACAACACAACAAGCATTCACAAGAGTTCATCGTCTCGGGGTTATACCTTCGAAACATTCGTTTCGGGGCGGTTCGAGTGTCGAGGGACGTAGTGGAAGTAGAGGAAGTAGTCGTTCACGGTCATCGGTAGGGGTACTCGTTCCGTAGTGGGAAGTAGTTGTTCTGTTCGTAGTCGAACACGGGGCGACGGTAGTGGAAGTAGTTGTACACGGGGTCGTCGTGGAACTTGTCGGTCTCGGGACTTGGCGACGGTAGTGGTACACGTTTTATGTAGTGGTACTTGGCGAATCCCTCGTGTAGCCGTTTGTCGAACTTGGGTCCCGGAGAGGAACTTGACGTGGTCGAACTTGGCGTATCCGAAGGGGTACTTGGCGTCGGTAGATGTACTTGTTATGTAGATGTTCGGGTGCATACGTAGATGTACTTGGCGTGACTCATGCGTAGACGTACTTGCTGCTCCATGGGTATTTGCTGGACAAAAACAAGACACGAGGCCGAAGGAAGAAGCACAACATCAGCAGTTCTTGGCGCGCCGGTGGTGCTGACGCGGAGGGAGCTGTTCGGAGTGAGGCGCGGGCGCCTGGGCGTGCAAGGACGAGGAGGGGCGCGGCAGGGGTGCTGCTCGTGGCCGCGGGGCCGCAGGAGGACGGTGAGGAGGAGGTGAGGCCGACTGTTCACGGGGACGACGCGGGCGCCATGGCGCAGTGGCGGTGTGACGGGGAGGAGGAGAAGGGCCTGAGGGCCGGACGGCCTGGCAGGGAACGAGGCCCCGATGCAGCGGCGAGGCGCAGGGTCTGGGGCGTCGGCTTGGGGGATCGAGGGAAGGGGTTTGGGATCGAGGGAGATGAGAGGCTGCGGGCGACCGAAGGAACGAGAAGCTGGCGGCGCTGCGTGGGAAAGAAAGGGGTGAGGGGAGAGGATCGGGAGGAGATGGGGCTCGGGCTAGGGTTTAGATGGGGGCGCGGCTGGGCCTGAAGGCCAGATGGGCCAGGAGGAGGGAAGGCCTTGGCTGTTGGGCCAAAAGGAGGCCTCGAGATGGAGATGCGGCTGGGCCTCCTCTGCTCTTCTTCTCTTACTGCTATTTCCCAAAACAGAAAAAAATAGCAAAGAAGGAAAAGAGAACAAAGGAAGGGTTATAAAAGAGTTTGAACAAGAGGTTATTTTTCTCGGGCTCATAAAAATGAGCGTAGTCCAAGAAAAATATAAGTGGCAAGATTGAAAGATATGAATTGAAATTCATTTGAATATGGTCCAAATGGATTTGAATATGAATGGGGTATTTGAAGAGTCCAAAAATGTTGAGGTTTTTGGAGGAACCTCGATACAACGGAAAAGAATTATAGACAAGGTTTGAGGCAAGGAATTGCGAAAGAGAAGGCATGGGGAAAAAATATGCAAGTGTGTTGGGTTATTTCCAAACTAATGGAATATTTTTATAATAGCTCCATAAATATTAGGAGGATATGTTATAAAGAGAAGTCATCCTTCCCTCGATTTAAATGGACCGAAGGTCCACCCGATATATTTAGGTTGAGATGCAAAGATATATGACATGATGGCATGATGACATGATGCAATGGAAAAATAAATAAAGCAAGCAAAAAAAGAAACACACGGGAGAACCCGGAACATCTGGAATCTCTGGAATCTTCTGGGACGTCGGTCTTCGGGCGTCACAACTCTCCCACACTAACAGAGGATCTCGACCCGAGATCCTAGAGATGGCACCGGATAAAAACGGAAGAGGAAGAGGTAAAACAAAGTTGCTCCTTTGACAGACGAGTGAAACCACGAACCTGAGAGGTTAACCAAAATGAAAGAAGAATACAACGGAGATGAACGAAATTAAGAGCACTCCGGTAAAATGAGTAACAAGGAGCATTATGAGAACCTTGTAGGTCGAAGACATGAAACACGAGCTTGCGAACCAAAAGAATAAGAAACTGCAACTGTATATCCAAGGAAATAAGAATGACATAATTTGGACAGCACTCCGACTGAAATAGAAGGAATTAACATGAGCTTGCCAAGTTGGGATGATACTTGATGAAATCAGCAACACACAGCCTCCGGAACAATTAAAAGAATGGCACAAGGGGTAAGAAAGATTTAGACAGCACTCCGGTTAAAAAGAGAGGAAAGGCTAGATAAGATGACGGAACTAAATGAAGAATACAACACTCCAGTTAAATGATAAGCAAGGGAAAAAAACATGATCCCGATAAACGATATGGTGGTTTGGAGAGAGCAACATAACAATGCCTCCAGAATGAAAGAATAGCATATAAATGAAAGAAAGAATTGAACGGAGAAGAAAAAGACAACTTCTCCCACGAATGAATTGAAAGAGCATCTTTACCAAGATGGTTGAACAGAGTTGTTGGAAATTCAACAACGAAAGAATAAGCTTGATGTGGGCTTATGGAAACATCGCAAAATTATGAGGTGACAACCAGCCACTAACAGAAACGAATTGCTTGGATTGAGATCAACAAGGAGACGAAGAACTTATTTTGCCGGAATGATAAATGAAGAATTTGGGTCATTTATGAGCACCATAATAGCAACAATTCTCAGGGAAAGCTTTTAGGTGAATTATAACCCAAGATAACTCCAACGAATAATTGAAGGGTTGAAAACATCTCCTGAACAAGGAAAATGATGATTTAAATATCTCATTCCTGACAACTCGTGAATCATAAAACATGAAGGAATCGACAAGAATGACATAACACCATCTGAAAAGATAAGGTAGAAAGAATTGCACTTGGAATGCATGATGAAGAATGCTTGAGCTCAACAAGAATCTTGATGAAGACTTCGAGGATGAATTAAAACATGATGAACCACCATGAGAACTCCGGTAATGAAAGCATGAGAAGTGAAAGATGAAAAGAATAAGATTCAAGGCCTGCGATGAATTAGATTGAGGTTTGAAATGTTATAACTGAAATAACTTGCAGCTCCGGAAAACCAGATGAACAACTTAGAACCGAGAATATGATATGATGAACAAGCTCCGGAAAAAGAGATTAATCCCTTCGAGGAAATAAGAATAAGATTTACTGTATGCTTATCCTTCATCAAATTAAATTGATGACAAGCAACGGAATTGGCCTACTACTTATTCTTGTTGCAAAGAATTCAAGAGAGATCTCGCACAAACTTGGGTAAATATTCAACGAACCACCGGTAGGATTATGAAAAGAACGAGTGAAATAAAACGATAACAACGGAAGGGTAAACTTGAATGAACCACCGTAAGAAAAATATGGAGACGAAAGAAGAGACATCGATGAAGAATAGTTGGAGGACGAAGTTGAAAACTGAGAACGAAGAAATATTCTGAAATGATGGCCTTCGGAGGATCACAAAGAAAAGAATTCATGAAATGCTTCGGACGGGTATAAAAAGAATTCCTCACAATCTGAACAATAATGAAGATGGCATGAAGCTAGAACCACGAATCTTGAAGAGAACGGGCCAGGACTAAGAGAAACTCTTCTCCGGTCTTCAAATGTTGAGAATGAAGACGAGAAATGCCATGAAGAATTTCGAGATACTCCGGACGAATGACAAGAGGAAGGTGGAGCTAAAGATGGAAATAATTGAAAACAAGCTTGGAGAAGGCATGTGACTGATGGAAATCATTCTTACATCACACTTTGAAAAGAATTTGAGTATAACTCCAGAAATTAATTAGAAGAGTCAGGTAAGATCCTGGAAAAAGACCTGTGGGTTAGGGCCCACTAAAGAAATCACCGTTGAAAAGATTGCTTAAGAGATATAGCACCGATTGAATTAAATGGCTTGAATGAGATAACAATCTCAAAATAGCTTGAATGGATTAAGAATGGAAACATGAATCTTCAGCACTCCGGATATGAATAGCCAGTGGAGAATGATTAATTGGTGCACCGGAATAAGAAAGCATTGTGAAATGAAGAAAAGGATAAGATCAACACCGAAATCTTGAATTACATCCACCGGCGGAATTTGAGAACAAAAGAATGATGAACTTGAAGCTCTTGAGCATCTTCACGATAAATCACCGGATAAGAACATTGAAGGAAATGAATGAAGAAATATCACATGAAATACATGGATATTTCATTTGAGAATTTCTTGCTCCAAGAAGAAGAAGGGTGGGAGGGTGGGAAAAACAAAGCCAACTTGGGATGAATGAAACAGACAAATCGTCAGATTTCTCAACTGCGTCTGTATGGAATAACTTGAAGAGAAGGCACACCGGTTGAAAAAGGATTAACATGAAAATCTCGAAGGTCAAGAAGAATTAGCACTCCCATAGAAATATGAGAACACCGCTTAGGAAGGTATGGAATCAACATTTGACATCGAAGCAACTCGAATACCAGAATCAAAACAAGAACAAAGGATAGATATGTTGTAACATAATCTTCGCAATATCATCCGAGCAAAGAATGAACGAATGAATTCCGTAGGTACATCAACTTGTCGAGAAGCCAGTTGGAGAACAAAAGGTAAATAAAAGAACAAGGTGCAGATAGAACAAATACAAGATAGAAGCTTCATTCCACATCTTCGTGCTGAAAGCTCATGGAACGTGTTACGAAAGGGTTTTGCAATCCCCGGATCAGCATAGCCAAGGACCCTTTAAGATGCAACTCCCGATCGGAACAAGCCCATAAAACCACTTCACTCAATGTAGAACCCCGAACTTCATATCATGCACTCGTTGGAAGAATGCCTAGAACTACTAGATGAACCCACCTATTAATTTCCAAAAGTTTCCAGTTATGCAATCAGGTGTTGGGGATACAGGGGAAGCACCGCGCACTCAACTCTAATCCTACATCCAGCTGTATCCATCCTTCAACACATAACCAGTTGTTCTCGGCAACCGTTTACCTCGGACCTTCGAAACGCATCTACTATACAAGCTATGGCAATACTCCCGAACTACCTCCCCAGTACTGGGTGATGTCGGGGTTATCTTGCCACTAACCGCATAGGAGAGTTTTCGATGTCGGCCATCTTAAGTATTCTAGAACTGATGCGATATATTTTTGACGACAACACCTCGGAGCTCAACTCCCCGGGACACTGCCACAACCCCTAATGACAGGAGGCATCGAGAACAATGTTCTCGTCACAAAGACATCGGAACAATCCAAACAATACTCGCGAGATCCTAAAAAAAATGGTGCAATTTTTGAGAGTAGAAGAGATAAGAGTAATCGTCAGGAGTCCTCACCAAAATGAAAAGAGATGAGGAGCAAAGAAATCCTACTCTCCGATATATATATAGGACTCAAAACATTTTCAGTGTGTGCCTAGACTCAACCGTCAACGATTCGTTCAATCAGTGGGGGCTTCTAGGTCGGAGAAGGCTCTGAATACCAACTTGTAATGCCCAGGATGGGACTATACCTCCTACGTGTCGAGGCACGACTTAAAGGTATAAGCCCATTCTGGAATGATCTCAAGTTTGGTATCTTTGCACGACTCATGTAAAAGAGGGATTAAATTGCAAAAGGAGATAGTTGGCTTACACTCGCCACTTCACACAATACATTACATAAGCAAGACATCATTCAAAACATCACAACCCGACTACGGGTGAAGATCCAAAAGAAAGATACCAAAAACATAAAGCCACAGGTCTGAAACGCCCCTAGTAGAAACCACTACTGATCGTCGAAAACGTCACAAGCATACGGCCACTCTCTTCATCGAGCTCCCAGGGAAGTACTGATCCATCTCCAGCATCATCTCGGCTGAACCAGCATCTGGTGTTGTAGTATCTGTGAGCCACAAGGACTCAGCAATCCCATAACCATGGGTAACAAGACTAGCAAAGCTTTGTGGGTAGGAAGAGGTAAAGTGGTGAGGTTGCAGCAGCGGCTAAGCATAATATGGTGGCTAACTTAAGAGTACAAGAATAAGATGAGCATCTACGCAAACGGTCGCAACTAGTAGTGATCGCTAAAGATCCTGAACTACATACGAGTCAAACATAACCCCACCGTGTTCTCTTCTCAAAGTGAAAAGAGACAGTCACGGTTACTCACACAGTTGTGTGTTTTACTTCGGATCCTCTGACAAGTTTTCTACAACCGGACATTAACAAATTCCAATCTGCCACATAACCGCGGGCACGGCTTTCGAAAGATCATAACCCTGCAGGGGTGTCCCAACTTAGCCCATCACAAGCTCTCACGATTAGCTGAAGTGATAAATATAATATCATCACCCCTTATCTTAGGGAAATCCGATCAGGCTCGGCTTCCCGGTGCACAAGACATTTCGACAATGGTAAAACAAGTCCAGCAAGACCTCCCGGTGGGTCGACACCCTGATAGTAGCCGCGCGTATCTCGTCTCAAGCCACATCCGGATAGGTGATCCTACAGGTTATACCAGATACCTCAGTCTCCCCGTTTGGGACCAACACCATCAGCACTGGCCCCCCCTGCTATGTAGAAAGAATCCCCGGGGACGCGACCCCCTATGCAATTTTAATTAATTAATTAAGTTGTTATTATGAGCAAATTAAAACCAATGTTGGGCCTTGCTGGAGGAGTTTTATTCAAAGTCGAACTGTCAAGGGGTCCCCATCCACCCATCGTGTAAGGAACGCAAAATCAAGGAACATAATGCCGGTTTATCGGCGCCTAAGGTGGCATGAGTGGAACAAAACACCGAGCAAAAGGCAAAGCCTTCCACCCATGCCCAGTATATAGGTGTGTTAATAATAATTATAGATATTGTGATATTCCAACAACAAGTTCCCTCCTGGAACGAACTTCATCTTCACCTGCAACTAACAACGCTATAAGAGGGGCTGAGCAAGTGGGTAACATAGCCAAACAGTGGTTTTGCTAGGAAGGTGTCAAAGGTTAGAGGTTTCATGGCAACAAGGAGAGGCTGACATAAAAGATGGGTAGCGCGACATGTAACGATAGCAACGAGACTACTAAGCATGGCAATTATAGTAAAGGTATCCAAGGGTATGATCATCTTGCCTGGGATTCCGCAAGGGAGAAGAACAAGTCCATGAAGTAGACGGTGCAACATAGACGAGCGAATCCTCACAACTCCGGAACGAATCCGAAGCTAACAAGAGAAGCAACCGGAAAGAAGCAAACAACACGGTAAACACACAAGCATAAACATGGCATACGATGCACATCCAAGTATGATGCATGTCCGGTTTAATTATGCATGGCATGGCAATGTGCACAAACAAAACTACAAGTTAAGTGGAGCTCAATATGCAACGAGTTGCATATTGATGAAACACCACATGTTATTTATTTAGTTGACTCTCATTTATTTCAAGACAAGATTAAATGTTTTTAACATAGCAAGAGCTGAAGCATAATAAAACTACACTATTTAGGCAATTTAAATGAGGCCGGAAAATAACAACAACAATTTCGGAAAACCCCCATGAGCATGTTTAGCAATTCTTAAAGCAAACAACATTTTAAACATATTAAAGTTGTTAACATGATGCGGATGACATGATCAGGTTTTTATGCAATTTTTAGTAAAAGTTAACATGAAGATGATAAGGAGTATTTGTCACCATGGTGGAAGGAAAGGGTGCCACGGCAATGATCCGAAAATGATGCAACGGCAACATCTCGGTTCCGGTAACTCGTTGAGAGACCGGTGCAAAAGATGACGGAGAGCGAGTCGAACAAGATGAAAAGGTTGGGTGATCCTGTCACCGGGTTCCCACGGGTCGGCGACAAGGCAACCGAGGAGCACAACAAAAGATGAAACAGCCACGAGCACACAAATGGAGCATCTCATACAACACAACAAGCATTCACAAGCGTTCATCGTCTCGGGGTTATACCTTCCAAACATTCGTTTCGGGGCGGTTCGAGTCGTCGAGGGACGTAGTGGAAGTAGAGGAAGTAGTCGTTCACAGTCATCGGTAGGGGTACTCGTTCCGTAGTGGGAAGTAGTTGTTCCGTTCGTAGTCGAACACGGGGCGACGGTAGTGGAAGTAGTTGTACACGGGGTCGTCGTGGAGCTTGTCGGTCTCGGGACTTGGCGACGGTAGTGGTACACATTTTATGTAGTGGTACTTGGCGAATCCCTCGTGTAGCCGTTTGTCGAACTTGGGTCTCGGAGAGGAACTTGACGTAGTTGAACTTGGCGTATCCGAAGGGGTACTTGGCGTCGGTAGATGTACTCGTTATGTAGATGTTCGGGTGCATACGTAGATGTACTTGGCGTGACTCATGCGTAGACGTACTTGCTGCTCCATGGGTATTTGCTGGACAAAACAAGACACGAGGCCGAAGGAAGAAGCACAGCAGCAGCAGTTCTTGGCGCGCCGGTGGTGCTGACACGGAGGGAGCCGTTCGGGGCGAGGCGCAGGCGCCTGGGTGTGCAAGGACGAGGAGGGGCGCGGCAGGGGTGCTGCTCGTGGCCGCGGGGCCGCCGGAGGACGGTGAGGAGGAGGTGAGGCCGGCGGTCACGGGGACGACGCGGGCGCCATGGCGCAGCGGCGGTGCGACGGGGAGGAGGAGAAGGGCCTGAGGGCCGGACGGCGCGGCAGGGAACGAGGCCCCGATGCAGCGGCGAGGCGCAGGGTTTGGGGCGTCGGCTTGGGGGATCGAGGGAAGGGGTTTGGGATCGAGGGAGATGAGAGGTTGCGGGCGACCGAAGGAACGAGAAGCTGGCGGCGCTGCGTGGGAAAGAAAGGGGCGAGGGGAGATGGTCGGGAGGAGATGGGGCTCGGGCTAGGGTTTAGGTGGGGGCACGGCTGGGCAGATGGGCCAGGAGGAGGGAAGGCCTTGGCTGTTGGGCCAAAAGGAGGCCTCGAGATGGAGATGCGGCTGGGCCTCCTCTGCTCTTCTTCTCTTACTGCTATTTCCCAAAACAGAAAAAAATAGCAAAGAAGGAAAAGAGAAGAAAGGAAGGGTTACAAAAGAGTTTGAACAAGTTATTTTTCTCGGGCTCATAAAAATGAGCGTAGTCCAAGAAAAATATAAGTGGCAAGATTGAAATATATGAATTCAAATTCATTTGAATATGGTCCAAATGGATTTGAATATGAATGGGGTATTTGAAGAGTCCAAAAATGTTGAGGTTTTTGGAGGAACCTCGATACAACGAAAAAGAATTATAGACAAGGTTTGAGGCAAGGAATTGCGAAAGAGAAGGCATGGGGAAAAAATATGCAAGTGTGTTGGGTTAATTCCGAACTAATGGAGTATTTTTATAATAGCTCCATAAATATTAGGAGGATATGTTATAAAGAGAAGTCATCCTTCCCTCAATTTAAATGGACCAAAGGTCCACACGATTTATTTAGGTTGAGATGCAAAGATATATGACATGATGGCATGATGACATGATGCAATGCAAAAATAAATAAAGCAAACACAAAAGAAACACACGGGAGAACCCGGAACATCTGGAATCTCTGGAATCTTCTAGGACGTCGGTCTTCGGGCGTCACAGAAGGGCACTCAGAGGTTCGGTGTCAAGGGCAAGCTTGCTCCAAGATACGTGGGTCCTTTCAAGATTCTTGGCAAGAGAGGCGATCTAGCCTACCAACTCAAGCTTCCCTCCAACTTTGCAAATGTGCACGATGTGTTTCACGTGTCACAACTCCGCAAGTGCTTCAAGACGCCTAAACGCACCATTCCATTCGAAGAGATTGAGCTTCAGCAAGACTTGTCTTATCGTGAGCACCCCATTGCTATCCTTGAAGAAACTGAGCGCAAGACCCACAACAAGTCCATCAAATTCTTGAAAGTGAAGTGGTCACAACATACTGACCGAGAAGCTACATGGGAACCAGAAGATCATCTCTGTTCTGAGTATCCCGCCTTCTTTCAGTCCTAGATCTCGGGATGAGATCTTTTCGTAGTGGAGGAGAGTTTGTAACGCCCCGGATGTAACAATTCCATCTATGGCAATATATGCATCGTTGACTTCATCAATTCCATTTTGGGCTCTTCCTTCATTTCGGGTTTCTTTGTTTTTCCGTGTGCGTGTGTGCATATCATCCATGTCATGTCATCATGTGCAATGCATTGCATTCGTGTTGTCAGTTGCACCCGGTCATGCTCGTCTCTTCCCGTTGTCCGTTTCGAGTTCCGACACTCACACACGTGCCCGTGCCACCTCCGAGTCCTTCTTTCGCAAGTGGACGTAGAACTTTCTCGGACTGAGGTGAGAGTTGTCGTACGTTGTTGTTTTAGTATGTGGAGACCGCCTGTCAAGTTTCGTCGGGTTTGGAGGTCGTTTCATACTCCAACGGTTAACCTCGTGGGCTAAAAGCTCCTCTTTCTTTTGGCCCAACACCCCTCCACAATAGTCCACTAACCCAGCACAACCCCTTCCATCCTCTCGGTCGTCAGATCGTGATCGTGTGGGCGAAAACCGCATCTCATTTGGACACTCCTAGCTCCCCCTACCTATAAAAAGGCCCCATCCCCTCCATTTTCGGGCGAAACCCTAGCCCGAGCTCCTCCTCGCGCCGCCGGACACGTCCGGGCCGCGCCGGACGCGCCAGGCGAACCGCGAGCCGCCACGTGGCACTCAGCCGCCGGCCTCCTCCCTCCTCTGTGCGTCGGGCCCGCCGGCCCGGATCGGGCCCCCGCAACCCGAGTCGCCTCCGCCGCCAGCCCGACTCACCCTGCCTCCCGGCCCGCATCGCCTCTTCCGCCAGCCGCGCTCGCCGCCGCCGCAACCCGGTGCGTCGTTGGGCTCCTTTGCCTCGTCGCTCCGGCACCTCGGGCGCCCTGTCCGCCGCCGCCTCAGGCGCCCCGATCGCCGCTGCCTCGGAGGTCCTCGCCGCTCGCCGGCGCCTGCTCCAGCCACGCCGCCGCGTCCCGCCGCCGGCAACGCTCTGGCGAGCCGCCGCCATCGTCGTCATCTTCCCTGGCCGGATATGGATCGGGGCCGGGATCAGATCCACCGGTCCCCGATCCAAACACCTCCGCTCACCCGGATCTCTCCGTCCCGGGACATCTCCATCCCGCGTTGACTTTTCACGGAGGTATATTTCCACGAAGTCCCAGATCCGTGTAAATTTCTTGCCCTCTTTGACATGTGGTAACTTTGTGCTCGGTGCTCCGTTTTGCATGTATGATATATGAAAATGTTTGTATCATCATGCTCTACATGTTAGCATCAGTTTCATGCATGATAGGGATCTTATAGTTGGCTTAATCTTCGTGGAAAGAGTGCTTCGTGATGTAACTGTTTCAGCACTTGTTGTCTGTGTAAATTTGTTGGCATGTTCGTGAGCTAGTAACTTTGTGCATGTTGGTCCAAATGGAGTGTATGATATGTCCAGATGTTCCTGTTGTGATGCTCTTCGTGATGGAGGTTTTTGCATACATGATAGGTTGCATTATGCCATGTTTAACCCTGTTGCAAAAGTGCATGTGGCTGATAAGTTTCTGAACTTGTTATTAGATGATGGTTTGTCTTGCTTGTGTATATTAATCCATGTGTCATATGAGCTAGGTGGCAACATGAGGTTTGCTCTTTGGAATGTGCTCTACATGATAGATTCATTTTCATGCCATGATATGTCTTAAGATGAGTGCACCAAACTTGTTAACATGCCATCGTGATGTTAAATTTCTGCTAAGTGTGAATCTGATAATTTTTATGCCATGTTTCCATGATGCCACCATCATTGTTGTGCATGGTTAGAGTTGTCCAGTTGGTGTTCCTTGATGTATATGTTATGCTCTAGCTATCCATGCTCTTGTTTGCCATGATGAGTGGTCGTAGCTTGTTGTTTTCATGCTCTCAAGATGCTATAAAATGTTTCTGTCAGCATGTTATCAACAAGTTCAGTTTTGCCATGTGAATAGCTAGTATTCTATGCATCCTATGACCATGTTCTTGCCATGAGTAGCTTCATAAACATGTCTTCTTGCTGTTGGTTATATTCACATGACATGCTATGCTTTGAGTTGAGTTGCACAAGCTTGCAAACATGCCTACTTGTTGTTGTTATTGCCATGCCCAGATTTTCACTAAGTCTGGATAAACTTTTGCACTTTTGTCATGTTGTTTGTGACATGTTCTAGTATGTTCTAGAAGTAGCCATGTGGTTATTCTAGAAGAGCATGTTATGTATGTTATTGCCATGCCTTTTGCTTGCTTGTTGGAGTGCTGTAGCATGCTTAAACTTGGTCACTTAGTGGGCAACTTGCTGATTTTGGCAGATTGCATCGTGTAGTGTTTTGCTTGTCATTTGCAAACCGTGCATCCGTTTTCCATGAACTTTATATCGATTTCGACCAAAATATTCCAATCTATCCAGTAGCTTGCTTGGTTGCCCAAGATGAAGCCATTTCCATCATCTTCTCCTTAGGCTCGAGAGCATCCTCATGCATACGCACATCATACTTGCATCCCATGACATGTCTTGCATCATGTTGATTGTGCATTGCACCGTGTTTGATATATTGCCGTTGTTGTGCTCTTGTGTTGGGTAGAGCCGGGAGCCGATACCGAGTTTGAGGATCTTGTCGAGACTGAGTTTAAGGAGCCGTCTTTCCATCCCACCGACGACTTACCAGGCAAGATGACCGTTCCCTGATATCACCTCTATCTTTGCCTATGCTAGTTGTCTCGCTCTTTAGCTATGCCTCGATGCCTATTCCTGTTTGTCAGCCTCCTATTGTTGCCATGAAACACTCTAACCGCCTTCCTAGCAAACCGTTGATTGGCTAAGTACGCTTTTGCTCAGCCCCTCTTATAGCGTTGTTAGTTGCAGGTGAAGTTTGAAGACTGCTCCATGATGAACTTGTTTACTGGGATAACGCAATATATATCTATGTTAATCAATGCACATATATATTGGCAATGGGTGGAAGGCTTGGCCTTCTGCTTGGTGTTTTGTTCCACTCATGACACCTTAGAACCCGATAAACCGGTGTTATGTTCCTTGATTTTGCGTTCCTAACACGGTTGGGGTTTATGGGCCCCCTTGATAATTCGCACTGCTTAAAGCTTTTCCAGCAAGGGCCAACTTTGGTTTTACCATTTTCCATAACTAAATAACTTGCATAGGGACTTTCCGGACCCCGAGGACTTAATTTTACAACCCGGGCCAGTGCTCCTCATGAGTGTTGGTCCAAACTGGGCAGACTGCAGGGCCGCCTTGGGGAAACCCGAGGTATCTGGTATTACATGTAGGCTGACCTATGCGGTTGTGGCCTGAGACGAGATACGCGCGGCTACTATCAGGGTGTCGGCACGCCGAGAGGTCTTGCTAGATTAGTTTTACCTTTGTCGAAATATCTTGAGCACGGGATTTCGAGAATACTCAGGTCTTCCCACTTTGGAGTTGTGACTCCGCAGATCGTGAGCTTGTGATGGGCTAAGTTGGGACACCCCTGCAGGGTTTTGAACTTTCGAAAGCCGTGCCCGTGGTTATGTGGCAGATGGGAATTTGTTAATATCCGGTTGTAGATAACTTGACACCATATCCATAAGAATACACTACCTGTGTAAGTAACCGTGATGGTCTCTTTCCGAAGGGCTTTGGGAAGTGAACACGGTGGGGTTATGTTTGACCGTGAGTAGCTAGGATCACTTCTTCATCAGCTTGGTGACCGTTGGCACATGTTCTCATCTCGCTCTAAACTCGTAAGCTGGTTGCTTAGTGCTGCTGCAAACACTTTATACCTGTTCCACACCTAAAGGCTTGGTTAGTTTTGATACCCGGGAACAGGATTGCTGAGTCCTTTGTGGCTCACAGATTACAACACACACCAGATGCAGGTACAACCGAGTACGATGCAGGAGATGGATCAGAACTTCATTGGGAGTTCGATGAAGAGCGTGGTCGTTATTATGTATCTTATCCCAACGATCAGTAGTGGTTCCTACTAGGGGCGATCAGGCCTTGTGTTCATGGTATCTTTCTCGTTTGGATTTCATCCGTAGTCGGACCCTGTGTTATTTGGATGAATGTATGTTATTGTATTCATTGTGCGACGTGGCGAGTGTAAGCCAACTATCTTTTACACTTTCATCCCTGAACTTTTACATGAGTTGTGCAAAGATACCACGCTTGCGATCATTCCAGAATGCGCTTATGTCTTTAAGTCGTGCCTCGACACGTGGGAGACATAGTCGCATCCTGGGAATTACACTGAGTGCTTTTATTGCAAGGGAACGGGTCACTGGAAGCGGAATTGCCCCAAATACTTAGCAGATAAGAAGGTTGGCAACGTCAAAGGTATATGTGATATACATGTTATTGATGTGTACCTTACCAGCGCTCGTAATAGCTCCTGGGTATTTGATACCGATGCAGTTGCTCACATTTGTAACTCAAAGCAGGAGCTACGGAATAAGCGGAGTCTGGCGAAGGACGAGGTGACGATGCGCGTCGGGAATGGTTCCAAGGTCGATGTGATCACCGTCGGCACGCTATCTCTACATCTACCTTCGAGATTAGTTTTAAACCTTAATAATTGTTATTTAGTACCAGCTTTGATCATGAACATTGTATCTGGATCTCGTTTAATGTGAGATGGCTACTCATTTAAATATGAGAATAATGGTTGTTCTATTTATATGAGAGAAATGTTTTATGGTCATGCCCCGCTGGTCAATGGTTTATTTTATTAAATCTCAAGCATGATGTTACACATATTCATAGTGTGAATGCCAAAAGATGTAAGGTTGATAATGATAGTCCCACATACTTGTGGCATTGCCGTCTTGGTCATATTGGTGTCAAACGCATGAAGAAACTCCATGCAGATGGACTTTTGGAGTCTCTTGATTATGAATCATTTGACACGTGCGAACCATGCCTCTTAGGCAAGATGACCAAGACTGCGTTCTCCGGAACAATGGAGCGAGCAACCAACTTGTTGGAAATCATACATACTAATGTGTGCGGTCCAATGAGTGTTGAGGCTCGCGGTGGTTATCGTTATGTTCTCACCCTCACTGATGACTTAAGTAGATATGGGTATGTCTACCTCATGAAACACAAGTCTGAGACCTTTGAAAAGTTCAAGGAATTTCAGAATGAGGTTGAGAATCAACGTGACAGAAAAATAAAGTTCTTACGATCGGATCGTGGAGGAGAATATTTAAGTCACGAATTTGGCACGAACCTAAGGAAATGTGGAATTGTTTCACAACTAACGCTGCCTGGAACACCTCGGTGTAACGGTGTGTCTGAACATCGTAATCGTACTCTGTTGGACATGGTGCGATCCATGATGTCTCTTACCGACTTACCGCTATCATTTTGGGGTTATGCTTTAGAGACTGCCGCATTCACTTTAAATACGGCACCTTCTAAATCCATTGAGACGACACAGTATGAACTATGGTTTGGGAAGAAACCTAAGTTGTTGTTTCTAAAAGTTTGGGATGTGATGCTTATGTCAAGAAACTTCAACCTGAAAAGCTCGAACCCAAATCAGAAAATGTGTCTTCATAGGATACCCTAAGGAAACTATTGGGTATACCTTCTACCTCAGATCCGAAGGCAAGGTCTTTGTTGCCAAGAATGGATCCTTTCTGGAGAAAGAGTTTCTCTCGAAAGAAGTAAGTGGGAGGAAAGTGGAACTTGATGAGGTGATTTTCACTCCTCTTGAACCAGAAAGTAGCGCAGCGCGGGAAGATGTTTCTGTGGTGCCTGCACCGACTAGAGAGGAAGTTAATGATAATGATCATGAAACTTCGGATCAAGTTACTGCTGAACTTCGTAGGTCTACGAGGACACCTTCCGCACCAGAGTGGTACGGCAACCCTGTCCTGGAAATCATGTTGTTAGACAATGGTGATCCTTCGAACTACGAAGCGATGGCGGGCTCGGATTCCAACAAATGGCTTGAAGCCGTGAAATCCGAGATAGGATCCATGTATGATAACAAAGTATAGACTTTGGTTGACTCGCCCGGCGATCGGCAAGCCATAGAAAATAAATGGATCTGTAAGAAGAAGACTGACACGGATGGAAATGTGACCATCTATAAGGCTCGGCTTGTCACTAAGTGTTACCGACAAGTTCAAGGAATTGACTACGATGAGACTTTCTCTCCTGTAGTGATGCTGGAGTCCGTCCGAATCATGTTAGCAATTGTCGCATTCTATGATTATGAGATATGGCAAATGGATGTCAAAACGGCATTCCTTAACGGCTTCCTTAAGGAAGAATTGTATATGATGCAGCCGGAAGGTTTTGTCGATCCTAAGAATGCTAACAAGGTATGCAAACTCCAGCGCTCCATCTATGGGCTGGTGCAAGCATCTCAGAGTTGGAACATTCGCTTTGATGAGGTGATCAAAGCGGTTGGGTTCATACAGACTTATGGAGAAGCCTATATTTACAAGAAAGTGAGTGGGAGCTCTGTAGCATTTCACATATTATATGTGGATGACATATTGTTGATGGGAAATGATGTAGAACTCTTGGAAAGCATAAAGCCCTACTTGAATAAGTGTTTTTCAATGAAGGACCTTGGAGAAGCTGCTTACATATTAGGCATCAAGATCTATAGAGATAGATCGAGACGCCTAATTGGTCTTTCACAAAGCACATACCTTGACAAGATATTGAAGAAGTTCAATATGGATCAGTCCAAGAAAGGGTTCTTTCCTGTATTGCAAGGTATGAGATTGAGCACAGCTCAATGCCCGACCTCGGCAGAAGATAGAGAAAAGATGAGTGTCATCCCCTATGCCTCAGCCATAGGTTCTATTATGTATGCCATGATGTGTACCAGACCTGATGTGAACCTTGCCATATGTTTGGTGGGGAGGTACCAAAGTGATCCCGGAATGGAACACTGGACAGTGGTCAAAAACATCCTGAAGTACCTGAAAAGGACTAAGGATATGTTTCTCGTTTATGGAGGTGACAAAGAGCTCGTCGTAAAGGGTTACTTCGATGCTAGCTTTGATACAGATCCGGATGACTCCAAGTCACAAACTGGATACGTGTATATTTTGAATGGAGGGGCAATCAGCTGGTGTAGTTGCAAGCAAAGCGTCGTGGCAGCATCTACATGTGAAGCGGAGTACATAGCTACTTCTGAAGCCACACGGGAAGGAGTCTGGATAAAGGAGTTCATCGCCGACCTAGGAGTTATTCCAAGCGCGTCAGGCCCGACGACTCTCTTCAGTGACAACACTGGAGCTATTGCCATTTCCAAGGAGCCTAGGTTTCACAAGAAGACCAAGCACATCAAGCGCCGTTTCAACTCCATTTGTGGTTATATTCAAGATGGAGACATAGGTATTTGTAAAGTGCATACGGATCTAAATGTCGCAGATCCGTTGACTAAACCTCTTCCACGAGCAAAACATGATCAACACCAGAACTCTATGGGTGTTCGATTCATCACAATGTAACTAGATTATTGACTCTAGTGCAAGTGGGAGACTGTTGGAAATATGCCCTAGAGGCAATAATAAAATGGTTATTATTATATTTCCTTGTTCATGATAATCGTCTATTGTCCATGCTATAATTGTGTTAACCAGAAACCGTAATACATGTGTGAACACATAGACCATAATATGTCCCTAGTGAGCCTCTAGCTCGCTAGCTCGTTGATCAACAGATGGTCATGGTTTCATGACAATGGACATTGGATGTCGTTGATAACGGGATCACATCATTAGGAGAATGATGTGATGGACAAGACCCAATCCTAAGCATGGCACAAAGATCGTGTAGTTTGTCTGCTAAAGCTTTTCCAATGTCAAGTATCTTTTCCTTAGACCATGATTGTGCAACTCCCGGATACCGTGTGAGTACTTTGGGTGTGCCAAACATCAAAACATAACTGGGTGGCTATAAAGGTACACTACGGGTATCCTCGAAAGTATCTGTTGGGTTGGCACGAATCGAGACTAGGATTTGTCACTCCGTATGACGGAGAGGTATCTCTGGGCCCACTCGGTAAGACATCATCGTAATGAGCTCAATGTGACTAAGGAGTTGGTCACGGGATGATGTGTTACGGAAGGAGTAAGAGACTTGCCGGTAACGAGATTGAACAAGGTATCGAGATACCGACGATCGAATCTCGGGCAAGTACTATACCGGTAGACAAAGGGAAATGTATATGGGATTGATTGAATCCTTGACTTCGTGGTTCATCCGATAAGATCATCGTGAAACATGTGGGAGCCAACATGGGGTATCCAGATCCCGCTGTTGGTTATTGGCCGGAGAAATGTCTCGGTCATGTTTGCATGTTTCCCGAACCCGTAGGGTCTACACACTTAAGGTTCGATGACGCTAGGGTTATAGGGAATATATGTATGTGGTTAACGAATGTTATTCAGAGTCACGGATGAGATCCCGGATGTCACAAGGAGTTCCAAAATGGTCCGGAGGTAAAGAATTATATATAGGAAGTGAGATTTTGGCCACGGAAGTGTTCCAGGCATCACCGGTAATGTACTGGGACCACCGGAAGGGTTCCAGGGGTCCACCGGGAGGGGCACCAGCCCCGGGGGCTTGCGTGGACCAAGAGTGGGAAGGGACCAGCCCCTAGGTGGGTTGGTGTGCCTTCCACCAAGGCCCAAGGCGCAGGCAAGAGGAGAGGGGGCAAACCCTAGGCGTGGATGGGCCTAAAGGCCCACCCTAGGCGCGCCCCCTCTCTCCCGCCTCTTGCCCCCCCCCCAAACCCATCTAGGGTTGGCCGCACCCCCTAGGGGGAAACCCTAGATGGGGGCGCACCCCCCCCTCTCCTTCCCCTATATATAGTGGGGGTTTTGGGGCTGCTAGACACGTGAGTTCCTCTCTCTCTCTCGGCGCAGCCCTACCTCTCCCCCTCCTCGTCTCTCGTAGTGCTTGGCGAAGCCCTGCTGGAGTACCACGCTCCTCCACCACCACCACGCCATCGTGCTGCTGCTGGACGGAGTCTTCCCCAACCTCTCCCTCTCTCCTTGCTGGATCAAGGCGCGGGAGACGTCACCGGGTTGCACGTGTGTTGAACACGGAAGCACCGTTGTTCGGTGCTTAGATCGGATTCGGCCGCAATCTGAATCGCTTCGTGTACGACTCCATCAACCGCGTTCTTGCAATGCTTCCGCGTCGCGATCTTCAAAGGTATGAAGATGCACTCCCCTCTCGTTGCTAGTCACTCCATAGATTGATCTTGGTGATGCGTAGAATTTTTCCGAATTTCTAGAATGATCCCCAACAGTTTTTGGCGTGGTTCCGATAGGTGGTGCTATCGTACATCCATGTCGATGGAGACTTCAACCCACAAAGGGAACGGCTGCGCGAGTCCACGGAGGGCTCCACCCAGGAAGGGTCCATGAAGAAGCAACCTTGTCTATCCCACCATGGCCATCGCACACAAAGGACTTGCCTCACTAGGGTAGATCTTCACGAAGTAGGCAATCTCCTTGCCCTTACAAACCCCTTGGTTCAACTCCACAATCTTGTCGGAGGCTCCCAAGTGACACATAACCAATCTAGGAAACACCACTCTCCAAAAGGTAATAGACGGTGTGTTGATAACGAACTCCTTGCTCAAATGCTTCAAATGATAGTCTCGCCAACACTCAAACAGCTCCTCGTAGATTTGGATATGGTGGAAGAAGAGATGGAGTGGAAAGAAACTTGGGGAAGGCTAGAGAACAAGATTTATGTGGTAGGAATGGAATATCTTGATCTCAACACTTGGGTAGGTGGCTCTCTCTCAGAAAATGAGTAATGGAACTGCAGGTTTGTACTGATGGCTCTCCTCATGAATGAAGAGTGGGAGGAGGGGTATATATAGCCTCCACACAAAATCTAGCCGTTGCACACAAATGACCAAACTCGGTGGGACCGAATCATGAAACTCGGTCGGACCGATTCGGTTCAAAATGTGAACGTTAGGCCTTTCGGTGGGACCTATATGATCAACTCGGTGGGACCGATTTCATTTGGGTTAGGGCATAACGTAATCTCGGTGAGACTGATCACATCAACTTGGTGAAACCGATTTCTGGAATAGGCACACAGAGGGTTGGTCAGACAAACTCGATGGGGCCGATTTGCTCATTTCGGTGAGACCGAGATGTTACGAATGGGAAACTGAAATTTTGTATTGCGAACTTGGTGAGACCGATTCTCACATCTCGGTTAGACCAAAATGTTTCAAATAGGAAATAGAGATTTTGCAATCCCATCTCGGTGAGACTGAAATCCCTATCGGTGAGACCGGACTGATTAGGGTTTAGGCAGTGGCTATGTCAACTGAACTCGGTGGCGCCGGATAGATCAAATCGGTGGGGCTGAATTTGACTTTTAGGTTCAGGACATATGTGGATGTGAGAAAGTAGTTGAGGGCTTTGGAGCAAATCACTAAGCACTTTGAGGAAGCAAGCCA
This sequence comes from Secale cereale, assembly GCA_902687465.1. Classification (NCBI taxonomy): domain Eukaryota; kingdom Viridiplantae; phylum Streptophyta; class Magnoliopsida; order Poales; family Poaceae; genus Secale; species Secale cereale. The sequence goes on along the minus strand of LR738712.1, from coordinate 109,915,210 downwards.
TTAAGCAACACCTCATCCCCTTCTAATAGTATTGGCTTTCCTATGGACTCAATGTGATCTTGGATCACTGAAATAGAAAATGTAGAGTCCCGAGGTTTGAGCTTTTGCCAATCTTCTTGTCTTTAGCATCTTGAAGGGGTTCCACGTCCTCTTGTCCATGTCACTCCACTATTGAACCCATCTGAAATATACTAGGTAAAAGTATTAGTCCAACTAGAGATATGTTGACATTAATTACTAAAATCATCGAGTGAGCACTTGTGCTTTCAATCTCCCCCTTTTTGGTAATTGATGACACATACATCAAAGCTTTCGATAAGGATATAGGGAATAGCAAGTAAAGCTTTGTAAAGACATGTAACATTCATAGGCTCCCCCTACATGTATGCAATCATGTGAATATGCAATATAGATGCCAGTGAATGCATAAGCATGGCAGAGAAAGCAATCAGTTACATGTAACTTGGTTGTATGCATCAGAGCAAATGTATATAGGAAATGTACCTTCATGTTCATGGGTCCTTCTTGCAAACAATATGTATATCAGCAAGAGATCATCATGCACATGAGTGTGATGCATATACTTACCTTGTGGTCTTGAGCTAGCTTTGGAAGAGATGAACCTAAGTAAACAAGGTTAAATAACACAAAAACATCTACTAGGCAAAGCAAGAATAGCAAACCACAAGAGTACCAAGATTGGGATGACATGTAATGAGTAAGTACTAGGTACTCTATTGAAGTATAGACATGTCCCCAGAAAGATATGCAATGAATTTGAAGATTTCCTTCCCTTAGATGTCTTTCTCCCCCTAAATCTTATATTTGATAATGGGAGAAAATAGGGAAAAGAAAATCAGAGCAAGAAAAATAATCATAACAAATACTGACATGTCTTTACCCTCTAGAAGACATGTGACTTCTCTCCTCTTTTAATAATGAGCATCTGGGGATAAGCTTGAATGAGCTTTCTCTCTCTCTCCCCCTTTGTGTGATAAGCTTTGATGTGCCCTCTCTCCCCCTTTGACATCAATTTCCAAGAAGGGCTCTTCTAGATTATGAGTCAAGCAGGTTTGGTCCTTGAGTCACAGTACAAAGCAATAGGTAGAATGTGATGCTGATAGAGGATAAGAATCATTGAGTGGAGCTGTAACAAATATGCAGGATGCAGATGACAAAGTGTCTCCTCAGTATTGAAATCAGTAGCACTGAGTTGTTTTCATTGTTGGCACTGAGATGGTTCGGTTTGACCGAAAGAGGCAAATCGGTGTGTCCGAGTTCAACACAGAGAGAACAATTTTCATCTCAGCTCACTAGGCAAATAAAATCTCAGAAAGATTTGCAAGGAATTAACTGAAGGATTTGCAATGAATTGGATGCAGAGAGAAGAAAAGAAAAGAAAATATGGATGAAGTTTTCTTTTTTTATGAAAAAGGGGAAACAAGTATGCATGACACAAATGCAAGAGCACAAAGAAACACTAGAGACCTTCATCTAAAATTGGTCGGCGACAGAGTCACCTATGTTAGAGTATATTGACGTAGGAGTCAAGTGAGAGAACTTTATCATAGGTTATACTCATCGTGTAAGCTCAAAATGGGGTTGCCATTTTTCATGTAAGCATTTTGATGTATTCACATCTTGTTGAGCTGCTTTGACCCATGACTTGGGGTAAAGCTTCTTTAAGATGGAGTGACATACCTTGGGTGGTGGTGTTGATCTTGATCATGTAGTTGAACTTGTGTGGGATCCTCAAGGTTGATGTAGCTCATCAAGAATTGGGAACACCACTTGTAGTTTGAGTTCATCTACCTACATGGGTTAGATTTGCAAGGAAGAGCACGTGTGTATCCAAAATGACAATCATGAAAACTTGATACTAAATGAAATTTGATATATAGAAATTCTCAAAGGATATGTTGAAGGGTTTCATGCTTCCTTGACTTCAACCACCATATTGTAGAGACTTGGTGATGTAGAGATCGCTCAGGAAATGAGTGAGTTGCAATCTCATAGAGTTGGGCTTATCCAAGTACCTACAAGGGTTAGATAACATGCAAGGGTACAAGTATATCCAAGACATATGATCATCATCATAAGAGAAATATCAAGGATTAGTCAAAGGCTCATGCCTTGCATGTATCCAAATGGAGTTACTACTCCAAGTTTGAGGCATAAATAATGTTCAATTCACCTCTCAACCTGCAAAACACTTTCTCATCAAGTGGTTTTGTAAATATATCCGCTAATTTCTTATCGGTGCGAACATGTTTAAGATTGATATCACCCTTAGCAACACGATCTCGAATGAAATGATGACGAACTTCAATATGGTTAGTTCGAGAATGTTGCACGGGGTTGTGAGCAATCTTAATAGCACTTTCATTGTCACAAAGCAATGGAACATGTTTCACATAGATCCCATAATCTTTAAGAGTTTGGGTCATCCAAAGTAATTGAGCACAACATGAACCGGCGGCAATGTATTCCGCTTTGGTGGTGGATAAGGATATCGAGTTTTGTTTCTTGGATGACCAAGACACAAGAGATCTACCAAGAAATTGACAAGTACCCGAAGTGGACTTTCTATCAACCTTGTCACCGGCATAGTCCGAGTCGGAGTAGCCAACAAGATCAAAGGAGAACCTCTTAGGATACCAAATGCCAAAATTTGGTGTATGAATTAAGTATCTTACTATCCTTTTCACAACCTTAAGATGACATTCTTTGGGGGCGCTTGATATCGTGCACACATGCATACACTTAGCATAATATCGGGACGAGAGGCACATAGATATAACAATGGACCAATCATAGAGCGGTAAACCTTTTGGTCAACCGGTTCGCCATCCTTTGTCAAGTCAAGATGTCCACTAGTAGGCATGGGTGTAGTCATACCTTTGCATTCTTGCATGTTGAACTTCTTGAACAAGTCCTTGGTATATTTCGTCTGAGAAACAAAGGTACCCTCCTTAGTTTGCTTGATTTGCAAACCAACAAAGAACTTAAGTTCACTCATCATAGACATCTCAAACTTTTTCGACATTAGCTTTCCAAACCTTTCACTAAAATGGGGGTTAGTAGAACCAAATATGATATCATCACCATAAATTTGGCACACAAATAATTCACCATTAACCCTTTTAGTAAAAAGTGCGGAATCAATTTTCCCAATTTCAAAGCCTTTTTCAATAAGAAACTTGGTCAAGCATTTATACCATGCTCTAGGAGCTTGTTTAAGACCATAAAGAGCCTTGTGAAGTTTGTAAACATGATTAGGTTTCTGGGGATAAACAAAGCCGGGAGGTTGTTTAACATAAACTTCCTCCTCAATTTCACCATTGAGAAAATAACTTTTAATGTCCATTTGGTATAAAGTGATATCATGGTGATTGGCATAAGCAAGTAAGATGCGTATGGACTCAAGTCTAGCAACGGGGGCATATGTCTCACCATAATACATACCTTCGACTTGAGTGTAGCCTTGGGCGACGAGACGGGCCTTGTTGCGCACAACTTGTCCATCTTCATCTTGCTTATTGCGAAACACCCATTTGATATCGATGATGTTTTGGTTGTTGCCGGGCTTCTCAACCAATGTCCAAACTTGGTTTCTCTCGAAGTTATGTAGTTCCTCGTGCATAGCGTTCACCCAATCTGGATCATCAAGAGCATCTTCAACCTTCATAGGTTCAAGGTTAGATATGAAAGAGTAGTGTTCACAAAAGTTAGCTAAACGAGATTTAGAGCGAGTGATTCTCCCGGTTTGGATACCATCGTAGATTTGCTCTACGGGATGATCTCTAGCAATTCTTGCTCTAACTCGTGAGAGATTTTGCTTGGGTCAGGGTGGAACATCCTCTTCATCTTCTTCTTCTTGTTGTCCTTCTTCATTGTTGTTGGTGTTGTTGTCCCCTTGTGGAGGTGGAGAAGGAGGTCGATGAGATTCATCTTGAAGCACTTCCTCGTTTCCTTCATCATGGTGTGTCCCACTTGTGGATGCCTCCAAGTCAACTTGTGGTTCACCTTGTCGTGAAGATGAGGGCTTCCACTTGAATGGGTGAAGTATTCTCCTTCACCTACGTTGGGCGAATCTTGCCAATAGACAAGTCTTGTAATGCCTCTGAAGGGTCTTTGTCTCCTACATCAATTGGCAATTGCTCTACTTGCGAGCCGTTAGATTCATCAAACTTCACATCTACCGTCTCTTCAACCTTTTGGGTGAAATTGTTATAGACACGGTAAGTGTGAGAGTTTGAGCCATAATCGAGCAGAAAACCTTCATGAGATTTAGGGGTAAATTTTGAACGGCGATGCTTGTCAAGAATGTAGCACTTTGAGCCAAATACTCGAAAGTATGCAACTTGGGGTTTGTTACCGGTGACAAGCTCGTATGCCGTCTTACCAAGTAGCTTGTGAAGATATACAAGCGATTTGTTGCATGATAAGCTGTCTCAACCGCTTCTGCCCAAAAGTGTCTTGGCGTCTTGTACTCGTCAAGCATCGTTCTCGCCATTACGATCAGTGTCCGGTTCTTCCTCTCAACAACTCCATTTTGTTGAGGTGTGTACGTAGCCGAGAACTCATGTGAAATCCCTTCTTTGTCAAGAAAGGTATCCACATTGGCATTCTTGAACTCCGTTCCGTTGTCGCTGCGAACCTTCTTGATCTTCACTTCAAATTGATTTTGGGCCTTCCTAGCGATGTACTTGAAGATCTTTCGGACCTGCGATTTATCATCAAGAAAGAACACTCGCGTAAATCTTGAAAAATCATCAACAATGACCAATCCAAAAGAGTTACCACCGAGACTCTTGTAAGCATTGGGACCAAAAACATCCATGTGAAGTAGCCCAAGTGGTCTTCTCGTAGTCATGATGTTCTTCACGGGATGACTTCCTCCAACTTCTTTTCCTACTTGACAAGCACTACGAAGTATATCCTTGCCAAATATAACATCTTTAACACCAAGAATATGGTCACCTTTAATAAGCTTATCAAGATTTATCATGCCGACATGACCTAACCTTCTATGCCACAACCAACCTTTAGAAGATTTAGCAATAAAACAAGTGCGAGGTTGGGCTTTCTTAGTGAAGTCAACAATGTATAAGTCTCCTCTACGAATGTCGGTAAAGACCATATTATGATTATCTCTGCGAAAGACTTGGCAATCAACATGAGTGAATAGCACATTTAAACCAAAATCAGCTAATCTAGAAACGGAAGAAGATTATATCCGAGAGATTCTACAAGCATGACATTCTGGATAGAGCTATCATTGGATATGGCCACCTTACCAAGGCTAACAACTTTACCCTTAGAGTTGTCACCAAAGGTAACATACTTTCGTGGACCATCATTTCTAGCAAGCTCATCAAACATCTCCTTATCTCCGGTCATATGGTCCGTGCATCCACTATCAAGCACCCATTCCTTTCCTCCGGCTGCGTAACCACAAAGATTAGCCATAAGACCAAAATGTCTCATTTGTTCATCAAGGTCAAAGTCACTATCATCATCCTCACAATAATAACCATGTTCAACATTGTCTTGAGGTAGATCAACATCTAGAGAGAGTAATTCATTAGTTATGTGATCATGACAATGTTCATATTTATGAATTCTAGTGACTTCCGAGATGATATTACTAATAATTCCTGCATCTCCTTTGGCACGCATAAGGTCACGAAGCTCAAATAGACATTCATAAAATTTGGGATCACTATAGTTCATCTTATTTAAAGCAGTGGACTTTTGAAGGATCACATCTAGATTTTTCAAAGAGTAGTCCGGAAATCGTTCCTCAAGGAATCTCCATATAGTGTAAGCACATTCGAAAGTTGGCAAACATACAAGCAAGTTTCTAGGCAATCCTCTAGTGATAAGATCAACAGTTCTAAGATTTCGGATCATGTCAAGTTTCTCATTGGAAGTAGGATTCGAAACATCAATGGGGGCACAAGAGGACTAACAATATACTTGTTCAAATGATATTCATTGAAGATCTCAAGCATTTCATTTTTCCATTCCTTATAAAATTCTCCATAAAGCATAGGCACTCTACGTCTAATACTCCCGATCGTAGACTCATCCATCTTCCCCAATGGTGATTAAACCAAATCAATGGAGACCAAAGCTCTGATACCAATTGAGAGGATCGAAGAAGAGGTGTCTAGAGGGGGAGTGATTAGACACACAACAAGAAAAGTAGCAGTTTTTAAGTTCTTAGAGTTGAGGTAGAGTTTTTAGCATAATTTCAAACATTCACAATACATTTCAAGCAAGCATGCCGAGAGTATATGAGAAGCAGAAAGTAAAGCATGCAAGTTGCAAGAAAGTAAAGAGATGGGATTGGAGTGTGCAAACGCAATTGGAGACACAGATGTTTTTGGCGTCGTTCCGATAGATGGTGCTATCGTACATCCACGTTGATGGAGACTTCAACCCATGAAGGGTAACGGCTGCGCGAGTCCACGGAGGGCTCCACCCATGAAGAGTCCACGAAGAAGCAACATTGTCTATCCCACTATGACCATCACCCACGAAGGACTTGCCTCACTAGGGCAGATCTTCATGAAGTAGGTGATCTCCTTACCCTTACAAACTCCTTGGTTCAACTCCACAATCTTGTCGGAGGCTCCCAAGTGACACCTAACCAATCTAGGAGACACCACCCTCCAAAAGGTAATAGACGGTGTGTTGATAACGAACTCCTTGCTCAAATGCTTCAAATGATAGTCTCCCCAACACTCAAACAGCTCCTCACATATTTGGATATGGTGGAAGAAGATATTGAGTGGAAAGCAACGCGGGGAAGGATAGAGAATAAGATTTATGTGGTAGGAATGGAATATCTTGATCTCAACACTTGAGTAGGTGGTTCTCTCTTTCAGAAAATGAGCAATGGAAGTGTAGGCTTGTTCTGATGGCTCTCCTCACGAATGAAGAGAGGGTGTAGGGGTATATATAGCCTCCACAGAAAATCTAGCCGTTACACACAAATGACCAAACTCGGTGGGACCGAATCATGAAACTCGGTCAGACCGATTCAGTTCAAAATGTGAACGTTAGACCTTTCGGTGGGACCGATATGATCAACTCGGTGGGACCGATTTCATTTGGGTTAGGGCATAACGTAATCTCGGTGAGACCGATCACATCAACTTGGTGAAACCGATTTCTGTAATAGGCACACAGAGGGTGGTCAGGCAAACTCGATGGGACCGATTCGCTCATTTCGGTGAGACCGAAATGTTACGAATTGGAAACAGAAAGTTTGCATTGCGAACTCGGTGAGACCGATTCTCACATCTCGGTTAGACCGAAATGTTTCAAATAGGAAACAGAGAGTTTGCAATCCCATCTCAGTGAGACCGAGATCCCTATCGGTCAGACCGAACTGATTAGGGTTTTGGCAGTGGCTATGTCAACTGAACTCTGTGGCGCCGGATAGATCAAATCGGTGGGGCTGAGTTTGACTTTTAGGTTTAGGACATATGTGGATGTGAGAAAGTGGTTGAGGGATTTGGAGCATATCACTAAGCACTTTGAGCAAGCAAGCAATGAAGCAACACCTCATCCCCTTTTAATAGTATTGGCTTTCCTATGGACTCAATGTGATCTTGGATCACTGAAATAGAAAATGTAGAGTCCTGAGCTTTGAGATTTTTCCAATCTTCTTGTCCTTAGCATCTTGAAGGGGTTCCACATCCTCTTGTCCATGCCACTCCACTGTTGAACTCATCTGAAATATATTAGGTAAAAGTATTAGTCCAACCAGAGATATGTTGACGTTAATTACCAAAATCACCTAGGGAGCACTTGTGCTTTCAGCGTCTTCGTAAGGGGATGTTTTGGATCCATATGTTTCATGCTATGGTTAGATTTATCTTAATTCTTCTTTCATAGTTACAGATGCTTGCGAGATGGGTTAAACATAAGTGGGAGGCTTGTCCAAGTAAGGTCAGCGGTCAAGCACATGTCCACCCACATATCACATTATCAAAGTAACGAACGAGAAGCATATGAGCATGATGAAAATTAACTTCACAATAACTCACATGTGTCCTCGGGAGCTCTTTGCTTTATATAAGAGTTTGTCCAGGCTTGTCCTTTGCTACAAAAAGGATTGGGCCACGTTGCTGCACCTTTGTTACACTTGTTACTTGTTACCCATTATAAATTATCTTATCACAAAACTATATGTTACCGATAATTTCAGTTTTTGTAGAAGATACCTTGTTGAAAACCGATTGTCATTTCCTTCTGCTCCTCGTTGGGTTCGACACTCTTACTTATCGAAAGGACTGCGATAGATCCCCTACACTTGTGGGACATCATGGTGATAGACCTGCCTTGGGCCAACCAAATGCTACTCCGTGACTGGGTAGTTACAAAGGTAGGTTTGGGGCTTGTCCACACCCATCTTGCAAGACATGGTCGAGCAAGATGGGATTTGACCCTCCGATCGGGAGAGATATACTTTGGGCCCCTTGTGCGATCCGACCAAGATAAGCATGGCCATGCGATAAGGATTATGAGATAATCCGGTTTGTGGTCGGCATCACTGGAACGAGAAAGAGGTCAGGATAGCACAAGGATGACAGAATCGCCTTGAGCCTGATGGCATATATCGTGTGGAAAAGGGAACAAAAGGGTGTTATGTTGTACATGTTCGCCAACTGGTTTCATTGTCTACTTGGTGATTGGCACGCTTTGCTAGAGGCCGCTACCAGCCGAGTAGGTCGGAGGTGATCCGACATGCGACCAAGCCGACTTGAACCTAAGGGGTCGCGTGCTTAAGGGAATGAACTTGTGAGGCTATAACCGACTCCACAAGTCATATGTGATCCTACTCGGACTCGGATCTAGGCCAAACAGACTCTGGGCTTTAGGGTCCGTGCGAGACCCAAGTGTTGAGCCCACGACGGATGCGTGTATATAGAGGAGGTGCCGCACACTCATTCGGTTGATCGCTTTGGCGTTGTGACTAGGTTCTGCATGTGTTGCGAATAGCCACCTCCACTCCCCGCAGACTGTGTGATCAGATCTAGCAGTCCGCCGCATGATGTTCCTCCTGCATGCGTGGATACCGTTAGAGGCGGTGCACTTGCACCGCTCATGCGAACTAGGACGTGGGATTCGACGACCGACTGTTCGAGGAAGACCGGACAAGGAGGAGACGAACCACGCGGACGCGCTGCCTCCAACTCTTCTTCCGTTGCACGACACTGCGCATCTAGTGGTAATGACCGTGACTATCTCCCATAGCATGTTCTTGATTGATCCGCACGTAGGGAAATTTTGATTTGCAGTCAACGTACCCTTCCGTAGGACCCAACACGCCCGACGTTGTTGCTGACGTTGCCAGTGTTGTTTCCGCCATTATCGTCACTACCGCGAGGTCCTCGATAGATCTTGCAATGTGGCGACCAATGGTAGCCTTTTTTGTGGACCACTATGTCCTTGTCCAGCAGCGTTAGTCGAAGACTTGGAGCCACAAATAATATCGTGGAAGAGGTCGACTCATTGGTTGAAGTTTGACATATGGTCGAACAAATCATCAACATTGACTGGCTTAATGTGTGCATCGAGGGCTGAGATAAGTGGTTGGTAGTCCATGTTTGGCCCTATGAGGATGTAGGATATGAACCGTAGTCGATGAGAGGTTTGTCGACGGCAACGAGGTCATCGGTGAGGGACCACATGTAGGCGAAGTAGGTGGCGATGGTCTAGGTCCACTTCAGTGGGGTAGCAATGATCTGGATGTTGTTGATGCGTGAACGTGACTGAGAGGATAATGTCTTATCTAGGGCAATCCAACACGCATGGGTCATAGGAATTTATGCGAGCTGAACGAAGTCCTCCTTGAATACATTATTCTGCAAATAGCCAAAAAATTGTTAGTCTTGGATCACCCAAATTGAGCATGCAAAGTTTACCAGAGTTTCTTCCTTCCCATGGGCACCTTTGCTAGTGATGGTTTTTGCCGGCTCCGTGAGAGTGTCATCGTGGAACCTATACATTCTGACGCCCATGATATGGTGGAGCACTTACGCACGCCACATAATGAAGTTGTGGCGCGTGAGCTTCTTCGTCACATGAGGGTTGAGGGTAGAGGAGGATGACACCATGGCAGAGTGCACACATACCCAAACGTTTGAACCAATAAAGAGAGGTGAATGCCATACTCACTCTATTTTCTTTTATCTTTTATTAGAACTTCCATCACCGACACGTGTCAACATGCATTGTTCACTAAAATGAAGTTGCAAGAGCTTTCCATAAGTTTTCACATTACAAGGACCGTTCAATCGCTCCTTTTTCGTGACGTTCATCAATTAAACATTTCTTTAGAAATAGGCTCTAGATGAGCCCATCTTTGAATTAACAAAGCCATCATCCGGTCAAGAGTTACAATACACTTACAAAACCAAAGCGGCTTAAACTGATACATCGGGGCTAACTAGAAAACTAACTACAACATGATCCACTACAAGCAACCTAGAATAGGAAAAACAGATATCCTACCTTGAGTGGAGATGCATTCGTCATAATGAAACCATAGAAGAAATGGTAGGTATGGCAAAGCAAGGAGCAACCACCATTACTGGGATAAAATTCATGTTACTGATGGAACATGACATCTACCTCTATTTAAAAGGGGAACACTATCCCCTCGCCATGGCTCGAAAGGCATCAAACCATCAAAGAATAGAACCGCCCACCTGGGAGCTAGCAGAGCCGTCCTCGACGCATACTCAGATTGTTCTCCTCGAATCGAGCCCACCTAGCTCATCGCACCGCTGCTGACCAAGAATAACCAAGAAGAGCTGGATAGCTTCTAGGAGTGCTCGCAATTGAACGAGGAAGACAACATCAAGACGAACGAATAGCAGCCAAAGCAAGCATAGCATCCGGCCACATTGAAGTTCGGGTGCCTCCGGCTTTTGTTGCATCACTGCTGCCAGCGAAGGGGAACCCATCCCCTTCCACCCGGATCGAGGGCGCCGCATCACCGGAACGGAGCAACGTGAGCCACCACCCAAGAGCATCAATCAAAAACTTGCCGACCCCATCTCCCTCAGCCCCTCCACACCAAATCGCAGCCAGATTATCGAACCCTCCACTTGGAGCTCCTTCTCCGAGCACAAGAACCCCCAGGCAGCGCCTTCTCAAAGTGAAGGATGCACCTGGCGCCGCCCCCGCCCAATGCATGTGGATTTTGGTATTTCAACCGGGGATGGGGTTGGGGACCTCGCCGGAGCCCCCATGGAGGAAAACGACAACCTTGGCCATCGCCGTCGGGACCGATGGGCCGACCAGAGTTTCCCCCGGTCCCACTGGACCACCACCATCACCCGCCAGTGCACCGAACCACCGAGGCTGGCGTCCGGGACCGCAAGCCACCAAGTGCGACGGGGGAGAAGATGCAGAAGGGGGGCACAAACACACCTCAGATCCAACGCAGTAGAACCGCACCACGATGGGCTCCTCTCGGCGACTCACCGTCCACGAGGTCGAGGCACCGATCAGCCACCACCAGCGAGCACCGTCAGCCGCAAGACGCCACCGCCAGGCCCACCGCCCCCGGGGTCCGAAGTCCTCCGCAAGGGCTGGAGCAACGAGACCCCGTCGCCATCGTCATCGGCATCCGCACAGGGTTGCTCGACGGCCGTCTCAGATGGCGGCGAGGGAGGGGGGAGGTGGCGGCAGGGAAAACCCTAATCGCCCCCAAGTCGCCGGTGCGGAGCGACGCGAGGGCCTCCTCCTTGGCTCAAATATATTTTTCCAATTAAACATTTCATTCTTTTGTGAAGGTTGTAATCGGGTCTGCTTGATAAAATCATTAAAAAAATCTAGGAAGGGATTGCTCATGGCAGAATACAGGGTGTACATCAAAATTACAACCCGATATTTTTTTCAATGAAGAATTAGCACCCCGCATAGGAGTACGGTTTACAAATCACATCTCCGTGGACCAAGTCCAATCAAGTTAACGAGAAATCAACACTATTGCAGAGATGAGCACCGTGATCTGTAACTAAATATACGTGGAACAATTTACATTGCACTGCGATCTAATCTCTTCTAATCTATTGTACTCCCGAAGCAGCAATCGATCACGGCGACTAGCCGCTGAGGAGCCTCCGGTACCCCTGCCCCTGCGTCGGCCGGGGTACGAGTGATGAGCAGCCGCGACTCTGCTCGCTGTTGGTGAGCCACTTCTTCGCAGTGCGAAGCAGACCCGACCGATGCCGCCTCTGCTGCTCGATCTCGATGGCGTCGCTAAGGCGGAGCTCCACCGTGTCGCGCAACGAAGCGTCGTGAGGGCAGGCCTTGACGGCCCGTGCCGCCACGGTGCGCGCGCGCCTGGCGTCCCCGTGACGGAGCTCGAACGCGAGGTACGCGCACCAGTAGTCGCCGTACTCGTCGGCGGTGGTGCCGTCGTCATCCTTGCGGAGGTTTCCATCCTTGGCGCAGACGGCGCCCCACTCCTCGAAGAGCCACCGGGCAACGCCGACGCCGCCGCCGCCGTCCATCTCCATGGCGATCCACGTCCTGTAGACAGACGCGTAGTCCTTGACGCAGGAGAGGGCGCCGCGGAGCAGCTGACCTGCCTCCTTCATGTCCCCGTCGATCCTACGCATCTCCCGCGCCGTCTCGCACCATCGCAGCGCCTGGGCGCGCGCGGGCTTGGTGGCGTCCAAGAACTCGTAGACGCTCTGCCGCCGTCGCCGCTGGGCCTCGTCGAGTACGACCATCCCCATCGCCTGGAGGAACGGAAGCAGATGCGCCCTGGATGGATCCCTGGTCAATGTCTGGCAATCAGGGCACTGAGTTCCTGAGACGAATAACAGAGGGAGGGCGGCAATTTGTAAGGGGGTTCCACCTTCCACCCCAAGCCGTTCTCGGAGACGAACCCAGGCTGCTGAATCCTCTTGGATTCTGTGGATTCGCGTCTCCGTTAGCGAGATGAATCCAAGCATATTTGGACGGCTGTGATCATACAGAAAAACAGAACCAGTGAATCACTAGGCGTTCATCTCGTAGTCGAGATGAGTCTGGCATTTAATCAGAGCGGTATTTGGATTCGTGTTTGGATTTCTTTTTTTTATCCGAGGAAGTAGTTTGGATTTCTTTTGGCAGAGACGGTATTTGACGTTAGAGTTTAACTTGTACTATAAACTATGGGTGGCGCTACGCGTTGGCCAGCGGACGCGTTATAATGATCCGCCGGTTGAACAACCGTCGGATCTAACAGCCGTTCGATGTAACCACCTCGCGCCTGTTGATCCCTTTTTTATTCCCGCAACAACTGCTCTATTTCACAAACAGACTCTCCTTGTCCACCGTCTCCGATAGAGATGCGCCCAGCACGGCGGCGCCCCCAACCATCGTAAAAAAATAGCTGTCGTCGCTGCGTGGAGGCAAGTAATCCTTGTTTCTTTTGTCGTATTCCTACAACAAGATCATTGTTGCAAAAATTGCAAGAACATCTCTAGCCTTTTCCCTAGATTCCTTCAACAAGATCCATGTTGCAAAAATTGCAATAACATCTCCGACCTCATCTATGCATTCCTGCAACAAGACCATTGTTGAAAAAAAAACTTTTATGTATTCCTGCAACAAGACTCTTGTTCCAAAAATTACAACATATACGACATCTTCTCCCGTATTCCTGCAACAAAAATCATGTTGCAGGAACTACTGCTGCTGGGCTCGAGGAGGCGGCGGCCATGGACGTTGGAGCTCCTCCAGGACGATAGCGACATGGAACACAGGCGATGACGAACATGGATCTTGCGGGGGTGTACCTCGCACAGGTGGGCACGCATCACCGGCCACAGGAAGCTCTTGCATGCATAAGTGGCCTCCCTCTTGCAGCAGCGGCTAGCTTGCTCGCCGGAGACAGGAGAGATAACGAACTGGATTGAGTTCCACTAGTAGAAAAAAGGGCCTTTTGTCTCGGTTCTAGAGGGCCTTTAGTCCCGGTTGTGCAACCGGGACTAAAGGGTTGATACAAATGCTCCACCCTTTAGTCCCGGTTCTTATACGAACCGGGACTAAAGGCCCTCCACGTGGCTTCTGGCTGGAGGTCCACCTTTAGTCCCGGTTGGTAACACGAACCGGTACTAAAGGAATTTTTTTTTTTGAAATATTTTCTCGATTTTCAAATTTCTGAATTATTTTAACCTCTAATCTCTAATCACCCCTCATCACTGCTCAATTTAATCTCTAATCATCCTCACCATTCCAAATCATCTAACTTCTCGAACAGTCACCCATCCTCCCACTCCCCCAGCCTGAGCACGCTTAACTTCTGGGTTCTATTCTCCCTCGTTTCTAAGTCTGCACTTGTTGTTTTCCTGACAATAGTAAGATGTCAATCCTATTAACCCTCGGGAGTTTAGCTTGAGCATGAAGTCACACATTTCACTGTTTGAGTTTGAAACTATTGTTCTAAAAAACAATAATTATTTAGTAACACTAATTTTTCTTGAATAAGTAGTTTGACCATTGTTTGACCATATTTTGACCAGATTTGACCAAAATTCAAATAAACTGAAATAATTATTTAGTAACACTAATATTCTTGAATAATTATTTAGTAACACTAATACTTCTTGAATAAGTAGTTTGACCATAGTTTGACCAGATTTAACAAAAAATAAAAAATTCTGAAATTTGAGCATAACTTTTTTTCCTGTTGGAATTTGAGGATTCTAAAAATTTGCAAACAGGTCGTAGGCTGTCTCTATCGGATGCGGATTTACGTGCTGAACATTTTGATATATTATACGTTTTTTCTGACATCGTATGCAAAAGTTATAGCCGTTTTACATTTTCCCTACACTTTTTGCAAAACATGTCCAAATTGAAGTTTTTAAATTTTCCTAACTAGTAGATGTGGTAACATAACTATATCTCAAAGGATTTTAACTTTTGAAGTTTTTATCATGTTCTTTTGTTTTTTACAAAACTGAAAAGGCGATACACATGGGGGGTAGGATTTGAAAATTGCACCATTAGTAACCCCATTAGTACCGGTTCGTGGCACGAACCGGTACTAAAGGACCCCATTAGTACCGGTTCGTGGCACGAACAGGTACTAAAGGTTAGACCTTTAGTATCGGTTCGTGCCACGAACCGGTACTAATGGGCATCGCACCCTTTATTACCGATTCGTGGAACCAACCAGGACTAAAGGTCCCATTTGAACCGGGAGTAATGCTTGAATCGGGACTAATGCTCACATTAGTCCCGGTTCGTAATGCAACCGGGATTAATGCTCTTTTCTGGTCGAACCAAAGCCATGTTTTCTACTAGTGTTCGAGAGGAGTTGTGTAGAAGGGATAGGAAACAAGTGGTTGTGAAGTCTTCTGTTTGGATATGATGGTAGGTAGGGCGGTGCACTGGTGGGATTAGAGTAGCACAATGCACGGATCAAAAAGCAAATCCAATGGCTGTGCGACCAGCCGAACAAATCGTGTGATCCGCAGGTTGATGTAGAGTGTTTCTCATAAACTATTAGTAAAATCTTGCACGCACAATAATAATGCGGCCAATATATTTTTTTGAACAAAAATGCGGCCAATATAAATTGAGTCATATCACGATTAGGGCAACTCCAACACGGTTGATCAAAACGGACATCACTGACAAACGTATTCACTGGCAGCGATACGGACGGTCGTCATCCGACTAGAGTCACCAAATGTCCGACCAAATTTGAACGGATACATATTTAACAAAAGCAAACAAAATTCATGCGAACCGAACCATATTTATAAAATTTTAATAAATTAAAATCAAAAGGACAAAATAAAATAAAGGTTTAACTAAACTAAATATTTTTTAAAACTAATGCAAACAAGGTGAGGTACCTGACGGTGACCTTGAAGGCATGGTCTCTGAGGCCGCTGACACCTTCATCGTTCGCGGCGGCGTCGCTGTCGTCCGAGCCACCATTGTAGTTGTCCTTCTAGTGAGAGTATTTAACAAAAAACTACCACATTTCGTAAAAATGTGTCTACAACCTACCACCTTACAATTTTGTGCCAAAAACTACCATTTTCTCACTAATCTTTGGCAAAAAAAACTACCATGTCTAAAAAGAGCCCGATTTGGCTCTTTTTAAACGTGTTTCTGACTAGTTGGGCCCACACATAAGCAAGCTGGACGCGGACGGGGAGCTGCTCATGGCCTTTCGACGCGCGGTCACCGCGGACCCGCTCGGCGCGCTCCGCCGTAGCGAAGCAGGGAGAGCACTACCGCGGAGGAGGTGAACGCTACGTAGCAGGGGAGGCCGAGGTCCCTGGTCACGTGTATGGCCACGGAATGGCTATGGTGAGACATACAGTTCTGTCAAGCTTCCTCCGACCCTTTCAATGGCGGCCATCTTGGGAGCGACGAGAGCAAGGGCGACGGCGGCGTCACCGGCGGGGCTGATGGTGAGGCTTGAGTACACCGGGGACGCCGCGCTACGGCCGCCCGCCTCCCCTGGCTCGCTGTCGCCGAGGCAGCCGTACTAGAGCAAGCAGAGCACGAACGGCTGCCTCCGACCCTATCAATGGTAGCCATCTTGGGAACGGCGAGAGCGAGGGCGACGGCGGCGTCGCTGGCGGGGCTGACGGCGAGGCTTGAGTACACCGGGAGCGCCGCGCTTCGGCCGCCCACCTCCCTCGGCTCACCGTCGTCGAGGCACCCGTACTTGAGCAAGCAGAGAACGAACGGTTGCCTCTTCCTCGGGTGCAGGTGGGATCAGTGCAGGCCCAACCAGTCAAAAACGCGTTTAAAAGAGCCAAATCGAACTCTTTTAAGACATGGTAGTTTTTAGTCAAGGATTAATGAGAAAGTGATAGTTTTCGGCACAAATTTGTAAAGTGATAGTTTGTAGGCATGTTTCCATGAAATGTGGTACTTTTTTGTTAAATACTCTTCTAGTGATGAAACACCGCCAGGCGTCGCAACAACCTTGATCGAGGCCAAGAGCTCGGACTCCTCCATCCCCACTTCGAGGAGTTGGTTGCTGACCAGCGGCGATGGCGGGCGGAGGTCTCTGCACTAGTTTCGGACCGAACAATGGCCAGGCCTCCGTGAATGTGGGGTCCGCCAAGACCCGGCCAGCGCGACTACCGACCACACAAACAATGCCTGGCACGTTCCCTCAGAGGCCGCCATCACTATGGAGGGGGAGCCACCACCTCCAAGGTAATAGGCGAGGCGGTCGCGCGCCTTGGGGATCGCCGGGGGGGCAAATTTTCGTGTTTTGACCCCTTTCGCATACCAATTCAAGATCTGACCCCGGTTGGAAATTATTTCGGGATTTGACCCTTTCGCTACCTTCACGGGCTCTGTCGGTAGGGTTAGACAGGCTGCCGCCAGGGTCCCTGGTGGTAAGGTGCGACGGAGGGGGACGACGGCCGTCTCCACATGCTGACGTGGATTAGTACCTGATACGTCTCCAACGTATCTATAATTTTTATTGTTCCATGCTATTATATATCGACAGTAATTTGTTCACCCACCGTAGAATTCTACTATCATGAGAGAAGCCACTAGTGAAACCTATGGCCCCGGGTCTATTCTCGTCATATTTATCTTCCATCAACTATTTACTTTACTTTCCATTATTTACTTTCAATCTCTATACCAAAAATAACAATAATATTATCTTATCATATCTATCAGATCTCACTCTCGTAAGTGACCGAGAAGGGATTGACAACCCCTTTTATCGCGTTGGCTGCGAGGTTCTTATTTGTTTGTGCATGTGCGAGGGACTCGCGCGTGGTCTCCTACTGGATTGATACCTTGGTTCTCAAAAACTAAGGGAAATACTTACGCTACTGTGCTGCATCACCCTTTCCTCTTCGAGGGAATACAACGCAAGCTCGAGAAGTAGCAAGAAGAATTTCTGGCACCGTAGCCGGGGAGATCTACGCAAAAGTCATATACCAAGTACCTATCACAAACCCTTATCCCTCGCATTACATTATTTGCCTCTCGTTTTCCTCTTCTCCACTTCACCCTTGCCGTTTGATACGTCCAAAACGTATTTGTAATTTCTGCTTGCTCCATGCCTCTTTTGGGTGATATTGCTATGATATTCATACACTTCCATACACTTTTGATCATATTTGGACTAACCTATTAACTCAGTGCACCCCAGTGCCAGTTTCTGTTTTCGGCTGTTTTTGTATTTCAGGTTTTCACGTTACGAGAACTGCCAGGAAAAATCCAGAAAAAATATATAAAAAATCAGCGTTCCAGAAACTACCGTGCGCCCGAAGGACAGCCGGGGGGGCCACCAGGGCTCCAGGCGCCCTGGCGGCGCCCCCCCCCCCCCTGGGCCGCGCCGGGGGGCGCCTGGGCCCCCCGAGGCTCCTCCGATGCCCCCCTTTGGCATATATTTAAAGCGTCTCCCGAAACCCTTGAGGGAGGAACTCTTTTCGCGATCCCATCTCTGTTCCGCCGCCGCCGCCGCTTCCAAGATCGGGAGCACCAGGAGAACCCTTCCCGGCACCCTGCCGGAGGGGAGGATCACCACCGGGAGCCTCTCCACCACCATGGACGCCTCCCGGATGAGTTGTGAGTAGTCTCCCTTGGACCATGAGTCCATGACCAGTAGCTATGTGATGTTCTCCTCCCGTTCTTGTGCTTCACTAATTAGTCCTCGTGAGCTGCCCTACATGATCGAGGCACATATGTAACCCTTATGCTGTTGCTATGATGAGTTTGCTGGGATCCGATGGATTATGAGATTATGTTCAGATTGTGCTTGAGTAATATATTTGATCTACCTCTTTTATATTTATGTTCGTAAGTAATTCTTGCATGTTCTCCGTTGTTATTTATTGCTTTGGCCAAGTAATAGGTAGTGACTCCAAGAGGGAACGTTATGCTTGATTGTGGGTTCATGCCCCTCGATGACTAGTTTGAGTGACAGAAACATGAGTCTAGGGGATGTGTTGTTGCCACAAGGGGGAAAACAACGGTGCTTGTGCCCGCAGGTGCAAGGATTGTTTACTTTACGCAAAGTTTTTTTAATGCAGTTGTTTGTCGCATTGAGTTTACACTATGGGTGGGACTCGCAACTTAATACCAGCGAGATGTTCTGGATAGATATCTCAAGGTGGATGATTAGTAGTAGATATTGATGGATTTCGGTCTACTTACTTTGGCGTACCGCCCATGCTTTGAACCTCAACCTTTCTTGCAATGTAGTCAGCATTGGTTTGCGCACATGGTCCTGTCAATTGCCCAGCTGTAATTCGTTTACCTCACATAGCTGTTTTATCGTCTTTTGGGAGAGAGACATCACTAGTGAACATCATGAGACTCCGGTCCATATTACCATCATTGATCACATCCGCTATTTACTTTTCGCTTTTATTTACTATTGCAATTATATCTATCACTACTATCACTTGCGTTTAATCCTTTGTGAACTACAAGGCCGGAGGGATTGACAACCTCTCTGTACTCGTTGGGAGCAAAGTTATTTGTATCTGTGTGCAGGTCCACGTTGATTGCTAATATCTGGCGCTGTAGCAGTCGACACCTTCTTGTTGAACCTAGGAGTCTCTGGGGATTCGATCCTTGGTATCTTTGCCAAGGGAAAAACTTCCGCAACACTACATCTCACACCTTCCACTTGGGGTAACCAACGAGGGGCGAGAAGCCTAGCAAGAGTTTTTCTGGCGCCGTTGCTGTGGACTCCACTCTTCAAGATAGGGGAGTTGCACGCTATCTTTTACCTTTGCTTTTAGTCTTGTTAGTTTACCTTTTTTTGCTTTAGTACCTTTTTATCGAAAATCACAAAAAATAATTATCTTGCTTGCTTGCTACTATGGGTTCCACCGAGAACACCAAGTTGTGTGACTTCACTAGTCACAACAACGATGACTTTATCAGCACACCTATCACTACACCTGCCACTTCAGCACCTTCATATGAAATTAAACATGCTTTACTGAATCTAGTTATGTCACATCCCTAGCTCCTGTCTGCCTAGTGCTAGGTTGGTGGTGCATCATGTTTAAAATTTTGTTAACTTGAAATGGGGATTGATCAAACCCTAGCACTAAATGAACTCAACTAGGTTCATATAAAAATCCTTTTCAATAAACCCAGAAATGCCTTCATCAATGTGTGATAATTTTGGCAATGGTTTTGATCCAAACCAAAAATATTGAACATTTTTGGGGAATTTTTGGGCTCTGAATTAAATCAATAAGTATTTGAATTGGGGCCATTTAAATGCTATATGTTTTTAAATAGCTCCAAATAAATTCTGAAAATAGTGGAGGGTCTCTGGAATAGTTCTTTGTGCATCCACTATTTTATCAGAATTTACCAAAATGATTTAGTGGCTAAACTAAATCAAAACAAAAGCAGAAAATAGAAAACAGAAACTATTTTCAGAAAAAAAAAAAAGAGAGAGAGTGGAAGTACCTGGCCTTTACCTGTGTGGCCCATCTGGCCGGCCCAGCCCACCAGGGGCAAGGGCGTCTTCAACCTCCTGCCAGGAGGACAGGCGGGTGCGTGGCGACGGCGCACGCCCGCGGCCTCCACCTCCTCCCTGCCTGCTTCCCTCCCCGATGCCCTGGACGAACGCCACGACACCCCTGGAACCCCCTCGACCTCCCTCCTCACTCGCTACTCTCTCCTCCCTCCTCTGTCTCTCTCTCACGCGGCGACCGAACGAAGCCGTCGCCGCCGGCGAGCACCCCCGTGACCACAGCCCTCCCCACGCCCCCGCGAAGTGTCCATGAGCTTCGCCTCCGTCGCCTACGCCTTCTACAACGAGCTAATCAACGCCGGAAGCCCCGAAACGCCGCCGTCTTTGTCTTCTTCAACCCTCGGCCGCCGTCGACCTCGCCGTCGATTCGCTACGTCTGGCGCCTCCCCGAGCCTCCTAAGACCCCCGTCGACCCCGCTGTGAGCTCCTCCACCGTTTCCCCCTGTCCCCGTGGCCTGTAACTCACCGTAGCCGTCGCCCCCTTCCTTACCGTCGCTAGCCGCCGCTGAGCTTGTCACCGCCGTGGCCCCAGCCACCTCTGTCCGTTTTTGAGCATGTCATCGCACTCACCGTGCTCCCAGGAGCCGAACGCACGCTCCCTCTCCCCTTCTAGTGCACCACAACCCCAAACCCGACGGTGCCAGAACTCCGGCCGCCGCGGCCGAGCTCATTGCTCTCGCCTCCGGCCACCCTAGGCCCGGCTGGTACCCCCACTCGATGCGCGCTGCTCTGGGCTCTCGAATGAGCCCAGCCACGCTGCGAACGGGGCACCACAGCCCGTTTCCGCAGCCTCCGCCGCATTCGGTCTCGCCGGCGACGAGCCGCCGGCGTTTCTGACCTCTTTGACCGGTGGGTTGACCACCCCGGGTCACTGACGCATGGGTCCCACGCCCTTAGTCCACCCCTGACTCGCTGACAATTGGGGCCCGCCTTGTTAATTAACCTAGTTTAGTATTAATTATTAGGTTAGTTAGTTAGTCACTGACATGTGGGCCCTGCCCTATCTAACTTTAGTTTAGAATTTAATTAGTGCTAATTAACCCTGTTAATTAGCAGAGTCACTGACGTGTGGACCCCACACGTCAGGTTTGACTTGGACCAGCCTCTGTTGATTGCTGACCTCACAGTGACGTCATGCTGACGCAATAAGTATTTTCTGGAATTTTAAATAAATCAGAAATGAATTATTTATTTCAGAAAATAGCCAAAACTTCTAAAAATCATATAAAATCAACCGTAGCTCAGATGAAAATAATTTATATACGAAAATTGATCAGAAAAATCCAAGGAATCTGTTTATGGCATTTTCATGCATGTTAGAACAACTTATGGTTGCTGTTTAGGACAATTTGAATAAATGGCATTTGAATAATCACATATGGAGTTTGAATTTGAACCTTTGGTTCAAACCAACTTCATTTAATTTGGTTGCTAGTTGCATTAGGCCAAACCACATCATATTGCCATGTCATGTTCATGCATCATATTGTTGCATTGCATTGATTGTGTTCTTTCTCTGTTTGTCGGTTTTGTCCCCTCTCAGTAGACGACGTTCCGACGATGAGTTCGATGACACCGATGAAGACTCATTGATATCTTCAGAAGTGCCAGGCAAGCAGAACCCCCTTGTTCATTCCGATACAATCCCACTCTCTCGCTCCTGCTCTCTTTTACTGCATTAGAACAACAACGATTGAACTGCTTATTGCTGCGGTAGTTGAACCCCTTTCCTCTGCATGACCTGTCATTGCCACAGTAAATAGTTGAAACCCACTAGCATGAGTAGGAATTGTTTGAGCCATGTTGTGCCTACTCATTCATGCTTTCTGGTTATGCCTGCTATTGCTTAGAGTTGAGTCAGGTCTGATTCATCGGGGATGAATTGGAATGTGGTGAACATGTCCTACTGTGTGTGAGCTAAGTGTGTGAACACGTTTTGGTAAAGGTAGCGGTGAGAGGCCATGTAGGAGTACATGGTGGGTTGTCTCACTGGAGCCGTCCTTAAGAACTGAGTTCTGTGTAAGTTGTCCAATGACATAGTTACTACCACACATTGGGTTCCGGTAACTCGACTCCTCTCGACTTATTAATCAACTAGATCTCTGTCCAGGAGTTGCAACTAGTTTCTGGTGTTTGTAGGTAGTGTTAGTAGTCTACCAAGTGGCACACGGTACATGTGGGCTTGGGTCAGACTAGGCACCGTGGCACGGTGTACCAAGCGTAGATCCATCCGACGAGGTGGGCTTGGGAACCCTGCGCACATCTTTTGGGGCCGTGAGCGACACCCCGGCCGGATCTCCCCACGGATGGAACCCGAATAGGCGATAAACCTGGACGAGAGACTTGTGTGGTTAGTCAGGTCGTGGCCGACACCCTCGCCAGGCTTCCGCTTGAAGGTTGCCGAGATACACGACGTGTACATGGCGGTAAGTGGCGAGAGCGTGTGTGAATAAGTACACCCCTGCAGGGTTAACATGATCTATTCGAATAGCCGGGTCCGCGGTTATGGACTTCTTGGATGCTTACGTGGTACATAGACAATCGAAAGTGGATACTCTAAAATACTCAAAACAAGTGTGAGTACTATGGATGGCCTTCTCGTAGGGAGACGGGAGCGGGTCCATAGTGGTGTATTGATTGGTGAATATGTGGACTCGTGTGCGCCACCTCAAAAGAGTTACTTGCAGTCGTAGTTCAGGATAGCCACGAGTCAAAGCTGGCTTGCTGCAGTCAAACTCCACTACCCCCTTGTTGATACTGTTGCATATGTAGTTAGTTCTGATGTAAGTCTTGCTGAGTACCTTTGTACTCACGTTTGCTTAATTTATGTTTTTGCAGAAAGACTTCAGTCTCGCTAGTGGTTCCGCGTGGACTTCGACGTTTAGCTTGTTACCTCAGCTACGTTCTTGTGCCCTTAGGAGGGTCTTGTAGATAGTCAGGCTTCTCAGCCTTTTTCTTTTGTAGTTGTCTGTACTCAGACATGTTATGCTTCCGTTGCCTGTATGCTCTGTATGTTGGGTCATGTGACCTCTGATTGTAATAAATGCTATGATGGCTCTTCTGGGCCTTTATCTATATGAGTTGTTGAGTTATGTTGTGATGCCATGTTGTACAGCACATACTTGCATGTCATGCGTACGTGTAATGTGTATTGCTATGTGTGGGATCCGACACCTAGTTGTTTACCTTTGGTAGCCTATCTTACAGGAAAATGTCTCCTAGTGATTCCACTGAGCCTTGGTAGCTTGCTACTGCTCCGGAACACTTTGGCTGGCCGGCATGTGTCCTTCTTCGTTCCAGTGTCTGTCCCTTAGGGGAAATGTCACGCGTTGTTCCTTTAAGTCCTTGTAGCTTGCTACGACTTGGGTTCATACGTTGATGACCGACACGTTCGTTGCTGGGTCATGTATGCCTGTCTCTGTAATTTAGTGCCACTTTTGGTTTATAACTGGTCATGTCGGCCCGGGTTCTCTGTCATATGGATGCTAGCGACACTATCATATACGTGTGCCAAAATACGCAAATGGTCCCGGGCCAGGTAAGGTGGCACCCGTGGGGATACCGTGCGTGAGGCCGCAAAGTGATATGGTGTGTTACAGGCTAGACCTGTGTGACTTAGGATCGGGGTCCCGACAAGTTATGAAAGATCAATTCTCCGGTGCTGGAGATGATGCTGCTTTACACTTGAACAACTTTGTTGAACTTTGTGATATGCAAAAGTACCAAGAAATAGATGGTAATAATGTTAAGCTTAAGCTTTTTCCTTTCTCCTTGAGAGGAGGAGCTAAAATTTGGTTTCAGTCTTTGCCTAGAAATAGCATAGATTCATGGGACAAGTGCAAAGATGCTTTTATCGGAAAATACTATCCACCTGCTAAAATTATCCAACTGAGAAGTAACATAATGAATTTTAAACAATTGGATAATGAACACGTTGCCCAAGCTTGGGAACGTATGAAATCTCTTATCAAGAACTGCCCTACTCATGGTTTGACTACTTGGATGGTTATCCAAACCTTTTATGCAGGCTTGAACTTTACCTCGCGGAACTTGTTAGATTCGGCCGCGGGAGGAACTTTTATGTCAACTACACTTGGTGCTGCCACAAAACTTCTCGATGAGATGATGACCAACTATTCCCAATGGCACACCGAACGCACTCCAACAGGTAGGAAGGTAAACTCTGTCGAGGAGATTTCCTCCTTAAATGAAAAAGTTGACTTGATCATGTCTCTACTTTCGAAGCAATCCTCTGTTGATCCTCGTGATGTTCCTTTAAATTCTTTGATTGCTCAAGAACAAGTAGATGTGAACTTTATCTCTAGAAACATTTTTAACAACAATGCTTATAGGGGTAATTTTGGTAGCAATCCTAGACCGTTCCCCTCTAATTCTTATGGGAACAACAATGCTTATCCTAGCACCAAGAACTCCACTACTGAACAAGAGATTATGCTTAAAGATTTCATCACTACCCAAAAAGCCTTTAATAAAAGTGTAGAAGAAAAACTACATAAACTAGATGATCTCTCTTTGAAGGTAGACCATTTAGCCAATGAGATAGAATTGCTTAAAATTAAAACTTCTCCTCTTGAGGAGAGGAAGGTCACTCCTATTAATGCTACTCAAGTGCAAATTAATGAAAATATTAGGATGATGGCTAAACTTAAAGAAAGATGGGCTAGAGAAAGGGAGGAAGAGGATAGAATTAAGAGCCTTCCTACCCACCACACTGTTGCTACTATCCAAGTTGTTGAGGATATCCAAACTCTTAGCACCCAATGTACTCCTGGTCCCATTGGACCTATTAATGGTGATGCTATGACTATAGAAACTACCAAACATGTGAACCTAAAGGACACCACTACCACTTTACTTGATGCTAGTGACCTTGATTTTGATAATTGCACTCTTACCAAAGTTATTGATTTCCTTCACAAGATGTCTAGAGATCCCCGCACTAGCACGCTTAACCTTGCCTTCACAGAGCATATCACTGATGCTCTCATCAAAGCTAGGGAGGAGAAACTTAGAGTAGAAGCCTCCATACCTACAAAGCTAGAAGATGGTTGGGATCCTATGATAAAAATTAAATTGAATGACTTCTCTTGCTATGCATTATGTGATGTTGGAGCTAGTACCTCTGTTATGCCCAAAAGAATATATGATATGCTTAAATTGAAACCTTATGATTCTTGTTCTTTTGGTGTTCGTCTCGTTGACTCTTCCATAAAGAAACCTTTGGGGAGGATCGACGATGTTCTTATCGTTGTCAATGATAATTATGTTCCCGTTGATTTTACTATTATGGATATTGAATGTGATCCTTCTTGTCCAATTATTTTGGGACGTCCTTTTTTGCGCACCGTTGGTGCTATCATTGACATGAAAGAGGGTAATATAAAATTTCAGTTTCCTCTCAAGAAAGGGATGGAACACTTCCCTCGAAAAAAGATCAAGTTACCTTTTGAGTCCGTTGTACGGGCTAGCTATTCTTTTACTCTTGATAAAACTTGATCTCTATGCATTATGCCTAGCTTAAAGGCATAAAAGAAAGCGCTTTTGGGAGGCAGCCCAATGAATAAATTTATTTTGTTTTTGTTGTGTCTTGATGTTGTTTACTACAGTAGCATCATCATTGTATCTTTGCTTTTCATATTTGTGCCAAGTATAGCCTCTGATTGCTAGAAAGTTCAAAAGTTGTGAGGTGCTGTCTAGGAAACAGATTCTGTCCTTGGATAGAAAAATCCGTATAAGATCACCAGATCATCTTTCTGGTCTGAATTTTTTCGACAGCGTTCTCTATATAATTGTCTTTCGTGCGTATGTTCTGAGTTTTTTGATTTGAGTTGCATAAGTTCCCCGAACAAATCAATTAATACCTGGTGTTCTGTTTTTCACAGATTCTGTCCTGTTTTGCTTTTCCTTCATTTTGCAAACCAAGAGCTTGATTTTTCTTTGCAAAAACCTTTTGGCAATCTTGAGAAACAGTAGACCTTCAAGAATATATTTATTTCCAGCAAGGTACAATTATTTTATTATGGGTACTAACCTCGCTAATCAGATTATGATGAGTTATGTATGAAGGGAGTTTTCAAGTGTGCGAGGGAAGATGATAAAAAGATTCAGGATTGCCAAGCGCTCAAGCTTGGGGATGCCCCCATGCACCCCCAAGAAATATTCAAGGAGACTCAAGCGTCTAAGCTTGGGGATGCCCCCGTGCATCCCCTTCTCCATCAACATTATCAGTTCGTCTTTCGTTCCACTATATTTTAATCACTTCATGTGTTATGTGCTATGCTTGGAGCGTCTTGCTTTTAGTTTTCTTTAGTTTTTCATAACGAGTCGGAACTCAGCGTTCTTTATGTGGGAGAGAAACACGCTTCACTTCTACCTAGAACATAACATAGTATTTTCATGACTATCTTTGTTGTGTGTGTTCTTTGTCTTTTAATAGCTACTATCATGCTCTGCTCTTAGTATTCATGCTTATCTTCTTAAAGAGCTTTTGTTTAGTTGGTTGCTTGAACTCTCTTTAATTACCATGCTCACCTTATTAAGAGAGTTTGCTTCCGTTGCATTGGTTAATATGTCTATGATAAAGATGCTACGTGCATAATG
The DNA here is from genome assembly GCA_902687465.1 of Secale cereale. Taxonomy (NCBI): domain Eukaryota; kingdom Viridiplantae; phylum Streptophyta; class Magnoliopsida; order Poales; family Poaceae; genus Secale; species Secale cereale. Next base: position 109,888,059 of record LR738712.1, on the reverse strand, counting down.
GCGCTTAGTAGTTCAGGTTTTCTTATGGTTAGTCTCAAATAGCTGGGGGATTCCCAATGTGTTATTGGAGTACCAACATGATTTGTTTGCCAATGATGTGGTATGGTTTAGTAATATCTTCCCTCAAGAATTTATTTTGATTGACTTGGCGTATGCTCACACATATTTGAGACTATAAAGAAAGTCTGTCAAGCCTTGATGATCTTTTGTTTCTGAGTAGCGATATAACTTCCATGCCTGATTCAATGTTGCTTTGTTGCTCTGCATGATTATGACCGTCATTGCTCTCTTAGTTGGTCGCTCCCAGTCTTTTGCTAACCTCCACCTGTACTAAGCGGACTGACTGCTTGTGCATCCACATCCTTTTAAACCAGTTATGCCATATGAGTCCACCATACCTACCTATATGTGGTATTTCTCCGCCACTCCAAGTAAATTTACATGTGCTACCTTTAAAACCTTCAGTTTTTGCAATACATAGCTCATGGGAAAGTAGCTTAAAAACTATTGTGGTAAAGAATATGTTGCTTATGTATCTTATTTTCTTATAAGTTGCTTGCTGAGCGGTAACCATGTTTCTGGGGACGCCATCAACTGTTACACTTTTGTTGAATATCATGTCAGTTGCTATGCATGTTCGTCATGTCTAAAGTAAGGGTGATTTGCCATGGGTTGAATGGTTTGAGTATGCATATTGTTAGAGAAGAACATTGGGCCGCCAACCAAAGCCATGTATCATGGTGGAAGTTTTAGCTTGGACATTAATCCTCAATCTCTTATGAGAATATGCTTAAGCATTAAAGAGGAGTCCATTATCTATTTTCTATGTTGTCCCGGTATGGATGTCCTCAAGTTGAGATCTATCAAAAACGAGAAATCAAATGCGATCTATCTCCTTGGACCTTTGTACAGGTGACATAAAGGTACCTCTTTGTGACACTTGGTTGAAACATATGTAATGCAATGACAATCCATGGAAATCCGAGCTAATTACGACAAGGTGCGAGCACTATTGGTATTCGATGCATGAGGCTTGCAACTTATAGGATGTCTTATGCATAACACATATGAAGTACTACTACCGTTGACAAAATTGTTTCTATGTTTTCAAAATAAAAAGCTCTAGCACATGAGTAATCCCTGCTTCCCTCTGCGGAGGGCCATTCTTTTACTTTTATGTTGAGTCTCCACCTTCTTTCTTCAAGCACCAACTACTGAGAGCATGATTGTCATTCTGAGTGTAATGTGCATTGTCCCAAAGTAGCATTGTCTTTTGCATGATTGTGATATCGTTTATTCTGAAATCATTGTATCTAGTCATCACTTAAACCTTGGAGGTGCCCCTGCATTTATGTTTTGCTTCACTAAAGGGGGCAAGCTAGATATCACTTTATCATATTTGCACATCATGTTCATTGCAAATCTATTTGATATTTCAGTATCATATTGTAAAACTTTCAGTCCTTTGTGATTTTCTCATGAGGCAACTTAATTACTATAGATTCATTGTCTCAATAAGCTTTTGTCATATGACTATGAAAAAGTCCTATATGGTTAATAGCATGTCACCACAGAAATTATTCTTGTTATCATTTACCTACTCGAGGACGAGCAGGAATTAAGCTTGGGGATGTTGATACGTCCAAAACGTATCTATAATTTCTGCTTGCTCCATGCCTCTTTTGGGTGATATTGCTATGATATTTATACACTTCCATACACTTTTGATCATATTTGGACTAACCTATTAACTCAGTGCACCCCAGTGCCAGTTTCTGTTTTCGGCTGTTTTTGTATTTCAGGTTTTCACGTTACGAGAACTGCCAGGAAAAATCCATAAAATTTATATAAAAAATCAGCGTTCCAGAAACTACCGTGCGCCCGAAGGACAGCCGGGGGGTCCACCAGGGCTCCAGGCGCCCTGGCGGCGCCCCTCCCCCCCCCCCCCCCC
>LR738712.1:109759282-109885951 GCA_902687465.1 Secale cereale | reverse complement strand
CAGGGCCGCGCCGGGGGGGGCGCCTGGGCCCCCCGAGGCTCCTCCGATGCCCCCCTTTGGCATATATTTAAAGCGTCTCCCGAAACCCTTGAGGGAGGAACTCTTTTCACGATCCCATCTCTGTTCCGCCGCCGCCGCCGCTTCCAAGATCGGGAGCACCAGGAGAACCCTTCCCGGCACCCTGCCGAAGGGGAGGATCACCACCGGGAGCCTCTCCACCACCATGGAAGCCTCCCGGATGAGTTGTGAGTAGTCTCCCTTGGACCATGAGTCCATGACCAGTAGCTATGTGATGTTCTCCTCCCGTTCTTGTGCTTCACTAATTAGTCCTCGTGAGCTGCCCTACATGATCGAGGCACATATGTAATCCTTATGTTGTTGCTATGATGAGTTTGCTGGGATCCGATGGATTATGAGATTATGTTCAGATTGTGCTTGAGTAATATATTTGATCTACCTCTTTTATATTTATGTTCGTAAGTAATTCTTGCATGTTCTCCGTTGTTATTTATTGCTTTGGCCAAGTAATAGGTAGTGACTCCAAGAGGGAACGTTATGCTTGATTGTGGGTTCATGCCCCTCGATGACTAGTTTGAGTGACAGAAACATGAGTCTAGGGGATGTGCTGTTGCCACAAGGGGGAAAACAACGGTGCTTGTGCCCGCGGGTGCAAGGATTGTTTACTTTACGCAAAGTTCTTTTAATGCAGTTGTCTGTTGCATTGAGTTTACACTATGGGTGGGACTCGCAACTTAATACCAGCGAGATGTTCTGGATAGATATCTCAAGGTGGATGATTAGTAGTAGATATTGATGGATTTCGGTCTACTTACTTTGGCGTACCGCCCATGCTTTGAACCTCAACCTTTCTTGCAATGTAGTCAGCATTGGTTTGCGCACATGGTCCTGTCAATTGCCCAGCTGTAATTCATTTACCTCACATAGTTGTTTTATCGTCTTTTGGGAGAGAGACATCACTAGTGAACATCATGAGACTCCGGTCCATATTACCATCATTGATCACATCCGCTATTTACTTTTCGCTTTTATTTACTATTGCAATTATATCTATCACTACTATCACTTGCGTTTAATCCTTTGTGAACTACAAGGCCGGAGGGATTGACAACCTCTCTGTACTCGTTGCGAGCGAAGTTATTTGTATCTGTGTGCAGGTCCATGTTGATTGCTAATATCTGGCGCCGTAGCAGTCGACACCTTCTTGTTGAACCTAGGAGTCTCTGGGGATTCGATCCTTGGTATCTTTGCCAAGGGAAAAACTTCCGCAACACTACATCTCACACCTTCCACTTGGGGTAACCAACGAGGGGCGAGAAGCCTAGCACCGTTTTATTCGCCCTTCTTCTTCCGTGTGTTTTACCGTTCGCTTGCCTCGTGTGTGTTTGACTTTATTGCGGTTTGTTGCTATCATGTCTGAGATGGGGGAGCATGTCGTTGAAAAGGGTAGTAACATTGAGGGCAACTTTCTGATCCTCCGGATGAAACTACCACTTTACATACTAAGAAGTTTCGGGTTGGTAGTGGTAATATTATTGGAAAAGGAGTTCTTCAAGACTTCTTTACTTGTGCCGGTGCTTTACCCACTATGGGTGGATCTATTCTTCATAGAACTAGTAGCCTTGCGGATGCCATATCTATGCTTGTAGTTGAAATTGAAAGACAATTTATCCATATGCATCCTTGCATTCAGAGAATTTTTCTGGAATTTTCCAATATTGAGCATTCTTCTGTTAAGCGCGCAGCTACTATCTTTTTGGCTCACGAGTTCAGATTCATAATGAAATAGGCCAAAGAAATCTTTACACATTATAGGGTGGACGCTGGTCGTCCTCCCATAGAAGCTATCTTGTTTAATCAAGAGGACATAATGCGTTTGCAATCTTTAGATCATGTTGCTTTTAATGAAAACCTTAGGAAAAAGGTTCCTACCGACATCTTGGTTGATAGAATCTCTGAATTGAATGCTGATTTTTCTATTCAATACAATGGGTTAGGATTTTCCCTTGAGCGAAGGCTCATGACCTTTAGCCAAAAGAATGCTTATAATGAGGAAATGGTTGTGCAATATGAAGGGCCAAAGGAGAAACCTATACCTCCTGAGCTTGATATGGGGGACTTTTGTCCTATTAAATTTAGCCCTTTTGATTGCTTTTGCTTGCCACAAAGAAAACTTGCTGCTGAACGTAGGGAGTATGAGATGAGTTTTCGCGATCTACCTTATCATTAAGGCAATACCTAGATCTATTCTTGTATCGTGCCTAGCTAGGGGCGTTAAACGATAGCGCTTGTTGGGAGGCAACCCAATTTTACTTTATTTGCTTTTGCTTCTGTTTAGGAATAAATATTTCATCTAGATTCTGTTTAGATGTGGTTTTGTGTTTTAATTAGTGTTTGTGCCAAGTAGAACCTTTGGGAAGACTCATGTGAAGTTTATGCGATCATGCTGTAAAAAACAAAAACTTTAGCGCTCACGAGATTAGCTATCATTTTTTACTGGAGAGCGCTTTTTAGTTGATTATTTTTGAAGATGATTAATAGATAAATTCCTCATGTCCACCAATTTATTTCAATGTTTTAGAGTTACAGAAGTATTCGAAAGTTACAGATTGCTACAGACTGTTCTCTTTTTGACAGATTCTATTTTTCGTGTGTTGTTTGCTTATTTTGATAAATCTATAAGTAGTATCGGGGGGTATGAATCATAGAGAAGTTGGAATACAGTAGGTTTAATGATACGTCTCCAACGTATCTATAACTTTTGATTGTTCCACGCTATTATTTATAAAGTCTTGGATGTTTAGTGGGCTTTATCATTCACTTTTTTATCATTTTTGGGACTAACATACTAACCCAAAGGCCCATTCCAGATTGCTGTTTTTTGCCTATTTCAGGGTTTTAAAGAAAAGGAATATCAAACGGAGTCCAAACGGAATGAAACCTTCGCGAGAGATATTTTTGGAGGAAACCATGCTCGGGAAACTTCTGGACCAAGTTAGGTGACGGAAGGCCTGCCCTCGAGGGTGGGGGGCGCGCCTCCTGCCTCGAGGTTGGCCCACACAGCCCCCGGTGCCCTCCTTCTTCCTATATATACCTACGTACCCCCAAAAACTCCATACGCAGAGAGAAAACCCTAATTCCACCGCCGTAGCTTCTGTTCCCGTGGAGATCCCATCTTGGAGCCTGTTACGGGAGGGGGATCCATCACGGAGGCCTTCATCATCATCATCATCACCCTCACCATGAGTTGTGAGTAGTTTACCACAGACCTTTGGGTCCATAGCTAGTATCTAGATGGCTTCTTCTCTCTCTCTCTGGATCTCAATACAAAGTTCTCCTTGGTCTTCGAGGAGATCTATTCGATGTAATCTCTTTTAGCGGTGTGTTTGTCGAAATCCGATGAATTGTGAGTTTATGATCAAGGTTATCTATGAAAGATATTTGGCTCTTCTCTAAACTTTTTATGTGTGCTCATAATGTCCTTGCATGTCTCTTCGAATTATTGGTTTGGTTTGGCCTACTAGATCTATAGTTCTTGCAATGGGAGAAGTGTTTGGCTTTGGGTTCAATCTTGCGGTGTCCTTTCCCAGTGGCAGTAGGGGAAACAAGGCACATATTGTATTGTTGCCATCAAGGATAAAAAGATGGGGTTTTCCTCACATTTCTTGAGTTCATCCTTCTACATCATGTCATTTTTCTTAAAGCGTTACTCTGTTCGTATGAACTCAATACACTAGATGCATGCTGGATAGCGGTCGATGTGTGGAGTAATAGTAGTAGATGCAGAATCATTTCGGTCTACTTGTCTCGTACGTGATGCCTATATACAATGATCATGCCTAGATAGTCTCATAATTATTCGCTTTTCTATCAATTGCTCGACAGTAATTTGTTTACCCACCGTAGAATACCATTATCATGAGAGAAGCCACTAAAGAAAACTATGGCCCCCGGGTCTATTCTCAACATATCAATCTACATCTACTTTACTTTTCTTGATTTTATTTGCTATTTTATTAAACCAAAAATATAACTATCATCTCTATCAGATCTCACTCTCGTAAGTGACCGTAAAGGGATTGACAACCCCTTATCGCGTTGGCTGCGAAGTTCTTATCCGTTTGTGCAGGTGCGAGGGACTGGCGCGTGGTCTCCTACTGGATTGATACCTTGGTTCTCAAAAACTGAGGGAAATACTTTCGCTACTGTGCTGCATCTCCCTTTCCTCTTCAAGGGAATACAACGCAAGCTCAAGAGGTAGCAAGAAGAACTTCTGGCGCCGTTGCCGGGGAGGCTTACGCAAAAGTCATATACCAAGTACCTATCACAAACCCTTATCCTTCGGATTACATATATTTGCCTCTCGTTTTCCTCTCCCCCACTTCACCCTTGCCGTTTTATTCGCCCTTCTTCCGTCGTGTGTTTATCGTTCGCTTGCCTCTTGTTTGCTTTCGTGTGCTGCTTGCTTGCTTCTCATCATGTCTAGCACACCTATCATTATCACCACTCCCGAGAGTGAGGTCCTCAACTTTAAACAAAGGGAGGAAGAAAACTTAAAAGATTCCTAGTATAGAATTTGCAATCCTCAAAATAGATCTAATAGGAAGCTTTCTACTTCCGTGCTTCTTCGCAATTTTTATATTGGCATAACCCCTTGGAATAGGCTTGTTCTTGATACCGTTACCGGAGGAAATTTCTTGGGGAATCATACCCTTAATTCTTATAATGTCTTAATAGACTTATTTGGGCAGCCTTCCACCCAGGAAGAGACTCAAGTTTTTGAGAAAATATGTGAAGTAACAAAAATACTACAAAAGTCTCTTGAACCACTTAAGAATGTTAGTGGAAATATCCACTGTATGAATATGTTGATTACCCTTTGTAATAAACGGTTGGATGCTTTAGATCTAAAGATCTCCGAATATGAAGGGAAACGTAAGGAACCTCCCAAATTCGAGCTTGACACCATTAAAAGGGTGAAGATCAAAGATGGCAATACCTAGATCTATCTTGTATCGTGCCTAGCTAGGGGCGTGAAATGATAGCGCTTGTTGGGAGGCAACCCAATTTTATGTTTTTTGTTTTTATTGCTGTTAGGGAATAAATATTGCTTCTAGCCTCTGATTAGATGTGGTTTCATGTTTTGTTTAGTGTTTGTGCCAAGTAGAACCTTTGGTAAAACTTGTGTGAAGTTTATTTGATCTCGCAGTGAAAAACAGAATCGTTAGCGCTCGCTAAAGTAGTCTTCAGATTTTACTGGAGCGTGCTTTTTAGTTGATTCTTTTTGCTGCTGATTGGTAGACAAATTGTGCAAATTTACCAATTTATTTTGAATTGTTTGGAGTTCCAGAAGTAGGCGAAAACTGTAGATTACTACAGACTGTTCTGTTTTTGACAGATTCAGTTTTTCGTGTGTTGTTTGCTTATTCCGATGCATCTATGAGTAATATTGGAGGATATGAATCATAGAGAACTTGGAGTACAGTAGGTTTAACACCAATATAAACAAAAAATGAATTCCTTGCTGTACCTTTCAGTAGTGGTTTGCTTTCTCTTACTAACGGAGCTCACGAGAATTTTTGTCTAAGTTTTGTGTTGTGAAGTTTTCAAGTTTTGAGTATTGCTTTGATGGACTATGGAACAAGGAGTAGCAAAGGCCTAAGCTTGGGGATGCCCATGGCACCCCAAGTAAAATTAAGATAATCAAAAGCCTAAGCTTTGAGATGCCCTGGGAAGGCATCCCCTCTTTCGTCTTCATCAATCGGTAACTATACTTGGAGCTATATTTTTATTCGCAATATGCTATGCGCTTGTATAATTTGAGTCTTTGCTTCTTAGTTTGCCAAAATAATCCTTGCTGGACAAACCTATTTGAGAGAGTTAAATATGGCCTAGAAATTATTAGAACACTCTATGTGCTTCACTTATATCTTTTGAGTTGAATAGTTTTGCTCTAGTGCTTCACTTATATCTTTTAGAGCACGGAGGTGGTAATATTTTGTAGAAATTGTTGAACTCTCATGTTTCACTTATATCTATTTGAGAGTCCATTAAAACAGCATGGTAATGTGTTTAGGCTAAGGAAACTAGTCTTCACATGATAAACATCCAATGTCAATGTAGTAAAATTTTCACACCAAGTGCATTGAATAGAATGAGATGTTGGATGCTTGATAATTGTTTTGAGACATGAGGATAGTGATATTAGAGTCATGCTAGTGGAGTTATTATGAAATTGAGAAATACTTGTGTTAAGGTTAGTGATTCCCGTATCATGCACGTATGGTGAACCGCTATGTGACGAAGTTAGAGCATGAGGTATTTGTAGAGTGCCAACCTTTGTGTGGAGGTCGGGGGCGCGCGATGGTTAACTCCTACCAACCTCCCCCCTAGGAGCATGCGTTGATTGCTTTGTTTTTGATGACTCGTAGATTTTTTCAAAAAGTACATGAGTTCTTATGACTAATGTTGAGTCCATGGATTATACGCACTCTCACCCTTCCACCATTGCTAGCCTCTCTTGTACCACGCAACTTTCGCCGGTACCATAAACCCACTATATATCCTTCCTCAAAACAGCCACCATATTGTTCCTCAAAACAGCCACAATACCTACCTATTATGGCATTTCCATAGCCATTCCGAGATATATTGCCATGCAACTTTCCACCGTTTCGTTCATATGACACGCATCATATTGTCATAGTGCCATGCATGATCATGTAGTTGACATCATAGTTGTGGCAAAGCCACCATGCATAATTTTTCATATATGTCGCTCTTGATTCATTGCTTATGCCGGTACACCGCCGGAGGCATTCATGTAGAGTCATACTTGTTGTAGTATCGAGTTGTAATTTCGAGTTGTAACAAAAAGTGTGATGATCATCATTATTAGAGCATTGTCCCGTGTGAGGAAAGGCCAATAAAAAAGAGAAGGCCCAAAAAAATATAGAGAGGGGCTAATAAAAAAAAAGAGAAAAGCCCCTCAAAAAAATGATGAGAGAAAAGAGAAGGGACAATTACTACTATCTTTTTCCACACTTGTGCTTCAAAGTAGCACCATGATCTTCATTGTAGAGAGTCTCATGATTAGTCACTTTAATATACTAGTGGGAATTTTCATTATAGAACTTGGCTTGTATATTCTAACAATGGGCTTCCTCAAATGCCCTAGGTCTTCGTGAGCAAGCAAGTTGGATGCACACCCACTAGTTTCTTTTGTTGAGCTTTCATTCATATTTAGCTCTAGTGCATCCGTTGCATGGCAATCCCTACTCACTCACATTGATATATATTAATGGGCTTCTCCATAGCCCGTTGATACGCCTAGTCGATGTGAGACTATCTTCCTCCTTTTTGTCTTCCCCACAACCACCTCTATTCCACCCATAGTGCTATATCTATGGCTCACGCTCATGTATTGCGTGAAAGTTGAAAGGTTTGAAAAAAATAGAGTATGAAAACAAATGCTTGGCTGAAATCGGGGTTGTGCATGATATGAATATTTTGTGTGATGAAGAGGGAGCATAGCCAGACCATATGATTTTGTAGGGATAACTTTCTTTAGCCATGGTATTTTGAGAAGACATGATTGCTTTGTTAGTATTACTTGAAGTATTGTTATTTCTTATGTCAATATAGACTTTTATCTTGAATCATTCATATCTGAACATTCATGCCACAATTAAGAGAATTACATTGAAAAACTATATTGGTTAGCATTCCACATCAAAAAATCTTTCTTTATCATTTACCTACTCGAGGACGAGCAGGAATTAAGCTTGGGGATGCTTGATACGTCTCCAACGTATCTATAATTTTTTATTGTTCCATGCTATTATTTATGAAGTCTTGGATGTTTAATGGGCTTTACCATTCACTTTTATATCATTTTTGGGACTAACCTACTAACCCCAAGGCCCAGTCCAGATTGCAGTTTTTTGCCTATTTCAGGGTTTTGTAGAAAAGGAAAATCAAACGGAGTCCAAACGGAATGAAACCTTCACGAGAGATATTTTTGGAGGAAATCACGCTCGGGAAACTTCAGGACCAAGTCAAGGGACGGAAGGCCTACCCTCGAGGGTGGGGGGCGCGCCCCCCTTCCTAGGGCGCGCCCCCTGCCGCGAGGATGGCCCACATGGCCCTCGGTGCCCTCCTTATTCCTATATATACCTACGTACCCCAGAAACTCCATACACAGAGAGAAAACCCTAATTCCATCGCTGTAGCTTCTGTTCCCGTGGAGATCCCATCTTGGAGCCTGTTCCGGGAGGGGGATCCATCACAGAGGCCTTCATCATCATCATCATCGCCCTCACCATGAGTTGTGAGTAGTTTACCACAGACCTTCGGGTCCATAGCTAGTATCTAGATGGCTTCTTCTCTGTCTGGATCTCAATACAAAGTTCTCCTCGGTCTTCGAGGAGATCTATTCGATGTATCTCTTTTTGCGGTGTGTTTGTTGAGATCCGATGAATTGTGAGTTTATGATCAAGGTTATCTATGAAAGATATTTGGTTCTTCTCTGAACTTTTTATGTGTGCTCATAATATCCTTGCAAGTCTCTTCGAATTATTGGTTTGGTTTGGCCTGCTAGATCTATAGTTCTTGCAATGGGAGAAGTGCTTGGCTTTGGGTTCAATCTTGCAGTGTCCTTTCCCAGTGACAGTAGGGGCAGCAAGGCACGTATTGTATTGTTGCCATCGAGGATAAAAAGATGGGGTTTTCATCATATTGCTTGAGTTTATCCCTCTACATCATGTCATCTTTCTTAAAGCGTTACTCTGTTCGTACGAACTCAATACACTAGATGCATGCTGGATAGCGGTCGATGTGTGGAGTAATAGTAGTAGATGCAGAATCGTTTCGGTCTACTTGTCTCGTGCGTGATGCCTATATACAATGATCATGCCTAGATAGTCTCATAATTATTCGCTTTTCAATCAATTTCTCGACAGTAATTTGTTTACCCGACGTAGAATACCGCTATCATGAGAGAAGCCACTAGAGAAAACTATGCCCCCCGGGTCTATTCTCAACATATCAATCTACATCTACTTTACTTTTCTTGCTTTTATTTGTTGTTTTATTAAACCAAAAATACCAAAAATATAACTATCATCTCTATCAGATCTCACTCTCGTAAGTGCCCGTAAAGGGATTGATAACCGCTTATCGCGTTGGCTGCGAAGTTCTTATTTGTTTGTGCAGGTGCGAGGGACTGGCGCGTGGTCTCCTACTGAATTGATACCTTGGTTCTCAAAAATTGAGGGAAATACTTACGCTACTGTGCTGCATCTCCCTTTCCTCTTCAAGGGAATAAAATTCAAGCTCAAGAGGTAGCATTTAACACCAATAATGAGTTCATTATAGTACCTTTGAGTGGTGGTTTGTTTTCTTATACTGATGGAGCTCACGAGATTTTTGGCTAAGTTTTGTGTTATGAAGTTTTCAAGTTTTGAGTAAGGATTTGATGGACTATGGAACAAAGAGTGGCAAGAGCCTAAGCTTGGGAATGCCCAAGGCACCCCAAGGTAAAATTCAAGGACAACCAAAACCCTAAGCTTGGGGATGCCCAGGGAAGGCATCCCCTCTTTCGTCTTCGTCTATCGGTAACTTTACTTGAGACTATATTTTTATTCACCACATGATATGTGTTTTGCTTGGAGCGTCATGTATGATTTGAGTCTTTGCTTTTTAGTTTGCCACAATCATCCTTGCTGGACACTTGCTACTTCTCGAGCTTGCGTTGTATTCCCTCGAAGAGGAAAGGGTGATGCAGCACAGTAGTGTAAGTATTTCCCTCAGTTTTTGAGAACCAAGGTATCAATCCAGTAGGAGACCACGCGTGAGTCCCTTGCACCTGCACAAACAAATAAGAACTTCGCAGCCAACGCGATAAGGGGTTGTCAATCCCTTTACGGTCACTTACGAAAGTGAGATCTGATAGATATGATAGTTTGATATTTTTGGTATTTTTGGATATAAGAACAGAAAGTAAAAGCGGAAAAGTAAAGTAGATTGTTGACTGATATGTTGAGAATAGACCCGGGGGCCATAGGTTTCTCTAGTGGCTTCTCTCATGATAGCAGAATTCTACGGTGGGTAAACAAATTATTGTCGAGCAATTGATAGAAAAGCAAATACTTATGAGACTATCTAGGCATGATCATTATATATAGGCATCACGTCTGAAACAAGTAGACCGAAACGATTCTGCATCTACTACTATTCCTCTACACATCTACCGCTATCTAGCATGCATCTAGAGTATTAAGTTCATAAGAACAGAGTAACGCCTTAAGAAGGATGACATGATGTAGAGGGATAAACTCAAACAATATGATATAAACCCCATCTCTTTATCCTCGATGGTAACAATACAATAAGTGCCTTGCTTCCCCTACTGTCACTCGGAAAGGACACCGTAAGATTGAACCCAAAGCCAAGCACTTCTCCCATTGCAAGAACTACAGATCTAGTAGGCAAACCAAACCAATAATTTGAAGAGATTTGCAAGGATATTATAATCATACATAAAGAGTTCAGAAAAAAACCAAATATTTCTCATAGATAATCTTGATCATAAACCCAGAATTCATCGGATCTCAACAAACACACCGCAAAAGAGATTACATCGAATAGATCTCCTCGAAGACCGAGGAGAACTTTGGTATTGAGATCCAAAGAGAGAGAAGAAGCCATCTAGATACTAGCTATGGACCCGAAGGTCTGTGGTAAACTACTCACAACTCATGATGAGGCGATGATGATGATGTAGAAGCACTCTGTGGTACATCCCCCCCTCCGGCGGAGCTCCGGAACAGGCCCCAAGATGGGATCTCACAGGAACAGAAGGTTGCGGCGGTGGAACTAGGGTTTTCTCTGTTTTTCTGATGGTTTCGGGGTACGTAGGTATATATAGGAGGAAGGAGGGCACCAAGGGCCAAACGTGGGGCCCACGAGGCAGGGAGGCGCGCCGCCCACCCTCGTGGACGCTATGTGTGCCCTACTCCATGGTTCTCAAGTCTCCTGTGCGTATTTTGCTCCAAAAATATATCTCCCGAAGTTTCATTCTGTTTGGACTCCGTTTGATATTCCTTTTCTGTAAAACCCTGAAATAGGCAAAAAAACAGTAATCTCGACTGGGCCTTTGGGTTAATAGGTTAGTCCCAAAAATAATATAAAAGTGTATAACAAAGCCCATTAAACATCCAAAACATCATAAATAATAGCACGGAACAATAAAAAATTATAGATACGTTGGAGACGTATCAAGCATCACCAAGCTTAATTCCTGCTCGTCCTCGAGTAGGTAAATGATAAAAACAGAATTTTTGATGTGAATGCTAACCAACATAGTTTTCTATGTAATTCTCTTAATTGTGGCATGAATGTTCAGATCTGAAATATTCAAGACAAAAGTCTATATTGACATAAGAAATAATAATACTTCAAGCATACTAACAAAGCAATCATGTCTTCTCAAAATACTATGGCTAAAGAAAGTTATCCCTACAAAATTATATAGTCTGGCTATGCTCCCTCTTCATCACACAAAATATTCATATCATGCACAACCCCGGTTTCAGCCAAGCACTTGTTTTCATAGTCAATTTTTTCAAACCTTTCAACTTTCACGCAATACATGAATAGAGTGGTGGTTGTGGAGAAAAAAAAAGGAGGGAGATAGTCTCACATCGACTAGGCGTATCAACGGGCTATGGAGATGCCCATCAATAGATATCAATGTGAGTGAGTAGGGATTGCCATGCAACGGATGCACTAGTGCTAGAAATGTATGAAAGCTCAACAAAAGAAACTAAGTGGGTGTGCATCCAACTTGCTTGCTCACAAAGACCTAGGGCATTTGAGGAAGCCCATCGTTGGAATCTACAAGCCAAGTTCTATAATGAAAATTCCCACTAGTATATGAAAGTGACTAAACATGAGACTCTCTATCATGAAGAACATGGTGCTACTTTGAAGCACAAATGTGGAAAAAGATAGTAGCAATTGTCCCTTTTTCTTTTCTTTTTTTCTTTTTCTTTTTCTTTTTTTCTTTCTTCTTTTTTCTTTTTCTTTTTCTTTTTCTTTTTTTAAGGGGCCTTTTCTTTTTTCGGCCTTTCCTCACTTGGGACAATGCTCTAATAATGATGATCATCACACCTATATTGATTTACAACTCGATATTACAACTCGATACTAGAACAAAGTATGACCCTATATGAATGCCTCCGGCGGTGTACCGGGATGTGCAATAAATCAAGAGTGACATGTATGAAAAATTATGCATGGTGGCTTTGCCATAAATACGCTGTCAACTACATGATCATGCATGGCAATATGACAATATGAAGCGTGTCATATGAACGGAACGGTGGAAAGTTGCATGGCAATATATCTCAGAATGGCTATGGAAATGCCATGATAGGTAGGTATGGTGGCTGTTTTGAGGAAGATATATGGTGGCTGTTTTGAGGAAGCTATATAGTGGGTGTATGGTACCGGCGAAAGTTGCGCGGTACAAGAGAGGCTGGGAATGGTGGAAGGGTGAGAGTGTGTAATATCCATGGACTCAACATTGGTCATAAGAACTCATATACTTATTGCAAAAATTTACGAGTCATCAAAACAAAGAAATCAACACATGCTCCTAGGGTGAGGTTGGTAGGAGTTAACCATCGCGCACGCCCCAGACCTCCACACAAAGGATGACACTCTATAAATACCTCATGCTCTAACTTCGTCACATAGCGGTTCACCATACGTACATGCTACGGGAATCACTAACTTTAACACAAGTATTTCTCAATTTCATAATAACTCCACTAGCAAGACTCTAATATCACTATCCTCATATCTCAAAACAATTATCAAGCATCCAACTTCTCATCATATTCAATGCACTTAGTATGAAAGTTTTTACTACATTGATCTTGGATGCCTATCATGTGAAGGCTAGTTTTATAGCCAAAGCACATTACCATGCTGTTTTAATAGACTCTCAAAAGAATATAAGTGAAGCATGATAGATCAACAATTTCTACAAAATAAAATTACCACAGTGCTCTAAAAGATATATGTGAAGCACTAGAGCAAAAACTATTCAACTCAAAAGATATAAGTGAAGCACATGGAGTGTTCTAACAATTCCTAGGCCATATTTATCTCTCTCGAAAAGGTGTGTACAGCAAGGATAATTGTGGCAAACTAACAAGCAAAGACTCAAATTATACATGACGCTCCAAGTAAAACACATATCATGTGGTGAATAAAAATATAGCTCCGAGTATAGTTACCGATAGATGAAGACGAAAGAGGGGTTGCCTTCACGGGGCATCCCCAAGCTTAGGCTCTTGGTTGTCCTTGAATTTTACCTTGGGGTGCCTTGGGCATCCCCAATCTTAGGCTCTTGCCACTCTTTGTTCCATAGTCCATCAAAGCAATACTCAAAACTTGAAAACTTCACAACACAAAACTTAGACAAAAATCTCGTGAGCTCCGTTAATATAAGAAAACAAACAACTATTCAAAGGTATTGTAATGAACTCATTCTTTGTTTATATTGGTGTTAAACCTACTGTGTTCCAACTTCTCTATGATTCATACTCCCCAATACTACTCATAGATTCATCAAAATAAGCAAACAACACACAAAAACAGAATCTGTCAAAAACAGAACAGTCTATAGTAATCTGTAACTTTCGCATACTTCTGTAACTCCAAAAAAAATTTAAATAAATTGGTAAACGTGAGGAATTTGTCTATTAATCATCTGCAAAAAGAATCAACTAAATAGCACACTCTAGTAAAATCTGGTGACCATTCTAGCGAGCGCTAACGATTCTGTTTTTCACAGCAAGATCATATAAACTTCACACAAGTCTTCCCAAAGGTTCTACTTGGCACAAACACTAAATAATGCACAAAACCACATATAAACAGAATCTAGATGCGATATTTATTCCTAAATAGAAGCAAAAACAAAAAAATATAAAATTGGGTTGCCTCCCAACAAGTGCTATCGTTTAACGCCCCTAGCTAGGCATTGATAATTCAATGATGCTCACATGAAAGACAAGAATTGAAGCACAAAGAGAGCATCATAAAACATGTGACAAACACATCAAAGTCTAACATACTTCCTATGCATAGGCATCTTATAAGAAAAAAATATTAAGCCAAGCAAAAACTAGCATATGCAAGGAAGAAGACAGAAACAAGATCAATCTCAACATGAAGAGAGGTAATTTAGTAACATGAAGATTTCTACAACCATATTTTCCTCTCTCATAATAGTTGCATGTAGGATCATAAGAAAATTCAACAATATAGCTATCACATAACATATTCTCAACACGATCCACATGCATGCGAAGTTGACACTCTTCCAAAATAGTGGGATCAACATTAACTAAAGTCATGACCTTTCCAAACCCACTTTTATCAAAAATTTCATAAGATTGAACATTCTCCAAATATGTGGGATCTAAAGTTGACATTCTTCCAAACCCACTTTCAGTATTATTGCAATCATTATTATCAATCTCATATTCATCATGGGGCTTAAATAAATTTCCAAGATCATAAGAAGAATCACCCCAATCATGATCATTGCAACAAGTAGTGGACATAGCAATACTAGCATCCCCAAGCTGAGGGTTTTGCATATCATTAACACAATTTACATTAATAGAATTTACAATAGTATCATTGCAGTCATTTTTTCATCGAAGGAACTATCCTGAATCACTTTCAACAATTCCTCACAATTTTCAGATTCATGAATTTCAAGCAAAACCCCATAAAGATAATCTAGTGCACGCAGCTCACTAGCAATTGGTTCATCATAATTGGATCTCTTAAAGAGATTAGCAAGTGGATGAGGATCCATAATTTACAAAGCGAAGATGCAAGCTAATAGAGGGCACATAGCAACATAAGTAAACAAGAGGCAAGCGAACGGTAAACACACGACAAAAATAAGGGCAAATCAAACGGCAAGGGTGAAGTGGGGGAGAGGAAAACTAGAGGCAAATAAATGTAATGCGAAGGATAAGGGTTTGTGATAGGTACTTGGTATATGAATTTTGTGTAAGCCTCCCCGGCAACGGCGCCAGAAATTCTTCTTGCTACTTCTCGAGCTTGCGTTGTATTCCCTCAAAGAGGAAATGGTGATGCAGCACAGTAGCATAAGTATTTCCCTCAGTTTTTGAGAACCAAGGTATCAATTCAGTAGGAGACCACACGTGAGTCCCTCGCACCTGCACAAACAAATAAGAACTTCGCAGCCAACGCGATAAGGGGTTGTCAATCCCTTTACGGTCACTTACGAAAGTGAGATCTGATAGATATGATAGTTTGATATTTTTGGTATTTTTGGATATAAGAACAGAAAGTAAAAGCGGAAAAGTAAAGTAGATTGTAGATTGATATGTTGAGAATAGACCCGGGGGCCATAGGTTTCTCTAGTGGCTTCTCTCAAGATAGCAGAATTCTACGGCGGGTAAACAAATTACTGTCGAGCAACTGATAGAAAAGCGAATACTTATGAGACTATCTAGGCATGATCACTATATATAGGCATCACATCCGAAACAAGTAGACCGAAATGATTCTGCATCTACTACTATTACTCCACACATCGACCGCTATTCAGCATGCATCTAGAGTATTAAGTTCATAAGAATAGAGTAACGCCTTAAGCAAGATGACATGATGTAGAGGGATAAACTCAAACAATATGATATAAACCCCATCTTTTTATCCTCGATGGCAACAATACAATACGTGCCTTGCTGCCCCTACTGTCACTGGAAAAGGACACCGCAAGATTGAACCCAAAGCCAAGCACTTCTCCACATGCAAGAACTATAGATCTAGTAGGCCAAACCAAACAAA
The DNA here is from genome assembly GCA_902687465.1 of Secale cereale. Classification (NCBI taxonomy): domain Eukaryota; kingdom Viridiplantae; phylum Streptophyta; class Magnoliopsida; order Poales; family Poaceae; genus Secale; species Secale cereale. The sequence goes on along the minus strand of LR738712.1, from coordinate 109,870,027 downwards.
TAATTCGAAGAGACTTGCAAGGATATTATAATCATACATAAAGAGTTCAGAAAAGAACCAAATATTTCTCATAGATAATCTTGATCATAAACCCACAATTCATCGGATCTCAACAAACACACCGCAAAAACAGTTTACATCGAATAGATCTCCTCGAAGACCGAGGAGAACTTGGTATTGAGATCCAAAGAGAGAGAAGAAGCCATCTAGATACTAGCTATGGACCCGAAGGTCTGTGGTAAACTACTCAGAACTCATGGTGAGGCGATGATGATGATGATGTAGAAGCACTCCGTGGTAGATCCCCCCTCCGGCGGAAGCTCCGGAACAGGCCCCAAGATGGGATATCACGGGAACAGAAGGTTGCAGTGTTGGAACTAGGGTTTTCTCTGTTGTTCTAATGGTTTCTGGGTACGTAGGTATATGTATGGTGGCTAAGCATGTGTATGGTGGCTAACTTACGAGTACCAGAATAAGATGAGCATCTACGCAAACGGTCGCAAACTAGTAGTGATCGCTAAAGATCCTGAACTACCTACGAGTCAAACATAACTCCACTGTGTTCGCTTCTCAAAGTGAAAAGAGACGGTCACGGTTACTCATGCGGTTCGTGTGTTTTACTTCGGATCCTCTGTCAAGTTTTCTACAACCGGACATTAACAAATTCCAATCTGCCACATAACCGCGGGCACGGCTTTCGAAAGATCATAACCCTACAGGGGTGTCCCAACTTAGCCCATAACAAGATCTCACGATCAGCAGAGGTAAAAATAATAATACCCCTTATCATAGGGACAACCCGATCAGACTCGGAATCCCGGTGCACAAGACATTTCGACAATGGTAAAACAAGTCCAGCAAGACCTCTCGGCATGCCGACACCTTGATAGTAGCTGCGCGTATCTCGTCTCAAGCCACGTCCGGATAGGTCAGCCTACAGATAAATACCAGACCTCGAGTTTCCCCGTGGTGGCCCTGCAGTCCGCCCGCTTGGGACCAACACCATCAGCACTGCCCCCCTGTATGTAGAAGAATCTTCGGGTAGCGCTAACTCCCTATGCAATTTAATTAATTAAGTTTTATTATGTTGCAAATTAAAACCAATGTTGGGCCTTGCTGGAGGAGTTTTATTCAAAGACGAACTGTCAAGGGGTCCCCATATACCCAACCATGTTAGGAACGCAAAATCATGGAACATAACGTCGGTCTATCAGTTCTTAAGGCGACATGAGTGGAACAAAACACCGAGCAAAAGTCCAAGCCTTCCACCCATTGCCAAGTATATATGTGTGTTAATAATAATAATAGATATTGTGATATTCCAACAACCAAGATCCAACATGGAGCAATCTTCATCTTCACCTGCAACTAACAACGCTATAAGAGGGGCTGAGCGAGCGGGTAACATAGCCAAACAATGGTTTGCTGGGAAGGTGTCAAAGGTTAGCGGTTTCATGGCGACAAGGAGAGAGGCTGACAATAAATGATGGGTAGCGTGACATATAACGATAGCATCGAGACAACTAGCATGGCAATTGTAGTACAGGTATCCAAGGTGACGGTCATCTTGCCTGAGATCCCGCAAGGAAGAAGAATAAGTCCATGAAGTAGACGAAGAAGAAGCCGCGAAGACAAACCGAGTGTAGACGAACGAATCCTCACGATCGCAACGAAACAAGCACTAACAAGAAGAAGTAAGCAACACGGTAAACACACAACACATACCAAGACAAGATGCTCAACCAAGTATGATGCAAGACAAGTCTATATGATGCAAAACATGTCAAGGGATGATGCATACAAGAACAACACCATCCAACAAGTTTAAATGAGGCCGGAAACAACATATAACAATTCTGGTAAGTCCTCATATGCTATTTTCGAAATTGGTCCAGATCTGAACAAACCTTAAGATAAAGTTGTTAAACAGCAAGTTAACATGCACCATGATGATCTACTCGAAATTCTAGTCAAGTTACATATGAAGTTTTTTTAATTCGGAGCTACGGTCTAGAAGATATGAGCAAAACAAGACAAGCATGGAAAATATGCAAGATGCATCCAAACAACAAGCAAACACACTCCAAGCATGTAAAAAACATGATATTATGCATGTACAGGCAAAAACACACAAGTTTCATATAGCACACGCTCAAAACGGAGCAACGGTTCAACACATACACACGAAACAAGATATAACAACAAGATGTCCAAAAACAGCAACATAGCACTTAGTTGACATCAAAACAACATGATACAAGAACATTTCATGGCAACAAAGGGCATGGCAAGCATGTACATGTCAAGCACTACAAGCATGACCTCTAAGCTACTACCAAACACCACTAGAACATGCTCGAAACATCATGGCAAGATTGCAAAAGATAACAGTTTCACAGACTTAGTGAAAATAAACTAGACATGGCAGCAACAATGATAAGTAGGCATGTTTGCAAGCTTGTGCAACTCATTTCATAGCATATCATGGTATGTGAATATAACCACCAGCAAGAGGACGTGTTTATGAAGCTACTCAAGGCAAGAACATGATCATAGGATGCATAGAGCACTAGCAATTCACATGGTAAAACTGAACTTACTGATAACAGACTGACAGAAACATTTTATTGCAACTTGAGAGCATGAAAACAACAAGTTACAACAGGCCATACATGCAAACAAGGGCATGGATGGATAGAGCACAACATGGACTTCAAGACATGATCATTGGACATCCCAAAACATTCATGGATTTGAGTTGGGCATCAAGCAAACATGGCATCAGGATATAACAGTTTCAGACTTAGCAGTTTTCAACAAGTGTAAGAAAATAACGACAGCGAGTAGACCACTTTACAAGCTTGTTGCAAACACCACAAGACATATCATGAAAAATGGATTGCACCACAGCAAAGATGGCATGATTGTGCTTCTAAAACGTATTGACATGTAGCTCAAACAAACATCACACATAAAGATATGAAAAAGACAAATGAGCATCTCATAAAAAGTTTCAGCACTTAACAGCCACATGCACTTTTGCAACGAAGATAAACATGGAAATATGGCACCTAACATGAATGCTACAACAACCATCATGTAGAGCATTTCACAATGAATATTTTGACATATCATACACTCCATTTGGACCAACATGCACAAAGATGTGACTTCTCAAACATGCTAACATAATAACAGTTATCAGCAGTTTATATCATATAGCACTTTTGCAACGATGATTAGGGCATCAAGATGAACTCAAACAAGCATACCACAGTACAACAATATGAAGAGCATCACGAGACGAACATTTTGACATATTAAACACTCAATTTGGGTCACCATGCAAAAAGTTATCATCATCACAAGCATGCAACATAATGCTGACAATTAGGGACTTAGTCATTTTTCACGAAAAAAAACACACGAGCGCGAAATAGCTAAAAAGTGTTCGGGGCGGAGTTTAAGTGGGCTCGCTCACCATGGGCTTGGCCCAGTTGGTGGAGAAGTGGTTGGGCCGATGGAGGCTGCAGCGGGCCACTAGAGCTGGGCCGGCTCGAGGAGGCCCACCAGGGCGCTGGCGGAGGCATCGTCCTCCTCCTCGATCCCATCTGGATCGAGGGAGGCAGGACGGCGGCGGCTTGCGGACGTCGACGCCAGCGGGCGGGGACGGGGCGCCGGCGGCGGGAACGGGACAAGACCGGCGGGGATCTTCCGGATCTGGCTGGCGATGGTTGGTGGGCTCGCCGGAGGAGCTTGAGCGGGCGGAGGCGGCGAACCGACGACGCTGGGGAGGAGCAAGGCGGCGGGCTGGACGGAGGAGGAGCAGGAGCTCCGGGCGGCGAGCTCGAGGCGACTCGGGCCTGGCGCGTGCGCGGCTATCGGCAGCGATTCGGGCCCGCGCGGGCCCCCGATGGGCTCCGCGGGCCGCGGCGGCGGGGAGGAGAGAGGAGGTCGGCGGGGACACGTGGTGAGCTGTGCGTGGAGGAGGGCGGCGGTGGATTGGCCGGAGCAGCGTGGAGGCTGGACATGTCCGGCGCGGACGGACATGTCCGGCGGCGCGAGGGAGCGGGGCTAGGGTTTTCATCTGCGAAAATTACGGGGGGAGACACATATATATAGGTAGAGGGAGCTAGGAGTGTCCAAATGAGGTGCGGTTTTCGGCCATGAGATCACGATCCAACGACCGAGAGCATGGAGGTGGTTGGAATGGGCTAGCGGACTGTTGAGGAGGGGTTGTGGGGAGAGAAGAGAAGAGGCCCGCGGGGTTTTTGGAGACCGAAAACGTCCGACGAATTAACCGGCAACGGTGCCGCTATACTTATCCGTTGGGCTATGAAACGGACTCCGAATGCGATGAAATTTGGCAGGCGGTCTACCTATGCTATAATAAGACCACACGACAAGTTTCATCCCATTCCGAGAACATTTTCCGACCACTTATAAAATAAATATTCGGAGGTGTCGCGGGCTCGTGCGAGTGTGTCTGGACTCAGAACGGACAACGGGGAGAACGAGGGAACTCGGACAGATGCAAGTTTTGAAAACATACTGATGCAATGCACACGATGACATGGAAAAATGCAACACGCAAGCAGATGACATGGCAACGACGACGAACAAGAGGATGACACCTAGCGCATCGGTCTCGGGGTGTCACAGCGCCTGATACGTCCAAAACGTATCTATAATTTCTGCTTGCTCCATGCCTCTTTTGTGTGATATTGCTATGATATTTATGCACTTCCATACAATTTTGATCATATTTGGACTAACCTATTAACTCAGTGCACCACAGTGCCAGTTCCTGTTTTCTGCTGTTTTTCTATTTCAGGTTTCCCCCATATTAAAAGTGCCCTAAAAATTCCGGGAAAAATACAGGAAAAATCAGCGTATCGGGAGCTTCAAGAAAAACCAAAGCAGGGCCAGAGGGGAGCCAGGGGCAGTCCAGGCGGCCTGCCCAGGCAGCCGCACCCCTGGCCGCCTGGGGGGCGCCTGGGCCCTCCTCTCCGCTTCTGGTGACCCCCTTTGGCATATATACTCCTCGCGTCCCGAAACCCTCGAGGACGGAACCCCTTTTCGCGATCTCGTCTCTGTTTCGCTGCCGCCGCGCTTCCAAGATCGGGAGCACCAGGAGAACTCTTCCCGGCACCCTGCCGGAGGGGAGAACCACCACCGGGAGCTTCTCCACCACCATGGACGCTTCCCGGATGAGTTGTGAGTAGTCTCCCTTAGACCATGGGTCCATGACAAGTAGCTATGTGATGTTCTCCTCCCCTCTTTGTTCTTCATGGATTAGACCTCGTGAGCTGCCCTACATGATCGAGGCACATATGAAATCTTTATGCTGTTGCTCTGCTGAGTTTGCTGGGATCCGATGGATTATGAGATTATGTTTAGATTGTGTGTGAGTAATATTGATTCACCTCTTTTATATTTATGTTCTTGAGTAATTCTTGCATGTTCTCCGTTGCTATTTATTGCTTTGGCCGAGTAGTAGGTAGTAACTCCAAGAGGGAACGTTATGCTTGATTGTGGGTTCATGCCCCTCGATGACTAGTTTGAGTGACAGAAACATGAGTCTAGGGGATGTGATGTTGCCACAAGGGGGAAAACAACGGTGCTTGTACTTGCGGGTGCAATGATTGTTTACTTTACGCAAAGTTCTTTTAATGCAGTTGTCTGTTGCTTTGAGTTTACACTTTGGGTGGGACTCGCAACTTAATACCAGCGAGATGTTCTGGATAGATATCTCAAGGTGGATGATTAGTAGTAGATGCAGATGAATTTCGGTCTACTTGCCTTGGCATACCGCCCATGCTTAGAGCCTCTACCTTTCTTTACAGCATAGTTAGCATTGGTTTGCGCACATAATCCTGTCAATTGCCCAGCTGTAATTTGTTTACCTCGCTTAGCTGTTTTATCGTCTTTTGGGAGAGAGACATCACTAGTGAACATCATGGGACCCCGGTCCATATTACCATCACGGATCACACCCGCTATTTACTTCCTGTTCTTATTTCCTAGTTGCAGTCATACCTATCACTATTATCTCTTGCGTTTGATCCTTTGTAAACGACAAGGCCGAAGGGATTGACAACCTCTCTGTACTCGTTGGGAGCAAAGTTATTTGTATCTGTGTGCAGGTCCTGTCAACCGCTAAGTTGGCGCCGTTAGCAGTTGACACCTTCTTGTCGACCCTCGGAGTCTCACGGGATTCGATCATTGGTATCTTGCCAATGGAAACTTGCCGTTACGCTACATCTCAAACCTTCTACTTGGGGTAACCAACGAGGGGCGAGAAGCCATCAAGCAAAGTTTCTGGTGCCGTTGCCGGGGAACCCACTCTTCAAGATAGGGGAGTTGCACGCTATCTTTTATCTTTGCTTTTTAGTCTTGTTAGTTTACCTTTTAGTTTTTGCTTTAGTTTCCTTTACCAAAAATCACAAAAATAGTTATCTTGCTTGCTGCTGCTATGGGTTCCACCAAAAACACTAAGTGGGAGGAGTACACTCCTTCTTCCATCACGCCAATCACCACTGTCGGGATCTACAAAAATAATAAACCTTGTGATTATGTTAGTTTTAATGGAGAGTTATGCCCATGGCATGGTCTTCCAGGAAAAAGGTATGAGCCTCTGTTTAAAGTTGCTCCCACACTTCCCCAAACTTGGGAAGACGTCCAAACTCTTATAATAGAGAGCAATTCAAACAAAGAAGATGACACTACAATTCTGCTCAATAATGATAAAATTGATTTTGATAATTGTAGTCTCTCTGAAGTTGTCACCTTTTTACAAAGAATGGCTAAAGATCCCCACACTAGCACACTTAATCTTGCCTTCACAGAGCATATCACTAATGCTCTTATCAAAGCTAGGGAGGAGAAGCTTAGGGTAGAAGCCTTCATACCTAGAAAGCTAGAAGATGGTTGGGATCCTATGATTAAAATTAAGTTGAATAACTTCTCTTGCTATGCTTTATGTGATGTTGGAGCTAGTACATCCGTTATGCCCAAAAGAATATATGATATGCTTAAATTGAAATCTTTTGATCCTTGTTCTTTTGGTGTTCGTCTTGTTGATTCTTCCGTAAAGAAACCTTTGGGGAAGATCGACGATGTTCTTATCATTGTCAATGACAATTATGTTCCCGTTGATTTTACTATTATGGATATTGAATGTGAACCTTCATGTCCAATTATTTTGGGACGTCCTTTTCTTTGCACCGTTGGTGCTATCATTGACATGAAAGAGGGTAATATAAAATTCCAATTCCCTCTCAAGAAAGGAATGGAACACTTCCCTAGAAAGAAGATTAAGTTGCCTTTTGAGTCCGTTATACGAGCTAGCTATTCTTTTACTCTTGATAAAACTTGATCCTCTCTTTTTGCATCATGCCTAGCTTAAAGGCATAAAAGAAAGCGCTTTTGGGAGGCAGTTCACAACGAATTAGGATTTTTTTTATTTTGCTTTTGTTGTGTCTTGATGTTTGTTACTACAGTAGCATCATCATTGTATCTTTTCTTTTCAGCTTTGTGCCAAGTTTAGCCTCCGATTGCAAGAAAGTTCAAAAGTTGTGACGTGCAGTCCAGAAAACAGATTATGTCCTTGGACAGAAAAATTCGTATAAAATCTCCAGATCATCTTTTTGATCTGAATTTTTTTGACAGCGTGCTCTATACAATTGGCTTTCGGGCGTCTGTTCTGAGTTTTTTGATTTGAGCTACAGAAGTGCCCCGAAAAAATTATTTACTACCTGCTGATCTGTTTTTCACAGATTCTGTCCTGTTTTGCCTTTTCTTCGTTTTGCAAACCTTGAGCTTGCTTTTTCTTTGCAAAAATCTTTTGGCAATCTTGAGAAACTGTAGCTCTTCGAGATTATCCTTATTTCCAGTAGGGAAAAGTTACTTTATTACGGGTACTAACCTCGCTAATCAGATTATGATGAGTTATGTATGAAGAGAGTTTTCAAGTGTGCGAGGGAAGATGATAAAAGAAAATTCAGGAGGGTCAGCTTGGGGATGCCCCCGTGCACCCCCAAGAAATATTCAAGAAGACTCAAGCGTCTAAGCTTGGGGATGCCCCCGTGCATCCCCTTCTTCATCAACAATTATCAGTTCGTCTTTCGTTCCACTATATTTTAATCACTTCATGCGTTATGTGCTATGCTTGGAGCGTCTTGCTCTTAGTTTCCTTTTTAGTTTTCTTTAGTTGTGCATGCTGTTCATAACAAGTTAGAACCCAGCTTTCTTTGTGTGGGAGAGAAACACGCTCCACTTCAACCTAGAACACAACATAGGATTTTCATGCTTATCTCTGCTGTGTGTGTTCTTTGTCTTTCCATAGCTACTGTCATGTTTAGCTCTTAGTTTTCATGCTTTTCTTTTTAAGGAGCTTTTGTTTAGTTGGTTGTTGAACTCTCTTGAGTTTTCATGCTTATCTTGTTAAGAGAGTTTGCCTGTTGCACTGAGTTGTGTGTCTTGACTTAAAGTAGGTAATTAAGGTTGCTATTTAATTTTGGTAGTAACTTGCAATAGTTTTGAGGTATTGCCATGAGTAATGTCTGAACTTTTGGTGACAAGAGCTTTAGCCTATTAGTGATAGATGTCGTATTTTGGGCAATCCGTGTTTATTTTCGAAAACCTACAAAATAGTTGAGAACTGTAGCTACTAAATGGATCACTAATCTTTGGAGGGATCGAATATTAGAGTACACTCACGTACCATGAGTCGAGGATGCGCAAGGATAACCAAACCCCAATACACTCCTCCTACGGGGTACTTGTCTCTTTGTGAACCTCCTAATTAGATTGAGAGTTACCGATAATAAGTGCATGAGTTCTTCGGACTAATGTGAGTATTCGAAAGTTGACACTTCCACCTATCCATATTTTTCTAGCCTCTTCGGTGCCGTGCATTGCCCTTTCTCACCTCGAGAGTTGGCGCATACTTCGCCGGTGCATCCAAATCCTTGGAACGATACGCTCTGTCATCATAAGCCTCATTATATCCTTCCTCAAAACAGCCACCATACCTACCTATCAAGGCATTTCCATAGCCTTTCCGAGATACATTGCCATGCAACATCCATCTTCTCATGACTTGATCTTCATGTCATACATGCTTTTTGCTTGATCGATGAGCCGCATGCTAGTTGGGCCTTGCCCTAATCATTGCTACATGACGCGCTAGTATCATTGCATATCCTGCTACACTAGCAGAGGCATACATTTGCATACATCATGATAGTTTCATTTTCTTTATGTTGAGTACTTTTGTAAAGTGTGAAAGATCTTCTATACTTCTTGTAATATATAGAGTGTTGCCCCTAAAGTGAGGAAAAGATCCCAAAGAGGACAAATCAAAAGATCCCAAAGAGGACAAAATCAAAAGATCCCAAAGAGGACAAATGAGAGTTAAATAGAAAGAGCCATTGAGGCCACAAAAATAAAAAAATATAGAAAAAAGAGAAAAAGAAATAAAAAGAGAGAAGGGGGCACACTACTATTTCTTTTGAGAGATCCACACTCGTACTCCATCTTATACTTTGTACCCCATAGAGATTATCATTCATGCATATAGCTATGTGATGACTTTCACACTATAGAACTTGGCTTGTATATTCCAATGATGAGCCTCCTCAAAAGAGCTGTAGGTCTTCTTGAGCAAGCAAGTTGGATGCACCCCCACTAGTTCCATTGGAGAGCTTACCTTAGCTCATATGTGCATCGGTTGCATGGCAATCCCTACTTCTCACATCATATCTATCATTTGGCTTTCTCTCGCCGATGATTGTCCTCATTGATGTGAGCCTTTCACACCTTTTTGTCTTCCCCCTCTATCATTTTTCTCTCTTTGCCATCCTAAGTGTCGACTTTCTTGCTTACGCTCATCCATTGCATGAGTGCTCAAAACATCGAAAGGGAGTGGATCGTTTTGACTTGTACCTGGCTGACGGTCTGGGGATGAGTCAAGATAAGATTCCAAAGAAGACCAAGTGTGAAACTTTAGTAGATTAAGTTCTCAACAATATAAAAACTATGTTTTACTCTCTCATATATCTCTATCCCCTTTCTTGCACGCAAACACCATTTGGAGACATTCGAGTCACGGACAGCGAGAGCTCTTGCACCTTTATGTTCTTATGTTACTTGTTACAATGCTAATATAGACTCTTGCTTGTTATGACTTGAATTGAATTACATGCCTTGATTGCTTTACTTAAAAGTTCTTATATGGTTGATAGCATGTCACCACAGAAATTATGCTTGTTATCATTTACCTACTCGAGGACGAGCAGGAATTAAGCTTGGGGATGTTGATACGTCCAAAACGTATCTATAATTTCTGCTTGCTCCATGCCTCTTTTGTGTGATATTGCTATGATATTTATGCACTTCCATACACTTTTGATCATATTTGGACTAACCTATTAACTCAGTGCACCACAGTGTCAGTTCATGTTTTCTGCTGTTTTTCTATTTCAGGTTTCCCCCATATTAAAAGTGCCCTAAAAATTCCGGGAAAAATACAGGAAAAATCAGCGTATCGGGAGCTTCAAGAAAAACCAAAGCAGTGCCAGAGGGGAGCCAGGGGCAGTCCAGGCGGCCCCACCCCTGGCCGCCTGGGGGGGGGGGCTGGGCCCCCCTCTCCGCTTCTGGTGACCCCCTTTGGCATATATACTCCTCGCATCCCGAAACCCTCGAGGACGGAACCCCTTTTCGCGATCTCGTCTCTGTTCCGCCGTCGCCGCGCTTCCAAGATCGGGAGCACCAGGAGAACTCTTCCCGGTACCCTGCCGGAGGGGAGAACCACCACCGGGAGCTTCTCCACCACCATGGACGCTTCCCGGATGAATTGTGAGTAGTCTCCCTTGGACCATGGGTCCATGACCAGTAGCTATGTGATGTTCTCCTCCCCTCTTTGTTCTTCATGGATTAGACCTCGTGAGCTGCCCTACATGATCGAGGCACATATGTAATCTTTATGATGTTGCTCTGCTGAGTTTGCTGGGATCCGATGGATTATGAGATTATGTTCAGATTGTGTGTGAGTAATATATTTGATTCACCTCTTTTATATTTATGTTCTTGAGTAATTCTTGCATGTTCTCCGTTGCTATTTATTGCTTTGGCCGAGTAGTAGGTAGTAACTCCAAGAGGGAACGTTATGCTTGATTGTGGGTTCATGCCCCTCGATGACTAGTTTGAGTGACAGAAACATGAGTCTAGGGGATGTGTTGTTGCCACAAGGGGGAAAACACCGGTGCTTGTACTTGCGGGTGCAAGGATTGTTTACTTTACGCAAAGTTCTTTTAATGCAGTTGTCTGTTGCTTTGAGTTTACACTTTGGGTGGGACTCACAACTTAATACCAGCGAGATGTTCTGGATAGATATCTCAAGGTGGATGATTAGTAGTAGATGCAGATGGATTTCGGTCTACTTGCCTTGGCGTACCACCCATGCTTAGAGCCTCTACCTTTCTTTACAGCATAGTTAGCATTGGTTTGCGCACATAATCCTGTCAATTGCCCAGCTGTAATTTGTTTACCTCGCTTAGCTGTTTTATCGTCTTTTGGGAGAGAGACATCACTAGTGAACATCATGGGACCCCGGTCCATATTACCATCACTGATCACACCCGCTATTTACTTCCTGTTCTTATTTCCTAGTTGCAGTCATACCTATCACTATTATCTCTTGCGTTTGATCCTTTGTAAACGACAAGGCCGGAGGGATTGACAACCTCTATGTACTCGTTGGGAGCAAAGTTATTTGTATCTGTGTGCAGGTCCTGTCAACCGCTAAGTTGGCGCCGTTAGCAGTTAACACCTTCTTGTCGACCCTCGGAGTCTCACGGGATTCGATCCTTGGTATCTTGCCAAGGGAAACTTGTTGTTACGCTACATCTCAAACCTTCCATTTGGGGTAACCAACGAGGGACGAGAAGCCATCAGCGCCGCACCACCGGAACGGAGCAACGTGAGCTGCCACCCAAGAGCATCAATCGAAAACTTGCCGACACCATCTTCCTCAGCTCCTCGACACCAAATTGCAGCCAGATTACCGAACCCTCCGCTTGGAGCTCTTTCTCCGAGCACAAGAACCCCCAGGCGGCGCCTCCTCGAAGTGTAGGATGCACCTCGCGTCGCCGCCGCCCAATGCATGTGGATTTTGGTATTTCACCCGGGGATGGGGTCGGGGACCTCGCCGGAGCCCCCATGGAGGGAAACGACAACCTTGGCCATCGCCACCGTCGGGACGGATGGGTCGACCGGAGTTTCCCCCGGTCCCACTGGACCACCACCATCACCCGCCAGTGCACCGAACCACCGAGGCTGGCGGCCGAGACCGCAAGCCACCAAGTGCGATGGGGAAGAACATGCAGAAGTGGGGCACAGACACACCTTAGATCCAACGCAGTAGAACCGCACGACGATGGGCTCCTACCGGCGACACACCGTCCACGCGATCGAGGCACCGGTCAGCCACCACCAACGAGCACTGTCAGCCGCAAGACGCCACCGCCACGCCCACCGCCCCGGCCGAAGTCCTCCGCAAGGGCTGGAGCAACGAGACCCCCGTCGCCATCGTCATCGGCGTCCGCACGGGGTTGCTCGACGGCCGTCTCAGATGGCGGCGAGGGGGGGAGGGGGAGGTGGCAGCAGGGAAAACCCTAATCGGCCCCAAGTCGCCGGTGCGGAGCGACGCGAGGGCCTCCTCCTTGGCTCAAATATATTTTTCCAACAAAACATTTCATCATCTTTGTGGAGGTTGTAATCGGGTCTGCTTGATAAAATCATTAATAAAAATCTAGGAAGGGATTGCTCATGGCACAATAGGGTGTACATCAAAATTACAACCCAATATTTTTTTCAATAAAGAATTAGCACCCCGCATAGGAATACGGTTTACAAATCACATCTCCGTGGACCAAGACCAATCAAGTTAACGAGAAATCAACACTATTGCAGAGATCAGCACCGTGATCTGTAACTAAATATACGTGGAACAATTTACATTGCACTGCGATCTATTCTCTTCTAATCTATTGTACTCCCGAAGCAGCAATCGATCACGGCGACTAGCCGCTGAGGAGCCTCCGGTACCCCTGCGGCGGCCGGGGAACGAGTGATGAGCAGCCGCGACTCTGCTCGCTGTTGGTGAGCCACTTCTTGGCAGTGCGAAGCAGACCCGATCGATGCCGCCTCTGCTGCTCGATCTCGATGGCGTCGCTAAGGCGGAGCTCCACCGTGTCGCGCAACGAGGCGTCGTGCGGGCAGGCCTTGACGGCCCGTGCCGCCACGGTGCGCGCGCGCCTGGCGTCCCCGTGACGGAGCTCGAACGCGAGGTACGCGCACCAGTAGTCGCCGTACTCGTCGGCGGTGGTGCCGTCGTCGTCCTTACGGAGGTTTCCATCCTTGGCGCAGACGGTGCCCCACTCCTCGAAGAGCCACCGGGCAACGCCGACGCCGCCGCCGCCGTCCATCTCCATGGCGATCCACGTCCTGTAGACAGACGCGTAGTCCTTGACGCAGGAGAGGGCGCCGCGGAGCAGCTGACCTGCCTCCTTCATGTCCCCGTCGATCCTACGCATCTCCCGCGCCGTCTCGCACCATCGCAGCGCCTGGGCGCGCGCGGGCTTGGTGGCGGCCAAGAACTCGTAGACGCTCTGCCGCCGTCGCCGTTGGGCCTCGTCGAGTACGGCCATCCCCATCGCCTGGAGGAACGGAAGCAGATGCGCCTTGGATGGATCCCTGGTCAATGTCTAGCAAGGCACGAATAGCAGCGCGAGGGCGGCAATTTGTAAGGGGGTTCCAGTTCCATCCCAAGTCGTTTTCGGAGACAACCCAGGATCCTCTTGGATTTTGTGGATTCACGTCTCTGTTGCCGAGTTGAATCCAAACATATTTGGACGGCTGTGATCATACAGAAAAACAGAACCAGTGGATCACTAGGCGTCCATCTCCTAGTCGAGATGAGTCTGACATTTAATCGGAGCGGTATTTGGGTTTCTTTTGGGAAAACGGTATTTAGCTTTGTACAATAAAAAAGTAAAATCTTGTATTTTCAAGAGAAAAAAACTAGTAAAATCTTCTTTACAAACAATAATGTGACGAACATAAATAGAGTCAAATCACATTAGGGCAACTCCAACGGGGTTGATCAAAACCACAGAGTGTCCACGAAATGGGCAGTCATCATCCAACTTGAGTCACCAAATGTCCGACCAAATTTAAATGGATATTTTACAAAAGCAAACAAAATTGCAAACTGATATTTGTTAAATTTTAATAAATTGCAATCAAAAGGACAAAATTAAACGGAGTTTTAACTAAACCAAATATATTTTTTAAACTAATGCAAACAAGGTAAGGTACCTGACAGTGACCTTGAAGGCATGGCCTCCGAGGCCACCGACACCTTCTTCGTCGCTCGTGGCGTCGTAGTTGCCATCCGAGCCGTCATTGTAATCGTCCCTCTAGTGGTGAAACAATGCAAGACGTCGCGGCGACCTTGATTGGCCGTCGCTTCACACTCGCAACGCAGCCGCTCGACCTTCTACTCCCGGCACAGAGCCTTGGCATGGGAGGCGATGCTTGTTTGCAACAACGAAATCCACCACGCGTCGCCCGTCTATGCGCCAGGCCAAGCGCTCGAACTCCTCCATCCCCACTTCGAGGAGTTGGTTGTTGATCCGGCTGCGATGGCGGAAGGAGGTCTCTGTGGTGGTTTTGGACCAATCAATGGTCGGTCCTCCGCGAACATGGGTCCTCCAAGGCCCTGGTAGCACGACAACCGACCACACAAATGACGCTTGACGCGTTGCCTCGGAGGCCGCCATCACTATGGAGGGGGAACCACCACCTCCAAGGTAGTAGGCGAGGCGGTCGCGCGCCTTGGATCGCCAGGGAGAGCGGGTCCTCTTCCTTGACGGCAACCAGGCGCACTAGCTCCCGGACTACCAACAAGGCGGGACAGCTGCGCCAACTCCTTGTCGCGACAGAGACGGCTGCACACACGGTAATGACAGCTTCGCCTCGACGCACGGCTCGAGAGGCTCAGCTCCCGTGTAATGGAAGGCGCAATATAGTTGTTGTTGTTTTTTTTTTTGCAGGGAAGGCCCAAATAGAGTTGGGATGTAAAGAAATCAACGAGGACCATAGACGCTTAGAGCATCTTCAATAGATGGTTCAAATTTTGACAGTCCAAAATCAGATATGTAAAATTTGGACCGCCAAAAAGTGTGTTTAAGAGCTCCGAAAAAAGGCCAAGTCCAACAGATGGTCCAAATTCATGGTCCAAAAGAGCAACTCTAATAGATGGTCCAAATTCATGGTCCAAAACCGGCCAGCAGCCACGCGGCTGCTGTTCAGCCGATGTCCAGCCACTGTACAGCCGCACATATTGTATAAAACATGTTTTAAAGCAACATAAAAAAATTCATGTCCACAATATCAAATTATTACATAGTTCTTCGGATCCAGGAGATGAAATTCAACACAAATACAACATAGTTTTGCACAATACAACATAGTTTTGAACAAACAAATAATGAATCAATGCGGATCTTTCGCCATGCCATTTCCAATACTCTTCCATCAAATCTTTCTGGAGTTGGTCATGCACATCGGTGTTTCTAATCTCGTTGTACACCTTCATGAAACGTCTGATGCGCTCCTCTTTGCGCATGGGGTTAACACGACTACCCATCAACTGATAGAAGTTGTAATCTAATTTTTTTTCCACGCTCGTTCTCAATGATCATGTTATGCATGATCACGCAAGCGGTCATGATGTACCAAAGGATCTTTTGATCCCAAAATCTAGATGGTCCTCGCACAATACCAAATTGGGATTGCAAAATCCCAAATGCCCTCTCAACATCTTTTCTAGCCGTCAAACATACTATCCAATCCCAAGTTAAATCATCAAGTTTCGTCATTTTTTTTACCTTGGGGAATTCTGCGCGCCGATTGGATTGGCTGCTGCTGACGGCTGCAGTCGGCTCCGGACGGCGACGGTGATAAGAAATGAGCTTGGAGGCCGGCCAAGAGGAGCTCGGCGGGCGGCGAAGAATAGTTCGGCAGCCGGGCGGAGGGCTTGGTGCGGCGGTCGTGCGGCCGGCTCAACGGTCGTGGACAGGCTCACGGCCGACGGGGAGGAGGTCGGCGGCAGCCTAAGACCCGACGGAGGCCTATCGCGGCAGCCGGACCGCCGGAGCTGCCGAATCCCGCGTCGGTTGCCTCCCGATTCCGCGGCGTCCGGGCGGCTGCAACGGGGATGTGGGGTGGTGGCGGCGCCGACGGCGAGGTTTTGGGCGGTCCCAGCGGTGGATTCCGGCCGGCTGGTCCTTCGGGCGGGCGGACAGGCGCGGACGGGAAAGGAAAGGAAGTGGCGGTTGGGCGTTCGCTGGTTTTGGACCAGATGCACCTCGTGATGTAAATTTGCACCGCGAGATGTTGTATTTTACATCACGAGGAGGCCGCGGTCCAATTTTTTTGCATATGGACCGTCTGTTGGAGCAGCATTTTTTGCCCCAGATGGTCCAAAAATTAGGTACTTTTATATTTGGACCATCTATTGAAGATGCTCTTAGTTGTTAGGCATTTGTTGAGAACAACGACAATTTCTTTAACATAGTACAATCACATAGGCTCACATAGTAACCCCTTTGAACAACGGCCAAACAGTTTTCTCTGTGTACATTCTATTGTCTCCTGGAACAAGAAAAATAATGAACAACCCTGGGTGGTGTCATGGAACAACCCTGGGTGGTGCTGTCCATACCTTCTCTGAAATTCTCAGTATCCGCTTTGAGTAGCAAGTTCTGTTGTGATTTTAATTTTCAGCATCTCTTTGTGTGTTCCATGAAAGTCGACCAGGATCATCCAATTTGACAGTAGTAGATGTTACACAGAAGAGAACACCGCACATGTTCCAAATTTCTTAGGAGATAAATCATTATTACGGAGGCAATGGTGTATCTTTTGTTGTCGGAGGGGGGCTGACTCTTGCTCCAGATTGTATATGCCGTCATGAGTTATTTCTTCTGCCACATAGTGATCTTGGGTGAACAAATTATTTCGAAGAGAAAAAAGAACAGGTTTCAACTATGAAAGGGCAGCCAAAACAAGCCAAATGGAGCGTGGTTTGGGAGCACGCACCCTCGGCCAGCACTCCAGATTGATCCAGAGTGAAGAGGCGTCATCATACAAAACAAGATCTACCTTAAACGTTCACAAGACTTTAGGTCAAATTATAAACATGTCATACAGAGCAAATGTGGAGTTCAGTGGTATTCGGATCAAACGCTCACAAGGGCTGAAACTGTTTCAGCAGCACAGTTTGCCTCGTTTCCTAGCTCATGGCCTTACCATGTTCCTACAGCACCCATGGATGGATTCTCAAAGGCGGCAAACCCCCAGTTAGTCTTCAGGGCATACGGCGGGTAGATGGTTGATCCCTCGGTCGTGATCTTGGCAATCTGTCGTGCAAAAGCATAATGTTACAACAATTCAGTAGCTACAGACTGTAATCTGACAAACTTTCTTCTAGGCGATAGTGAGTTCACTAATAAGAATAATAAGTAGTAACCTGGAATTTGTTGATGGATGACCGGTCACGGTACAGCAGGACAAGCAAGCACTTCTCAATCAGCTTAACAGCTTCTTCAAAAGTCATGTCCTCACGCCATTCACCACGAAGTATTGGGATTGCCATGTGGTTCCCAAATCCAGTGGCAATGTGGTTCTCCTCAAAGTGTGTACCAATCATGTTAACCTGAACACCAAAAATCGGGCATAAGATAAAATGCTGACAAACCGGCAGCAGTAAAAAGAACAGTACTATTCTTTTGAATGAATCAAATACCATGCCAAGATACTTCTCGTCGCCCTTTGGGCCCTTCTTCACTCCACCAAGCACCAGGGAGTTCCATAGAGGGTCAAACTTATTGCGCCTGTTGTACATTACTCTTGTCAGGTAGGCATGGATTTCCTTGGGGCCCAATGAGTTCCCATCGTCCCACATATGATCATTCAAACTGGAAAGGAAGGGAGATGAAGATGTCAGATGGATTTTACATAGCAGAGAGAAGAAAAACATGAGCTAACCACCATTAAAGGCAACTTACGTCAATTCATCCAGATAGCGCAATATCTCCTGGAAATCACTGAACTCCCCACTCCCTCCAATAAGGCTATGCTTTCCAACCGCCTTGATACGCTCCACACTCTTGTATCGCAAAGTTGACCCATAGGAGGCTGCAGCACAAGAAAGTATATAATGACTTCCATACCGCTGGAGCTATATTTACCTGTGCAGAAGAAGTGACAACTAACCTCCTGTATCACATGCCATGATCACACCATCCTTGTATTTCATTGCAATCACCGAGTTACCAGTGACATAAGGGTTCCTGATGATGTAATAAGGCATCAAGAGTAATCACATGCATATACAAATTTACTCGAAGACACAACAGCACCATGAAAGCAGTTGCACACTAAGGGTAAGGGGACAACTTGACCAATGAATGTATTTTGATAAATATAAGAAGCAATTAACAACACACAATCGGTATGACCATCTTGTACAATTACAGAAGGCTATTATATCTGTTAGGCTGGTTAACATAAGTTGGTACAGATGAGAAGCTCCTGTACTAACACCACAAAATTCATCCATTCTATCAAAGTAAAAATAAAATAAAATCAGACAACAAGCTGGGATAACAAGTTCAGACAAATAAATGCATGTAAAAGGCATTTGTAACTGTTGGGCTGGTTCGTCATGAGCTGAGACTAACTAGCAGATTCATCCATACTGTCAATGTATAAGAAGCTTCGCAGAGCCAGCTGCGCAAGCAGATTCTCACGGATAATGCGCCGTCAGATTCTCACGGATAATGCGCCGTCTCACATCGCATTCTAAATCGTGTCGTCACTGGGAAAACCCTAGTTTCCTCTCCCCCTTGTTCTACCCCTAGCTAGATCCGCCCAGCGGAGAGAAGCCGGCGTCGACCCTCCGCACCGGGCGCCCGGTAGTCGAGCCTCTGGATCCGCCCGCATCGCCGGGCGACGCGAGCACCGGAACAGACAGACAAGCAAGGAGGTAAACCAGATCGGAGGAATCGGGAGGGTGCTTACAGTGTCCTCTGCGTCCCGTCCCCTCCTCCGGCCGCCGCCGCGGTAGCGTCCATCGATTCGCGAGGTGGGGTTGATGTGCCTTGGTTTCGCTCGTCGGAGGAAAACCTCGGCTCGGCTGGGGATGGGGATGGTGGTGTGGCCCTCTCTCCCTGTATCCTTTCTTCCTTGTGCAGAGAAGAGAAGAGAAGAAGAGAAGTCGAAGCAGGAGGCTGGATCGGACCCCGTGGGTCGGGACACCGGAAATATTAAATGGGCTGGGCTATCATAGAGGCCCATTGGAACCCCCCTCTCTCATTTAGGCCCAGCTCCGTTTACTTCACACCCCTCTCTCTCATTTAAACCGTGTGTCCAAATCTTGAACCACTTTCACCGTTGGATTCTTCGCGTCGAGATATTCAAAACTAGATCCCATGTTGATAGATTTTGACGAACTTTTCTTTCATGAAAAAACCGGACGAAAAAATCGAACCGGGAGCACTGGTTTTTTCCCTATCCGAAAGAGCCACATCAGTGTCTCTTACGAAATCACAACCGTGCCTCTCGCGGAAAAAAACACGTTTTTTTTTTCGTTCCCGAGAAGGCAGGGTCGTGACTCTCGCGAAAGCACAACCGTGCCTCTCGCGGAAGCAAAACCGTGACTCTTGCGAAAGAAAAAAAACAGAAAACACGTTTTTCTTTCCTTTCCGAGAGGCACGGCCGGGACTCTCGCGAAAGCACAACCGTGCCTCTCGCGGAAGCACAACCATGCCTCTCGCGGAAGCAAAACCATGACTCTCGAGAAAGGAAAATAAAAAATAAAAAACGCGTTTTTCCCTTTCCGAGAGGCATGACCATGACTCTCGCTAAAACACAACCATGCCTCTCGCGGAAGCAAAACCGTGACTCTCACGAAAGTAAAAGAAAACAGAAAACACGTTTTTTTCGTTTTCGAGATGCATGGTCGTGACTCTCGCGAACGCAAAACTGTGCCTCTCGCGGAAGCAAAATCGTGACTCTCGCAAAAAAATACATATTTTTTCGTGACAAAAAAATCAATTTTTTTAATCGAATAGGTAAGGAAGACCGATGAAAAACCAAAACGTCAAAAAACCCCAGAGATAACCCCGTTTAAACAGCCGAAAACGCGTGCGGAAAAAATAAAATAAAATAAAATCCGAAGTGAGCGCCAAAAGCGCGACGCGTGGCGAATGATTGAAAGCACGTCAAATGGCGTTGATCGTTGCGAGACTCCCGAAGGAGCGTTCAATAACTAGTTGCTCCCACGTAATTCTCAAAAGAAATCTTTTAAAAAACGTAATCTCTACTATCTAAAAGAAACGCAAGGTTCCGTTTCCCCTCTTACGTTCCCCACTTTTCGTCCACCCTCCTCGTACTACCTCACATCCCTCCGCCGATTTCTTTCCTCCCTCCACCGGTTATCTCCATGCCTCCCCCGATTTTCTTTCCTCCATTCACCGTTTTTCTCTCCTATCCGGGTGGTTCCATCATATTCCCTCAATTAATTCCGTACTTAATTTTTGTACCTAAAAAATCATGTAATTAATTGCTCCCGTAACTCACGTAGTTTCCTGTCTTTGTTCCTTCCAAACCTGTCCTATCCGATATACCTGCCCGCTCGATCCCCGTCTTCTCTTTGTGCCGTCGTGGAAGATGCTAAGAGAGAGATGATCAGATGAGCGAGAGCAGAGAGGAGGGTGTGCGAGGCGACCGGCGAAGGGATCCTGCAGCCGCGTGGTGTGGTGGCCGGCTCGGCGAGCGAGCAGTTCAATACAGGCCTGACGCATGGACGCCGCAGAAGTTCTCGAAGCTCGTGCTCGGGAAGGACATGTTTGGTGGCGGCAAGGTTGTCTCCACCGCCACTGCCATAGGTAAGTAATTAGTCACGCCGGTCTGTCCTTGTGTGGATGCTTGCAGGCACCTGCACCGTTTTCTTGAGCTGCCACGGGCTGGAACCTCTTCCGGTGGAGGATAAGGAGGCGAGAGCCGAGATGGACTGCCTGCTCTGGGTCTACGACTACATCGTCGAGTTCTTCCAATACAAGGACATACTGCATACCCGGCGGCTCTCAACACGAGAGGTGAGAAATCGAAACATTAGTACCATGGCCTGAAAATATGCAGCGTTCATGTCACCGGCAAAGCAACACCACCATATTATGTGCATTTTGATTCCGTTAGGTGATGGCGACCAGCTGACCAGGACGAGATCCGACATCTACATCAACATCATTTACTTCGGAGCACCCGCTCACGCTTCGCCTTGGATTTTAGGTGATTAACTACCGAAGCGAAGAAAAGGCTGGATCAAGAAAAGGGGGGGGGGTACTACGAGCCCTCTGCCCCACTTCGCAGCTGCCGTATAGTTGATTGTTCCCACCATTTTCGTTCTCATCTGGTCAGTTTCACGAATGCAAGGATTTACTACGACTCTCAGGGCACGGTCTGGTTCGGTATGGAATGAACTTCTAATCTGATGATCGAGTCGATTCCATGATTATAAGTTCATAACCCTAGCGCCCATTCCCATTTTGGGCGGAACAGATGGTGTGCATTCTATGCTTACCCAGCGAGCGAAGGAGCGAACCAATTCCTCTGTTCCGGTAGAGCCAATTCCTTTGAAGAATTGTTTACTTTCTTGTCTTGGTCAGCTGGTCGCCATCACCTGACGGAATCAAAATGCACATAATATGTTGGCATATTATGTGCATTTTGATTCCGTCAGGTGATGGCGACCAGCTAACGAGGACGAGATCCGACATCTACATCAACCTCCCCGCCCTCGATTGAGAAGCTCGACGACCACCCGGCGACTTCGTCTCATAGCTCATGCCAACAACCGGGAGAAAAGAAAGGAAATGAGCAGCTCCATCCGGCGATGCAATTATGTACGTGCATGCGTTGGTCACATCATGACCATGCACACATTATTCTAAATAGAAAAACAACAAACGTTGCATGCATGAGATTAGCTATTGGCGCGCTTCTAAGAGATGGAGTCTATGAAAGGATCGACCTTCGAGTGGCTTACTTTAATGTCGTGCACGCAGGAGATCCTGATACTTCCGGTACTTCCAAGACGAGAGGCATAAGAATAGTTGCGACGACTTGACGATCTGACGTCCGGCGAGCCACTGCGGTGAGGAGAGGTGGTGGATGCCCAGGCCATGCATGACAAAGTTAAGCTGACAGAGATTTTTTTTTTCCATTTAGTGGTGCTTGGATAGATATATGCACACAATGACACAATACACTACGTGAAGATTCTGGGATCCAAGATAAGCCCCCTTGGCATTACCTATATAACTATGAAGTTGTATTTTGTGACCATCAAGCAAGTTTAATTCTAACAGTACCAGGCTCACATGGATTGAAGTTTATTTCGCCTCATAGTCGGCCCCTCCTTTCGGCCTCCTTCTGCACCACTCCGTCGTAGTTCCGCCTCTCCTCCTTCCTCACTGTGACGCCCGAGACCGACGTCCCAGAAGATTCCAGAAGATTCTAGAAGATTCCAGATGTTCCGGGTTGCCCGTGTGTCCTTTTGTGCTTGTGTTATTTATTTTTGCATTGCATCATGTCATCATGCCATCATGTCATTTTTTTCTTTGCATCTCAACCTAAATAAATCGTGTGGACCTTCGGTCCATTTAAATCGAGGGAAGGTGACTTCTCTTTATAACATATAAAAGTCTCTCATTATTTTAGGGAGCTATATTAATTATTCCATTCATTGGAATTAACCCAACACACGTGCATAATTTTTCCCCATGTCTTTTCACTTCGAGTTTCACCTCAAAACCTTGCTATAATTCTTTTCTGTTATTTTCGAGGCTCCTCCAATTATCTAGACTCTTTTCAAACTCCTTGAGGCAAGCTAAATGTTTTTAGTTTGCACTTCCCTTTTTGTTGGAACTATTTTTGTGAGGTTGGAATTATCCCGTAAAGCCTTATAAAAATGTTCCATATTTTATTTTCTGTTCTGGCCTCTTTTCTTAATCTCTTTTGCACTCTCTCTATTTTATTTCTGCTAAAAGGGAAATAAAAAAAAGAAGAGGCCTCATCTCAGCCTCTAGGCCCACTTTCCCCACAGCCTCCTTCTCCTCTCCCTAAGATCGCAGCCGCCTAAGGCCTCCCTCTTGGGCCTCCTCTAGCCGCAGCCGGCCCTTTGGCCCAACAGCTCCCCCCGAACCCTAATCCCTTCGCTCAGTCCCTCCGTTCCCTCGACCGCCGCCACTCATCTCGTTCCCTCGCCCTCCTCCTTTCCTCTCGCAGAGCCCGAACCCCTTCTCTCTGTCCCGATTTTTCCCCTCGCTCCTCCCGACCCTTTCCTCCCTCGCTGCGCTGCAGTGCCTCGCTCTCTCCTCTTCAGCGATGCCGCGCTCCTCCCCTCCCTCGCCCTCCTTCTGCTCCGTCCTCAGGCCGAGACGGCGCCCCTCCATCTCCGCAGCGCGATGCCGCGGCTCCTTCGTCTCCTCCGCGACGCAGCACCGGCGCGGCTCCCTCCCCTCGCCCCAGGACGAAGCCCGGCGCCTGCGGCCCCTCTCCTCTGCGCCTGCGACGTCCGCCGGCCTTCCCCTGCCTCGTCCGCACCAGCACCCCAAGCCGCCGCCCGCGTCGAGGCCGCCCTCGCCGCTCGAGGCGCTCGAAACGCCGGCCGCCAGCGACGACCAGCATCGGGTCCTCCTCTCCAGAAGCTGCCGCCCAGCCAGGAGCTCCCCTGCGGCCTCTGCCTCGTTCGCGTGAAGGACCGCCTCCAGCCAGGCCTCTGCTCCGACCGCGGCCTTCTTCCTCGCAGCTGGCGTCTCTTCGCCATGGCTGCCCCGTGCCGCGTCCCTCCTCTTCGTCCTCCCCGAGCCCAGCGCCCCGGTGCGCCTCCAGAACGCGCCGAGCCACCGCGCCCTTCGGCCGGACCGCCCGTGCATGCTGCTGCTGCTGCCTCACCTCCAGCAAGACCGTGGGTCCCTTCGCCAGTTCGCCCGTCCAGCGCCTCCTCAAGCTCTGCCCGGCGCCCGTGCCCTTTTAGTTCTGTTCCTGTGCGTTTTTTTTGTCTTGTCGTGTGCTGTTGCAAGTGTCCAGGCACCGTTCGTTGGCCAAGTGAAGACCGGAAAAACCAGGGATGCATCAAGTTCCTCTACGGGAGACCCGAACGTCTACGATCCGTGTACGAGATCGACGCCCGAACAACTACCGTCGCGGAAACGACAAGTACCCCTACGACCAAGTACCTCGACGAACCGAACACCTACGGGAAAAACAAGCTCGTGAACGGCTACGGAACAAGTACCTCTACTTCCACTACGAACGCCGACGCGACAAGTACCTCTTCGGAAACGGAAACGCCTACGTGAACGACTACCGTCGCCCCGTGTACGACTACGAACGTGTTCCTCGACTCACGAGAACGTCTACTTCCACTACTTCCTCTACGACCCGCGTGAACGAATACTTCCTCTACTTCCGCTACGTCCCTCGACGATCTCGAACCGTCCCGAAACGAGGGTTTCGAAGGTATAACCCCGAGACGTGACCCGTGTGATGCTTGTTGTGTTGTATGAAATGTTTCCCGTGTGCTTCGTGCCCGTTCCGACCTTTTGTCATGTTCCTCGGTTGCCTCGTCGCCGACTCGTGGGAACCCGGTAACGGGATCGCCCCACCTCTTTCATCTCGTTTGACTCGCTCATGCCATCTTACCTTTTGCATCGGACTCTCAATGAGTTACCGGTACCGATATGTTGCCGTGGCATCATTTTCGGAATCGTTGTCGTGGCACCCTCTTTCTTTCCACCACGGTGACAAATGCTTTATCTTCTTCATGTCAACTTTTAATAAACTTGCATAAACTTGATCATGTCCTCCGCATCATATTAACAACACTAAAATGTTTAATTGTTGTTGCTTTATAATTATTAAACATGCTCATGGGGATTTTCCGGATATGTTGTTGTTATTCTCCGGCCTCATTTAAATTGCCTAGATAGTGTAGTTTTATATTGCTTCACCTCTTGCCATGTTAAAAACATTTAATCTTGTCTTGTAAATAACGAGAGTCAATTAAATAATTAATTGTGGTGTTTTGTCAATATGCAACTCGTTGCATATTGAGCTCCACTTAACTTGTAGTATTGTTTGTGCATTTTGCCATGCCTTGCATATTTAAACCGGACATGCATCATACTTGGATGTGCATCGTATGGCATGGTTATGATTGTGTGTTTACCGTGTTGTTTTCTTCTTTCCGGTTGCTTCTCTTGTTAGCTTCGGTTTCGTTCCGGAGTTGTGAGGATTCTCTCGACTGTTGCTCCGTCTACTTCATGGATCCGTTCTTCTCCCTTGTGGATTCCAGGCAAGATGATCATACCCTTGGATACCTTTACTACCATTGCCATGCTTAGTTGTCTCGATGCTATCGTTACATGTCGCGCTACCCATCTTTTATGTCAGCCTCTCCTTGTTGCCATGAAACCTCTAACCTTGAAACCTTCCTAGCAAAACCACAGTTTGGCTATGTTACCCGCTTGCTCAGCCTCGCTTGCTCAGTCCCTCTTATAGCGTTGTTAGTTGCAGGTGAAGATGAAGTCTGTTCCAGGAGGGAACTTGTTGTTGGTTATATCACAATATCTATAATTATTATTAACACACCTATATACTGGGCATGGGTGGAAGGCTTGGCCTTTTGCTCGGTGTTTTGTTCCACTCATGCCACCTTAGGCGCCGATAAACCGGCATTATGTTCCTTGATTTTGCGTTCCTTACACGATGGGTGGATGGGGACCCCTTGACAGTTCGACTTTGAATAAAACTCCTCCAGCAAGGCCCAACATTGGTTTTAATTTGCCTCATAATAACAACTTAATTAATTAATTAAATTTGCATAGGGAGTTAGCGCTACCCGAGGATTCTTAATTCTACATAGCAGGGGGGGCCAGTGCTGATGGTGTTGGTCCCAAATAGAGTCGTGTGCGGTGCCACCCAGTCACCTGGGGTCTTCGGTTGATGTACGCTGTGCTCATCCGGTCGTGGCCTGAGACGAGATACGCGCGGCTACTATCAGGGTGTCGGCACGCCGGGAGGTCTTGCTGGACTTGTTTTACCATTGTCGAAATGACTTGTGCTACCGGGATGCCGAGCCTGATCGGATTTTCCCTAAGATAAGGAGTGATGATATTATATTTATCACTTCAGCTAATCGTGAGAGCTTGTGATGGGCTAAGTTGGGACACCCCTGCAGGGTTATGAACTTTCGAAAGCCGTGCCCGCGGTTATGTGGCAGATTGGAATTTGTTAATGTCCGGTTGTAGAAAACTTGACAGATGATCCGAAGTAAAACACACAACTGTGTGAGTAACCGTGACTGTCTCTTTTCACTTTGAGAAGGGAACACGGTGGGGTTATGTTTGACCGTATGTAGTTAGGATCTTTAGCGATCACTACTTTTGCGACCATTTGCGTAGATGCTCTTCTCATTCTGGTACTCGTAAGTTAGCCACCATATATTGCTTAGTCGCTGCTGCAGCCTCATCACTTTACCTCTTCCTACCTACCAAGCTTTGCTAGTCTTGTTACCCATGGTTATGGGATTGCTGAGTCCTCGTGGCTCACAGATACTACTCCACCAGATGCAGGTTCAGCCGAGTTCGACGCAGAAGCTGGTTCAAGTTCTTCACCGGGAGTCCGATGAAGAGAGTGTTTGTGACGTTTCGATGTTCAGTAGTGGTTTCCACTAGGATTCGATCCTGACCTGTGGCTTTATGTTGTTTTGGTATCTTTCTTTTGGATCTTCACCCGTAGTCGGGTTGTGATGTTTTGTATGATGATTTGTTTATTTATTGTATTGTGTGAAGTGGCGAGTGTAAGCCAACTATCTCCTTTTGCAATTTAATCCCTCTTTTACATGAGTCGTGCAAAGATACCAAACTTGAGATCATTCTAGGATGGGCTTATACCTTTAAGTCGTGCCTCGACACGTAGGAGGTATAGTCCCATCCTGGGCATTACAAGTTGGTATTCAGAGCCTTCTCCGACCTAGAAGCCCCCACTGATTGATCGAATCGTTGACGGTTGAGTCTAGGCACACACTGAAAAACTTTTTGAGTCCTATATTATATCGGAGAGTAGGATTTCTTTGCTTCTCATCCCCTTTCACTCTGGTGAGGACTCCTGACGATTACTCTTTTCTCTTCTACTTTCAAAAATTGCACCAAATTTTTTTTAGGATCCCGCGAGTATTCTGGGATTGTTTCGATGTTCTTGTGACAAGGATATTGTTCCCGATGCCTCCTGTTACCGAGGAGTTGAGCTTCGGGGTATTGTTGTCACAAGCATATCGCGGCAGTACTAAATACTTAAGACGGCCGACATCGAAAATCTCTCCTATACGGCCAGTGGCAAGATAACCCCGACATCACCCAGTACTGGGGAGGTAGTTCGAGAGTATTGCCATAGCTTGTTATAGTGGATGCTTTTCGAAGGTCCGAGGTACACAGTTTCCGAGAAAGACTGGTTATGTGTTGAAGGATGGATACACCTGGATGTAGGTTTAGAATTGATTGCGCGGTGCCTCCCGTGTATCCCCAACACCTGATTGCATAACTGGAAACTTTCGGAAATCTATAGGTGGGTTTCATCTAGTAGTTCTAGGCATTCTTTCAACGGATGCTCGATATGAAGTTCGGGGTTCTACATTGAGTGAAGTGGTTTTATGGACTTGTTCTGATCGGGAGTTGCATCTTAAAGGGTCCTTGGCTATGCTGATCCGGGGATGACAAAACCCTTTTGTAACACGTTCCATGAGCTTTCAGCACGAATATGTCGGAACGAAACTTCTATCTTGTATTTGTTCTATCTGATCCTTGTTCCTTTTTATTTACCTTTTATTCTCCAAGTGGCTTCTCGATGAGTTGATGTACCTGCGGAATTCATTAGTTCAATCCTTTGTTTTTGTTTTGATTCTGGTATTCGAGTTGCTTCGATGTCAAATGTTGATTCCATACCTTTCCTAATCGATGTTCTCATATTTCTATGGGAGTGCTAGTCCTTCTTGATCATCAAGATGGTCATGTTAATTCTTTTCAACCGGTGTCCATTTTGTTCATCCCAAATTGTCTTTGTTTTCCCCACCCTCCCACCCTTCTTCTTCTTGGAGCCAGAAATTCTTAAATGAAATATCCATTTTTATTCATGTGATATTTCTTCATTCTTTTCCTTCAATGTTCTTATCCGGTGATTATCGTGAAGATGCTCAAGAGCTTCAAGTTCATCATTCTTCTGTTCTCTAATTCTGTCGGTGGATGTAATTCAAGATTTCGGTGTTGATCTTATCCTTTTCCTCATTTCACAATGCTTTCTTATTCCGGTGCTCCAATTAGTCATTCTCCTCTTGCTATTCATATCCGGAGTGCTGAAGATTCATAATTCCATTCTTAATCCGTTCAAGCTATTTTGAGGATTGTTATCTTATTCAAGCCATTTAATTCAACCGGTGCAATATCTCTTAAGCAATCTTTTTCAACGGTGTTTTCTTTGAGTGGGCCCTAACCCACAGGTCTTTTCCCAGGATCTTACCTGACTCTTCTTTCTCCGGAGAATTCTTTTCAAAGTGTGATGTAAGAATGATTTCCATCAGTCACATGCCTTCTCCAAGATCGCTTTCAAATTATTTTCATCATTGGTTCAACCTTTTAATTCTTCATTCCGGAGTGCTCAACAATTCTTATGGTATTTCTCGTCTTCATTCTCAACATTTGAAGACCGGAGAAGAGTTTCTCTTAAATCTTGGCCCGTTCTCTCAAGATTATTCTTGAATTCTTTTCTTTGTGATCCTCCGAAGGCCATCATGTCAGAAGATTCTTCGTTCTCAGTTTTCAACTTCGTCCTCCAACTATTCTTAATTGATGCCTCTTCGTTCGTCTCTATATTTTTACGGTGGCTCGTTCAAGTTTACTCTTTCGTGTTATCGTATTAATTCATTTGCTCTTTTCATAATCCTACCGGTGCTTCGTTCAAGTTTTACCCAAGCTTGTGCTAGATCTCTCTTTAATTCTTTGCAACGAGAGTAAGTAGTATGCCAAATCCTTTGGTTGTCATCAATTTAAATTGGTGAAGGATATGCATAACATAAATCTTATTCTAGTTTCTTCCAAGAGGTTAATCCCTTCCTTCGGAGCTTGTTCATCATATCATATTCTCAGTTCTAAGTTCTTCATCTTCTTTTCCGGAGCTCCATGTTATTTCTATTATATCATTCCAAAGCTCCATCTGATTCATCGCAGGCCTTGAATCTTATTCTTTTCGTCTTTCACTTCTCATGCTTTCATTACCGGAGTTCTTCACGGTGGTTCATCATGTTTTAATTCATCCCTGAAGTCTTAATCAAGATTCTTGTTGGAGCTCAAGCATTTTTCATCATGCTTTCGAATTGCAATCCGTTCTACCTTATCTTTCAGATGGTGTTATGTCATTCTTGACAATTCCTTCATGTTTCATGATTCCAAGTTGTCAGGAATGAGATAATTAAAACCATCATTTTCCTTGTTAAGGAGATCCTTTCAACCCTTCAATTTATCTCTTGGAGTAATCTTGGGTTGTATTTCAACTAAAAGCTTTCCCTAAGGATTGTTGCAATTATGGTGCTTATAAATGACCCAAGTTCTTCATTTATCATTCCGGTGATATAAGTTTATCGTCTCCTTGTTGATCTCAATCCAAGCAAATATTTTTGTCAGTGGCTGGTTGTCACCTCATAATTTTGAGATGTTTTCCATAAGCCCACAACGAGCTTATTCTTTTCGTTGTTGAATTCCAACAACTCTGTTCAACCCATCTTGGTAAAGATGCTCTTTCAATTCACTCGTGGGAGAAGTTGTCATGTTTTTCTCCGTTCATTTCTTTCATTCATTTATATGCTATTCTTTCTTCCGGAGGCATTGTGATGTTGCTCTCATTAACCATCATCTCGTTTTTTATCGAGATCATGTTCTTTCCTTGTTTATCTATTTAACCGGAGTGTTGTGCCCTCCATTCTAGTTCTCTCATCTTATCAAGTTTGCCTCTCTTTTCAACCGGAGTGCTGTCTGAGTCTTTCTTACCCTTGTGCCATTCTTTTAATTGTTTCGGAGGCAATATGTTGTTGTTTTCATCAAGTATCATCAATCTTCTTAAGTTCTTGTTAATTCCTTCCATTTTCAGACGGAGTGCTGTCCAAATTCTGTCATTCTTATTCCTTGGCTATACCGTTGTAGTTTCATATTCTTTTGGTTCGTAAGCTCTTGTTTCATGTCTTTCAACCTCCAAGGTTCTCATAATACTCCTTGTTACTCATTTTACCGGAGTGCTCTTAAATTCGTTCATCTCCGTTGTTTTCTTCTTTCAACTTGTTTAACCTTTCAAGGTTCGTGGTTTCACTCGTCTGTCAAAGAAGCAACTTTGTTTACCTCTTCCTCTTCTGTTTTTACCCGGTGATATCTCTAGGATCTCGGGTCGAGATCCTCTGTTAGTGTGGGAGAGTTGTGACGCCCGAGACCGACGTCCCAGAAGATTCCAGAAGATTCTAGAAGATTCCAGATGTTCCGGGTTGCCCGTGTGTCCTTTTGTGCTTGTGTTATTTATTTTTGCATTGCATCATGTCATCATGCCATCATGTCATTTTTTTTCTTTGCATCTCAACCTAAATAAATCGTGTGGACCTTCGGTCCATTTAAATCGAGGGAAGGTGACTTCTCTTTATAACATATAAAAGTCTCTCATTATTTTAGGGAGCTATATTAATTATTCCATTCGTTGGAATTAACCCAACACACGTGCATAATTTTTCCCCATGTCTTTTCACTTCGAGTTTCACCTCAAAACCTTGCTATAATTCTTTTCCGTTATTTTCGAGGCTCCTCCAATTATCTAGACTCTTTTCAAACTCCTTGAGGCAAGCTAAATGTTTTTAGTTTGCACTTCCCTTTTTGTTGGAACTATTTTTGTGAGGTTGGAATTATCCCGTAAAGCCTTATAAAAATGTTCCATATTTTATTTTCTGTTTTGGCCTCTTTTCTTAATCTCTTTTGCACTCTCTCTATTTTATTTCTGCTAAAAGGGAAATAAAAAAAAGAAGAGGCCTCATCTCAGCCTCTAGGCCCACTTTCCCCACAGCCTCCTTCTCCTCTCCCTAAGATCGCAGCTGCCTAAGGCCTCCCTCTTGGGCCTCCTCTAGCCGCAGCCGGCCCTTTGGCCCAACAGCTCCCCCCGAACCCTAATCCCTTCGCTCAGTCCCTCCGTTCCCTCGACCGCCGCCACTCATCTCGTTCCCTCGCCCTCCTCCTTTCCTCTCGCAGAGCCCGAACCCCTTCTCTCTGTCCCGATTTCCCCCCCCCGCTCCTCCCGACCCTTTCCTCCCTCGCTGCGCTGCAGTGCCTCGCTCTCTCCTCTTCAGCGATGCCGCGCTCCTCCCCTCCCTCGCCCTCCTTCTGCTCCGTCCTCAGGCCGAGACGGCGCCCCTCCATCTCCTCAGCGCGATGCCGCGGCTCCTTCGTCTCCTCCGCGACGCAGCACCGGCGCGGCTCCCTCCCCTCGCCCCAGGACGAAGCTCGGCGCCTGCGGCCCCTCTCCTCTGCGCCTGCGACGTCCGCCGGCCTTCCCCTGCCTCGTCCGCACCAGCACCCCAAGCCGCCGCCCGCGTCGAGGCCGCCCTCGCCGCTCGAGGCGCTCGAAACGCCGGCCGCCAGTGACGACCAGCCTCGGGTCCTCCTCTCCAGAAGCTGCCGCCCAGCCAGGAGCTCCCCTGCGGCCTCTGCCTCGTTCGCGCGAAGGACCGCCTCCAGCCAGGCCTCTGCTCCGACCGCGGCCTTCTTCCTCGCAGCTGGCGTCTCTTCGCCATGGCTGCCCCGCGCCGCGTCCCTCCTCTTCGTCCTCCCCGAGCCCAGCGCCCCGGTGCGCCTCCAGAACGCGCCGAGCCACCGCGCCCTTCGGCCGGACCGCCCGTGCATGCTGCTGTTGCTGCCTCACCTCCAGCAAGACCGCGGGTCCCTTCGCCAGTTCGCCCGTCCAGCGCCTCCTCAAGCTCTGCCCGGCGCCCGTGCCCTTTTAGTTCTGTTCCTGTGCGTTTTGTTTTTTTTGTCTTGCCGTGTGCTGTTGCAAGTGTCCAGGCACCGTTCGTTGGCCAAGTGGAGACCGAAAAAACCAGGGATGCATCAAGTTCCTCTACGGGAGACCCGAACGTCTACGATCCGTGTACGAGATCGACGCCCGAACAACTACCGTCGCGGAAACGACAAGTACCCCTACGACCAAGTACCTCGACGAACCGAACACCTACGGGAAAAACAAGCTCGTGAACGGCTACGGAACAAGTACCTCTACTTCCACTACGAACGCCGACGCGACAAGTACCTCTTCGGAAACGGAAACGCCTACGTGAACGACTACCGTCGCCCCGTGTACGACTACGAACGTGTTCCTCGACTCACGAGAACGTCTACTTCCACTACTTCCTCTACGACCCGCGTGAACGACTACTTCCTCTACTTCCGCTACGTCCCTCGACGATCTCGAACCGTCCCGAAACGAGGGTTTCGAAGGTATAACCCCGAGACGTGACCCGTGTGATGCTTGTTGTGTTGTATGAAATGTTTCCCGTGTGCTTCGTGCCCGTTCCGACCTTTTGTCATGTTCCTCGGTTGCCTCGTCGCCGACTCGTGGGAACCCGGTAACGGGATCGCCCCACCTCTTTCATCTCGTTTGACTCGCTCATGCCATCTTACCTTTTGCATCGGACTCTCAATGAGTTACCGGTACCGATATGTTGCCGTGGCATCATTTTCGGAATCGTTGCCGTGGCACCCTCTTTCTTTCCACCACGGTGACAAATGCTTTATCTTCTTCATGTCAACTTTTAATAAACTTGCATAAACTTGATCATGTCCTCTGCATCATATTAACAACACTAAAATGTTTAATTGTTGTTGCTTTATAATTATTAAACATGCTCATGGGGATTTTCCGGATATGTTGTTGTTATTCTCCGGCCTCATTTAAATTGCCTAGATAGTGTAGTTGTATATTGCTTCACCTCTTGCCATGTTAAAAACATTTAATCTTGTCTTGTAAATAACGAGAGTCAATTAAATAATTAATTGTGGTGTTTTGTCAATATGCAACTCGTTGCATATTGAGCTCCACTTAACTTGTAGTATTGTTTGTGCATTTTGCCATGCCTTGCATATTTAAACCGGACATGCATCATACTTGGATGTGCATCGTATGGCATGGTTATGATTGTGTGTTTACCGTGTTGTTTTCTTCTTTCCGGTTGCTTCTCTTGTTAGCTTCGGTTTCGTTCCGGAGTTGTGAGGATTCTCTCGACTGTTGCTCCGTCTACTTCATGGATCCGTTCTTCTCCCTTGTGGATTCCAGGCAAGATGATCATATCCTTGGATACCTTTACTACCATTGCCATGCTTAGTTGTCTCGATGCTATCGTTACATGTCGCGCTACCCATCTTTTATGTCAGCCTCTCCTTGTTGCCATGAAACCTCTAACCTTGAAACCTTCCTAGCAAAACCACTGTTTGGCTATGTTACCCGCTTGCTCAGCCTCGCTTGCTCAGTCCCTCTTATAGCGTTGTTAGTTGCAGGTGAAGATGAAGTCTGTTCCAGGAGGGAACTTGTTGTTGGTTATATCACAATATCTACAATTATTATTAACACATCTATATACTGGGCATGGGTGGAAGGCTTGGCCTTTTGCTCGATGTTTTGTTCCACTCATGCCACCTTAGGCGCCGATAAACCGGCATTATGTTCCTTGATTTTGCGTTCCTTACACGATGGGTGGATGGGGACCCCTTGACAGTTCGACTTTGAATAAAACTCCTCCAGCAAGGCCCAACATTGGTTTTAATTTGCCTCATAATAACAACTTAATTAATTAATTAAATTTGCATAGGGAGTTAGCGCTACCCGAGGATTCTTAATTCTACATAGCAGGGGGGCCAGTGCTGATGGTGTTGGTCCCAAATAGAGTCGTGTGCGGTGCCACCCAGTCACCTGGGGTCTTCGGTTGCTGTACGCTGTGCTCATCCGGTCGTGGCCTGAGACGAGATACGCGCGGCTACTATCAGGGTGTCGGCACGCCGGGAGGTCTTGCTGGACTTGTTTTACCATTGTCGAAATGACTTGTGCTACCGGGATGCCGAGCCTGATCGGATTTTCCCTAAGATAAGGAGTGATGATATTATATTTATCACTTCAGCTAATCGTGAGAGCTTGTGATGGGCTAAGTTGGGACACCCCTGCAGGGTTATGAACTTTCGAAAGCCGTGCCCGCGGTTATGTGGCAGATTGGAATTTGTTAATGTCCGGTTGTAGAAAACTTGACAGATGATCCGAAGTAAAACACACAACTGTGTGAGTAACCGTGACTGTCTCTTTTCACTTTGAGAAGGGAACACGGTGGGGTTATGTTTGACCGTATGTAGTTAGGATCTTTAGCGATCACTACTTTTGCGACCGTTTGCGTAGATGCTCTTCTCATTCTGGTACTCGTAAGTTAGCCACCATATATTGCTTAGTCGCTGCTGCAGCCTCATCACTTTACCTCTTCCTACCTACCAAGCTTTGCTAGTCTTGTTACCCATGGTTATGGGATTGCTGAGTCCTCGTGGCTCACAGATACTACCACACCAGATGCAGGTTCAGCCGAGTTCGACCCAGAAGCTGGTTCAAGTTCTTCACCGGGAGTCCGATGAAGAGAGTGTTTGTGACGTTTCGATGTTCAGTAGTGGTTTCTACTAGGATTCGATCCTGACCTGTGGCTTTATGTTGTTTTGGTATCTTTCTTTTGGATCTTCACCCGTAGTCGGGTTGTGATGTTTTGTATGATGATTTGTTTATTTATTGTATTGTGTGAAGTGGCGAGTGTAAGCCAACTATCTCCTTTTGCAATTTAATCCCTCTTTTACATGAGTCGTGCAAAGATACCAAACTTGAGATCATTCTAGGATGGGCTTATACCTTTAAGTCGTGCCTCGACACGTAGGAGGTATAGTCCCATCCTGGGCATTACACTCACATCTTTGCATAGTTTTATTATTTTCAGACATGTTTTATTAGGTTGTGGAGAAGACTTTCTGGAAATGGATGCAAAATCAAGATGACATGCCAGATTATAGGCCGGCCTTGAAAATAGCCAGGTAAATATTGCAAAGAGGTAGCTCCAAATGTGTGGACTTGTAGTGATTTTTTGATACATATTTAACATATTATACTGTCTTTATTGGCGGAAAGGAAATTGAGATAGGCTATCCTGACATATGGCAGGAGGCATTCAACCATATACCAACTATATATCTTTATATTTGAAAAAAATACATTCATTGTCTGATGCTTAACAAAACTACAAAAGTAAAGTTAATCCGACCCTTATATATCTCTACTACTTAAAAAGAGAGTAGTGTTCGTTTCTTGCCAGCATAATGCTTTGGCAACCGGTTCTCCTCCGTCCCACCACGTCCTTCACCCAATTTTTTCCGTCCTCACGTTTTTTTTGTCACACCACGTCTTTTTTCTGTAGCTTCCCCGAATGACAATCAATCACCTTAACTTACCTTCTACAGCAATTCCACCTTAATTTACGTATCAAAATTTTACTCCGAACTTCTTATCAAACTAAGTAAAGAGAAATACGAGCATGATTTGAGAAACATTTATTTACACCCTTGCATTTATATGGACATATAGTACAAGCTAAAGTGCTAGGATATTTATATCGCGTTGCAACGCACGGGCATTGTCCTAGTTTCTAAAAAAAAAATACAGTTCGGTACGTTTCCCTTTTCAGCGGCAACAATCCGCGGCCGCAGCGCGCGGCGCCGGCCAAAAACCCCCGACAGTGCCCACGAGCACCACGGGAGCCCCACGACTGGCGAAAATTCTCCCCATCGCCGCCATGGCGCAGGATCATCGAACTATCAAGG
Source organism: Secale cereale (assembly GCA_902687465.1). NCBI lineage: Eukaryota > Viridiplantae > Streptophyta > Magnoliopsida > Poales > Poaceae > Secale > Secale cereale. Next base: position 109,833,923 of record LR738712.1, on the reverse strand, counting down.
TATGCTCTTGCTCCCTTTCCTCCCGCAGCTTTACTTCGAGGGTTGTGCTTAGATCCTAATAATTGGACTTCGTCTCTTCCTCCAGGTGGCGAGGGATGAAGATTTGCGGTCGCAGATTGGGAGCGGGGGCTTCTATTTTGATCTCGTCGACTTCGACAGAGTGCGGGCCTTCCAGGTCCCGGTCGACACCACCGTAATCCTTTTCATGGTAATACCCACATCCTGCCTTCAACCAACTCCCCACGTCCTTGTCCAAATTTGGGTTAATTTTTACTCTTAAGAGATCGATCTGTAAGATTTTGAAGTGCCAGGGCTCAGGTTTCCAGTTTTAGGAGACGCTAAGCCCTCCAAACGTAACCGGTCTTCCCAATTTTAGGATATGAAATATGAAAATGAATCCTCAGATGTAAGCAGTTAAGGCATTGGAGGCACTTCTCAATTAAGTAGCGACTTACGTTTCATGGCATTATCATAAACATATCTTGACTTTCCTTTAAAAATATTCTTCTGCGTAAGCTGTGTTCAGCAACTTTCAGCAACTTCCGGTTCTGGTTTTGGGCTGTGTAAATTATAAATGTATTTTTATGTTACTATGTATGTTGCCTTGCAAATATTTCAGCAACTTCCGGTTCTGGTTTTGGGCTGTACTTTCAGTGTGCAAAGCTGTGTTCCCTCTGTTCAACAATGCAAGTCCATTTTCGTGTGAACGTTATTTTTTCATAACTGATGCAAGTAAACTGAGAAAATCATCGGTGCAGCCGTTCCAAAATTTCCACCTTACTTTATAGTGCTGTAAGTTTGGGTGGTTGCAGACTTGCACCATGCAATTTATTTATTTTCTAGTATATAGTATATCATCATAAAAAAATACTTTATTGTGGCACTCATTATGCAATTACATTTTGACCACCGAAATTAGTGAAGGACAACCTGTTGCTCTGTTCCTGACTGCACGTGCCAACTGAGGAATTCAAGATCTTCTATCTTCGTCTGAACATTCTTCCAAAAATCACTTTTAGTGCTAATCTTGTTTCTAAACGTATGACAGACTCACATACTTAATTTATTTTCATCAACGAATAATACCAATCCACACGGACTAAAAATGTATCCTTCACAACCTTTTAGCGCTCTGTGTCCTGCCCTTTCTATCTGACCTTCAGGCAGACCTACTTTTATCTTTGAATGAGATGCCGACCTCCCATTATATGTTGAAATACCTCGTGGATGTGTTCTTTTATTAAATTTCTAGTTTTATTATTCCTGTATGAGGTCTGTTCATCTCCACTGAATCAAATATAGGAACACTAATGAGCCCTTGAAAGCACGTGAGAAATAGATTGTTCTGTTGTATTGTTTGCATCCCATATTATTCTGTTAATGACCAATTTGAATGGTTCAATCTTGTGCCTTCCTCGAATATCTCATGTAATGTGCGAACTGTAATGCAGTCCTAGTGATATCAATTTATCTTCTGGTTGTGCTACAAAAGTGTTAGGTTCTTTCCAGGTCTCAAGTGGCTCTTGCACTTGGTATACTTAGCTAAGATTCTACATATTTGCTCAATACTTGGCAAGCTTAATACTACATCATAAAAATTCTCTTATTCTTATATCATGGTTCTATAATTATATTTAGCTTCTAGCTCAGAAATTAAACTTTAATGATCATGAGCTTGCTACATTGACTCTAATCAGCCTTTTTACGAATGGCTTAAATGCCACAGGAATTTGAGAAATGTTGCACCTGCCATTGCATATTATTGTATTTGCCACTAATAAACACACGTCAGCAATGCTCTTTGTCACTTCCAATGGCCAACAGTTGATTTATACCTGTGATGATGCTATGTAACAAACTAGATGCTTCCTAGGTCATGAGAGCTTGTTTAATTGGTAGCTGGGCTGAAAAATGCATGTAACAAAAAAGGTCAACGTTAGGAAAACTACCAAGACACCCTACTCCATTTGATGTTTAATCACTAACAATCCTAGTACCCTGCTCCATTTCATGACAGTGCCAACTGTGGGAAAACTACAAGATACCCAGCTTGTTCGAGAACCATGCATGAGGATTCCTCACGCCTCACTCCAGCTCGATTCTTTTAAATGCTTCTTACTGTTAGCCTTCATTGTGTTATTTCTTTATTAACTTATTAAATTTACCCCTGGAATAAAGTTTCCTTTTAAACTTCTAAAAATATCCAGATGATTGAAGTTTCCATCCCTTCACTCCTTGTAATATACTCCCTCCGTTCCTAAATATACGTCTTTTGAGAGATTCCACTATGGACTACATACAGAGCAAAATGAGTGAATCTACACTCTAAAATATGTCTATATACATCCGTATTTAGTTTGTAGTGGAATCTCTAAAAAGACTTATGTTTAGGAACGGAGGGAGTAGAATGATGTACTTATGATTTTGTGCTGCCTCTAGATATATAACTTGCTTAAGCAGATAAAGTGCCTCTCTCTTTATTCCTCTAGCCTATTGTTTCTCATGGTTCATAATGAGTTCAGAATACTGATTGGTTAAACTGTGCACAGGAGGAACTTGCAAAAGAACTTGGTACCCCTGTTAAGTTTCAACGCCTCTGGTTGTGCCAGCGACGGCAAAACGGGACACGCCGCCCTAGCAGGCCATTGAATTCCAAAGAAAAGAAACTATCTGTAAGTATGCAATGTGATCATCTTATGTTCTTTTTATTGAAGGATATCAAATGAACAATGCTGTGTTTTGATATTGCCTCTTGCGCAAAGATAATTCCATTTTCTTCATGACATGCTAAACTATAAATAATCACTCTTGTAGATCGGAAGGGTTTTTTCGGCTGATGTGAAGCTATTTTTGGAGGTAGATCCTAAAGCCCACAGATCCATGCTACTTCTATCCTTTCCTTTGTGACCTTGCTGTTTGTGAAATGACCTTTCTTGTTCCATCCAGTGATCTTTGTATTTATGAAGTTCCCTCAATATTAATGCATTGTAGGTGCTCAATCCTTGTTCTCCACGAAATCTAAACAGGGAATATCTATTGGTGTTTTTAAAGTGCTATGACCCAGAACAAACACAACTACGGTCAGCACTTGTTTAAAATTCATTATTTTGTCCTTTTTATCAATTGGGAATTCTCAGCTATATCTTGTTCTTGTGAATGTGACACACAGATATATTGGAACGCTGTTTGTGAGTTGTTCATCAAGGCCTTTAGATATTCTCCCAAAACTAAGAAGTTTAGCTGGCTTTTGTGCAGACGAGGAAATGGAATTGTATGAGGTCAAGTTTTGCACAAGTGCAAGCTGCTACTCCTAGTGTCTGATGGATACAATTTTGCACCATATCTCACTAGTTTCTCACTTTTACATTCAGGAAATAAAATTCGAACCGAATGTGATGTGTGAAGCCTTAGACATTAATCATACCTTTACAGTCAACCAGGTCTGGTTTTGGTATAGATGTTTTTTGCTTTTACACTTACTCCCAAGCCTAAGTACTTACTTTATTCACTCCTGTTCTTCAGATTGAAAATGGGGACATCATCTGCTTCCAGAAAAGACCCAAGTCATGCAACCAGCATTTATACCCTTCTGTTAACTTGTTCCTCGAACATGTTCATAAACTGACGGTAGCCTTTCTATTGTTCTACTTCCAAGACTCAAATTGCGGCTTCCTTCTAGCTGCAGGATTGCATTTCCAGTTAAATTTAAATCTTGTTGTCCAGCCTGCACCAACTTTCTTGCGACTACAGGGTTTTGTGTTATTGCTACTGGTTGAATCTTGTTGTGCCTTCTATGAATTTTTTTTCAGCATACAATTATCCTGGATATAGTATTATAATGGGTATTGGGTCAAGGCCCAATGCTGCAGTAGGAGTTACTATTCACGTGAACAGAATGATGGCTGCTGAATTAAGGAGATAAAGGGTAGATGGTTGCTTAGTTAGTAAGGGTATCTACTGACTTGGGCAACAGATTGGTTTAAATAGTGTTTCAAGGACATGGTTTGTTAGGAATGTTGATATTCTATTCTTAGGGCGTCTGCAATGTAGGCCATAAGAAAAAGTTACTTATGCTTCCTGTGGTTTGACCTTAGAATATTATCCTTTCACTCTCCTCTCTCCTGTTCAAACCCCTCTCTGTCTACCATGTATTCCCTCCGTCCGGAAATACTTGTCATCAAAATGAATAAAAAGAGATGTATCTAGATGTATTTTAGTTCTAGATACATCCTTTTTTGTCCATTTTGATGACAAGTATTTTCGGACAGAGGGAGTAGATCACAGCTTATTGGCTGCTTTGCCATATACATTATGATGTTTTTCTCAGCTATGGTCATAGTTTATGTCTTTATGAGTCCCATCTTAAGGTCATATTCTACCACACAGATTGTGGATGCCCTAAGGGTCAAGTCAAGTTTTCTTGGTAAAAGGGACACCTTTTACTTGTTTATGTATGGATTAAGCAATGAATTTAGTCAAAAGACATAACTAAAGCCTTAAAGCTTTGCTTACCACTCCAGGATTAGGCCCTGCTGTCGCTTGAGTGCTGAGAACTTTATCCCTGGTATCTGACAAGTATATTTCGTAGTTAGGCTGGTGGTACAATGTTATCCGAGTGATTTGGAAAGATAATTTCTTGTTTGATCTCAGAAGATTGCATTGTTTATTTTATTTGGTATCGACCTTCTGTCTGGATACAGACAAATAATTGTCTCTTAGTTTCCTAACCTTCCACGGTATTGAGTTTTATTCAATCCCACCTGGCCCACAGGGAGTATGGCGGACCTAGAACACGAGTCTGGTTGGACATGGTATGAAAGTATTGATAGCTCATAGGGCAGTGTATAGGAGACTTGACATGGACACAAACTCTAAGAAAGGCCCATAATACCTATAATACTCTTAATAGGATAAGTTGAGTCTCAAACTATTAGATCTTTAGTCAAATATGCATTCTTCTCCTCTAGGCACCTAACACTGAGCAATTCTATGCAGTAGGGATGGCTACATACAGAGTGTAGATTGCAACTAGTGTAATAATATGTGGTCCAAATTGCAATTAACTCTAAAAACTATCATAAAAGTAGGGATGGCTACTTACAAACAAACTTTTTGTACAAAATATATCAGTTTAGTACTCCCACCGATCCATATTACCAAGTAACACACCATTCTTTTAGCAGTGGGAGAGAAAACCTAAGTGAAGGCTCTTTCTAATCTGGTAGAAAAGACATAAATTTTGTTGTTCTTGATTTTATGATGGTAGTTCATTACTTCCCTTTATGTATAATTCTTGTACTATCTAGTTTAAACCACTGAGAAAACATTGTTATGATGTAACGACATGTAGAAAGAAGGAAGGAAGATATGTGCTCTAGAAGAGGAGATTGTTGAATTCAGACGTCTTTCTGATCTTAATATAGCGGCAAAATTGGGTAGATCAACTTCGCGAGAACTTCTTTTGTCTTGTTTTACATTTCAATTGATGGAAGATATCAATTGCTACAGCAATATATAACATACGATTATATAATGCAGAATGTACTCAGTTGAGACATGAACGAGACAATGCAATGCGACAGGTGGACGAGTTTCGGGGTCAGAATGATTTAGTTCGCCTTCAAATAGAAGAGGCAAAAAAAGGTGGATGAATAATTGCGAAAATTCATCTTGTCTTGCTTTTCATTCTTTCCTTTCCGAAACTATAGCTTGGTATCAGCAGTAAGTAATCTTCATACATATAACGCAGAGTGTAACCAGTTGAGACATGAACGAGACAATGCAATGCGACAGGTGGACGAGTTTCGGGGTCAGCGTGATTTAGTTCGCCTTCAAATAGAAGAGGGAAAAAAAGGTGGATGAATAATTGCGAAAATTTATCTTGTCTTGCTTTTCATTCTTTCCTTTCCGAAAATATAGCTTGGTAGCAGCAGTAAGTAATCGCCATATATTTAATGCAGAGTGTAATCAGTTGAGACATGAACGAGACAATGCAGTGCGACAGATAGATGCATTACTGAATCAGAATACTGCGGGTCGCATCCAAATAGAAGAGGCAAAAATGGGTATATCAACTGTGAAAACCTCTCGCCTTTCTTTTCATTCTTCAGTTGCTCTAAAACGTAAATTGGTAGCTGCAATATATAACCTGCATTTATAAATGCAGAATGTAGTCAGTTAAAGCATGAACGAGATAATGCAGTTGGACAGGTGGATGAATTACGGGATAGGAACTCTCAGCTTATTCTCGAGTTCCGCTTTACATGTTTGGAACAAGCAACAGAGCATTTCAAGGACCTGTGCAAGATCGGGGACACTGAATATGGATGTGTGTATAAAGGCATTATAAACAACACTACAGTAGCAATCAAGCTGTCCAAATCCGAGAGTTTGTTTCAACAAGAGGTAACCTTATCGTGATAGTGGTACTTAGCTTTGATTCTGTGATTTAACATGAGATTAATGCAGGTCTCTGTTCTTCGTCAAGGAGGGAGACATGCAAACATTCTCACCTTTGTTGGAATGTGCTCTGAAGCTTCGGCTCTTGTGTACGAGTGGTTACCTAAGGGAAACCTTGAAGACCACATTGTGCGTGCCGATGACACTCCACCTCTATCATGGCACATCCGTACACAGATCATTGGTGAGGTTTGCTGTGCACTACTCTTCCTTCACTCACACAAGGCTAATGCTTCGGTCCACGGCGATCTCCGGCCTTGCAACATCCTCATCGGTGCCAGCTACAGAAGCAAGCTCTACAACTTTGGTATGTCCAGCTTATATCTCCAGCCTGGCAGCTGTCCACCAAACCTAACAGCAAGGCTTCCATACATGGATCCGGAGTTCCTCACCATTGGGGACCTCACGCCCCTTTCTGATGTCTACTCACTGGGTGTTATTATCCTTCGCCTTTTGACTGGAATGCCCCCTTTGGCTATCGCAAAGAAAGTTAGAGAAGCATTTCACAGTGATAACCTGCACTTGCTGATAGATAAATCAGCTGGGGACTGGCCTTACACACAAGCCAAGCAGTTAGCACTCCTTGGCCTTAGGTGTGTGGAAATGACGAGGGAAAAGCGGCCTCATCTCACTGAGGTTTGGACCGTTGTTGAGGCCCTGCTCAGAAAGCCTCCTGCACCCTCATGCCCTGCCCACTTCATTTGTCCAATCCTCCAGGTAAATAACCTTGTCACCATTTGTGATAATCTGGAGTCTGGACACATGTTTCTGAAACTTCTTTTTTTTTTTTTGAAATAATTTCTGAAACTTCTATACGTGCGTAGTACAAGTTATCAACGTTCCCACTTTCTTCTTCTCTAAATGATGTCTGTGTGGTGACTTTCTGTATTTCAGGAGATCATGAACGATCCTCAAATGGCATCTGATGGATTCACCTATGAAGCGGAAGCCATAAGACGCTGGCTTGATGGCGGGAGCAATAGGTCTCCGATGACGAACTTGGCACTTGCAAATCGTGTTCTCATCCCTAATCGCGCCCTCCGTTCTTCCATCCAGGAGTACCTTCAGTCGTCAGTAGCGGAGGCAGTCAGGTCCCTGAACCTCAATATATGATGATGCTCTGGATATGATTTGCCGCATACGTAGTATCTTGTAAATGGCATGGCTACTTTAGTTAGCCTTGTTAGTGTGTACATTTTCTGTACTGAATTTGCGTTGTAGGTGGAACATGGGAAAGTCTACAGAATTTGTTTGAGAAACGGGATAATGTGCAACTAATTTTCTAATAGATTATGGCAAATTGGAATAATTTTCAGAGTTGAAATGGTAACATATGTTTGCGTGATCACATCATTAAGAAAATGCATATTTTTTGTTATGATTATATGCCAATTGATTTTTTTTTTTCATTTTTATGGTCAAACTTTGTCTGAATGCATGTCTTTATTTTCCCTCTCGCGCGGTGACTAGGGCAAAGCCTTTCTCACCTCGATCTCGGCCGGCAAGTCCGTGTATTTGCCTCCCCCGACTAGTAGATAGGTTAGAGTTTCTAGTCCTTCAAGGAGCGACACTTGTTTGAGACAGCCTTTCGGCTCCGATCCTCCTCAAGTTCATCTGACAAGATGGATTAGATGGAACTCCAGCGTAGATTTTTGACACCTCCTTGGGATGGTGAGATTAGGTTTTCTCGTCGTGCGTAGAGACAAAGAGGATTGGTGTCAGGTTGTTTGGATCATTCCAAGAGTTCAACGGAGACGACTATGGCTACAGGGCGCTGGTCCTTATAGTCACGTGCACGAACGATTTTCCGGTTGTCATCAAAAGCTCATGTTGGCTCCGCTATGGGAGTGGCGAGTCGGCAGCTCGTTCCGACGACGATAATGGTCATTCGGTGGTCTAGAAACCTCAATGTAATTTTTATTATGTTTTTGATGCTTTGTACTTCTGGTGAACCTTTATAATAGATTTAAGTCCTTTTAAAAAAAAACTATTTCTACATTGAAAATAAATATACATTTGCAGTTCAAAGTCTAGGCTTCTTTGATTTTTAGGAATATTAGAATGCAGGAACAGAAACAACGTAGGATTGAAATGTTATGCACAGAACAGAGACCGATCCCCTCCCCGAAACCCTTCCCCCCGCGCCGCCACCCACGAGGCGGCCGGGGTGGACGCCCAGATCCCCCCGCCGCCGGCCCCCCTCCTCCTCCCTCCTCCCTCGCGGCCGACAGGGGGCGTGGCCGGGCAAAGCCCGACCGACGGCGGCGGCGGCGGGGCGTCTTCTCCTTCCTCCCACGCGCGAGATGGGGCGGCGCGGGCTCCTCCTTCCTGTGCGGGCGCGGTGTGTGCGCGGGGCACCGCGGCGTGGTGGCGCGCGACCCTCTGGCGGTGCGTGGCATCGCGTGGCCGGCTGCGCGGTGGAGTGCGCTTCGCCGCGGTGGCCGGATCCGGCCGGCAGGCGGCGCGGGCTGTGGGCAGCGTGGGCGACAACTGGGGTCCGGCTTCGGGCTGCTGGCGGCTGCGCTGGTTCCTCTCTGCCGCGGGCGTGCGGCGGTGGTGCGGTTCGGCTGGTGGCGATTCGGCGACCTGGTGGTGGCGGCCGGCGGTGCGCTTGGTGGTGGTGCTTCCGCTTGGCGGCTATCCGTGCGAAGGCAGGGGAGCGGCTTGCACAGGGGCGGCGGCGTCGACGGTGTGCCGGCTGCAGCGCGAAGGCGGGAACTTTACGGGCGCCGGAGATCCCGACCGGGCTTGTGCGGCCACGAGCCTGGTATGTTCCTGCTATTGCGTCCGGTTAGCTACCGTCTTCGACAGTGGAGGTGGGGCCCTCCCGCATGCCGACGATGCTGCTGCCCTAATCCCGGCTCCTCTTCTTCTTTGTGCAGTCCATGCTTCACGGTACCGTGGTGAGACGGCGTGGGAAGCTTCGTGACCGGGTTGGCGCAGGGTGAGGGTCTGTTTGGTGGCGAGCTCTGGAGTGCCTGAGGTGGAGGTTGGGATTGGGAGAAATCCCTGTTGGCTTGGCCGGCACCGACGCGGTGGCGCTTATGGGTGTCGTCGGACCTTCCGGGAGGGCGTCGGGGCTACCCTTCCTCTCTCCTCACAGCGTACCGGGGGAAACCCTTGGAAGCAGCGTCGTCATCGTCGCGTCCCTTTTTGGAGGTGCTGATTGGTACCGGTTATTCGGTGGCTCGGAGCTTGGTGAGCGATCTCCGGTGGGTGCAGCGGCCATGAGGGTTCTTCATTTTTTGTCGATCTGCCGTTGTTGGCATTTGTTTCTCTTGTATTTTCTCCTTCTTTTCTTTTGGGCGTGATTGTGCTGCTTCCGCCTCAGCACCTATCGTTGGATGTATCGGTTGGTTGCTTTGTATACAAAGTGGGGGGAAACCCTTTTCCGGCAAATGTTATGCACACTCAAATCCTAGAGGAATTGAGTTTTTTATTGTATTGCAAGAAAAGCAAAGGACTTCTTTTTTCCAAAAGGTTGAAGTGGATGCTAGATTTTCTATGGATGTAGTAGAAATGATTGCTTAGGAAATTTTTCTATAGGGTTCAATTGCACGAACCAATAAACCAACATAGAAAAAAATTGTATAGGTTCTAATCTTTAAAAAATCCTCTAAAATTCCTTTCAATCAAAGAGGCCCTTAGGCTATTTTTTTATCCTCATGATAGAAAAAATACATGAACATGATTAAGGATAGCACAGGAATGTGAAAACACACAAAATCTGTAGAATTATATGCTTTATTTACAAGAATAATAAAAATATAAGAAGTGTAAAAAGTGTGGTCAAATTAAGGTAAAAACATATGCAATGGTAAGATTTTTTTAGGGGTATATGCAATGGTAAGATGAATTTAATATTAAGCTACCTATGGTCTTTGCCTCCTTTTTTGTAAATAGGAATGTAAGGAGTTTTGAGCGATTGGAAGGGCTTCTCTCATTCAAAGGAATTGCATAGGATTGTAGGGGGTTTGAACTATTAGGAATTTTTCCTATGTTAGCCCCTTTGATTCATAGGAATAGAATCATTAGGAATTCTTGGCACTATTTTTAGGAGATGTGGCGGGGATGTAATGAAGATGGTAGCAGTTCTAAGTTCAGGGTTAGACCGCCTACGGGGCAACCTGCAAACACGATGGCTCATGACATTGCAAAGTTATGCTTTGGTAGTGTTTTCTTCTTCTTTTTGTGATGCTTTTGGTAGTGGTCATGATGATTTGCTACTAGTGTTCCAACCTGCATGATGGCTCATGTATCAACATTTGTATAACTTTTGTTATTAATTAATATATGAATATTTTAAAATAAAATCAACACTACCAGGATCATGTAGTGTTGAATTATAGTTAGTCTAAGTTAAAGTGTGATGTCAACATCCAAATAGCTCTCCGATTAAATGTCAGAGTTCCCGATCTCAGAGATGAACTTCTATTGATTCACTATAATCCTGCTTTATGATCAGAACCGTCCAGATATGCTTGGATTCACCACTCTGATTAAATTTTAGACTCTTCTCGATCTAAATACGAAAGGTAATTAGTTTTGAGAAACATTTGCATAACTATAATCATACTTTTTTAATGGATTGTCTGTCTTTAGCCTCTCTTGCTGCTTTGAGAAACATTTCAGTTTCATCCACTCCTTGGAATATTAGAAAAGAATTGGCTAGTTTATTTAATAATACGAAAACACTAACGCCCACACTTTGTGGCAGTTTTGCAACTCGCCCACACACGTGGATCGCCGCCCAGTTAAATTTGCATGAATCTTGACACACTGAGGCAGGTTTCGAGTGCCACGTAGGACAAGGCCGGTGTGTGGAGGTTTCGCAGTTCACCCGCACACTGGTTTCTCGCTCGGACGAGGCCGATTGCGAGTCGGACGTGCGGCGGAACTGCCGTCGTGCCCGCACGCCGCGCACGGCTACTGTTCACCGTCTCCCACGTCTCCCAAGTCATGACAATCAACATCTTAACATCAAACACACTCTAGGTATGAGCACACAAGGCAAGTGCAGATAATCACATATGGCAAATACACACAGGCAACAATGGTGCAATTTGCCATGAGACCTCTGGTGGTGTGGCTGTTCAGACATGGAAAATGTAGTTGTTCAGTCATGGCAATTGTAGTTGTCAGACATGGCAACTGCGTGCAATCACGTATGTAGTTGTTCACACATGGCAACTGCAGTTGTTCATACGTGGCAACTGCAGTTGTCCAGTCATGGCAACTGAAGTTGTTCAGACATGGCAACTGCAGTTGTTAAGACATGGCAACTGCGCGCAATCACGTATGGCGGATGGCAGTCATACATTTAATTTGGCACATGTAGTTGTTCACAGATGGCAAATACAGATGATCAGGCTTGGCAGGTGCACTTCCCATCATTTTTTTAATTTCTATCAGCTACAAACGCCAATGACATCTATTTTCAAATGTGGAGGTTGGAGATGACCGACGGTGGTTACTTGTCAGGCCCAAGATGCGATTCTATCCCGATCACGTGACACTTACGTGATTGGGGCACAACCGCATTTCGGACGCTTAGCAAGATGGATATCATTACATCGTACCATTACATAAATACATGGGGGATACAACAAATCATACAATACACATGAATACAACACATCAATACAAGGCATCCGACTACGGATGCAAACATGAAAAGCACAAAGACATCCATCTGCTATCCCAGGCTGCCGATCCGGAACCTAACCCAAGATTGAAGAAGAAGAAGAAGAAAGAACTCCAACACAAAGGACATCGCTCTCGCGTCAAGTCATCGGAAACCTGCACCTGCAACTGGTGTTGTAGTATCTGTGAGCCACGAGGACTCAACAATCCCATAACCATGGGTAACAAGACTAGCAAAGCTTAATGGGTAGGAAGAGGTAAAGTGATGAGGTTGCAGCAGCGGCTAAGCATAAATATGGTGGCTAACTTATGAGTACAAGAATAAGATGAGCATCTACGCAAGTGGTCGCAACTAGTAATGATCGCTAAAGATCCAGAACTACCTACGAGTCAAACATAACCCCACCGTGTTCTCTTCTCAAAGTGAAAAGAGACAGTCACGGTTACTCACACAGTTGTGTGTTTTACTTCGAATCCTCTGTCAAGTTTTCTACAACCGGGCATTAACAAATTCCAATCTGCCACATAACCGCGGGCACAGCTTTCGAAAGATAAAAACCCTGCAGGGGTGTCCCAACTTAGCCCATCACAAGCTCTCACGATCAGCAGAATTAATAATAATATTATCACCCCTTATCTTAGGGACAATCCGATCAGGCTCGAAATCCCGGTGCACAAGACATTTCGACAATGGTAAAACAAGTCCAGCAAGACCTCCCGACGTGCCAACACCCTGATAGTAGCCGCGTGTATCTCGTCTCAGGCCACGTCCGGATGAGCTATGGTTACAACGACTAGATACCCCAAGTTGCCAAGGGGCGGCGCCGCAAGCTGCTCTATTTGGGACCAACACCATCGGCACTGGCCCCTCCCTGTATGTAGAAAGAATCCTCGGGGTCACGACCCCCTATGCAATTTAATTAATTAATTAAGTTTTTATTATGTTGCAAATTAAAACCAATGTTGGGCCTTGCTGGAGGAGTTTTATTCAAAGACGAACTGTCAAGGGGTTCCCATATACCCAACCGTGTAAGGAACGCGAAATCAAGGAACATAACGCCGGTTTATCGGCTCCTAAGGTGGCATGAGTGAAACAAAACGCCGAGCAAAAGGCCAAGCCTTCCACCCATGCCCAGTATATAGGTGTGTTAATATATATAAGACATATTGTGATATTCCAACAACAAGTTCCAACATGGAACGATCTTCATCTTCACCTGCAACTAACAACGCTATAAGAGGAGTTGAGCAAGGGGGTAACATAGCCAAACGATGATTTGCTGGGATGGTGTCAAAGGTTAGAGGTTTCATGGCAACAAGGAGAGGAGCTGACAATAAAAGATGGGTAGCGCGACATATAACGATAGCATCGAGACAGCTAGCATGGCAATGATAGTAAAGGTATCCAAGGTGATGGTCATCTTGCCTGAGATCCCGCAAGGAAGAAGAACGGTCCATGAAGAAGACAAAGAAGAAGCCTTGGAGTCGAACCACGTGTAGACGAACGAATCCTCATGATCGCAACGGAACAAGCACTAACGGGTAGAAGCAAGCAACATGGTAAATACACAACACAAGAACATGACAAGGAGCTCAATCAAGTAGGATGCAAGACACGTCTATATGATGCAATTCATGGCAAGGGATGAATCACACAAGAACAACACAAAACAACGAGTTTAAATGAGGCCGGAATCCACATATAACAAATCCGGTAAGTCCTCATATGCACATTTCTAAATTGGTCCAGATCTGAACAAACCTTAAGTTAAAGTTGTTACAGCAAGTTCACATGCACCATGATGATCTACTCAAAACTCTAGTCAAGTTTCATATAAAGTTTGTTTAATTTGGAGCTACGGCCTAGAAGATATGAGCAAAACAAGTCAAACAAGTCAACGGTGCAAGCTGCACCCAAACATCAAGCAAACACACTCCAAACATGAAAACAACATGATATTATGCTTCTACATGCAAAATCACACAAGTTTCATATAGGGCACACTCAAAACGGAGCAACGGTTCAACACATACACATGAAACAAGATATAACAACAAGTTGTCGAAAACAACAACATAGCAACTCTGGAGCAAGGTAAAGATATACTACATCACTCAAACATTATAACAAGAAGCATGAATGTGAAGTAGACATGATACTTAACAAGCATGAACTTAGAACACACCCAAAAGCTTGCTAGAACACAATTAACCAAGCATGGCAAGTTGCAATAAATTATCCAGACTTAGTCAAAATCTGAGAAGGCAAAAACATCATCACGATACTGCCTTCGGAGGCACAAAACAACAAGCATATCAACTCAACTAAGTATATAAAGATCATGGACATGTAATAGACATCACATACATCAAACAACTCCATTGGAGCAACTCCATAGGAGGCATGGATCAATAACAACAAGCTTCACCAAATTGATCATGTTGATAAAAAGCTGACAGGTAAAATTTATAGCAACTTGAGAGCAAGAAACAAATAAGCTACAGCATGCCATATATGCAAACAAGGGCATGGATGGATAGACAATAACATGGTCAACAAGACATGATCATTGGCCACTCCAAAACAAGCATGGATTTGAGTGGGGCATCGAACAAACATAGCATCAGGTTTAATAGATTCCAGACTTAGCAGTTTTTTCACTAAGTATAAAACAGCAACAACGACATGGCATGTTTACAAGCTTTTTTAAGTCACGTCAAGGCATATCATGGAAAGTGGATTGCACCACAGCAAGGACCATATGATTGTTCTTCTAAAACATCTAGACATGTGGCATGAAGACAAACACATCAATAGCAATGAGCAAGTGAAAACATCATCTCATAACAAGTTTCAGCACTTATCAGCCACATGCACTTTTGCAACAGAGATTAACATGGCAATATGAACTCAAACAGGCATGCTACAATAACCATCATGTACAACACTTCACAATGAACATTTTGACATATCATATGCTCCATTTGGGTAAACATGCACAAAGTTATCACCCTCACAAGCATGCAACAAAATTACAGTTAACAGCAGTTTTAAACAAGTAGCACTCTTGCAACAATGATTAGGGCATCAAGATGAACTCAAACAAGCATGCCACAATGGAACAAAATGAAGAGCATATCACAATGAACATTATGACATATTATTCACTCAATTTGGAAAAGCACACAAAAAGTTACAACCATGCAAAGATGCAACAAAAATACAACTTCTGAGGACTTAGCAGTTTTTTTGACTTAGGAAAAAAACACAAGTGAGCGTCCGATATCTAAAAGGTGCACAGGGCGAGGTTTTGGAGATTTCTCACCATGGGCTTGGCCCAGAGCAGAGGAGGAGGTGGCAGGCCAAAGGGCAGAGGAGACGGGCCGCGGGGCAGACGGGACGACTTGGGCCCACGGAGGCGGCTGTGGCCCCACAAGGAGGATTGGGAGGAGGCCCGCGACCAGGCTGGAGCTGGGCCGACGGCGGTCGGGCCGGCCCACGTGGCCGACGATGGGGATCCAGCGTTGCGCGTCGGCCTCTCGTGCTCCTCCTCGAGCATGAGGCCATGGCGGCGGCTGGCTCCGCAGGGACTCCAGCGAGGTGGCTGTCCGGCGACGCGGAGGTAGGCGCGGGTGGAGGAGGCGGCGCACCGGCGACTGGAGGCAGCGGGGCAGAGCTACGGGCGGCGATGGTGAACTCCGAGGCCACGGCGGCGGGGAAGAACCTGGGGAGGGGTCGGGTGGTCGCCGGCGGCAACAACAGCGGTGAGGACGACTCCCGACGGCGGGGTCGAAGGGGCTCGTGGCCCCTGGCTCGGGAGCGCACGGAGGCGGGGAGCTGGGCGCGCTGCTGGCGGGCGGCGGCTGTGCTCGAGCTGGAGGCGCGCGATCCGGGCCGGGCAGGCAGGATCCTGGCGGTGCGGCCTCGCGGTGATGCGGGAGGAGAGAGAAGGTCGGCGGGGTGACGTGTCACGTCCTGAGTGGAGGAGGGCGGCGGCGACGCTGATGTGGCGGGCGCTAATTGGCCGGAGTGAGGTGGCTGGAGGCGGTGGACATGTCCGGCGGCGGTGCGGACATGTCCGGCGCGCGGTGGGAGTGGGGCTAGGGTTTCATCTGCGAAAATGGAGAGGGAGACACATATATATAGGTAGAGGGAGCTAGGAGTGTCCAAATGAGGAGCGGTTTTCGGCCACGCGATCCTGATACGACGACCGAGAGCATGGAGGGGGTTAGAATGGGCTTGGTGGGTTATGTGAAAGGGGGCTGGGCCAAAAGAGAGAAGGCTTCCAGTGGTTAACACGGTTAACCGTTAGGCTATCAAACGAATTCCGAACGCGACGAAACTTGACAGGCGGTCTGCCTATGCTATAATAAGACCACACACCAAGTTTCAACCCATTCCGAGAACGTTTTCCGGCCACTCATAAAATAAATATTCGGAGGTGCCGCGGGCATGTGCAAGTGTGTCTGGGTTCAGAACGGACAACGGAAAGGACGAGGGGGGGGGGGGTCAGACGGATGCAAGCTTTGAAAACATGATGATGCAATGCACACGATGACATGGCAAGATGCAACACGCAAGTAAATGACATGGCAACGGCAACAAATAACTGGCTGACACCTGGCGCATCGGTCTCGGGGTGTCACAGAGGCATCATTGGAGAATATTTGGAGGACGAAGTTAAAAACGGAGAACGAAGAAATCTTCTGAAATGATGGCCTTCGGAGAATCGAGAAATTAAAAAGAAGTCATGAAATGCTTCGGAAGAATGAAAAGAAGAAGGGTTGAACCAAACATGAAAGAATTAAAAGCTATCTTGGAGAAATCATATGACTGGTGGAATACATTCTTACGCCATACTTTGAAAAGAATTTTGAAACACTCCGGGAAATTAGAAGAGTCAGGTAAGATCCTGGAAAAAGACATGTGGGTTAGGGCCCACTGAAGTCTGAAAAATAAATATGCACTGGAACGTTTGAAAAACTCGAATGAGGTGACAACTCGAATTAATTGGAATACGGACGAATCTCCTGAGATGTCTTCGGAACTCCGGAACAATTAAATGGCGAGAGGCGAACGAGCAAGAGGAAACATCTGAGCCGAGGAAAAAGAATATGATCAACACCGAAAACTTGAATTGAATCCACCGGAAAAGAAGAAGAGGTGAAGAATATCGAATCGAGAGGAGAATTCATCGGAGAATAAAGGAGATGAATGATGACGAACTAGACGAGAATTCATCAGTTGAAATAACTGAGGGAAGAATGCAAAGGTTTCACACGAGTAGGATGGATACTCGATTGATGACTCTGGCTCCGAGAAGAAAAAGGGTGGTCGGGTGGGAAAAAGAAAGTCCACTTCGGACGAGAAAAACACCGTTGAAAAGAACTGAGGGTTGAACTTGCAAGAAGAAGAGGTTCGAATCCACTTGACGAGAGATGCACTAGATGAAAGAACTGACAACGCAACGAACGGAAACTACCACGTGATCCAAAAAAATTGAAGGGGAAGAGGAGTAATTCAAAACACCTACATCAAGATTCCTCACCAGAGCGATGAAGGGCAAGGGAGTAAAAAGTATTCCTACTCTCCGATATAACTAGACTCCGAAAAAAGTTTTGTGCTAGACTCAGCAACGGCCATGCTACGATCAATCAAGGGGGCTCCTATGGGCGGTCGAGGCTCTAATACCAACTTGTCAGGCCCAAGATGCGATTCTATCCCGATCACGTGACACTTACGTGATTGGGGCACAACCGCATTTCGGGCGCTTAGCAAGATGGATATCATTACATCGTACCATTACATAAATACATGGGGGATACAACAAATCATACAATACAAATGAATACAACACATCAATACAAGGCATCTGACTACGGATGCAAACATGAAAAGCACAAAGACATCCATCT
This sequence comes from Secale cereale, assembly GCA_902687465.1. Taxonomy (NCBI): domain Eukaryota; kingdom Viridiplantae; phylum Streptophyta; class Magnoliopsida; order Poales; family Poaceae; genus Secale; species Secale cereale. The sequence goes on along the minus strand of LR738712.1, from coordinate 109,815,905 downwards.
GCTATCCCAGGCTGCCGACCCGAAACCTAACCCAAGATTGAAGAAGAAGAAGAAGAAAGAACTCCAACACAAAGGACATCGCTCTCGCATCAAGTCATCGGAAACCTGCACCTGCAACTGGTGTTGTAGTATCTGTGAGCCACGAGGACTCAGCAATCCCATAACCATGGGTAACAAGACTAGCAAAGCTTAATGGGTAGGAAGAGGTAAAGTGGTGAGGTTGCAGCAGCGGCTAAGCATAAATATGGTGGCTAACTTACGAGTACAAGAATAAAATGAGCATCTACGCAAGCGGTCGCAACTAGTAATGATCGCTAAAGATCCAGAACTACCTACGAGTCAACATAACCCCACCGTGTTCTCTTCTCAAAGTGAAAAGAGACAGTCACGGTTACTCACACAGTTGTGTGTTTCACTTCGGATCCTCTGTCAAGTTTTCTACAACCAGATATTAACAAATTCCAATCTGCCACATAACCGCGGGCACGGCTTTCGAAATATCATAACCCTGCAGGGGTGTCCCAAGTTAGCCCATCACAAGCTCTCACGATCAACAGAAGTAATAATAATATTATCATCCCTTATCTTAGGGACAATCCGATCAGGCTCGGAATCCCGGTGCACAAGACATTTCGACAATGGTAAAACAAGTCCAGTAAGACCTCCCGGCGTGCCGACACCCTGATAGTAGCCGCGCGTATCTCGTCTCAGGCCACGTCCCGATGAGCTATGGTTACAGCGACCAGATACACCAAGTTGCCAAGGGGCGGCGCCGCAAGCTACTCTATTTGGGACCAACACCATCGGCACTGGCCCCTCCCTGTATGTAGAAAGAATCCTCGGGGACGCGACCCCCTATGCAATTTAATTAATTAATTAAGTTTTTATTATGTTGCAAATTAAAACCAATGTTGGGCCTTGCTGGAGGAGTTTTATTCAAAGACGAACTGTCAAGGGGTTCCCATATACCCAACCGTGTAAGGAATGTGAAATCAAGGAACATAACGCCGGTTTATCGGCTCCTAAGGTGGCATGAGTGAAACAAAACACCGAGCAAAATGCCAAGCCTTCCACCCATGCCCAGTATATAGGTGTGTTAATATATATAAGACATATTGTGATACTCCAACAACAAGTTCCAACATGGAACGATCTTCATCTTCACCTGCAACTAACAACGCTATAAGAGGGGCTGAGCAAGCGGGTAACATAGCCAAACGATGGTTTGCTGGGATGGTGTCAAAGGTTAGAGGTTTCATGGCAACAAGGAGAGGGGCTGCCAATAAAAGATGGGTAGCGCGACATATAACGATAGCATCGAGACAGCTAGCATGGCAATGATAGTAAAGGTATCCAAGGTGATGGTCATCTTGCCTGAGATCCCGCAAGGAAGAAGAACGGGTCCATGAAGAAGACGAAGAAGAAGCCTTGGAGTCGAACCACGTGTAGACGAACGAATCCTCACGATCGCAACGGAACAAGCACTAACGGGTAGAAGCAAGCAACACGGTAAACACACAACACAAGAACATGACAAGGAGCTCAATCAAGTAGGATTCAAGACAAGTCTATATGATGCAATTCATGGCAAGGGATGAATCACACAAGAACAACACAAAACAACGAGTTTAAATGAGGCCGGAATCCACATATAACAAATCCGGTAAGTCCTCATATGCACATTTCTAAATTGGTCCAGATCTGAACAAACCTTAAGTTAAAGTTGTTACAGCAAGTTAACATGCACCATGATGATCTACTCAAAACTCTAGTCAAGTTTCATATAAAGTTTGTTTAATTTGGAGCTACGGCCTAGAAGATATGAGCAAAACAAGTCAAACAAGTCAACGGTGCAAGCTGCATCCAAACATCAAGCAAACACACTCCAAACATGAAAACAACATGATATTATGCTTCTACATGCAAAATCACACAAGTTTCATATAGGGCACACTCAAAACGGAGCAACGGTTCAACACATACACATGAAACAAGATATAACAACAAGCTGTCGAAAACAACAACATAGCAACTTTGGAGCAAGGTAAAGATATACTACATCACTCAAACATTATAACAAGAAGCATGAATGAGAAGTAGACATGATACTTAACAAGCATGAACTTAGAACACACCCAAAAGCTTGCTAGAACACAATTAACCAAGCATGGCAAGTTGCAATAAATTATCCAGACTTAGTCAAAATCTGGGAAGGCAAAAACATCATCACGATGCTGCCTTCGGAGGCACAAAACAACAAGCATATCAACTCAACTTAGTATATAAACATCATGGACATGTAATAGACATCACATACATCAAACAACTCCATTGGAGCAACTCCATAGGAGGCATGGATCAATAACAACAAGCTTCACCAAATTGATCATGCTGATAAAAAGCTGACAGGTAAAATTTATAGCAAATTGAGAGCAAGAAACAAATAAGCTACAACAGGCCATATATGCAAACAAGGGCATGGATGGATAGACAATAACATGGTCAACAAGACATGATCATTGGCCACTCCAAAACAAGCATGGATTTGAGTGGGGCATCAAACAAACATAGCATCAGGTTTAACAGATTCCAGACTTAGCAGTTTTTTCACTAAGTAGAAAACAGCAACAACGACATGGCATGTTTACAAGCTTGTTTAAGTCACCTCAAGGCATATCATGGAAAGTGGATTGCACCACAGCAAAGACCATATGATTGTTCTTCTAAAACATCTAGACATGTGGCATGAAGACAAACACATCAATAGCAATGAGCAAGTGAAAACATCATCTCATAACAAGTTTCAGCACTTATCAGCCACATGGACTTTTGCCACAGAGATTAACATGGCAATATGAACTCAAACAGGCATGCTACAACAACCATCATGTAGAGCACTTCACAATGAACATTTTGACATATCATATGCTCCATTTGGGTAAACATGCACAAAGTTATCACCCTCACAAGCATGCAACAAAATTACAGTTAACATCAGTTTTAAACAAGTAGCACTCTTTCAATGATGATTAGGGCATCAAGATGAACTCAAACAAGCATGCCACAATGGAACAAAATGAAGAGCATATCACAACGAACATTTTGACATATTATTCACTCAATTTGGATAAGCACACAAAAAGTTACAGCCATGCAAAGATGCAACAAAAATACAACTTCTGAGGACTTAGCAGTTTTTTTGATTTAGGAAACAAAACACAAGTGAGCGTCCGATATTTAAAAGGTGCACAGGGCGAGGTTTTGGAGATTGCTCACCATGGGCTTGGCCCAGAGCAGAGGAGGAGGTGGCAGGCCAGAGGGCAGAGGAGACGGGCCGCGGGGCAGACCGGCCGGCTTGGGCCCGCGGAGGCGGCTGTGGACCACAAGGCGGATCGGGAGGAGGCCCGCGACCAGGATGGAGCTGGGCCGGCGGCGGTCGGGCCGGCCCACGTGGCCGACGACGGGGATCCAGCGCTGCGCGTCGGCCTCTCGTGCTCCTCTTCGAGCACGAGGCCATGACGGCGGCTGGCTCCGCAGGGACTCCGGCGAGGCGGCTGTCCGGCGACGCGGAGGTAGGCGCAGGCGGAGGAGGCGGCGCACCGGCGACTGGAGGCGGCGGGGCAGAGATACGAACGGCGGCGGTGAACCCCGAGGCCACGGCGGCGGGGAAGAACCTGGGGAGGGGGCGGGTGGTCGCCGGCGGCAACAACGGCGGTGAGGACGACTCCCGGCGGCGGGGTCGAAGGGGCTCTAGGCCCCTGGCTCAGGAGCGCACGGAGGCGGGGAGCTGGGCGCGCTGCAGGCGGGCGGCGGCTATGCTCGAGCGAGAGACGGTGCGATCCGGGCCGGGCAGGCCGGATCCTGGCGGTGCGGGCCCGCGACGGCGCGGGAGGAGAGAGAAGGGCGCCGGGGTGACGTGTCACGTCCTGAGTGGAGGAGGGCGGCGGCGACGCTGATGTGGCGGGCGCTGATTGGCCGGAGTGAGGTGGCTGGAGGCGGTGGACATGTCCGGTGGCGGTGCGGACGTGTCCGGCGCGCGGTGGGAGCGGGGCTAGGGTTTCATCTGCGAAAATGGAGGGGGAGACACATATATATATGTAGAGGGAGCTAGGAGTGTTCAAATGAGGAGCGGTTTTCGGCCACGCGATCCTGATCCGACGACCTAGAGCATGGAGGGGATTAGAATGGGCTTGGTGGGTTGTGTGAAAGGGGGCTGGGCCAAAAGAGAGAAGGCTTCCGGCGGTTAACACAGTTAATCGTTGGGCTATCAAACGAACTCCGAACGCGACGAAACTTGACAGGCGGTCTGCCTATGCTATAATAATACCACACGCCAAGTTTCAATCTATTCCGAGAACGTTTTCCGGCCACTCATAAAATACATATTCGGAGGTGCCGCGGGCACGTGCAAGTGTGTCTGGGCTCAGAACGGACAACGGAAAGGACGAGGGGGGTCGGACGGATGCAAGTTTTGAAAACATGATGATACAATGCACACGATGACATGACAAGATGCAACACGCAAGCAGATGACATGGCAACGACAACGAATAACTGGCTGACACCTGGCGCATCGGTCTCGGGGTGTGACACTACTCTGGCTCGCAAGCGGGGAGGGACGACGGCCGAGAGACAGACTTTGGTCGTGCGGGCCGCTGGGGTCGCTCGCCTGGACGTGTGGGCGATCGCGCCGTACACTGGACGTGAGGGCTGTGACGGGGAGTGCCCGTACGTGCTCGTGCGGGCGGACCTGTGATGCCACACGAGGCGTGTGGCACATACCTCCTAGATGCCACACGTGTGGCAGTTATCGTCGTCCTAATAATACATCTACTCTGCTACCTCAGGTCTTTCATGTTTCTTGATAAATTAATAGCATTGCTCATAGTCTTGCCCAGCAGGTTTTTAGGACTACTGAAGATGTTGAAGTTTCATGTTTTGCTCATGCTCACTCACATCTCTCGTGCCCAGTGATGTCACTTCTTTTAGATTTTCAGCTGGCATAAAGTATGTTGCATACAATGCATTGCTATTAACTTAAAGGAGTCTCTGTTGCAGTGATGATCTTCATCCTCCTAGAGTGATAGCGAAGCATATGGGGTTTCTTCTATCTGCGTTAGTGGATGGGATTCTATGCTTCTTCCTCCTCTTTTACGTGTACATGTTGGTCATCAAGTTGATGCTTTGGTCAACCTATCTGTTGTACACCCTTCAACTCTTCTTCATTGGTTGTATTGCCTTTCATGTTCTTCTTACTACAAGCCATGATGAACTCTCATGTACTTTTTCTTAAAGAGCTGAAATGAAATTAGGCACCTGTTGGTGCCTTGCTTTGTTAAAAGAACGATTAAATGTCAGAGTTCTCGATCTGAGAGATGAACTTCCATTGAATCACTGTAATCCTGCTTTACGATCAGAGCCGTCCAAATATGCTTGGATTCACCATTCCTATTAAATGTCAGACTCTTCTCGATCTGGTAAATACGAAAGGCAGCTAGTTCTGCTTTTCTATATGATCAGAGCCGTCCAAATATGCTTGGATTCATCTCGGCAACGGGGACGTGAATCCACAGAATCCAAGAGGATTCAGCAGCCTCGATTCTTCTCCGAGTACGGCTTGGGGTGGAAGTGGAACCCCCTTACAAATTGCCGCCCTTCCTCTGTTATTCGTCCCAGGAACTCAGTGCCCTATTCCCAGGGATCCATCCAGGGCGCATCCGCGACTCTCTGCTTCCGTTCGTCCAGGCGATGGGGATGGCTGTACTCGACGAGGCCCAGCGGCGACGGCGGCAGAGCGTCTACGAGTTCTTGGACGCCACCAAGCCCGCTCGCGCCCAGGCGCTGCGATGGTGCGAGACGGCGCGGGAGATGCGTAGGATCGACGGCGACATGAAGGAGGCAGGGCAGCTGCTCCGGGACGCCCTCTCCTGCGTCAAGGACTACGCGTCTGTCTACAGGACGTGGATCGCCATGGAGATGGACGGCGGCGGTGGCGTCGGCGTTGCCCGGTGGCTCTTCGAGGAGTGGGGCACCGTCTGCGCCAAGGATGGAAACCTCCGCAAGGACGACGACGGCACCACCGCCGACGAGTACGGCGACTACTGGTGCGCGTACCTCGCGTTCGAGCTCCGCCACGGGGACGCCAGGCGCGCGCGCACCGTGGCGGCACGGGCCGTGAAGGCCTGCCCGCACGACGCCTCGTTGCGCGACACGGTGGAGCTCCGCCTTAGCGACGCCATCGAGATTGAGCAGCAGAGGCGGCATCGGTCGGGGCTGCTTCGCACTGCCAAGAAGTGGCTCTCCAATGTCGAGCAGAGTCGCGGCTGTTCATCGCTCGTACCCCGGCCGCCGCAGGGGTACCGGAGGCTCCTCAGCGGCTAGTCGCCGTCATCGATTGCTGCTTCGGGAGTATACTAGATTAGAAGATTAGATCTCAGTACAATGTAAATTGTTCCGCGTATATTTTGTTACAGATCATGGTGCTGGTCTCTGTAATAGTCAGTCTCGTGATTCGGTCGAGAGTTTTAAACTCAACGCACTAACTGCAATTAGCAACTAGCGCACAACTGCTTGCAATGGATTGTCTGTTGATTTCTCGTTAGTTTGATTGGTCTTGGTCCACGGAGATGTGAGTTCTAAACCGTATTCCTATGCGGGGCTTTATTGGAAAAAATGGGTTTGTAATTTTGATATACACCCTGTATTTTGCCATGAGCGATCCTTTCCTATAAAATAATAATAATGATTTTATCGAGCAGACCCAATTACAATCTCCACAAAGATGATGAAATGTTTAATTGGAAAAAGATATTTGAGTCAAGGAGGAGGCCCTTGCGTCCCGCCGTCACCTCCCATTTCCCCGACCTTCCTCGCCGCCACCCGAGACGGCCGTTGGGCAAGCACGTGCATGCGCCGGTGATGATGGCCGTTGTATTCTCTAGTGAGCGTTGTATTCTCTGATGGTTCAATGCCTATTGAGCCAAGGCGAGGGGATAGTGTTCCATTTTAGAATAGAGGTAGATGTCATGTTCCCCCAGTAACATGAATTGTATCCCTGTGATGGTGGTTGCTCCATGCTTTGCCATGCCTGCCATTTCTTCTATGGTGCCATTGTGAGGAGTGCATTTCCACTCAAGCCAGGATCTCTATTTTTCCTATTCTGGGCTACTTGTGGTGGATCATGTTGTAGTCAGTTTACTAGTTAGCCCTGATGTATCATTTTAAATCGCTTTGATTTTGTAAGTGATTTGTAACTCTTGGCGAGTTGATGGATTTGTTAATTCAAAGTCGGGCTCATCTAGGGCCTACTTCTAAAGAAAATGTTTAATTGATGAACGCCTCGAAAAAGGAAAGAGTGAACCGTCTTTGTGATGTGAAAACTTATAGGAAGCTCTTGCAACTTTATTTTACTAAACAGTGCATGTTGACACATGCCTGCGCAATGGAAGTTCTAATAAAAGATAAAAGAACAGAGGTGAGTATGTCATTCGCCTATCTTTATCAATCAAACTTTTGGGTATGTGTGCACTTTGCCATGGTGTCATCCTCCTCCACCTCAGCTCTCATGTGACAGAGAAGCTCACGTGCCACAACTTAATTATGTGGCGTGTGTAACTGATCCACCATATCATGGGCGTTAGAATGTATGGGTTCCACGATGAGACTCTCACGGAGCCGGGCATGGCCATCACCAACAAAGGCCATGACGGGAAGAAATAAACGGTGGCGAACACTGTGTTGGTGCAAAAAAACGTCAGATCCCTCGGTAGGGGTCCAAGCGCAGCTGGAAGTGATGGATCGGAGATCACACGTGGAGTTTATCCAGGTTCAAGCCTTCGGAGAGTAATACCCTATGTCATGCTGGTTTTGATGATTCATAATGGAGGGGTACCTCATGCGAAGGGTTACAATGGTGTATGAGATTGCTACCGATAGTTGTCCTATATGTGGATAGATCCTCACAAGTACCCTAGATCTCCCTTTATATAGGATGGAGAGGTCTAGGATTTACTTGGCAGATGCAATCTGGGGCAATGCCGTCCTCTAGTCTTGATCACGAAGGTCGTCTTCGCCTTCTAGGGTTTGCTCCTTGCTCTAGGCCTAGTGGGCCCCTCGTAGTAGATGAGGTCGAGCTCCTTGGTGTTAGCCACCCCCGGTATATGACCCCATCACTCCACATACTCAACAGGTGATGCAGGACTAACAACTTTTTGGATATTTGCAGAATAATGTATTCAACAAGGACATCGTTATGGTCGCATAAATTTTGTTAACCCACGTGTGTTGGACTTCCCTAGAGAAGACATTATCCTCTTAGTCATGTTCACGCGTCAACAACATCCAGACCACCGCTAACCCACTGAAGGGAACCTAGACCATAGCTGCCTACTTCGCCTACGGTGGTAGGGTGTTTGACATTCATTCCCATTTCTTGCATGGGGCCTAAGCATGCACCCAAGGACAAAGATTTGATTTTCAACCAATTTATATGCACGGGAGCATGTGCATGTAGTTCAAATTTGAATTATGCACATAAATACATTGAACACTCACTTAATGCATAAAATGTCCAAACGAACCCTGAATAATTCTAGTTCTTCTATGATCACTGCAGATAAATGGTCTAGCAATTCAAACATCGTCCATGGCCGCTGTGACCCCATTATGTAATTCAAATCAAGACAAAAAATCAAGTAGATCCCACACAGTTTATTATAACCAACCATGTGAGATGCAGCACAAAATATCTTGGAGCACCATCGGAGTATAGTACGCATACGGCTTACGCGAGAAGGTGTGACGGCTACAGTCCATAGCCCGCTTTGAATAAGGGACCGTGTCTGATGACACTTTGCGCGCCAGTTTTTTGGCTGAAGCGATTCCAAATTTTCGGCTTCCGCGGAAATATCTACCTCACCTCCCCCTCCCCCTTACCAAAAGCCACATTTCCCCTCTGAAAGGATCTAGAAGAGGTGTCTAGAGGGGGGGGGGGTGAATAGACTCCTAGCAAGAAAAGTGGCAGGTTTTATTATTACTTAAATTTAGGTGGAGATTTAGCACATACTTAACATTCACAATACACATCAAGCATGCATAACAAGAGTATGTGGGTATTGGAAAGTAAAGCATGCAACATTGACTACTTGACCAAAATAAAAAAAATAGCCTTTTCCCAATTTTAATTCTTGGCAGATTTTAGAAACTAAGCACAAGTCAGGCAATCAACCTACACATGCAATTCTAAGAGTATACCAGCAAGAATGTAAAAAAATTGCATATGAAGGTAAGGGGAAGAGTTTGGAGAATGCAAACGCAAGTGAAGACACGGATGTTTTTGTCGTGGTTCCGATAGGTGGTGCTACCGTACATCCACGTTGATGGAGACTTCAACCCACGAAGGGTAGCGTCTACGCGAGTCCACGGAGGGCTCCACCCACGAATGGTCCACAAAGAAGCAACCTTGTCTATCCCACCATGGCCATCGCCCACGAAGGACTTGCCTCACTAGGGTAGATCTTCACGAAGTAGGCGATCTCCTTGCCCGTACAAACTCCTTGGTTCAACTCCACAATCTTGCCAGAGGCTCCCAAGTGACACCTAACAAATCTAGGAGACACCACTCTCAAAGGTAATAGACGATGTGTCGATGATGAACTCCTTGCTCAAATGCTTCAAATGATAGTCTCCCCAACACTCAAACAGTTCCTCACATATTTGGATATGGTGGAAGAATGATTTGAGTGGAAAGCAACTTTGGGAAGGCTAGAGAACAAGATTCATATGGTAGGAATGGAATATCTTGGTCTCAACACTTGAGTAGGTGGTTCTCTCTTAGAACATGTATGTTGGAAGTGTAGGTATGTTCCGATTGCTCTCTCCACAGGTGAAGAGTAGGTGGAGGGGTATATATAGCCTCCACACAAAATCTAACCGTTACACACAATTTACCAAACTCGGTGGGACCGAATCAGACAACTCGGTCAGACCGATTTAGTTCATAATGTGACCGTTAGGCATTTCGGTGGGACCGATATGATCAACCCGGTAGGACCGATTTCATTAGGGTTAGGGCATAACGTAATCTCGGTAAGACCGATTACACAAACTCGGCGGGACCGATTTTGGTAATAAGCTTACAGAGAGTTGGTCAGGCAAACTCGGTGGGACCGATTCGCTCGTTTCGGTGGGACCGAAACATTACGAAGAGGCAACAGAGAGTTGGCAGTGCTAAATCGGTGAGACCGATTCTCACATCTTGGTTAGACCAAAATGTTTCAAATAGGAAATAGAGAGTTTACATTCCCATCTCGGTGAGACCGAGATCCCTTTAGGTGAGACCGAAATGATTAGGGTTTCTGGCAGTGGCTATGTCAAATGAACTTGGTGGCACCGGATGGAGCTTTTCGGTAGGGCCGAGTTTGACTTTTGGTTTGGGACATGTGTGGATGTGAGAAAGTGGTTGAGGGTTTTGGAGTATATCACTAAGCACTTTGAGCAAGCAAGCCATTAAGCAACACCTCATCCCCTTTTAATAGTATTGGCTTTCATATAGACTCAACGTGATCTTGGATCACTGAAATAGAAAATGTAGAGTCCTGAGCTTTGAGCTTGAGCCAATCCTTTGTCCTTATCATCTTGAAGGGGTTCCACATCCTCTAGTCCATGCCACTCCATTTGTTGAACTTGTCTGAAATATACTAGATGAAAATATTAGTCCAACAAGAGATATGTTGACATTAATTACCAAAATCACCCAGGGAGCACTTGTGCTTTCAATCTCCCCCTTTTTGGTAATTGATGACAACATACATCAAAGCTTTAGATAAAGATATGAAGAATAGCAAGTAAAGCTTTGGAAGGACATGTAACATGCATAGGCCCCCCCTACATGTATGCAATCATGTAAATATGGAATATAAGAGCATGTGAAAGCATAGACATGACAGAGCAAGCAATGAGTTACATGTATGTTGGCTATATGCATCAGAGAAAATTGATATGAATATGTGAAGTGTATCCTCATGTTCATGGTTCCTTCTTGCAAACAATATGTACATTAGCAATAAATCTTCATGCACATGAGTGTGATGCATATACTTACCTTGTGATCTTGAGATGGTTTATGAAGGGATGAACCTGAGTAAACAAGGTTAGATAACACAGGTACATCTACTAGACCGAGCAACAAAAGAGCCACAAGAGTACCAAGATTGGGATAACATGTAGAGAGTGAGTACTGGGTACTCTTGAATACAGACATGTTCCCAAAGGTAAAAGATATGCAATGAATTCAAAGACTTTCTTCCCTAGCAGTCTTTCTCCCCCTGAATCTTATATTGGATAATGGAAAAAAGTAGGGAAACAGAATCAGAGCAAAACAGATCAGATCAATAACATAGACATGCATTTCCCCTCTTAAAGACATGTGGCTTCTCTCCTCTTGAACACCAAGCATCTGGGGCATGTGAACTCTCTCCCCCCCTTAAGCTTTGATGTGAACTCTCTCTCCCCCTTTGACATCAATTTCCAAGAAGGGATCTTCTAGAGTGTGAGTCAAAATAGGTTTGGTCCTTGAGTCACAGAGCAGAGCAGTATATATAAAATATGATGCTGGTAGAGGACAAGAATCATTGAGTGGAGTTGGAAAAAATATGCAGGATGCAAATGACAAATTGTCTTTTCAGTATTGACATCGGTAGCACCGAGCTGTTTTCTTCGGTAGCACCGAGATGGTTCGGTTTGACCGAAAGAGGCAAATCGGTGGGTCTAAGTTCAACACAGAGAGAATAATTTTTCATCTCAGCTCACTAGGCAAATAAGATCTCACAAAGATTTGCAAGGAATTAACTGAAGGATTTGCAATGAATTGGATGCAGAAAATGCAAGATAGAACAGAGAAAAGAAAATCTAGATGAGTTTTTTGTTTGTTTTAAAAGAAGGGAAACAAAATGCAAGGAACAAATGCACAAACTTAGAGAAACACTAGAGAACTTCATCTAGAATTGGTCGGCGACAAAGTCACCTATGTTTGAGTATATTGACTTAGGAGTCAAGTGAAGACACTTGATCATAGGTCATACTCATCGTTTAAGCTCAAAATGGGGTTGCCATTTTTCGTTTAAGCATGTTGATGTATTCACATCTTGTTGAGTTACTTGGACCCATGACTTGGGGTAAAGCTTCTCTAAGATGGAATGACATACCTTGGGTGGTGGTGTTGATCTTGATCATGTAGTTGAACTTGTGTGAGGTGCTCAAGGTTGATGTAGCTCATCAAGAATTGGAGCACCACTTGTAGTTTGAGGTCATCTACCTACATGGGTTAGATTTGCAAGGAAGAGCACTTGTGTATCCAAAATGACAACCATGAAAACTTAATACCAAATGAAATTTGATATATAGAATTTGTCAAAGGATATATTGAGGGGCTTTATGCTTCCTTGTCTTCAGCCACCACAGTGTAGGGACTTGGTGATGTAGAGATTGCTCAAGATGTGAGTGAGTTGCAATCCCATGGATTTATATTCATCGAAGTACCTACAAGGGTTAGATAACATGCAAGGGTACAAATATCCAAGACATATGATCATCATCATAAGAGACATATCAAGGATTAGTCAAAGGCTTATGCCTTGCATGTATCCAAATGGAGTTCCTACTCCAAGTTTGAGGCATCAATAATGTTCAATTCACCTATCAATCTACAAAACACTTTCTCATCAAGCGGTTTAGTAAATATATCCGCTGATTGCTTATCGATGCGAACATGTTTAAGATTGATATCACCCTTAGCAACATGATCTCGAATAAAATGATGACGAACTTCAATATGCTTAGTTCGAGAATGTTGCACGGGGTTATGAGCAATCTTAATAGCACTTTAATTGTCACAAAGCAATGGAACATGTTTCACATATATCCCATAATCTTTAAGAGTTTGGGTCATCCAAAGTAATTGAGCACAACATGAACCAACGGCAATGTATTCCGCTTCCGCGGTGGATAAGGATATCAAGTTTTGTTTCTTGGAGGACCAAGACAGAAGAGATCTATCAAGAAATTGACAAGTACCCGAAGTGGACTTTCTATCAACCTTGTCTCCGGCATAGTGCGAATCGGAGTAGCCAACAAGATCAAAAGAGGACCTCTTAGGATACCAAATGCCAAAATTTGGTGTATGAATTAAGTATCTCACTATCCTTTTCACAACCTTAAGATGACATACTTTAGGGGCCGCTTGATATTGTGCACACATGCACACACTTAGCATAATATCAGGACGGGAGGCACATAGATATAACAATGAACCAATCATAGAGCGGTAAATCTTTTGATCAACTGGTTTGCCATCCTTAGTCAAGTCAAGATGTCCACTACTAGGCATGGGTGTAGTCATACCTTTGCATTCTTGCATGTTGAACTTCTTGAACAAGTCCTTGGTATACTTTGTTTGAGAAACAAAGGTACCATCCTTAGTTTGTTTGATTTGCAAACCAAGAAAGAACTCAAGTTCACTCATCATAGACATCTCAAACTTTTTCCGACATTAGCTTTCCAAATCATTCACTGAAATGGGGGTTAGTAGAACCAAATATGATATCATCGACATAAATTTGGCGCACAAATAATTCACCATTAACCCTTTTAGTAAAAAGTGTAGAATCTATTTTTCCAATCTCAAAGCCTTTTTCAATAAGGAACTTGGTCAAGCATTTATACCACACTCTAGGAGCTTGTTTAAGACCATAAAGAGCTTTGTGAAGTTTGTAAACATGTAAACATAAACTTGCTCCTCAATTTCACCATTGAGAAAAGCACTTTTAATGTCCATTTGGTACAAGGTGATATCATGGTGAATAGCATAGGCAAGTAAGATGCAGATGGACTCAAGTCTAGCAACGGGGGCATATGTCTCACCGTAGTCCATACCTTCGACTTGAGTGTAGCCTTGGGCGACGAGACATGCTTTGTTGCGGACGACTTGACCATCTTCATCTTGCTTGTTGCGAAACACCCATTTGGTACCGATGATGTTGTGGTTGTTGTCAGGCTTCTCGACCAATGTCCACACTTGATTTCTCTCAAAGTTGTGTAGCTCTTCGTGCATAGTGTTCACCCAATCCGGATCATCAAGAGCATCTTCAACCTTCATAGGTTCAAGGTTAGATATGAAAGAGTAATGTTCGCAAAAGTTAGCTAGGCGAGATTTAGAGCGAGTGATTCTCTCGGTTTGGATGTCGTTGTAGATTTGCTCTACGGGATGATCTCTAGCAATTCTTGCTCTAACTCGTGAAAGCTTTTGCTTGGATCGGGGTGGAACATCCTCTTCATCTTCTTCTTCTTCTTCGTGTCCTTCTGCATTGTTGTTGGTGTTGTTGTCCCCTTATGGAGGTGGAGAAGGAGGTCGATGTGGTTCATCTTGATGCACTTCCTCGTCTTCTTCATCATGGCGTGCCCCACTTGTGGATGCCTCCAAGTCAACTTGTGGTTCACCTTGTCGTGAGGTAGAAGCTTCCACATGGACGGACGAAGTACTCTCTTTCACATCCATTGGACGGATATTACCAATAGACAAGTCTTGAATTGCTTCCGAAGGATCTTCATCTCCTACATCAATTGGCAATTGCTCTATCTGCGAGCCGTTAGATTCATCAAACTTCACATCTACCGTCTCTTCAACCTTTCGGGTGAAATTGTTGTAGACACGGTAAGTGTGAGAGTTCGAGCCATAACCAAGTAGGAAACCTTCATGAGATTTAGGAGAAAATTTAGAACGACGATGCTTATCAAGAATGTAGCACTTTGATCCAAATACTCGAAAGTATCCAACTTGGGGTTTGTTACCGGTGAGAAGCACGTATGACGTCTTTCCGAGAAGCTTGTGAAGATATAAGCAGTTTGTTGCATGACAATCTGTCTCAACCGCTTCCGCCCAAAAGCGTATTGGCGTCTTGTACTCATCAAGCATCGTTCTTGCCATCTCGATGAGTGTCCGGTTCTTCCTCTCAACAACTCCATTTTGTTGAGGCATGTACATAGCCGAGAACTCATGTGAGATCCGTTCTCGTCAAGAAAGGTATCCACATTTGCGTTCTTGATCTCCGTTCCATTGTCGCTGCAAATCTTCTTGATCTTCACTTCAAATTGATTTTGGGCCTTCCTAGCGAAGTTTTTGAAGATCTTTTGGACCTGCGATTTTTCATCAAGAAAGAACACCCACGTAAATCTTGAAAAATCATCAACAATGACTAATCCAAAAGAGTTACCACTGAGGCTTTTGTAAGCATTGGGACCAAAAAGATCCATATGAAGTAGCTCAAGTGGTCTTCTTGTAGTCATGATGTTCTTCACAGGATGACTTCTCCAACTTGTTTTCCTGCTTGACAAGCACTACAAAGTATATCCTTGTCAAATATAACATCTTTAACACCAAGGATATGATCACCTTTAATTAGCTTATCAAGATTTCTCATGCCGACATGACCTAACCTTCTATGCCACAACCAACCTTTAGAGGATTTAGCAATAAAACAAGTGCGAGGTTGGGCTTTCTTAGTGAAGTCAACAATGTATAGGTCACCTCTATGAATGCCGGTAAAGACCATATTATGATTATCTCTATGAAAGACATGGCAATCAACATGAGTGAATAGCACATTTAAACCAAAATCAGCTAATCTAGACACGGAGAGAAGATAATATCCGAGGGATTCTACAAGCATGACATTCTTGATTGAGCTATCGTTGGATATGGCCACCTTACCAAGGCCAACAACTTTACCCTTAGAGTTGTCACCAAAGGTAACATACTTTCGTGGACCATCATTTCTAGCAAGCTCATCAAACATGTCCTTATCTCCGATCATGTGATCCGTGGATCCACTATCAAGCACCTATTCCTTTCCTCCGGCTGCGTAACGACGAAGATTTGCCATAAGACCAAAATGTCTCATTTGTTCATCAAGATCACAGTCGCTATCAACATCCTCATCATAGTATCCACGTTCCACATCATCATGTGATTGATCAACACCTAGAGAGAGTGATTCATTAGAAGTATGATCGTAAAAATGTTCATCTCTATGAATTCTAATGACTTCGGAAATGATATTGCTAATAATTCCAACATCTCCTTTGGCGTGCATGAGATCACGAAGCTCAAATAAGCAATCAATAAACTTAGGATCACTAGTACTCATCCTATTCAAGTCAATAGACTTATGGAGAATCTCATCCATATTTTTCAAGGAATAATCTGGGAATCGTTCTTGCAGGAATCTCCATATAGTATAAGAACATTCAAAAGTTGGCAAACATACAAGCAAGTTTCTAGGCAATCCTCTAGTGATAAGTTTAACAGTTCTAAGATCTCGAACCATGTCAAGTTTCTCATTGAAAGTAGGATTCGAAGCATCAATGGGGGGCATACACGAATTATCAATATACTTTTTCAAATGATATTCATTGGAGATCTCAAGCATCTCATTTTTCCATTCATGAAAGTACTCTCCATCAAGCATATGCACTCTACGTCTAATACTCCCCAACGTAGACTCATCCATCTTCCTACAATGGTGATTAAACCAAAGCAATGGAGACCAAAGCTCTGATACCAATTGAAAGGATCAAGAAGAGGTGTCTAGAGGGGGGTGAATAGACTCCTAGCAAGAAAAATGGCAGCTTTTAATATTACTTAAATTTAGGTGGAGATTTAGCACATATTTAACATTCACAATACACATCAAGCATGCATAACAAGAGTATGTGGGTATTGGAAAGTAAAGCATGCAATTTTGACTACTTGACCAAAATAAAAAAACTAGCCTTTTCTTAATTTTAATTCTTGGCAGATTTTAGCAACTAAGCACAAGTCAAGCAATCAACCTACACATGCAATTCTAAGAGTATAGCAGCGAAATGTAAAACAATTGCATATGAAGGTAAAGGTAGGAGTTTGGAGAATGCAAACACAAGTGAAGACACAGATGTTTTTGTCGTGGTTCCGATAGGTGGTGCTATCGTACATCCACGTTGATGGAGACTTCAACCCACGAAGGGTAATGGCTGTGCGAGTCCACGGAAGGCTCCACCCACGAAGGGTCCACGAAGAAACAACCTTGTCTATCCCACCATAGCCATCACCCATGAAGGACTTGCCTCACTAGGGTAGATCTTCACGAAGTCGGTGATCTCCT
This sequence comes from Secale cereale, assembly GCA_902687465.1. Classification (NCBI taxonomy): domain Eukaryota; kingdom Viridiplantae; phylum Streptophyta; class Magnoliopsida; order Poales; family Poaceae; genus Secale; species Secale cereale. The sequence goes on along the minus strand of LR738712.1, from coordinate 109,798,710 downwards.
TGCCCGTACAAACTCCTTGGTTCAACTCCACAATCTTGTCGGAGGCTCCCGAGTGACCCCTAACCAATCTAGGAGACACCACTCTCCAAAAGGTAATAGACGGTGTGTCAATGATGAAATCCTTGCTCAAATGATTCAAATGATAGTCTCCATGCTACCTCTTGAGCTTGCGTTGTATTCCCTCAAAGAGGAAAAGGAGATGCAGCACAGTAGCGTAAGTATTTCCCTCAGTTTTTGAGAATCAAGGTATCAATCCAGTAGGAGAGCACGCGCCAGTCCCTCGCACCTGCACAAACAAATAAGAACTTCGCAGCCAACGCGATAAGGGGTTGTCAATCCCTTTACGGTCACTTATGATAGTGAGATCTGATAGAGATGATAATTATATTTTTGGTATTTTTGGTATAGAAACAGAAAGTAAAGAAAGCAAATAAACAATGGCGGCACAAATTGGCTAGGGAAAGTAATATGATAAAGATAGAACCGGGGGCCATAGTTTTCTCTAGTGGCTTCTCTCATGACAGCGATATTCTACGGCGGGTAAACAAATTACTGTCGAGCAATTGATAGAAAAGCGAATAATTATGAGACTATCTAGGCATGGTCATTGTATATAGGCATCACGTCCGTGACAAGTAGACCGAAACGATTCTGCATCTACTACTATTACTCCACACATCGACCGTTATCCAGCATGCATCTAGTGTATTGAGTTCATACGAATAGATTAACGCCTTAAGCAAGATGACATGATGTAGAGGGATAAAATCAAGCAATATGATGAAAACCCCATCTTTTTATCCTTGATGGCAACAATACAATACGTGCCTTGCTGCCCCTACTGTCACTGGGAAAGGACACCGCAAGATTGAACCCAAAGCCAAGCACTTCTTCCATTGCAAGAACTATAGATCTAGTAGGCCAAACCAAACCAATAATTCGAAGAGACTTGCAAGGAAATTATATGTGACGCCCGAGACCGACGGTCCCAGAAGATTCCAGAAGCTTCCAGAAGATTCCAGATGTTCCGGGTTGCCCGTGTGTCCTTTTGTGCTTGTGTTATTTATTTTTTTGCATTGCATCATGTCATCATGCCATCATGTCATTTTTTTTGCATCTCAATCTAAATAAATCGTGTGGACCTTCGGTCCATTTAAATCGAGGGAAGATGTCTTCTCTTTATAACATATAAAAGCCTCCTAATAATTAGGGAGCTATATTTAAAATATTCCAATTGGTTGGGATCATCGTAACACACTTGCATATTTTCCCCATGCTTTCACTTCGAGCTTCTCCTTCCAAATCTTGCCGGTAATTTCTTTTCCGTTGTTTCGAGGTTCCTCCAAAAATTTGAACATTTTTGGAGACTTCAATAATCAAGTCTTAGTTCAAAACTATTTGAATTAAATTCAAATATGTTTGAATTATTTTTCCGTTCATGCCTTCCTTATTTTTCTCGGACTTTGCTCATTTTATGATGCCCGAGAAAAATGCTCCCGTGTGCTATCTTTTTCCTCTCCCCTCCTCTTTTCTTTCTTCTCTTTTATTTTCTGCTAAAGAAAATAAAAAAAAAAGAGTGCAGCCCAGGCCTCCCTGGCCCAATTCATTCTGGCCCAGCCGCCTCCTCCTTTGGCCCAACACCAGGCCTCCCTGGCCCATCCCCGTAGCGACCGAACCCTAACTCCCTCCGCAGTCGCTCGCTCGACTCCCTCTTTCCTCTCGACCGCCGCCAGTTTCCTCTCCCCTCGAACCCTCTCTCTCTCGCAGCCGACCAGTCCCCTCGTCCCGTTCCCTTCGCCCCTCTGCATCGCCCCGCTCTCGCTCGTCCGCTCCCCACTCCCGATCCCCCCGCTAGCCCCGATTCCTTCGCCCCTCTGCCGTTTCCCCTTCGACCTCCCTCGCCGTGTCCTCGAGGTCCTCCGCCCCGCATCCTTGCAGCGCCGCGCCAGGGCCTCGAGCGCCCAAGGACTGCGGCTCCCTCCTCTCCAGGCGAGCGCCGCGGGCACCACGGCCCCGCCTGGATCCTCCCCGACGCCCTCCGTCGCCTGGCCCATGGCCCCGAGCTCCGGCCTGCCTCCGTTCCCGAGAGCCCCGCGGCCTACCCCCTCGTCCCTCTTCTCGCCAGGGCCTGCCAGGAGGTGCCCTCCTCTCCAGCCGGCGACCACCTCTCCCAGCACCTCCAGCCAAGGCTGAGCGCCGTGGCCTCCCTTGCCGCTGCACCCGTCCCCGACGCCAGGGCCGGCCGGATCCGTGCACCACGGTGCTCCTCTTCTGCCTCCGTGCGTCGCCCCGGCCCTGTCCAGCAGCCCGGCCGCCCCAAGCCCCTCCGAGGAGCTGCTGCAACCTCGTCGCCGTGCTGCCCTTGTTTTGCTGCTGTAGTTTTTTTGTGTTGTTTGGTTGCTTGTGTTGACCTTGACAGAGAACGGAAACGTCTACCGCCAAAGACCGACGACTTGAACATCTACGGAACAAGTACCACTACACCCGTGAACGACTACTCGGAGGCCCCAAGTACCCCTACCGTCGCCCGTGTACCCCTACGGAACGTCTTCAACGAGTACCCCTCCGATGGCGTGTACCTCTACGAACGGGAACACCTACACGATGACGGATGAACATCTACAAACGTGTACCACGACGACCGAGCACATCTACGGCCCGAACGTCTACCGTCGCCCGAACCACTACCGACGCCCGGATCCGTCGGCACCCTCAAGTACCTCGACGGCATGTACCACTACCGTCGCCCGGAAATGAGGAATTCGCCAAGTACCACGACACGATGACGTGAACCTCTACTTCCTCTACGTCCCTCTACGTCTCGAACCGCCCCGAAACGCACGCTTCGAAGGTATACCGAAACGACCCCGTGGATGAACGCTCGTGCTTGTGTGTTGTATGAAATGTCTCCCTTGTGTGTGCTCGTGCCCGTTCCGACCTTTTGTTGAGCTCCTCGGTTGCCTCGTCGCCGACCCGTGGGAACCCGGCAACGGGATCACCCCATCATCTCGTTTGACTCGCTTCGTCACCTTTTGCACCGGTCTCTTAACGAGATACCGGAACCGATATGATGCGTTGCATCATTTTCGGATCGTTGCCGTGGCCCCCTTTTTCATTCCACCACGGTGACAAATGCTTCATATCCCTTTTAAGTCAACCTTTTAATAAAACTTGCATAAACTTGATCATATCATCCGCATCATGTTAACAACCTTGAATGTGTGAATTGTTGTTGCTTTAATAATTATTAAACATGCTCATGGGGATTTTCCGGAATATGTTGTTGTTAATTCCGGCCTCATTTAAAATGTCTTAATAGTGTACTTTTATTATGCTTCACCTCTTGCCATGTTAACAACTTAACCTTGTCTTGTAATAAATGAGAGTCAACTAAATAATTAGACGTGGTGTTTCGTCAATATGCAACTCGTTGCATATTGATCTCCACTTAACTTGTAGTTTTGTTTGTGCACTTTGCCATGCCATGCATATTTAAACCGGACATGCATCATACTTGGATGTGCATCTTATGACTTGCTTTTATTGTGTGTTTACCGTGTTGTTCTTTCTTTCCGGTTTGCTTCTCTTGATAGCTTCGGTTTCGTTCCGGAGTTGTGAGGTTTTCTCTCGACTGTGTTGCTCCATCTTCTTCTTGGATCCGTTCTTCTCCCTTGTGGAATTCCAGGCAAGATGACCAAACCCGGATACCATTACTATCTTTGCCTATTGCTAGAGTATCGCTCTATAGTTTTGCCTCGATGCCCATGTCTTTCCTGTCAGCCTCCTACTTGTAACCATTGCCATGTTTAACCACCCTACCTACGCAAACCGTTGCTTGGCTAAGTACGCTTCGCTCAGCCCTTCTTATAGCATTGTTAGTTGCAGGTGAAGATTGAAGATGCTTGCTTCATGTTGAAGTTTGGTTGGGTTATATCACACTATATAAATGCTAAAAAATGAAATCATCTATATATTGGCAAGGGTGGAAGGCTAAGCCTTTTGCTTGGTGTTTTGTTCCACTCATGCCGTTAGGAACCGTATAAACCGGTGTTATGTTCCTTGATTATGCGTTCCTAACACGGTTGGGGTGTATGGGACCCCCTTGATAAACCGCTAAGTGCTAAGTCTTTTCCAGCAAGTCCCAACATTGGTACTATTTGCTTAATAACAAACTAATAAAATTTGAATGGGACTAGCTACCCCTTTCATCTTAATTCCACCCCCCTGGGCCAGTGCTCGATTTGAGTGTTGGTCCAAACTAGAGTCGTGGGCGGGGCCCCCCTTGGCAACTTGGGTATTTCGGCCACTGTACGCTGTGCTCATCCGGTCGTGGCCTGAGACGAGATACGCGCGGCTACTATCAGGGTGTCGGCACGCCGGGAGGATTTGCTGGATTAGCCTTACCTTAGTTCGGTTTAACTTGAGCACGGGATTCCGAGAATACTCGGGTCTTCCCACCTATGGAGTTGCGACTTCGCGGATCGTGGGCTTGTGATGGGCCAAGTTGGAACACCCCTGCAGGGTTTGAACTTTCGAAAGCCGTGCCCGCGGTTATGTGGCAGATGGGAGCTTGTTAATTCCGGTTGTAGATAACTTGACACAATGTTTCAATACACTACCAGCGTGTGTACCGTGACTGTCAATTTCCGAATAGGGATTCAGGAGTTGAACACGGTGGGGTTATGTTTGACCGGCTTTAGTTAGGATCACTTCGTGATCATCTCTCGACCGATGCACTTCTCTTCTCGCTCTCTTTTGCGTAAGTTAGTGCTAGTTGCTGCTGCAGACTCTTGTTTGTTCCTTCACCTCTCGTTCTTTCTTCAGCCTTGTCCTCACCCAAGGCTTAAATAGTCTTGTTACCCGGGAACGGGATTGCTGAGTCCTCTGTGGCTCACAGTTACTTCACCACACCAGTTGCAGGTTCAGCCGAGTTTGATGCAGGAGTTGGATCAGTTCTTCACCAGGAGCTCGATGAAGAGAGTGACCGTTTGCTTGAGACGTTTCGATGTTCAGTAGTGGTTTCTACTAGGATTCGATCCTGACCTGTGGCTTTATGTTGTTTCGGTATCTTGCTTTTGGATCTTACCCGTAGTCGGGCTGTGATGTTCTGAATGATGTTTGCTTATGTAATGTATTGTGTGAAGTGGCGAGTGTAAGCCAACTATCTCCTTTTGCAATTTAATCCCTCTTTTACATGAGTCGTGCAAAGATACAAAACTTGAGATCATTCTAGGATGGGCTTATACCTTTAAGTCGTGCCTCGACACGTAGGAGGTATAGTCCCATCCTGGGCATTACAAGTTGGTATTCAGAGCCTTCTCCGACCTAGAAGCCCCCACTGATTGATCGAATCGTTGACGGTTGAGTCTAGGCACACACTGAAAATGTTTTGAGTCCTATATTATATCGGAGAGTAGGATTTCTTTGCTTCTCATCCCCTTTCTCTCTGGTGAGGACTCCTGACGATTACTCTTTTCTCTTCTACTTTCAAAAATTGCACCAAATTTTTTTAGGATCCCGCGAGTATTCTGGGATTGTTTCGATGTTCTTGTGACAAGGATATTGTTCTCGATGCCTCCTGTTACCGAGGAGTTGAGCTTCGGGGTATTGTTGTCACAAGCTTATCGCGGCAGTACTAAATACTTAAGACGGCCGACATCGAAAATCTCTCCTATACGGCCAGTGGCAAGATAACCCCGACATCACCCAGTACTGGGGAGGTAGTTCGAGAGTATTGCCATAGCTTGTTATAGTGGATGCTTTTCGAAGGTCCGAGGTAAACAGTTTCCGAGAAAGACTGGTTATGTGTTGAAGGATGGATACACCTGGATGTAGGTTTAGAGTTGATTGCGCGGTGCTTCCCGTGTATCCCCAACACCTGATTGCATAAGTGGAAACTTTCGGAAATCTATAGGTGGGTTCATCTAGTAGTTCTAGGCATTCTTCTAACGGATGCTCGATATGAAGTTCGGGGTTCTACATTGAGTGAAGTGGTTTTATGGACTTGTTCTGATCGGGAGTTGCATCTTAAAGGGTCCTTGGCTATGCTGATCCGGGGATTGCAAAACCCTTTTGTAACACGTTCCATGAGCTTTCAGCACAAAGATGTCGAACGAAGCTTCTATCTTGTATTTGTTCTATCTGATCCTTGTTCCTTTTTATTTACCTTCTGTTCATCGAGTGGCTTCTCGACAAGTTGATGTACCTACGGAATTCATTCGTTCAATATCTATCCTTTGTTTTGTTTTGATTCTGGTATTCGAGTTGCTTCGATGTCAAGTGTTGATTCCATACCTTTTCTAATCGGTGTTCTCATACTTCTATGGGAGTGTTATTTCTTCTTGATCATCAAGATGGTCATGTTAAATTCTTTTTCAACCGGTGTCCATTTTGTTCATCCCAAGTTGTCTTTGTTTTCCCCGCCCTCCCACCCTTCTTCTTCTTGGAGCCAGAAATTCTCAAATGAAATATCCATTTTATTCAAGTGATATTTCTTCATTCTTTTCCTTCAATGTTCTTATCCGGTGATTTATCGTGAAGATGCTCAAGAGCTTCTAGTTCATCATTCTTTTGTTCTCTAATTCTGCCGGTGGATGTAATTCAAGATTTCGGTGTTGATCTTATCCTTTCCTCATTTCACAATGCTTTCTTATTCTGGTGCACCAATTAATCATTCTCCTCTTGCTATTCATATCCGGAGTGCTGAAGATTCATAATTCCACTCTTAATCCGTTCAAATTATCTTGAGGATTGTCATCTTACTCAAGCCATTTAATTCAACCGGTGCAATATCTCTTCAGCAATCTTTTCCAACGGTGTTTTCTTTGAGTGGGCCTTAACCCACAGGTCTTTTCCCAGGATCTTACCTGACTCTTTTAATTTTCTGAAGTTATACTCAAATTCTTTTCAAAGTGTGACGTAAGAATGATCTCCATCAGTCACATGCCTTCTCCAAGATCGCTTTCAAATTCTTTTCATGGTTGGTTAAACCTTCCATCTTTTTAATCCTTCATTACAGAGTGCTCAACAATTCTTATGGCATTTCTCGTCTTCATTCTCAACATTTGGAGACCGGAGAAGTGTTTCTCTTAATTCTTGGCCCTTCTCTTGAAGATTCGTGGTTCTAGCTTCATGCCATCCTCATTATTGTTTCGATTGTGTGGAATTATTTTCATACCATCTGAAGCATTTCATGAATTCTTTTCTTTGTGATCCTCCGAAGGCCATCATTTCAGAATATTTCTTCGTTCTCAGTTTTCAACTTCGTCCTCCAACTATTCTTCATTGATGCCTCTTCGTTCGTCTTCTAATTCTTACGGTGGTTCTTTCAAGTTTACCCTTCCGTTGTTATCATTTTAATTCACTCGTTCTTTTCACAATCCTACCGGTGCCTCGTTGAAGATTTTTCCCAAGCTTGTGCTAGATCTCTCTTTAATTCTTTCCAACGAGAATAAGTAGTATGCCAAATCCTTTGGTTGTCATCAATTTAATTGGTGAAGGAGATGCATAACATAACTCTTAGTCTTGTTCCTTCAGGTGATTTAATTCTTTTGTCTGGAGCTTGTTCATCATATTCTCGGTTCTAAATTCTTCATCTGTTTTCCGGAGATCCATGTTGTTTCAATTATATCATTTCAAGCTCCATCTAATTCATCGCAGACCTTGAATCTTATTATTTTTTCATCTTTCACTTCTCATGCTTTCATTACCGGAGTTCTCATGGTGGTTCATCATGTTTTAATTCATCCTCAGTCTTCATCAAGATTCTTGTTGGAGCTCAAGCATTCTTCATCATGCTTCCCAAGTGCAATTCTTTCTACCTTATCTTTCGGATGGTGTTATGTCATTCTTGTCAATTTCCCTTCATGTTTCATGATTCACGAGTTGTCAGGAATGAAATATATAAAACCATCATTTTCCTTGTTCAGGAGATCTTTTCAAACCTTTAATTATTCGTTGGAGTTATCTTGGGTTGTATTTCACCTAAAAGCTTTCCCTAAGGATTGTTGCTAATTATGGTGCTTATAAATGACTCAAGTTCTTCAGTTATCATTCCGGTGAGATAAGTTTATCGTCTCCTTGTTGATCTCAATCCAATCAAATGTTTCCGTTAGTGGCTGGTTGTCACCTCTTAATTTTGAGATGTTTTCCATAAGCCCACAACGAGCTTATTCTTTTCGTTGTTGATTTTTCCATCAACCCCATTCAACCCTTCTTCGTAAGGAGGATTTCCTAATTCATCCATGGGAGAAGTTGTCATTTTTCTTCTCCATTCTTTTCTTTCATTGATCTATATTCTATTCTTTCATTCCGGAGGTTTTGTGATGTTGCTCTCTTTAACCATCATCTCGTTTTTTATCGAGATCATATTCTTCCTTGCTTGTCTATTTAACCGGAGTGTTGTATTTTCATTCTAGTTCCGTCATCTTATCTAGTTTTGCCTCTCTTTTCAACCGGAGTGCTGTCTGAATCTTTCTTACCTCTTGTGCCATTCTTTCATTGTTTCGGAAGCAACATGTTGTTCTTTTCATCAAGTATCTTTCCATCTCCTCAAGTTCTTTTTAATTCCTTCCATTTTCAGACGGAGTGCTGTCCAAATTCTGTCATTCTTATTCCTTGGCTATACCGTTGCGGTTTCTTATTCTTTTGGTCCGTGAGCTCTTGTTTCATGTCTTTCAACCTACAAGGTTCTTGTTATGCTCCTTGTCCCTCTTTGCTAACGGAGTATTTCATATTCGTTCATCTCCGTTGCTTTCTTTCTTTCAACTTGTTCAACCTCTCAAGGTTCTTGGTTTCACTCGTCTGTCAAAGGAGCAACTTTGTTTTACCTCTTCCTCTTCCGTTTTTACCCGGTGAAATCTCTAGGATCTCGGGTCGAGATCCTCTGTTAGTGTGGGAGAGTTGTGACGCCCGAGACCGACGGTCCCAGAAGATTCCAGAAGCTTCCAGAAGATTCCAGATGTTCCGGGTTGCCCGTGTGTCCTTTTGTGCTTGTGTTATTTATTTTTTTGCATTGCATCATGTCATCATGCCATCATGTCATTTTTTTTGCATCTCAATCTAAATAAATCGTGTGGACCTTCGGTCCATTTAAATCGAGGGAAGATGTCTTCTCTTTATAACATATAAAAGCCTCCTAATAATTAGGGAGCTATATTTAAAATATTCCAATTGGTTGGGATCACCGTAACACACTTGCATATTTTCCCCATGCTTTCACTTCGAGCTTCTCCTTCCAAATCTTGCCGGTAATTTCTTTTCCGTTGTTTCGAGGTTCCTCCAAAAATTTGAACATTTTTGGAGACTTCAATAATCAAGTCTTAGTTCAAAACTATTTGAATTAAATTCAAATATGTTTGAATTATTTTTCCGTTCATGCCTTTCTTATTTTTCTCGGACTTTGCTCATTTTATGATGCCCGAGAAAAATGCTCCCGTGTGCTATCTTTTTCCTCTCCCCTCCTCTTTTCTTTCTTCTCTTTTATTTTCTGCTAAAGAAAATAAAAAAAAAGAGTGCAGCCCAGGCCTCCCTGGCCCAATTCATTCTGGCCCAGCCTCCTCCTCCTTTGGCCCAACACCAGGCCTCCCTGGCCCATCCCCGTAGCGACCGAACCCTAACTCCCTCCGCAGTCGCTCGCTCGACTCCCTCTTTCCTCTCGACCGCCGCCAGTTTCCTCTCCCCTCGAACCCTCTCTCTCTCGCAGCCGACCAGTCCCCTCGTCCCGTTCCCTTCGCCCCTCTGCATCACCCCGCTCTCGCTCGTCCGCTCCCCACTCCCGATCCCCCCGCTAGCCCCGATTCCTTCGCCCCTCTGCCGTTTCCCCTTCGACCTCCCTCGCCGTGTCCTCGAGGTCCTCCGCCCCGCATCCTTGCAGCGCCGCGCCAGGGCCCCGAGCGCCCAAGGACTGCGGCTCCCTCCTCTCCAGGCGAGCGCCGCGGGCACCACGGCCCCGCCTGGATCCTCCCCGACGCCCTCCGTCGCCTGGCCCATGGCCCCGAGCTCCGGCCTGCCTCCGTTCCCGAGAGCCCCGCGGACTACCCCCTCGTCCCTCTTCTCGCCAGGGCCTGCCAGGAGGTGCCCTCCTCTCCAGCCGGCGACCACCTCTCCCAGCACCTCCAGCCAAGGCTGAGCGCCGTGGCCTCCCTTGCCGCTGCACCCGTCCCCGACGCCAGGGCCGGCCGGATCCGTGCACCACGGTGCTCCTCTTCTGCCTCCGTGCGTCGCCCCGGCCCTGTCCAGCAGCCCGGCCGCCCCAAGCCCCTCCGAGGAGCTGCTGCAACCTCGTCGCCGTGCTGCCCTTGTTTTGCTGCTGTAGTTTTTTTGTGTTGTTTGGTTGCTTGTGTTGACCTTGACAGAGAACGGAAACGTCTACCGCCAAAGACCGACGACTTGAACATCTACGGAACAAGTACCACTGCACCCGTGAACGACTACTCGGAGGCCCCAAGTACCCCTACCGTCGCCCGTGTACCCCTACGGAACGTCTTCAACGAGTACCCCTCCGATGGCGTGTACCTCTACGAACGGGAACACCTACACGATGACGGATGAACATCTACAAACGTGTACCACGACGACCGAGCACATCTACGGCCCGAACGTCTACCGTCGCCCAAACCACTACCGACGCCCGGATCCGTCGGCACCCTCAAGTACCTCGACGGCATGTACCACTACCGTCGCCCGGAAATGAGGAATTCGCCAAGTACCACGACACGATGACGTGAACCTCTACTTCCTCTACGTCCCTCTACGTCTCGAACCGCCCCGAAACGCACGCTTCGAAGGTATACCGAAACGACCCCGTGGATGAACGCTCGTGCTTGTGTGTTGTATGAAATGTCTCCCTTGTGTGTGCTCGTGCCCGTTCCGACCTTTTGTTGAGCTCCTCGGTTGCCTCGTCGCCGACCCGTGGGAACCCGGCAACGGGATCACCCCATCATCTCGTTTGACTCGCTTCGTCACCTTTTGCACCGGTCTCTTAACGAGATACCGGAACCGATATGATGCGTTGCATCATTTTCGGATCGTTGCCGTGGCCCCCTTTTTCATTCCACCACGGTGACAAATGCTTCATATCCCTTTTAAGTCAACCTTTTAATAAAACTTGCATAAACTTGATCATATCATCCGCATCATGTTAACAACCTTGAATGTGTGAATTGTTGTTGCTTTAATAATTATTAAACATGCTCATGGGGATTTTCCGGAATATGTTGTTGTTAATTCCGGCCTCATTTAAAATGTCTTAATAGTGTACTTTTATTATGCTTCACCTCTTGCCATGTTAACAACTTAACCTTGTCTTGTAATAAATGAGAGTCAACTAAATAATTAGACGTGGTGTTTCGTCAATATGCAACTCGTTGCATATTGATCTCCACTTAACTTGTAGTTTTGTTTGTGCACTTTGCCATGCCATGCATATTTAAACCGGACATGCATCATACTTGGATGTGCATCTTATGACTTGCTTTTATTGTGTGTTTACCGTGTTGTTCTTTCTTTCCGGTTTGCTTCTCTTGATAGCTTCGGTTTCGTTCCGGAGTTGTGAGGTTTTCTCTCGACTGTGTTGCTCCATCTTCTTCTTGGATCCGTTCTTCTCCCTTGTGGAATTCCAGGCAAGATGACCGAACCTGGATACCATTACTATCTTTGCCTATTGCTAGAGTATCGCTCTATAGTTTTGCCTCGATGCCCATGTCTTTCCTGTCAGCCTCCTACTTGTAACCATTGCCATGTTTAACCACCCTACCTACGCAAACCGTTGCTTGGCTAAGTACGCTTCGCTCAGCCCTTCTTATAGCATTGTTAGTTGCAGGTGAAGATTGAAGATGCTTGCTTCATGTTGAAGTTTGGTTGGGTTATATCACACTATATAAATGCTAAAAAATGAAATCATCTATATATTGGCAAGGGTGGAAGGCTAAGCCTTTTGCTTGGTGTTTTGTTCCACTCATGCCGTTAGGAACCGTATAAACCGGTGTTATGTTCCTTGATTATGCGTTCCTAACACGGTTGGGGTGTATGGGACCCCCTTGATAAACCGCTAAGTGCTAAGTCTTTTCCAGCAAGTCCCAACATTGGTACTATTTGCTTAATAACAAACTAATAAAATTTGAATGGGACTAGCTACCCCTTTCATCTTAATTCCACCCCCCTGGGCCAGTGCTCGATTTGAGTGTTGGTCCAAACTAGAGTCGTGTGCGGGGCCCCCCTTGGCAACTCGGGTATTTCGGCCACTGTACGCTGTGCTCATCCGGTCGTGGCCTGAGACGAGATACGCGCGGCTACTATCAGGGTGTCGGCACGCCGGGAGGATTTGCTGGATTAGCCTTACCTTAGTTCGGTTTAACTTGAGCACGGGATTCCGAGAATACTCGGGTCTTCCCACCTATGGAGTTGCGACTTCACGGATCGTGGGCTTGTGATGGGCCAAGTTGGAACACCCCTGCAGGGTTTGAACTTTCGAAAGCCGTGCCCGCGGTTATGTGGCAGATGGGAGCTTGTTAATTCCGGTTGTAGATAACTTGACACAATGTTTCAATACACTACCAGCGTGTGTACCGTGACTGTCAATTTCCGAATAGGGATTCGGGAGTTGAACACGGTGGGGTTATGTTTGACCGGCTTTAGTTAGGATCACTTCGTGATCATCTCTCGACCGATGCACTTCTCTTCTCGCTCTCTTTTGCGTAAGTTAGTGCTAGTTGCTGCTGCAGACTCTTGTTTGTTCCTTCACCTCTCGTTCTTTCTTCAGCCTTGTCCTCACCCAAGGCTTAAATAGTCTTGTTACCCGGGAACGGGATTGCTGAGTCCTCTGTGGCTCACAGTTACTTCACCACACCAGTTGCAGGTTCAGCCGAGTTTGATGCAGGAGTTGGATCAGTTCTTCACCAGGAGCTCGATGAAGAGAGTGACCGTTTGCTTGAGACGTTTCGATGTTCAGTAGTGGTTTCTACTAGGATTCGATCCTGACCTGTGGCTTTATGTTGTTTCGGTATCTTGCTTTTGGATCTTACCCGTAGTCGGGCTGTGATGTTCTGAATGATGTTTGCTTATGTAATGTATTGTGTGAAGTGGCGAGTGTAAGCCAACTATCTCCTTTTGCAATTTAATCCCTCTTTTACATGAGTCGTGCAAAGATACAAAACTTGAGATCATTCTAGGATGGGCTTATACCTTTAAGTCGTGCCTCGACACGTAGGAGGTATAGTCCCATCCTGGGCATTACATTATAAGTACACATAAAAACTTCAGAGAAGAACCAAATATCTTTCATAGATAACCTTGGTCATAAACCCACAATTCATCGGATCTCGACAAACACACCACAAAAAGAGATTACATCGAATAGATCTCCTCGAAGACCGAGGCGAACTTTGTATTGACATCCGAAGAGAGAGAAGAAGCCATCTAGATACTAGCTATGGACCCGAAGGTTTGAGGTAAACTACTCACAACTCATGGTGAGGGCGATGATGATGATGATGATGATGATGATGAAGGCCTCCGTGATGGATCCCCCTCCCGAAACAGGCTCCAAGATGGGATCTCCACGGGAACAGCAGCTACGGCGGTGGAATTAGGGTTTTCTCTCCGCGTCTGGAGTTTCTGGGGTACGTAGGTATATATAGGAAGAAGGGGGGCACCGGGGGCCACACGGGCTGCCCTCGAGGCAGGGGGCGCACCTTGGGAAGGGGGGCGCGCCCCCACCCTCGAGGGTGGCCCCTCTGTCCCCTGGCTTGGCCCCGAAGTCTTCCGTGCGTGATTTCCTCCAAAAATATCTCTCGTGAAGGTTTCATTCCGTTTGGACTCCGTTTGATATTCCTTTTCTGCAAAACCCTGAAATAGGCAAAAAAACAACAATATGGACTGGGCCTTTGGGTTAGTAGGTTAGTCCGAGAAAATGATATAAAAGTGAATGATAAAGCCCATTAAACATCCAAGACTTCATAAATAATACCATGGAACAATAAAAAATTATAGATATGTTGGAGACGTATCAAGCATCCACAAGCTTAATTCCTGCTCGTCCTCGAGTAGGTAAATGATAAAGAAAGAATTTTTGATGTGGAATGCTAACCAATATAGTTTTTCAATGTAATTCTCTTAATTGTGGCAAGAATGTTCAGATCTGAAAGATTCTAGACAAAAGTCTATATTGACATAAGAAATAACAATACTTCAAGCAATACTAACAAAGCAATCATGTCTTCTCAAAATACTATGGCTAAAGAAAGTTATCCCCACAAAATCATATAGTGTTGGCTATGCTCCCTTATTGTCACACTAAATATTCATATTATGCACAACCCCGATTTCAGCCAAGCACTTGTTTTCATGCTCTATCTTTTCAAACCTTTCAACTTTCACGCAATACATGAGCGTGAGCCATGGATATAGCACTATGGGTGGAATAGAGGTGGTTGTGGAGAAGACAAAAAGAGGGAGATAGTCTCACATCGACTAGGCGTGTCAACGGGCTATGGAGATGCTCATCAATAGATATCAATGTGAGTGAGTAGGGATTGCCATGCAACGGATGCACTAGAGCTAAAATGAATGAAAGCTCAACAAAAGAAACTAGTGGGTGTGCATCCAACTTGCTTGCTCACGAAGACCTAGGGCATTTGAGGAAGCCCATCGTTGGAATATACAAGCCAAGTTCTATAATGAAAATTCCCACTAGTATATGAAAGTGACTAAGCATGAGACTCTCTACAATGAAGAACATGGTGCTACTTTGAAGCATAAGTGTGGAAAAAGATAGTAGCAATTGTCCCCTTTTCTTTTCTTTTCTTTTCCCCCTTTTTTGGGCCTTTCTTTTTTTCTTTGGCCTTTCCTTTTTTTATTTTTTTGCGGAGGGGCTTTATAGATTCAGCCTTTCCTCCCATGGGAAAATACTCTAAAAATGATGATCATCACACTTTCATTACATCACGAAATTACAACTCGATACTACAACAACAAAGTATGACTCTATATGAATGCCTCTGACGGTGTACCGGTATTTGCAATGAAACAAGAGTGACATGTATGAAAAGATTATGCATGGTGACTTTGCCACAAATACGATGTCAACTACATGATCATGCATGGTAATATGACAATATGATGCGTGTCATATAAACGGAACGGTGGAAAGTTGCATGGCAATTTATCTCGGAATAGCTATGGAAATGCCATGATAGGTAGGTATGATGGCTGTTTTGAGGAACAATATGGTGGCTGTTTTGAGGAAGGACATATAGTGGGTTTATGGCACCGGAAAAAGTTGCGCCGTACAAGAGAGGCTGGCAATGGTGGAAGGGTGAGAGTGCGTATAATCCATGGACTCAACATTAGTCATAAGAACTCATACACTTATTGCAAAAATCTACGAGTCATCAAAACAAAGCAATCAACGCATGCTCCTAGGGGGAGGTTGGTAGGAGTTAACCATCGCATGCCCCCGACCTCCACACAAAGGTTGACACTCTACAAATACCTCATGCTTTAACTTAGTCACATAACGGTTCACCATACGTGCATGCTACGGGAATCACTAACCTTAACACAAATATTTCTCAATTTCATAATACCTCCACTAGCATGACTCTAATATCACTATCCTCATGTCTCAAAACAATTATCAAGCATCCAACATCTCTTTCTATTCAATGCACTTGGTGTGAATTTTTTTACTACATTGACATTGGATGTTTATCATGTGAATACTAGTTTCTTTAGCCTAAACACTTTACCATGATGTTTTAATGGACTCTAAAATAGATCTAAGTGAAGCATGAGAGTTCAACAATTTCTACAAAATATTACCACCGCCATGCTCTAAAAGATATAAGTGAAACACTAGAGCAAAAACTATTCAACTCAAAAGATATAAGTGAAGCACATAGAGTGTTCTAACAATTTCTAGGCCATATTTAACTCTCTCAAATAGGTGTGTAGAGCAAGGATGATTGTGTCAAACTAACAAGCAAAGACTCAAATTATACAAGACGCTCCAAGGAAAACACATAACATGTTGCGAATAAAAATATAGCTCCAAGTATAGTTACCGATGGATGAAGACGAAAGAGGGGATGCCTTCCCGGGGCATCCCCAAGCTTAGGCTTTTGATTATCTTGAATTTACTTGGGGTGCCATGGGCATCCCCAAGTTTAGGCCTTTGCTACTCCTTGTTCCATAGTCCATCAAAGCAATACTCAAAACTTGAAAACTTCATAACACAAAACTTAGACAAAGATTCTCGTGAGCTCCCTTAGTAAGAGAAAGCAAACCACCACTCAAAGGTACAACAAGGAATTCATTCTTTGTTTATATTGGTGTTAAACCTACTGTACTCCAAGTTCTATATGGTTCATATCCTCTAATATTACTCATAGATGCATCGGAATAAGCAAACAACGCACGAAAAACACAATCTGTCAAAAACAGAACAGTCTGTAGTAATCTGCTGGGTTCGCCTACTTCTGGAACTCCAAAAAATTCAAACTAAAATTTTAAATTTGCGCAATTTGTCTACCAATCAGCAGGAAAAAGAATCAACTAAAAATCACGTTCCAGTAAAATCTGAAGACTACTTGAGCAAGCGCTAATGATTCTGTTTTTCACAGCAAGATCATATAAATTTCACACAAGTCTTACCAAAGGTTCTACTTGGCACAAACACTAAACAAAACATGAAAACACATCTAACCAGAGGCTAGATGCAATATTTATTCCCTAACAGCAACAAAAGCAAAAAACATAAAATTGGGTTGCCTCCCAACGAGCGCTATCGTTTTATGTCCCTAGCTAGGCACGATACAAGATAGATCTAGGGATAGCCATAGTGGTATGATATATCGTGAAAGCTCATCTCATATTCCCGACGTTCAGCAGCAAGCTTCCTTTTTGGCAAGCAAAAGTAATCAAAAGGGCTAAATTTAATGGGACAAAAGTCCCCTACATCAATCTCGAGAGGATCAGGTTCCTCCTTTGGCCCTTTGTAATGGATGACCAATTCATCATTATAGGCATTCTTTTGGCAGAAGGCCATAAGCCTTCATTCAAGGAAGAAGCCTAACCCATTATTTTGAACAGCAAAGTCATCGTTTATCTCAGGAATTCTATCAATCAAGATCTCAACAGGAACCTTTTTCTAAGGTTTTCATTAAAAGCAACATGATCAGGAGATCGCAAACGCATAAGGTCTTCTTGATTGAACAAGATAGCCTCTATAGGAGGTCGACCGGCATCTACTCCGCAATGAGCAAAAATTTCTCTGGCCCCTTTCATGATATATCTAAATTCATGAGCCAAAAAGATAGTAGCTGCACGCTTAACGGAAGAATGCTCAATAATGGAGAACTCCAAAAATACTCTCTGAATACTGGGATGCATATGGATAAATTGCCTTTCAATTTCTACTATGAGCATAGATACAACATCTGCAAGGCTACTAGTCCTCTAAAGAATAGAGCCACCCATAGTGGGCAAAGCACTGGCACAAGTAAAGAAGTCTTGAAGAACCCCTTTTCCAATAATATTGCCACTACCAACCCGGAACTTCTTAACATGTAAGGTGGTAGCTTCATCCGGGGGGTCAACATGAACGTTGCCTTCGGCATTGCTACCCTTCTCGATAAAATCGTCCCCCATCTCAGACATGAGGGCAAGCAAGCAAGAAACACACAAGCAAACAAAAGGCAAGCGAAAAACACACGGCGGAAGAAGGGCGAATAAAACGGCAAAGGTGAAGTGGGGGAGAGGAAAACGAGAGGCAAATAAATGTAATGCGAAGGATAAGGGTTTGTGATAGGTACTTGGTATATGACTTTTGTGTAAGCCTCCCCAGCAACGACGCCAGAAATTCTTCTTGCTACCTCTTGAGCTTGCGTTGTATTCCCTTAAAGAGGAAAGGGAGATGCAGCACAGTAGCGTAAGTGTTTCCCACAGTTTTTGAAAACCAAGGTATCAATCTAGTAGGAGACCACGTGCCAGTCCCTCGCACCTGCACAAACAAATAAGAACTTCGCAACCAACGCGATAAGGGCTTGTCAATCCCTTTACGGCCACTTACGATAGTGAGATCTGATAGAGATGATAATTATATTTTTGGTATTTTTGGTATAGAAACAGAAAGTAAAGAAAGCAAATAAACAATGGCGGCAGAAATTGGCTAGGGAAAGTAATATGATAAAGATAGACCCGGGGGCCATAGTTTCCTCTAGTGGCTTCTCTCATGATAGCGATATTCTACGGTGGGTAAACAAATTACTGTCGAGCAATTGATAGAAAAGCGAATAATTATGAGACTATCTAGGCATGATCATTGTATATAGGCATCATGTCCGAGACAAGTAGACCAAAACGATTTTGCATCTACTACTATTACTCCACACATCGACCGCTATCCAGCATGCATCTAGTGTATTGAGTTCATACGAACAGAGTAACGCCTTAAGCAAGATGACATGATGTAGAGGGATAAACTCAAGCAATATGATGAAAACCCCATCTTTTTATCCTCGATGGCAACAATACAATACGTGCCTTGCTGCCCCTACTGTCACAGGGAAAGGACACCGCAAGATTGAACCCAAAGCCAATCACTTCTCCCATTGCAAGAACTATAGATCTAGTAGGCCAAACCAAACCAATAATTCGAAGAGACTTGCAAGGATATTATGAGCACACATAAAAACTTCAGAGAAGAACCAAATATCTTTCATAGATAACCTTGATCACAAACCAACAATTCATCGGATCTCGACAAACACACCGCAAAAAGAGATTACATCGAATAGATCTCCTCGAAGATCGAGGACAACTTTGTATTGAGATCCGGAGAGAGAGAAGAAGCCATCTAGATACTAGCTATGGACCCAAAGGTCTGAGGTAAACTACTCACAACTCATGGTGAGGGCGATGATGATGATGATGAAGGCCTTCGTGATGGACCCCCCTCCCGAAGTAGGCTCAAAGATGGGATCTCCACGGGAACAGCAGCTACGGCGGTGGAATTAGGGTTTTCTCTCTGTGTCTGGAGTTTCTAGGGTACGTAGGTATATATAGGAAGAAGGAGGGCACCGGGGCCACACGGACTGCCCTCGAGGTAGGGGGCGCGCCCAGGGAAGGGGGGCGCGCCCCCCACCCTCGAGGGTGGCCCCTCTGTCCCCTGGCTTGGCCCCAAAGTCTTTCGTGCATGATTTCCTCAAAAAATATCTCTCGCGAAGGTTTCATTCTTTGGACTCCGTTTGATATTCCTTTCCTGCAAAACCCTGAAATAGGCAAAAAACAACAATCTGGACTAGGCCTTTGGGTTAGTAGGTTAGTCCCAAAAATGATATAAAAGTGAATGATAAAGCCCATTAAACATCCAAGACTTCATAAATAATAGCATGTAACAATCAAAAATTATAGATACGTTGGAGACGTATCACTCCCCAACACTCAAACAGTTCCTAACAGATTTGGATATAGTGGAAGAATGATTTGAGTGGAACGCAACTTGGGGAAGGCTAGAGAACAAGATTCATATGGTAGGAATGGAATATCTTGATCTCAACACTTGAGTAGGTGGTTCTCTCTCAAAACATGTATGTTGTAAGTGTAGGTATGTTTTGATGGCTCTCTCCACGAGTGAAGAGTAGGTGGAGGGGTATATATAGCCTCCACACAAAATCTAACCGTTGCACATAATTTACCAAACTTGGTGGGACCGAATCAGACAACTCGGTTAGACCGATTTAGTTCATAATGTGACTGTTAGGCATTTCGGTGGGACCGATGTGATCAACTCGGTAGGACCGATTTCATTAGGGTTAGGGCATAACGTAATCTTGGTAAGACCGATTACACAAACTCGGTGGGACCGATTTTGGTAATAAGCTTACAGAGAGTTGGTCAGGCAAACTCGGTGGGACCAATTCGCTCGATTCGATGGGACTGAAACGTTACGAAGAGGCAACAGAGAGTTTGCAATGCTAACTCGGTGAGACCGATTCTCACATCTCGGTTAGACAGAAATGTTTCAAATAGGTATTAGAGAGTTTACATTCCCATCTCGGTGAGACCGAGATCCCTTTTGGTGAGACCGAAATGATTAGGGTTTCTAGCAGTGGCTATGTCAAATGAACTCGGTGGCGACGGATAGAGGTTTTTGGTATGGCCGAGTTTGACTTTTGGTTTGGGACATGTGTGGATGTGATAAAGTGGTTGAGGGTTTTGGAGTATATCACTAAGCACTTTGAGGAAGCAAGCCATTAAGCAACACCTCATCCTCTTTTAATATTATTGGCTTTCCTATAGACTCAATGTGATCTTGGATCACCGAAATAGAAAATGTACAGTCCTGAGCTTTGAGCTTGAGCCAATCCTTTGTCCTTATCATCTTGAAGGGGTTCCACATCCTCTAGTCCATGCCACTCCATTTGTTGAACTTGTCTGAAATATACTAGATGAAAACATTAGTCCAACAAGAGATATGTTGACATTAATTACCAAAATCAGCCAAGGAGCACTTGTGCTTTCACCCTCTTTCGTGCGCCTTCCTTTCCAAGTTGAAACCTTCACTCCTTGCTTGCAGCGCCACCGCCTCCTCGCCGGCGACCCTCCTTCACGCTGCTCTGACTCTCCTATCGAGGCAGGTAATCCACACCCGACCCCCATCCTCCTCCTCCTTCCACATCCCACATGCCCCGACCGCCGGTGCGAGCGCGACACCTTCCACCCAAATCACTGACCCTCCACCAAATAAGCGCCGACCTAAGCCATGGTGCATGCACTATAGCTAGGACCTCAAGGAGCATTTGGCAGTGGAGAAGCGAATCGCGGTCGCATGCGCGGATGAGGTCGCGATGGCTGCCATTCGTGCCGACCCCCAGATCTTGGAGGAGCACCTCGCCGTCGAGGCCACCGTTGACGCCTCGCGCGCTGACGCCTCGATGCGGTTGGCTGCTTTAAACGACAGTTCGTGGCGTTTTCTCGAGGCCACCATCGGTGCCTTCGACGAAGACTACGATGTGTTTTCTCAGCATGCACATGCTTACCTCATCTCAAGAGCCAGCAGGTTCATGCCCAGAGCGGCTCAGGCAACTCACCACTACAACGAGGGCACCCACGATGCGGAGGCCTCGCCCTCTTCCATGTCCAAGGGCCAATCATCATCGATATCTCCGACAATGAGGAGTAGCTTGTCTTATTAGCTCACTATAAGGACCCATGTTTAGTTTACTAGCTACTGCCTTTCCTCAACAATTTCTAGTGAATTGTGTTATCTACTTTTACCATGCAATCTTCTGCTATAGTGTATATGTTCTATATGTCGTGCAATGTGGTGTTCAATTAACTGCTTGATTCAATTTTGCAAATGTGATGTTTAATTCTTCAGGGTGCAATATTTCCAAGTTGTTAAGCATGCTTGTTTTGGTTAACTGTCTGATCTTCTATTAGGAGTATGTTATATTGTTCAATTGGTGTCTAGTTAACTACTTGGTTCATTTGTTGTGGCTTGGTTCACTTGTTGTGGTGTTTAGTTGACTGCTTGGTTCAATTCTGCAATGCGATGTTCAATTGTTGTCGATGCATTCTGTTATTGTGTACCATGTGAGGAATAAATTGAATTTGGTTGTACTAAATACATGAGAAACAAATACAATTCTTATATTTCCAAGTTGTTAACCATGCTTGGTTTGGTTAACTGTCTGATCTTCTATTAGGAGTATGTTATATTGTGTAATGTGGTGCTCAGCTAACGTTTGGTTCATTTGTTGTGGTGTTTAGTTAACTGCTTGGTTCAATTCTGCAATACGATGTTCAATTGTTGTGGCTGCATTCTATTATTGTATACCATGTGAGGAATAAATCGAATTTGGGTGCACTTAATACATGAGAAACATATACAAGTACTATATTTCCTAGTTCTTGATCATGCTTGGTTTGGATAAATGGGTTTTCCATGTGGCTTGAATTAATCTGATGAATCTGCAATGTGCTTATTTTTCATCAACATATTTTACTGTTAACATGTGAACCCTTACTTAACCTGATGACTAACTACCTTATATGTGTTGCAGGGAAACAATGGGAAGCACTGAGGTTTACAAGATGGTACTAACTATTATACCTTGCCTTTTTGTATTCCTTTGCCCCATTTCCAATATAGAGAAGATATTTATGCACATCCTTGTTTTCAGGCTTCACTGATGATTACCTCTCAAACCACCTCTGTGGTCAGGTGGCAAGGAAAGTTTTCATATAACACCCGCGGTTCAATATTGAAGTGTTCCTAAAGAGGTCGAAGGATGGACGGTCAATCATCCACAGTCACTGGCGTAAAGTTTCAAAGATCTTCAACATGAATGAAGGCTCAATATTCGCCTTCCGCTTTAGCAGTTTTCCATATGAGATGCATCTCTCTATGTACCGTCTATGATGCTAATTTCGAAAGGTTCTAGATGTTTCATGTGAAACTTGCTGCTGGTGCTGTTGTGTAATGGGGTGGCTGAGTGCTGAAGCTATATCATGTTGTGCTACGATGTATTTCAATTATGAAATCCTGCTTCCTTAATATGGAAATGGAATATATTATGTGCTTAATATGAATGTCAATTAGATTAGTAAATGGATTATTAATAATAGGGCAATTAGCCCGCTAATTGGCCAATTAGCTTGCAAATTGGGTTTTCCTATTGCAAACGGTTAATGAGAAAACACCGTGGGTGATGACCTCAGGCAACACACACAGTTTCTATGAATAAACCGTATTGGATCAATGAACAATCACACACGACATTCTCTTGAAAATTGTTTGCGTTACGCCACCTTGCGCAAACGTTTTCCTTGGAGTGACTGTGTGGGATGTATATACGAACGGAAACGTTTAGCGGTGACTGACTGTGTGGGATGTACTTACGACCGGAAATGATTTCGCATGTACAATAGTATTTTTTTAACACTACTGTACATATTTCTGTATTTGAGTGCTCGCCGGTCGCACATGACCTCATTTTGCCAAGCGTGTGTGCCAGGACGGAATATCCCCGACGGTTTCTGGGTCGTGTGGGAAGGACCCCCCTATCGCCCACACTCAGTTGGCAATGGTTCCGAATGCCATCGCGGAAAGGGGTTTTAAACAGTTTGTTTAGGACCGACGCGTACCAGTGACATCATAATAAGCCTTGCAAGTAAATGACAAATGAGTTAGTCATGGGATGATGTATTATGGAACGAGTAAAGAGACTTGACGGTAACGAGATTGAAGTAGGTATAGAGATACCGACGATCGAATCTCAGGCAAGTAACATACCGACAGACAAAGAAAATTGTGTATGTTGTCATAACGGTTCGACCGATAAAGAACTTTGCAGAATATGTAGGTGCCAAAGTGGGCATCCAGGTTTCTCTATTGGTTATTGACCGGAGGATGTCTCGGTCATGTCTACATAGTTCTTGAACCCATAGGGTCCGCTCGCTTAACGTTCGCTGACGATATAATGTTATATGAGTTATGTGATTTGATGACCGAATGTTGTTTGGAGTCCCGGGTGAGATCATGAACATGACGAGGAGTCTCGAAATGGTCGATAGGTAAAGATTGATATATAGGACGATGGTATTTGGACACTGGAAGTGTTCTAGAGGGTATCACGTACTTATCGGGTCCCCGGAAGGTGTTTCGGGTACCCCCGACAATCCTATGGGCCATGTGAAGGAACACACCAGCCCACACGGGGCTGCTGCGCCCTATAAGGCCATAAGAGCAGGAGAAGGAAAGCAAGGAAAGCGGGGAAATGAAAGGAAAGTGTGGATTAGTATTCCCACTTCCTTCCCTCACCCCCCTCTTCCCTCCCCCTTCATGTATACATGGAGGGGGGGCGCAGGGCAAGGCAGGGCCCCTAGGGCGGCGACCAACCCTAGGGTGTGCCCTGGCTGCCTCCCCTCCCCTCCCACCTATATATATATATATGTGGGAAGGGGGCGCTTCACAAGGACACAGAACATTGTCTTAGCCGTGTGCGGTGCCCCCGTCCACCGTTTACTTCCCCGGTCATATTTTCGTAGTGCTTAGGCGAAGCTCTGTGGAGATCACTTCACCATCACCGTCACCATGCCCTCGTGCTGACGGAACTCATCTACTACCTCGACGTCTTGTTGGATCAGAAGGCGAGGGACGTCACCGAGCTGAATGTGTGCAGAACACGGAGGTGCCTGGCGTTTGGTACTTGATCGGTCGAAGCGCGAAGAACTTCGACTACATCAACTGCATTGTGAAACGCTTCCACTTACGGTCTACGAGGGTACATAGACACACTCCCCCTCATTGCTATGCATCTCCATGGATAGGTCATTGCATATGCGGAGATTTTTTTTTTGTTTTCCATGCAGTGTTTCCCAACAGCATGGCATTCCGTGATATGAGAGCCTTCAACCAGGCTTTGTTGTCTAAGCAAGCTTGGCGTAACAACCCCAAAATTGGGTTATCAATTTTGAACTGTTATTTCTTCCTGGCAATCATTTTTCAAATTTTCTCATGAGTTTTCTGGATGACTCTGAGAATTCTTGCCAAAACCTTGCTCATGTCTTTGTCAGTGGGCAAGACCTCATCTGCATCACCTCAAATCCCCTCAAACTCTAATTCCAAATTTTTGGAATTTATATGTGGCCTTTGTGAGGAGCCACCATTTTCCTTGATTTTTTGATCATTCTATCTATTCCAAGAGACCCTCCTATCCCCCTAATCCTTGAATATGCAAAAATATTGCTAAGTCCCATGCAATATTTTTGAATTGTGATCTATTCCTTTTCTTGCCTTTCTGAGAAATAAAATCCTTAGGCATAGCTAGTCATCTCTTAAATTCATGAGAATTGATGGAGTAGATATTTATGCCTAATCCAAGCTCTGGCAAAAATATTGGCCACATTAAAATAAGGAAAATTGCCTTTTCCTATTTTAAGCCAATATTGCATTTCTGCCATTTTCCAAAGGAACTACCATTTTTATGGCAAGGAAAATTCCCAAATAATTTGTGGAGCTTTTCCTCGATATATAATCACTAGCTCCATCATTACCTCATGTTCCACAGTTCAAAAACTTTGGCACGTGATCCAATGCAAGTTTCTGCCTTCTCTGAAATTTTGCAAAGGAAGTGCTTTATTCCTAATTTCAATTGAGCTGCAATTTGGCAGAGTGATTAACATTGATAAATAACCCGTGAATACCAAAGATGAGATCAATCCATTCATACTAGCTCACTGTGCTATTTTTCAAAGTTTTTGACCAGAATGCAACTTTGTGAAGGAACTACCTTCATAGAGTTTACCAATGGGATGAAACTTTTCCATCCTCTCAAGTATTCCAAATCATTAGACCCCACCTAAATTTAGCTCATTTTATTGAGCTATGTGAGCAGAGGAACAATTCTTGTTTTCTGCCCAAATTTTCAGTTTGTGAAGCAAGTATATTTTATCTTTCTCCATTATAACCGAAAATATTCCTAAGCCTTCTCCTATCCATATGACTCACCTACCCAAGATTTTGGCTCATTTCATGTAGCCAATTTTTGCCTAGATTTTTCCTAAGTTTTTGTCAGAAGTGATGTTTGTGAAAGAAGTACCAATTTGGCAAGTCCAATTGGTATGATATTTTTGCAGCATCTACATATGACCAAATAATAAAGCTTTGCCAAGTTTTAGCTCAATCCTCCACTCCTAGTGAGTGCTTCTTCATCATTTGATATCTCGACCAGATTTGTCATTTGTACTGCAGTTATGCTAAATCCTTGTCCTAATGACTTCATAATTCCCATGACAGTAGTCCTTGTTACTCTAAGGCTACCAGACATCAATTTTACCTTTTAACCTCTCTCGTTTAATCTCTAGAGTGTGGCCAAGTTTGCAACAGCAAACTTGTGGAGCTTAATTTACTCACCTCCATTTGTCTCTGCCCGTTTCTGTACCGTAGTAACACTCAAGATTCGAGGGACTACACCGTGGGCATAGTTTGGCCTGGAATAGAGCACCAGAGCGTGCCTTGTCCATGGTGACCACGAGGGCAGCCAGCCAAAACGGTGGTCTAGCCACTGTTCTCGTCGGCAGCGTTGCTCCGACCGACTCTGGCCTCGCCATTAATGTCCAACCGTGCCCCCTCGGCGTCCTCTTCCCCGTGGACCTCCTGCCCCCTCTGTTTTTTCTCCGGCGAGTCGTTCCAATGGCCGCATAGTTTGCTCCCGCGGCCGTCGTCGCCTTCCTCGTTTCTGTCCTATTCCTCCCCTCGTCTTCGAGCGCTGCCCGACTCCGTGAGCCTCTGGCGCTCGTCCACACTCTCCTCGTCGCCTTCCTGCCGCTCTCCGTGAGTTCTTGCCGCGCGTGTGCGTCGCCGGCGCGTGGACACGCCGCCCGCCGCGTGCCACCTCCTCCCCTCCCCCTTGATTTCTCCCCGGCTATTTAAGGAGCCCGCGCCCCCCTCGAGCACTCCCAGCAGCCTGCCTAGCCTCTTCCTCGAGTTCCAGAGCCCCTCCCCACATCTCTCTATCAACATGGCCGTCGGCCTCCTCCTCCTCCTAGATTGGAGCGAGCCGAGCCCCCTCACTCCACTCTTCCACCTCTAGAGGAGTCCCACTGCCACCTAGAAGCCACCCCACGCCTACACCCTCCTCCCCGCGGCCTTGGCGCCGAGCCCTTCTACACCCGACGCCGCCGTCCGCCATGGCCACACCTCTGCTTGCTACTAGCCTCTCTGCTGGTCGTGTTGTACACCAGCGGGTGCACCTCTCCGTCCTGAACACGCCGGTAGGCTGGGCACAGATTGAGGTGACCTGTGCCGCCAACAATCACCGTCAGTGTGAGCTCCTCCCTCGGCCAGGCACGCGTACGCAGGAGGAAGAAGAAGGCCAGGGCAGTTGGGTCCCGCGTCACCCCGGCCCCACCTGTCAGCCACACCGGAGCCGGCCCGCCACTGCCCACGTGGATAAGTGGAAGCGTAATCCCATCTAATACGCTTTCATTTTAGTGAAAGCGTAAACCGTTACGGCTTCGGCTAAAAAATACGCCTTCATTGTCCTGAAAGCGCAGTTCCTGGAATGCGCTTTCAAATTTTTCTGTTTTGGCCCAGTCTGTAAAAATTTCTATTACAAATAGGTCCCTGGTAGAAAAACTATCACCACTTTGCGCTCGTAACTCCGATTGAGGTGATTCCAGCGCTCACGTTCTCTGTTCGTCGAGCTCTTTCCGTTGGTATCATTTTCATAATATTTTTATACAG
Source organism: Secale cereale (assembly GCA_902687465.1). NCBI lineage: Eukaryota > Viridiplantae > Streptophyta > Magnoliopsida > Poales > Poaceae > Secale > Secale cereale. The sequence goes on along the minus strand of LR738712.1, from coordinate 109,771,460 downwards.
TGAAACTGACCACTTTGCCCTTGCCCGTAAACAGCCTCCTCCGAGAGAGAACTGTTTCCGGCAAATTTTTCCGCGATCGTGTCCCACTTCTTCCCGAAATATTTGTCAACCCCAGGCAAGCCAACCTATTATCATGAGCCCGAACTTGCATGTTGACTTTGCTTGCACCTTGTGTGTGTGTAGTTGTAGTTGTTTCTTCTTGTTTTCGGTTGTAGTCATTTCATTATGCCCTGTATGCTTGCGTTTTCATGACATCTTTTGCCATGCTAGTTAGAATGTCGTTATTAATAAAGCCATGTCACTACTCTACTTCATTTTCTTGACATTGTTATAAAATTCCATGATGATGTTAATGCACCGTTAATATGCTAGTACTTGGTATTGTCATGTCCTTTATGCTATAGTTATGCACTCGAGAAGTTCGACATTTTGCACATGCTTTTGTATGCTACATGCTCATTGTTGCTTTCATGTTAAATATGCTTATGATGATGTAGTAGTTAAAAAGATGACTTAATAATATCAAACCTCCTCCGTCATCGATGGGATCGAGTCATAGTGCCACCAAATCGAACTTCTTCAGTGCAGCCACATTTGCCTTTGTGGGAAGGCCTTAATGCGATCTATTGTCGTGCCTCTCGCCGGTGCCTCCAACAAGCGAAGGTTATGGGCGCGCGCTACCCTGATCAGGTAGGCGGACATAAGCTTTGTGTGCCTGTTGTTGTTGTTATGGTATCAGGTCCCCGTTTGGGACCGTTTATGTTTGGCCACGACGGCGGTCGTTGTGTCTTTGGTAGACACGGGGTCACCCATGACTAGCCTAGTGGGGAGTGAGTCGGAGTGGCCGGGAGAGTGTCATGGCAGTAGGTCAATTTCGTCGGAATGCTGTTGGTCCACCCGAATGGGATGACGAGGCCATGGGTTCCGTGGTCTGGGTACATTGCGCTACCTCTGCAGAGTGTTTATAAAGTCTATCGATAGCAGCACAGTTCGTAGTAGGTCACACTATCGGGTCTTGGTCGAAATGGAGGATAAACCTAGAATAATTAAGTTAATTAATGTGGTAACAAGATCGTGGTGACTTGGACTATGAGATAATCATGAGAAGTCACGACGATGATTTGATATGATCATGAGACGAGGTCTCGGTGTGTGTTGAACCAAGTGTGGTTTCGTTTGTGAACCGTGGGTGATCACCGTTCAGTTGCAAGGCAACCCGTTGGTAAGAGAGTCCGAGGGACTCGGTGCACAAGTTTTGTTGCATTGCATGAGTAGTATGTTGCATTTTAAGAACCATGATAGAATAAGAGATGGTTGCATATAGTTAACATGTTATTTCTGCATTAGATATGGTCCGTAGTTTATTTTCAGCATAGTTTCATGACGCCATGCCATGCTTTGTTTGCTATGCTAAGCGATGCCATGATAGCTATGATATGCTATGTTTTGCTACCTTCCTGTGTTAGGAACATGTTTTGTTATGCTGTGTCATTGCCTTGTTAGTAGATGCTATGATACTGTTTATGCAAATTGATTTGTACTATGTTAATAGTTGATATAAGATAGGTTGTTGCATGCGCTTGGTTCCTGCTTTGTCTTCTGCTTGTTTGGATGCTATGTATTTGGTTGTCTTGCAAGTACATTCAATGTACTGACCTGGCGTGTCATGCCAGTTTTGTAGGTCATACTCGAATGGTTCGCTTGATCCGTCGTGCTAGGTCGTAACCTTGCCAGTCCTGTGAGTTGTGGAGCCCAGCCAGAGTTGTTATGCTGCCAAACCAAGACTTCCGCCACCATTTAAATAGCCTTAGGGCTATGCCAGATAATTATATTCATCAATGATGTAATGATATACACGTTTATTTGATGAATATTCTTGTACCTGGGATGCTGTATCTTGGACCTGTCATGCGTCAGGTGTTATCCTGGGCTAACGTGCGAAGGCCCCCTGCTCCATGCGGATCGGGGTGCCACAGGACATGGTATCAGAGCAGCCAAGCTGGCATAGATTATCCTAGCATTAGATCATCGTTACCATCAACCCGTAATGACCCTAAGGGATTTGACCCGTCCCTGGCATCCGGCATGGCCACTGTTAATCAATAGGTGGCGTAGTTGGGGTCGACACGTCGTCACCCCGCTGTCCCCGCCTAGTTATCCATGGACGAATAGCGCCCTTATCTTTTCCGGTTGGGCGCACCGCTTACCCTTCAGGGTAAGGGGCCACACCATGCGGGCACGCCCCGCCTAGCTGCCTATAAAATCAACTTTTCGCTAGCTGAATCGCTCATTCCTCAGTCAGCTATGTCCTTGCAAAGAAGCCTAGCTAGTAACACTCCAGCCATGACTAGAGCCCTAAAAGCTCCCAAGTTTTACACCCGCACCTTTGCCGTCAACCACCCTGGCTTTCCACCTCTCCTTATTGAGATGCTCAGCAAAGCTTTTGGCTGTAACGCTAGCCCCAAATACCTGGTGTTTCAATCAGCACCCTTCCCTCACCTTCACCGCTTTGATGCTAGAGTGCACATCTACCCAGGTCCCACAGCAGATGGTTAGCCCTTGGTTCTTCAAGGCAGAGCCATGCCCACTACTGATTTGGCTATTCAGGCCGCTGCTGTGGAGGCCATCCCTCACCTTCGAACCAAGTTCTCGCAAGTGGCAGAGAAGCGAGATTTCTGCTTTTTCCCCATTGTGGCAGAAGCAGGCATGCAACCTTCTCCTACTATCCAAGGAGATGACCCCACAATCGCTCGCCTGGTGCAATATATAACTGCCCAGGGGATGATGATTTCTAAGATGCTTGCCGAATTTAGAACCCTGGACAATGATGCGGTACGAGTTGTCAAGGAAGCTTACCATGAAGCTCGTAGATTCGCATCTCAAGTTCTTCATCCCATGCCATATGAACCGGTGTTACCCTCTCGACCTGTGATGTGGCCTAGACCAAACCCCATCACCTTCGACCAGGCTCTCTACCGGATCCACCAGCAGCATTTACTTGAATCAACTCCAGCCACACCCCCAGTAGTTGAATCCCCACCCATAGTGTTGTCGGACGATGAACATGGAGATTGGCTCAGTCTTTGCCCTCCCGGATAGCCCCCGCAAGGCCAGTCTTCTGCATGACCCCAGTCAAGCAGTCAGGTGTTTCTACAAGTAGGTCAGTCAGTCTGTTCATCCTCGGTATGAGGATAGAATTATGTATCCCGGAGTGAGTAGTCTCGCGTAGCACGCTTTGTTGGATGCTTGCACTGGTGTAATCCGTATGTTATTTTCATTGCATGATTTTTTGCATCTCGCGTAACACTTTAGAATGATTTGTCTGGTGTTTTTTTCATTGCATGATTTTTGCATCTGTTTGCTAGTTTAGATTATACTGTATATCACACACACGCCTGGTTCACCCACGGGTACTTTCGGGGCAGTACTTGTGGGAATGCAAAGTCACATATCTCTCTCTATCGGTGCACACCTCATGTGCCCGACTTTCCAAAAATCAGAGCCTTGCAGAGGCCTTTCCATTTGGAAAATTCTCATCTCTAATTCTCGTTTCCGATTTCATTTCCGGAGAAAGGCTGCCAACTTCATTTCTCTCAAACCAGTACATCGACCACAATACATATTTCAAATCTGATTCTACCTCGACACCTACTTTTTCGTGGAACCATCCGCGAAATTTTTCCCGCACCACGGTGTGCATCCTGAGCTGGCGCAGACACCTCACCTGCATCTGGACCCCACCGCCACCCTCACCTCTGCCTTGCGTAACGCAGGCAAGTCGCCACCCCGCTCCACCACAGCTTGCAATTACTCCGCCGGTGCAAAGCGACGGAGGATCAAGCGTGGCAGAGGACCACCCAGTACACCATCTTCTCCCGCACCTTGATCCACCGCACCGAGCCGCGCGTTGTTCCGAGCCTGTTCGTTCCTGATGAGTACCATCAGGAGGAACGACGAGCCGATCAGTGTGCCAAGTAGAGCCGCTAGGAACCATCGCAGCGCCACCAGGAACACAGCCTTGCCGAAGGAGCTCGGCTCGATCTCGTCCAAACCGAAGAGGTAGTAGAGCGGCCTGGCGTTGGTGTGTTGGAGGAGAGCCACGCTGCCGTCTTTTATAGCCCAACCCCAGTGTACGGTAAGCAAGGTCCAGGAAAATCGCTCGTCGCCCGATCACCGGCATCCAGGAGGCGAATCCGCGAGCAGTGCCGACAAGGTGCTGGCCCGTGACGCGAGTGCTCGCTGCACCGCCGCCGTGCACGCCGCGCACTATGACACTAGGGTCCTCATCGCCCTAGGGGCTAGATGCACGCTGCGCCAAGCCACACGCGAAGCAGCGACGAAGATGAAGCCGCAAGCCAGAGGTAGAAGAAGGAGGCTGCCAGTGGGCCCTGGACCCACGTGTCAGCAGGCGAAACTACTATTCATTGGGGTACATCCAGCATTTTTCAGGAGTCTGGTCTCGAGTGCCCCTAACTGTGGAGGTAACCCTGTTTTGCCCATGACTCTCTCTGGGTGTACCAATTATTGGTACCCCAACTCGTCTGTATCTAACCAAAGGGTTAAAATTAACCCAGAGGTTTTCCCCGGAGTGGCTATCTTTTCCTTGTTGCTATAACCCTAGGAATCTCGAGGACGAGATTCTTTTAAGGGTGGAAGGTTTGTAACAACCCCAAAATTGGGTTATCAATTTTGAGCTGTTATTTCTTCCTGATAATCATTTTTCAAATTTTCTCATGAGTTTGCTGGATGACTCTGAGAATTCTTGCCAAAACCTTGCTCATGTCTTTGTCAGTGGGCAAGACCTCATCTGCATCACCTCAAATCCCCTCAAACTCTAATTCCAAATTTTTGAAAATTTATATGTGGCCTTTGTGAGGAGCCATCATTTTACTTGATTTGTTGATCATTCTATCTATTCCAAGAGACCCTCCTATCCCCCTAATCTTTCAGTATGCAAAAATATTGCTAAGTCCCATGCAATATTTTTGAATTGTGATATATTCCTTTTCTTGCCTTTCTCAGGAATAAAATCCTTAGGCATAGCTAGTCATATCCTAAATTCATGAGAATTGATGGAGTGGATACTTATGCCTAATCCAAGCTCTGGTAAAAATATTGGCCATATTAAAATAAGGAAAATTGCCTTTTCCTATTTTAAGCCAATATTGCATTTCTGCCATTTTCCAAATAAACTACCATTTTTATGGCAAGGAAAATTACCAAATAATTTGTGGAGCTTGTCCTTGATATATAATCACTAGCTCCATCATTAGCTCATGTTCCACAGTTCAAAAACTTTGGCACATGATCCAATGCAAGTTTTTGCCTTCTCTGAAATTTTGCAAAGAGAGTGCTTTATTCCTAATTTCAATTGAGCTGCAATTTGGCAGAGTGATTAACATTGATAAATCACCCATGAATACCAAAGGTGAGGTCAATCCATTCATACTAGCTCCATGTGCTATGTTTTCAAAGTTTTTGACCAGAATGCAACTTTGTGAAGGAAGTACCTTCATAGAGTTTACCAATGGGATGAAACTTTTCCATCCTCTCAAGTATTCCAAATCATTAGATCCCACCTAAATTTAGCTCATTTTATTGAGCTATGTGAGCACAGGAGCAATTCTTGTTTTCTGCCCAAATTTTCAGTTTGTGAAGCATGTATATTTTATCCATATAACTCACCTACCCAAGATTTTAGTTCATTTCATGTAGCCAATATTTTCCTAGATTTTTCCTAAGTTTTTGGTCAGAAGTGATGTTTGTGAAACAAGTACCAATTTGGCAAGTCCAATTGGTATGATATTTTTGTAGCATCTACATATAACCAAATAATAAAGCTTTGCCAAGTTTTAGCTCAATCCATCACTCCTAGTGAGTGCTTCTTCATCATTTGATTTCTGGACCAGATTTGTCATTTGTACTGCAGCTATGCTAAATTCTTGTCCTAATGCATTCATAATTCCCAGGACAGTAGTCCTTGTTACTCTAAGGCCACCACACATCAATTTTACCTTTTACCCTCTCTCGTTTAATCTCTAGAGTGTGGCCAAGTTTGCAACAACAAACTTGTGGAGCTTAGTTTACTCACCTCCATTTGTCTCTGCCCGTTTCTGTACCGTAGTAACACTCAAGATCCGAGGGACTACACCGTGGACATAGTTTGGCCTGGAATAGAGCACCAGAGCGTGCCTTGTCCATGGTGACCACGAGGGCAGCCAGCCAAAACGGTGGTCTAGCCACTGTTCTCGTCGGCAGCGTTGCTCCGACCGACTCTGGCCTCGCCATTAATGTCCAACCGTGCCCCCTCGGCGTCCTCTTACCCCTGGACCTCCTGCCCCCTCTGTTTTTTCTCCGGCGAGTCGTTCCAATGGCCGCACAGTGTGCTCCCTTGGCCGTTGTCGCCTTCCTCGTTTCTATCCTCTTCCTCCCCTCGTCTTCGAGCGCTGCCCGACTCCGTGAGCCTCTGGCGCTCGTTCGCACTCTCCTCGTCGCCTTCCCGCCGCTCTCCATGAGTTTTGTCCGCGCGTGCGCATCGCCGGCGCGTGGACACGCCGCCCGCCACGTGCCACCTCCTTCCCTCCCCCTCGAGCTCTCCCCGGCTATTTAAGGAGCCCGCGACCCCCTCGAGCACTCCCAGCAGCCTGCCTAGCCTCTCCCTCGAGCTCCAGAGCCCCTCCCCACCTCTCTTTGTCACCATGGCCGCCGGCCTCCTCCTCCTCCTAGATTGGAGAGAGCCGAGCCCCCTCGCTCCACTCTTCCACCTCCAGAGGACTCCCACTGCCATCTAGAATCCACCCCATGCCTACAGCCCTCCTCCTCGCGGCCTTAGCGCCAAGCCCTCCCACACCCGACGCCGCTGTCCACCATGGCCACACCTCTGCTCGCTACCAGCCTCTCTGCTGGTCGTGTTGTACACCAGCGGGTGCGCCTCTCCGTCCTGAACACACCGGCAGGCCGGGCACCGACTGAGGTGACCTCTGCAGCCGGCAATCGCCGTCGGGGTGAGCTCGTCCCTCGGCCAGGCGCGCGTACATGGGAGGAAGAAAAAGGCCAGGGCGGTTGGGTCCCACGTCGCCCCGGCCGCACCTGTCAGCCACACCGGAGCCGGCCCGCCATTGCCCATGTGGTTAAGTGGAAGCGTAATCCCATCTAATACGCTTTCGTTTCAGTGAAAACGTAAACCGTTGCGGGGTAACAGATCTACTCAATCATCACAGGATGGTAACATATGTAGTATTGGATAATAATATGAAGCATAAAGCACCATGTTCAAGTAGGGGGGTACAGCGGGTTGCGGGAGAGTGGACCGGTGAATATGCATGGGGGGAGGTGATGGATTTGTTGGTGAAGATGACAAAGTTGTTGGAGTAGATCGCCATCACACGATATTGCCCCGGCGGCGTTCCGGCGCCACCGGGAGAGTGGGGGAGAGAGCCCCCCTCATTGTTATTCTTCCTTGGCCTCCCCCTAGATGGGAGGAGGGTTCCCCCTCTGGTCCATGGCCTCCATGGTGGCGGAGGGGCGAGAGTTGTCTCTCTGTCCTGTTTTGCTTCACATTCCTCCGATCTAACCCTTCACCGTTTCTTAAATTTCTGGAGATCAGTAACTCCGATTGCACTGTATTTTTAACACGATATTTTTCTCCATAAATTAGCTTTGTTGCGCCAGAAGAAGGGCCCCAACCGACATTCGAGGAGGGCACGATACACCTGGGCGCGCCTGGCACCTCCACATGCATGCATGCGAAGTTGACACTCTTCCAAAATAGTGGGATCAACATTAACTAAAGTCATGACCTCTCCAAACCCACTTTTATCAAAAATTTCATAAGATTGAACATTCTCCAAATATGTGGGATCTAAATTTGACAAACTTCCAAACCCACTTTCAATATTATTGCAAACATTATTATCAATCTTACATTCATCATGGGGATTAAATAAATTTTCAAGATCGTAAGAAGCATCACCCCAATCATGATCATTGCAACAAGTAGTGGGCATAGCAAAATAAGCATCCCCAAGCTTAGGGTTTTGCGTATTATTAGCACAATTGACATCAAGGGAATTTATAATAGCATCATTGTAATCATGCTTTTTATTTAACAAGCTATCATGAATCACTTTTTCTTTTAACAATTCCTCGCAATTTTTAGATTCATAAATTTCAAGCAAAACCCCATAAAGATAATCTAGTGCACGCAGCTCACTAGCAATAGGTTCAACATAATTGGATCTCTTAAAGAGATTAGCAAGTGGATGAGGATCCATACTTTAGCAAGCGAAGATGCAAGCTAATTGAGGGCACATAGCACACAACCAAACAAGAGGCAAGCGAACGATAAACACACGGTAGAAGAACGGCAAATAAAACGGCAACGGTGAAGTAGGGGAGAGGAAAACGAGAGGCAAAAAATGTAATGCGAAGGATAAGGGTTTGTGATAGGTACTTGGTATATGACTTTTGCGTAAGCCTGCCCGGGAACGGCACTAGAAATTCTTCTTGCTACTTCTCGAGCTTGTGTTGTATTCCCTCGAAGAGGAAAGGGAGATGCAACACAGTAGCGTAAGTATTTCCCTCAGTTTTTGAGAACCAAGGTATCAATCCAGTAGGAGACCAAGCGCGATGTAACACCCCAAAAATTTAACCATGTTTTATTAATTAAAATTTTGCCAGGAAATTAAATTTTTCACTTGCTAGATTCTCCTTTTGATTTCAGGACCTTCTTTTCCTTGTATGTTGGAGTTTTCACCCCAAGTGATAACTTTCCAATTATTGTTAGACCCTCTTGCTCTCTTAATGAAACTTTTCTGTTATCTATGACAATTAATTAAATAATTTTCTCCCTAATCTCCTTCACTCTAAAAATGGTTTCCCCTTAAGAAAAAGCCCCAAATTGAACTGCAACCCTTTGACAGGTTTATCTAAAATTCCAAATAAAATTTGGAGATGTCATGAGATGTGGTTAGATCACTTTTATGCAGAAATATAGTTCATTCATTTAATATTTTGAGGTCCATACCATGATTTCCAATCTGGTCCAGTAGGCAGTTTTGCACTACAACCCCATTAAATATTTCTTTAAAGCTCCCACCAAGATTATGGGATGTTCATAGGAGTATATTACTCAACTTTATGCAAAAACCCATTTGGGTCCTTTGGAAAATTTGAGTGAAACAACCTCATTTCCATTCTGGTTCAGTTTGGTATTTTGCACTGCAACCCTTTATTAAATTGCTCTAGTGCCCTTGAGCTTCCTCCTACTTATAGCCCATCTTGCAAAATCCTTAAGTCCGGAAGAGTGGACCCATTGTGATACTTTTAGTTCATAAAACAATGCACTTCATTTCCTGTCCAGAACTGAAGATTTGCAAAACTTGCACTAGTAGGTTTCTGGTTTTGCCCAACTAGCTTTGCCATCATCTCACTCGCCTAAAGAGACCCTGTTCTGGAGATTTTGGCCACGAGAAGAGATGCCCACATGCCCAGGGCATTCTGTCGAGCACCTGGTGTGCATGGCTAGTGTTGGCATGATCTTTACTTTGCACTGTGATCTTGGTCCTCAGTGTATAATGTCATGTCCACTAATCTCCCTTGAGCCCCTAACCGAGACCTGCTAAATCCCAGCTTCATCCAAACCCTGTAGCAAGCATTGGCATTTTGTCAAGCGGCCCCCGTGCGTGCTCTGGGCGCGCCCAGAGCGCACGTTTTGCACGCGCGCGCACCGAGCCGCCGCGTCCCTCTGCCGACACCCCACGCCCGTTCTGGCCGCTCCCCTCGCACCGACAGCACGCCACCTTTTCCCCTCGCCGCAAAGACAGCTCTGGGGCTCCACAGGGCCGCCGTCAGGTCGGCCGCGACTGCTAGCGGGCAGCCCCAGTAGCTCCTGCCATGGACAGAGCCGCCCAGGCCGCCAGCGCTCGCCGCTTGCCCCCTAGAACAGCTCCAGTTCATCAGCGAGCTCGTCCCCTAGCGTACGTCGCCGCCACGTCGCCCTAAGCTACAGAACGTCGGTCGCGGGCGTCCTTATCCACGACCGCCGCGGAACCGCCATCGCCCGCCTATTTAAGGATGCCCCGAGACCCTCCGCAGTCTCAGACAACCTCTAGCCACCCTACAGAGCGCCCCCATAGCAACCAATCGCCCCGAGGAGGTTTTCTTCTCCAACTCCGGCAAGTACAGCCGCCACTGCCCTCCAGTCCAATACGTCGCAGCCCGAGCCCCTCCCATCCAGCCATCGCCACCGTCCAACTCCCTATGATCTCGCGGAGCCGTCCAACGTCTCAAACTAGCTCGGGAACCACCGTAGGGCAGAACCCCAAATCCACCCGAGGCCGCCGTCTGCCGCGAAGCTCGTCGCCGGTGATTCCCTCCGTCCCCGCCGGCCACTCGACCACCGGGAGGACCGCCCCAGTCTGGCGGATCCATCCCTGCACTCGGACGCCCTCAGGGAGCCATCGTTCGCCGGCGTTGATCGCCGGAGCCGCGCCTCTATTCGGCCAGAGGAAGAAGGAGGCGGGGGCGACTAGTCAAACCTGACCAGTGGGCCCCCGGGGCCCTCTGTCAGCGAGCCAGCGCCATGCCCACGCGTGCGTAAGTGGAGGCGCAAAACCCAGAGTACGTCTCCCCTACTCCGAAGGCGTATTCCTAGCGAAACTTTTTCCTATTTCTATTTTTATTCTAAAAACAGAATTGACTAAACTTTGATTGGCAATATCTTTTTAAATATAAATCCAAATGACTTGATTCTTTTTCTGTTGGTTCCCTAATATTGTCTAGTTTATTTTCATAATTATTTCAAAATTTTCCAAGAAACTTTTTTGTGCTACTTTGAGTCTATGTATTGATTTCGTATTATTTCAAATATGATTTTTGAAGAGGGAGAAACTTCCAAAAAAGTATTGGAACGCATTTCTCCTCTCCTCTACTTGAAGGCAAGCTTTTTTGAACCCTGGTTTAACGCATATGATTGTTGTTGACACGTTTGCATTGATATGAAAGCATTCATTATTTTTATTTCCTATGTGGTGATATGATCACACCCATGAGGGCATGAGGTAAAACTCTTGCTGAGAATAATTTGTTTGCATGACAGTGATCCCCTCCGTATGCCTTTCATGCCTAACGGAAGGAAGTCGTGAAAGTCACAGTCTTGTGTAGACGCGAGCTTGCCGCTAGCTCCCCGTCGGGACGGTGGAATCCTGTACGGCTTGGTAAGGCATGACGGATGGTGTTTCCGAATGTTGTTGCAAAATATATTGGTTTTGACTAATCATACAAGTAAAGCTGAAACCTCCTAGGTCGACCGTAGATCGAGTCTTGTTCCAGTAACCCCCATACTTGCTTGTGCTACCACTTGTCCCTGCCACAGGTAGGGTACGGTTCAGTAAGTGTTAACCCCTTTCCTAGCACACACCGTACAGAGAGGCCATGGTGGAAGATATCGGTTGCAACCGGTAGGCATGCCACCTGGTCCGGGGGCATGGGTGTTTCCGGTTGGGACCGAGAGGGGGGCACCCCTTAGAGCGCGCGATAGAAATGTGATCCCATGCTACGTGAGGTTGTAGCCTCCCCACTCAGAGTTTGCTTAACAAGTGTCGTGGGTGATTCCAGACACTGGTAAGTTAAGCTGGTGTGTGCAAGTCAGGCGGGTTTTCCACTAAAAGACCGTAGACGGTATTAGTCCGATGGACTAAAGAAAACCGTTACTCGTGGGTAAAGAGTACACCCTCTGCAGAGATATAAAAATCTATTCGAATAGCCAGGTCCATGGTTAAGGACTACAGTCTGGGACGGGTCGAGTGTCGGTCTTAGTGTCGGTCTTCGGAGGAGAAACTACTAAACCAGAACATTGAGTATGATATGTGATATATGGTGATTATGATTAATATTATGGACTAACCATTTGTTTTCTTTGGATTAATGGGTATCCCTGCGACGGTTCTACCTCCCGGATATTCATTGTTATCTACTCTTTTTATAAGCCCTTTCTGTGGTGTCGCTCAGACACCCGACTGTGGCATGCTTGCTGTTTATTTTCCTTATAAGCCCTTCCTGTGGTGTCGCTCAGACGCCCGACTGTGGCATGCTTGCTGTTTATTTTCCTTATAAGCCCTTTCTGTGGTGTCGCTCAGACGCCCGACTATGGCATGCTTATTGTTTATTTTCCTTATAA
>LR738712.1:109631035-109753508 GCA_902687465.1 Secale cereale | reverse complement strand
TTTCTGTGGTGTCGCTCAGACGCCCGACTGTGGCATGCTTGTTGTTCATTTTCCTTATAAGCCCTTTCTGTGGTGTCGCTCAGACGCCCGACTGTGGCATGCTTGTTGTTTATTTTCCTTATAAGCCCTTTCTGTGGTGTCGCTCAGACGCCCGACTGCGGCATGCTTGCTATTTAATTTATTATCCCTGCCTGATTTCATATGCCTTTTTATATGAATGACCTGCTTACATTATGGACTGTCATGTCATTATCATCATAGTGATCATCATTTAATCTCGAGCATGATTACATCTCACCCATGTTCATAATGTTTGTGAGTACATTCAAAGTACTCACTGGCTTGTCCCTGGCAATTGTCTTGGCCAGATTCCTTGCGCGGAAAGGAGCGATGCGATGACAGCCCCGGAATCAACGTATATGGAGATAGCAGCCTCGCGAAGATAGGAGTTAACCTGGTCAGCTGTTCCTGTGGGAAATGGAGTCCCATAGTCACCGATGAACCCCAAACTGCTTACGCCATCAGCCACTAGAATCCCTGTGTTGTACTCATAGGCCAGAATGGCGTTGTACTTCATATCTTGTATTTTGCTTGGAATTTCTGTAACAAGTTGGTGCCTCATCGGCTAACAGTAATCCTGGGGCTGGCGAGCACAAGGTCCGCTTTTGAGAAATTAATATCCCAAAAATCCGGTCCTGACACGCGAGTCCCTCCCACCTGCACAAACAAATAAGAACTTCGCAGCCAACGCGATAAGAACTTCGGCGCCCTCTTCCCCCTGGACCTCCTGCCCCCTCTGTTTTTTTCTCCGGCGAGTCGTTCCAATGGCCGCACAGTGCGCTCCCGCGGCCGTCGTCGCCTTCCTCGTTTCTATCCTCTTCCTTCCCTCGTCTTTGAGCGCTGCTCGACTCCGTGAGCCTCTGGCGCTCATCTGCACTCTCCTCGTCGCCTTGCCGCCGCTCTCCGTGAGTTTTGTCCGCGCGTGCGCGTCGCTGGCGCGTGGACACGCCGCCCGCCGCATGCCACCTCCTCCCCTCCCCCTCGAGCTCTCCCCGGCTATTTAAGGAGCCCGTGACCCCCTCGAGCACTCCCAGCAGCCTGCCTAGCCTCTCCCTCGAGCTCCAGAGCCCCTTCCCACCTCTCTTTGTCACCATGGCCGCCGGCCTCCTCCTCCTAGATTGGAGCGAGCCGAGCCCCCTTGCTCCACTCTTCCACCTCCAGAGGACTCCCACTGCCACCTAGAAGCCACCCCACGCCTACACCCCTCCTCCTCGCGGCCTTAGCGCCGAGCCCTCCCACACCCGACGCGGCTGTCCGCCATGGCCACACCTCTGCTGGCTACCAGCCTCTCTGCTGGTCATGTTGTACACCAGCGGGTGCGCCTCTCAGTCCTGAACACGCCGTTAGGACGGGCACTGACTGAGGTGACCTGTGCCGCCGGCAATCGCCGTCGGGGTGAGCTCCTCCCTCGGCCAGGCGCACATACATGGGAGGAAGAAAAAGGCCAGGGCAGTTGGGTCCCGCGTCGCCCCGGCCCCACCTGTCAGCCACACCGGAGCCGGCCCGCCACTGCCCACGTGGATAAGTGGAAGCGTAATCCCATCTAATACGCTTTCATTTCAGTGAAAGCGTAAACCGTTGCGGCTTCGGCCAAAAATACGCCTTCACTGTCCCGAATGCGTAGTTCCTGTAATGCGCTTTCAAATTTTCCTGTTTTGCCCCAGTCTGTAAAAATTTCTATTACAGATAGGTCCCTGGTAGAAAAACTATCACAACTTTGCGCTCGTAACTCCGATTGAAAATGACCACTTTGCCCTTGCCCGTAAACAGCCTCCTCTGAGAGAGCGCTGTTTCCGGTGAATTTTTCCGCGATCGTGTCCCACTTCTTCCCGGAATATTTTTCGACCCCAGGCAAGCCAACCTCTTATCATCAGCCCGAACTTGTATGTTGACTTTGCTTGCACCTTGTGTGTGTGTAGTTGCAGTTGTTTCTTCTTGTTTTTAGTTGCAGTCATTTCATTATGCCTATCTTGTATGCTTGCGTTTTCATGACATCTTTTTCCATACTAGTTAGAATGTCGTTATTAATAATGCCATGTCACTACTCCACTTGATTTTCTTGACATCATTATAAAATTCCACGATGATGTTAATGCACCGTTAATATGCTAGTACTTGGTATTGTCATCTCCTTTATGCTATAGTTATGCACTCGAGAAGTTCAACATTTTGCAGATGCTTTTGTATGCTACATGCTCATTGTTGCATTCATGTTAAATATGCTTATGATGATGTAGAACTTAATAAGATGACTTAATAATATCAAACCTCCTCCGTCATTGATGGGATCGAGTCATAGTGCCACCAAATCGAATTTCTTCAGTGCAGCCACATTTGCCTTTGTGGGAAGGCCTTAATGCAATCTATTGTCGTGCCTCTCGCCGGTACCTCCAACGAGGGAAGGTTATGGGCACGCGCTACCCTGATCAGGTAGGCGGACATAGGCCTTGTGTGCCCATTGTTGTTGTTATGGTACCGGGTCCCCGTTTGGGCCGTTTATGTTTGGCCATGACGGTGGTCGTTGTGTCTTTGTGTGACGCCCGACACCGACGTCCCAGAAGATTCCAGATGTTCCGGGTTTCCCGTGTGTTTCTTTTGTGCTTGTGTTATTATTTTTGCATTGCATCATGTCATCATGCCATCATGTCATATTTATTTTTGCATCTCAACCAAATAAATTGTGTGGGCCTTTGGTCCATTTAAATCGAGGGAAGAATGTCTTCTCTTTAAAACATATCATCCCAATATTTAGGGAGCTATATAATAAATATTCCATTGTTTGGAATTGCCCGCAACACACGTGCATAATTTCCCCATGCTTTTCCTACTTCGAGTTACTCCTTAAAACCTTGCCAATAATTCTTTTCCGTTGTTTCGAGGTTCCTCCAAAAATTCGAACATTTTTGGACACTTCTATATTCAAGTCTTAGTTCAAATCCATTTGAATTAAATTCAAATATGTTTGAATTATTTTCCGATCTGGCCTTTTATATTTTTCTCCGGTCGTGCTCATTTTTACGAGCCCGAGAAAATTAGCATTGTGCTAGTTTTGCCCAAACCCCCTCCTTCTTCTCTTTCTTTTCTTCTTGCTTGACTCCGAATAGGGATAAAAAGGAGAGCAGCCCAGCAGCCTTCCTCCTCCCAGCCCGTCCTCCAGCTGGCCTCAGGCCTCATCCCAGCCGCGGCCCCCTCCTTGGCCCAGGGCACCTCGGCCCCCTTAGGCCCATCGGCCCAAACCCCCATGTAACCCTAGCCCGAGCCTCGCTCCTCCCTCTTTTCCCAGTGCGCCGCCGCACCTCTCGTCCCGTTCCCTCGCTCGACCGAGCCCTCTCCTATCTCCTTCGATCCCCTATCCCCATCGACCTCCCTCGATCTGGCCTGCCTCAGCACCTCCCTCCTCGTCCAGGGCGCCCGCTCCCTCCAGCCTCGCGGCTTCGAGCGCCCGAACCCTCCTGCATCGATCTCCTCCCGAGACCCCGCAACCTTCGCGCCCCTGTCTTCCGGCCTCTTCCTCGGCCTCAGGCTCCCCCCGCGCCAAGCAGCGCTGAGCCGGCGTGCTCCTCGCGCGTCCCCAGCGCCGGGCGGCTCTACTTTGTCCCCAGGTCGCCAGGCCGCGACCTCGTGCCTCCTCTGGCCGGCTCGTCCCGAGCGCCGGCCTCTGCCTCGTTCCCCAGTGCGCGAGCCGCCACCTCGCGAGGGAGCAGCCCCTCGAGCAGGCCGCGCCCGTGCCTCCAGCACCGAGCGCCAAGGCCCGACGCGTTTCCCCTCTCCAGGTGGAGCCCGAGGCCCCTCGAGCGCCCGATGGCCTCACCGCCCCCTTGCTGCCGTCGTGCTGCCGTATTGTTGTTTTGTGTTCTGTGCTGCTATTTTTTTTGCCAAGGTCACGTGTGCGATTACCCGGCGACGCGACGAGTACCCCCTTCGTCGCCAAGACCGGACCGACAAGTACCACGACGACCCTCATGTACCACGACGTCGACGATTCCTCAAGTTCGACTACACGGCGTTATGTCAAGTACCCCTACGATCGCGATGCAACAAGTACCTCGACGACATGTACAACTACGACTCGAGACGAGACCGACATGAACCCCTACGACAAGTACCTCTCCGAACGGGATGTGAACGACTACACGTGTACCTCTACGTGAACAACTAGTTCCTCTTCGGAAACGTGAACCACTACTTCCTCCACGACCCGCGTGAACGCCTTCTTCCTCTACGTCTCGAACCACCCCGAAACGCACGCTTCAAAGGTATAACGAGACGACCCCGTGGATGACTCGTGGAATGCTTGTTGTGTGTATGAAATGTTTCCCGTGTGTGCTCCGTGCCGTTTCATCTTTTGTCGTGTTCCTCGGTTGCCTCGTCGCCAACCCGTGGGAACCCGGTGACGGGATCGCCCCACCTTTCATCTCGTTTGACTCGCTCACGCCATCTTTCCTTTTGCACCGGTCTCTCGATGACTTACCGGAACCGATATGTTGTGTTGCATAATTTTCGGTTCGTTGCCGTGGCACCCTTTCGTTCCACCACGGTGACAATACTCCTTATCATCTTCTTGTTAACCTTCTAATAAGATTGCATAAACTTGATCATGTCATCCGCATCATGTTAACAACACTAAAATGTTTAATTGTTGTTGCTTTATAATTATTAAACATGCTCATGGGGATTTTTCGGATATGTTGTTGTTATTTCCGGCCTCATTTAAAATGTCTAAATAGTGTAGTTTTATTATGCTTCAC
Organism: Secale cereale; assembly: GCA_902687465.1. Classification (NCBI taxonomy): domain Eukaryota; kingdom Viridiplantae; phylum Streptophyta; class Magnoliopsida; order Poales; family Poaceae; genus Secale; species Secale cereale. The sequence goes on along the minus strand of LR738712.1, from coordinate 109,748,700 downwards.
CTCTTGCCATGTTTAAAACATTTAATCTTGTCTTGTTAACAATCGAGAGTCAACTAAATAATTAAATGTGGTTTTTCGTCAATATGCAACTCGTTGCATATTGAGCTCCACTTAACTTGTAGTATTGTTTGTGCACTTTGTCATGCCTTGCATATTTAAACCGGATATGCATCATACTTGTTGTGCATCGTATGCCAAGTTTATGCTTGTGAGTTTACCGAGTTGTTTGTTTCTTTCCGGTTTGCTTCTCTTGTTAGCTTCGGTTTCGTTCCGGAGTTGTGAGGATTCTCTCGTCTATGTTGCTCCGTCTACTTCGTGGACCCGTTCTTCTTCATTGTGGAATCCCAGGCAAGATGACCGAACCCGGATACCATTACTATCTTTTCCTATTGCTAGAGTATCGCTCTTTAGTATTTTTGCCTCGATGCCCATGTCTTTCCTGTCATCCTCCTACTGTAACCATCACCATGTTTAACCACCCTACCTATGCAACCGTTGCTTGGCTAAGTACGCTTCGCTCAGCCCTTCTTATAGCATTGCTAGTTGCAGGTGAAGATCGAAGATGCTCGCTTCATGTTGAAGTTGTTGGGTTATATCACACTATATAAATGCTTAAAATGAAATCATCTATATACTGGCAAGGGTGGAAGGCTAAGCCTTTTGCTTGGTGATTTGTTCCACTCATGCCGTTAGGAACCATATAAACCGGTGTTATGTTCCTTGATTATGCGTTCCTAACACGGTTGGGGTGTATGGGACCCCCTCGATAAACCGCTAAGTGCTAAGTCTTTTCCAACAAATCCCAACATTGGTACTATTTGCCTCATAATAACAACTTATTTAATTAATTAAATTTGCATAGGGGATCGCGTCCCCGAGGATTCTTAATTCTACATAGCAGGGGGGGCCAGTGCTGATGGTGTTGGTCCCAAACAAGGAGTCTGCGGGGTCACCACGAGGAAACTCGAGGATTGATATAAACCTGTAGAATTGCCCATCCGGTCGTGTCCTGAGACTTAGATACGCGCGGCTACTATCAGGGTGTCGACACGCCGGGAGGATTTGCTGGATTAGTCTTACCTTGGTTCGGTATATCTTGAGCACGGGATTCCGAGAATACTCGGGTCTTCCCACCTTGGAGTTGCGACTCCGCGGATCGTGGGCTTGTAATGGGTCAAGTTGGAACACCCCTGCAGGGTTATGAACTTTCGAAAGCCGTGCCCGCGGTTATGTGGCAGATGGGAGCTTGTTAATATCCGGTTGTAGATAACTTGACACAATGTTCCAATACACTACCAGCGTGAGTACCGTGACTGTCATTTTCCGGAAGGGGTTTCGGGAGATGAACACGATGGGGTTATGTTTGACCGGCTTTAGTTAGGATCACTTCGTGATCATCTCTCGACCGAGGCTTTCTCTTCTCGCTCTCTATCACGTAAGCTAGTTGCTAGTTGCTGCTGCAGACACTACTCTTTTCTTCAGCCTTATCCTCTCCCAAGGCTTAAATAGTCTTGTTACCCGGGAACGGGATTGCTGAGTCCTCTGTGGCTCACAGTTACTTCACCACACCAGATGCAGGTTCAGCCGAGTTTGATGCAGAAGCTGGTTCAAGTACTTCAATGGGAGCTCGATGAAGAGAGTGGACGTATGCTTGTGACGTTTTCGACGATCAGTAGTGGTTTCTACTAGGATTCGATCCTGACCTGTGGCTTATGTTGTTTTGGTATCTTTCTTTGGATCTTCACCCGTAGTCGGGTTGTGATGTATTGAATGATGTCTTGCTTATGTAATGTATTGTGTGAAGTGGCGAGTGTAAGCCAACTATCTCCTTTTGCAATTTAATCCCTCTTTTACATGAGTCGTGCAAAGATACCAAACTTGAGATCATTCTAGGATGGGCTTATACCTTTAAGTCGTGCCTCGACACGTAGGAGGTATAGTCCCATCCTGGGCATTACAAGTTGGTATTCAGAGCCTTCTCCGACCTAGAAGCCCCCACTGATTGATCGAATCGTTGACGGTTGAGTCTAGGCACACACTTTAAAATGTTTTGAGTCCTATATTATATCGGAGAGTAGGATTTCTTTGCTCCTCATCTCCATTCATTCTGGTGAGGACCCCTGACGATTACTCTTATCTCTTCTACTTTCAAAAATTGCACCAATTTTTTTTTTAGGATCTCGCGAGTATTGTTTGGATTGTTTCGATGTCTTTGTGACGAGAACATTGTTCTCGATGCCTCCTGTCATTAGGGGTTGTGGCAGTGTCCCGGGGAGTTGAGCTGCGAGGTGTTGTCGTCACAAATCCATCGCGGCAGTACTAGAATACTTAAGACGGCCGACATCAAAAACTCTCCTATGCGGTTAGTGGCAAGATAACCCCGACATCACCCAGTACTGGGGAGGTAGTTCGGGAGTATTGCCATAGCTTGTATAGCGGATGCGTTTCGAAGGTCCGAGGTAAACGGTTTCCGAGAACAACTGGTTATGTGTTGAAGGATGGATACAGCTGGATGTAGGTTTAGAGTTGATTGCGCGGTGCTTCCCCTGTATCCCCAACACCTGATTGCATAACTGGAAACTTTCGGAAATTAATAGGTGGGTTCATCTAGTAGTTCTAGGCATTCTTCCAACGAGTGCATGATATGAAGTTTGGGGTTCTACATTGAGTGAAGTGGGTTATGGACTTGTTCTGATCGGGAGTTGCATCTTAAAGTGTCCTTGGCTATGCTGATCCGGGGATTGCAAAACCCTTTTGTAACACGTTCCATGAGCTTTCAGCACGAATATGTCGGAACGAAGCTTCTATCTTGTATTTGTTCTATCTGTTCCTTGTTCCTTTTTTTATTTACCTTTTCTTCTCCTAGTGGCTTCTCGACGAGTTGATGTACCTGCGGAATTCATTCGTTCAATTCTTTGCTCGGATGATATTGTGAAGATTAGCCTGCTACACATCTATCCTTTGTTCTTGTTTTGATTTTGGTATTCAAGTTGCTTCGATGTCAAGTGTTGATTCCATACCTTTCCTAATCGGTATTCTCATATTGATATGAGAGTGCTAGTCCTTCTTGACCATCAAGATTTTCATGTTATTCTTTTCAACCGGTGTGCCTTCTCTTCAAGTTATTCCTTACGGACACCGTTGAGAAATCTGACGATTTGTCTGTTTCATTCATCCCAAGTTGTCTTTGTTTTCCCCACCCTCCCACCCTTTTTCTTTATGGAGCCAGAAATTCTCAGAGGAATATCCATTTTATTCATGTGATATTTCTTCATTCTTTTCCTTCAATGTTCTTATCCGGTGATTTATCGTGAAGATGCTCAAGAGCTTCAAGTTCATCATTCTTTTGTTCTCAGATTCTGTCGGTGGATGTAATTCAAGATTTCGGTGTTGATCTTATCCTTTTCCTCATTTCACTATGCTTTCTTATTCCGGTGCACCAATTAATCATTCTCCTCTTGCTATTCTTATCCGGAGTGCTGAAGATTCATAATTCCATTCTTAATCCGTTCAAGCTATTTTGAGATTGTTATCTTATTCAACCCTTTTATTTCAACCGGTGCAATATCTCTTAAGCAATCTTTTCCAATGGTGATTTCTTTGAGTGGGCCCTAACCCACAGGTCTTTCCCAGGATCTTACCCGACTCTTCTATTTTCCGGAGTATTCTGAAATTCTTTTCAAGTGTGACGTAAGAATGCTTTCCATTAGTCACATGCCTTCCCCAAGATCGCTTTCAAATTCATTTCATCGTTGGTTCAACCTTTTTAATTCTTCATTCCGGAGTGCTCAACAATTCTTATGGCATTTCTCATCTTCATTCTCAACATTTGGAGACCGGAGAAGTGTTTCTCTTAAACCTTGGCCGTTCTCTTGAAGATTCGTGGTTCTAGCTTCATGCCATCCTCATTATTGTTCAGATTGTGAGGAATTCTTTTCACACCCATCCGAAGCGTTTCATGAATTCTTTTCATTGTGATCCTCCGAAGGCCATCTTTTCAGAATATTTCTTCGTTCTCAGTTTTCAACTTCGTCCTCCAAATATTCTTCATTGATATCTCTTCGTTCGTCTCCATATTCTTACGGTGGTTCTTTCAAGTTTACTCTTCCGTTGTTAACGTTTTAATTCATTTGTTCTTTCATAATCCTACCGGTGGTTCGTTGAAGAATTACCCAAGTTTGTGCTAGATCTCTCTTTAATTCCTTGCAATGAGAGTAAGTAGTATGCCAAATCCTTTGGTTGTCATCAATTTAAATTGGTGAAGGATATGCATAACATAATTCTTATTCTTATTTCCTTCAAGGTGATTAATCCCTTCCCTCGGAGCCTGTTCATCATATCATATTCTCGGTTCTAAGTTGTTCATCTTGTTTTCCGGAGCTCCAAGTTATTTCAGTTATCATTTCAAGCTCCATCTAATTCACCGCAGGCCTTGAATCTTTTTCTTTTCATCTTTCGCTTCTCATGCTTTCATTACCGGAGTTCTCTTGGTGGTTCATCATCATTTAATTCATCCTCGAAGTCTTCATCTAGATTCTTGTTGGAGCTCAAGCATTCTTCATCATGCTTTCCAATTGCAATCCTTTCTCCCTTATCTTTTGAGATGGTGTTATGTCATTCTTGACAATTCCTTCATGTTTCATGATTCACGAGTTATCAAGAATGAGATATTTAAACCCATCATTTTCTTGTTCAGGAGATCTTTTCAACCCTTCAATTATTCGTTGGAGTAATCTTGGGTTGTATTTCACCTAAAAGCTTTCCCTGAGAATTGTTGCTAATTATGGTGCTTATAAATGACCCAAGTTCTTCAATTATCATTCCGGTGAAATAAGTTTTTCGTCTCCTTGTTGATCTCAATCCAATTAAATGTTTTCGTCAGTGGCCGGTTGTCACCTCATAATTTTGAGATGTTTTCCATAAGCCCACATGAAGCTTATTCTTTTCGTTGTTGATTTTTCCAACAACTCCGTTCAACCCTTCTTCGTAAGGATGCTCTTTCAAATTCAATTTTGAGAGAAGTTGGCATTTTCTTCTCCGTTCTTTCTTTCCAACGACCTAGCATATATTCTTTCATTCCGGAGGCTTTGTGATGATCTCTCTTTCACCATCATCTCGTTTTATCAAGATCATATTCTTTCCTTGCTTGTCTTTTTAACCGGAGTGTTGTGTCCTCCATTCTAGTTCCGTCATCTTATCTAGTTTGCCTCACTTTTCAACCGGAGTGCTGTCCAAATTCTGTCATTCTTATTCCTTGGCTATACCATTGCAGTTTCATATTCTTTTGGTTCGTAAGCTCTTGTTTCATGTCTTTCAACCTACAAGGTTCTCATAATGCTCCTTGTTCCTCTTCTCTAACAGAGTGTTTTCATATTCGTTCATCTCCATTGTATTCTTCTTTCAAGTTGTTCAACCTCTCAGGTTCCTTGGTTTCACTCGTCTGTCAAAGAAGCAACTTTGTTTTACCTCTTCTTTTTCGTTTTTACCCGGTGCTATCTCTAGGATCTCGGGTCGAGATCCTCTGTTAGTGTGGGAGAGTTGTGACGCCCGAGACCGACGTCCCAGAAGATTCCAGAAGATTCCAGATGTTCCGGGTTGCCCGTGTGTTTCTTTTGTGCATGTGTTATTATTTTTGCATTGCATCATGTCATCATGCCATCATGTCATATTTATTTTTGCATCTCAACCAAATAAATTGTGTGGGCCTTTGGTCCATTTAAATCGAGGGAAGAATGTCTTCTCTTTAAAACATATCATCCCAATATTTAGGGAGCTATATAATAAATATTCCATTGTTTGGAATTACCCGCAACACACATGCATAATTTCCCCATGCTTTTCCTACTTCGAGTTACTCCTTAAAACCTTGCCAATAATTCTTTTCCGTTGTTTCGAGGTTCCTCCAAAAATTCGAACATTTTTGGACACTTCTATATTCAAGTCTTAGTTCAAACCCATTTGAATTAAATTCAAATATGTTTGAATTATTTTCCGATCTGGCCTTTTATATTTTTCTCCGGTCGTGCTCATTTTTACGAGCCCGAGAAAATTAACATTGTGCTAGTTTTGCCCAAACCCCCTCCTTCTTCTCTTTCTTTTCTTCTTGCTTGACTCCGAATAGGGATAAAAAGGAGAGCAGCCCAGCAGCCTTCCTCCTCCCAGCCCGTCCTCCAGCTGGCCTCAGGCCTCATCCCAGCCGCGGCTCCCTCCTTGGCCCAGGGCACCTCGGCCCCCTTAGGCCCATCGGCCCAAACCCCCATGTAACCCTAGCCCGAGCCTCGCTCCTCCCTCTTTTCCCAGCGCGCCGCCGCACCTCTCGTCCTGTTCCCTCGCTCGACCGAGCCCTCTCCCATCTCCTTCGATCCCCTATCCCCATCGACCTCCCTCGATCTGGCCTGCCTCAGCGCCTCCCTCCTCGTCCAGAGCGCCCGCTCCCTCCAGCCTCGCGACTTCGAGCGCCCGAACCCTCCTGCATCGATTTCCTCCCGAGACCCCGCAACCTTCGAGCCCCTATCTTCCGGCCTCTTCCTCGGCCTCAGGCTCCCCCCGCGCCAAGCAGCGCCGAGCCGGCGTGCTCCTCGCGCGTCCCCAGCGTCGAGCGGCTATACTTCGTCCCTAGGTCGCCAGGCTGCGACCTCGTGCCTCCTCTGGCCGGCTCGTCCCGAGCGCCGGCCTCTGCCTCGTTCCCCAGTGCGCGAGCCGCCACCTCGCGAGGGAGCAGCCCCTCGAGCAGGCCGCGCCCGTGCCTCCAGCACCGAGCGCCAAGGCCCGACGCGTTTCCCCTCTCCAGGTGGAGCCCGAGGCCCCTCGAGCGCCCTATGGCCTCACCGCCCCCTTGCTGCCGTCGTGCTGCCGTATTGTTGTTTTGTGTTCTGTGCTGCTATTTTTTTTGCCAAGGTCACGTGTGCGATTACCCAGCGACGCGACGAGTACCCCCTTCGTCGCCAAGACCGGACCGACAAGTACCACAACGACCTTCATGTACCACGACATCGGCGATTCCTCAAGTTCGACTACACGGCGTTATGTCAAGTACCCCTACGATCGCGATGCAACAAGTACCTCGACGACATGTACAACTACGACTCGATACGAGACCGACATGAACCCCTACGACAAGTACCTCTCCGAACGGGATGTGAACGACTACACGTGTACCTCTATGTGAACAACTACTTCCTCTTCGGAAACGTGAACCACTACTTCCTCTACGACCCGCGTGAACGCCTTCTTCCTCTACGTCTCGAACCGCCCCGAAACGCACGCTTCAAAGGTATAACGAGACGACCCCGTGGATGACTCGTGGAATGCTTGTTGTGTGTATGAAATGTTTCCCGTGTGTGCTCCGTGCCGTTTCATCTTTTGTCGTGTTCCTCGGTTGCCTCGTCGCCGACCCGTGGGAACCCGGTGACGGGATCGCCCCACCTTTCATCTCGTTTGACTCGCTCACGCCATCTTTCCTTTTGCACCGGTCTCTCGATGAGTTACCGGAACCGATATGTTGTGTTGCATCATTTTCGGTTCGTTGCCGTGGCACCCTTTCGTTCCACCATGGTGACAATACTCCTTATCATCTTCTTGTTAACCTTCTAATAAAATTGCATAAACTTGATCATGTCATCCGCATCATGTTAACAACACTAAAATGTTTAATTGTTGTTGCTTTATAATTATTAAACATGCTCATGGGGATTTTCCGGATATGTTGTTGTTATTTCCGGCCTCATTTAATATGTCTAAATAGTGTAGTTTTATTATGCTTCACCTCTTGCCATGTTTAAAACATTTAATCTTGTCTTGTTAATAATCGAGAGTCAACTAAATAATTAAATGTGGTTTTTCGTCAATATGCAACTCGTTGCATATTGAGCTCCACTTAACTTGTAGTATTGTTTGTGCACTTTGTCATGCCTTGCATATTTAAACCGGACATGCATCATACTTGTTGTGCATCGTATGCCATGTTTATGCTTGTGAGTTTACCGAGTTGTTTGTTTCTTTCCGGTTTGCTTCTCTTGTTAGCTTCGGTTTCGTTCCGGAGTTGTGAGGATTCTCTCGTCTATGTTGCTCCGTCTACTTCGTGGACCCGTTCTTCTTCCTTGTGGAATCCCAGGCAAGATGACCGAACCCGGATACCATTACTATCTTTGCCTATTGCTAGAGTATCGCTCTTTAGTATTTTTGCCTCGATGCCCATGTCTTTCCTGTCAGCCTCCTATTGTAACCATCACCATGTTTAACCACCCTACCTATGCAACCGTTGCTTGGCTAAGTACGCTTCGCTCAGCCCTTCTTATAGCATTGCTAGTTGCAGGTGAAGATCGAAGATGCTCGCTTCATGTTGAAGTTGTTGGGTTATATCACACTATATAAATGCTTAAAATGAAATCATCTATATACTGGCAAGGGTGGAAGGCTAAGCCTTTTGCTTGGTGATTTGTTCCACTCATGCCGTTAGGAACCGTATAAACCGGTGTTATGTTCCTTGATTATGCGTTCCTAACACGGTTGGGGTGTATGGGACCCCCTCGATAAACCGCTAAGTGCTAAGTCTTTTCCAGCAAATCCCAACATTGGTACTATTTGCCTCATAATAACAACTTATTTAATTAATTAAATTTGCATAGGGGGTCGCGTCCCCGAGGATTCTTAATTCTACATAGCAGGGGGGGCCAGTGCTGATGGTGTTGGTCCCAAACGGGGAGTCTGCGGGGTCACCACGAGGAAACTCGAGGATTGATATAAACCTGTAGAATCGCCCATCCGGTCGTGTCCTGAGACTTAGATACGCGCGGCTACTATCAGGGTGTCGACACGCCGGGAGGATTTGCTGGATTAGTCTTACCTTGGTTTGGTATATCTTGAGCACGGGATTCCGAGAATACTCGGGTCTTCCCACCTTGGAGTTGCGACTCCGCGGATCGTGGGCTTGTAATGGGTCAAGTTGGAACACCCCTGCAGGGTTATGAACTTTCGAAAGCCGTGCCCGCGGTTATGTGGCAGATGGGAGCTTGTTAATATCCGGTTGTAGATAACTTGACACAATGTTCCAATACACTACCAGCGTGAGTACCGTGACTGTCATTTTCCGGAAGGGGTTTCGGGAGATGAACACGGTGGGGTTATGTTTGACCGGCTTTAGTTAGGATCACTTCGTGATCATCTCTCGACCAAGGCTTTCTCTTCTCGCTCTCTATCACATAAGCTAGTTGCTAGTTGCTGCTGCAGACACTACTCTTTTCTTCAGCCTTATCCTCTCCCAAGGCTTAAATAGTCTTGTTACCCGGGAACGGGATTGCTGAGTCCTCTGTGGCTCACAGTTACTTCACCACACCAGATGCAGGTTCAGCCGAGTTTGATGTAGAAGCTGGTTCAAGTACTTCACTGTGAGCTCGATGAAGAGAGTGGCCGTATGCTTGTGACGTTTTCGACGATCAGTAGTGGTTTCTACTAGGATTCGATCCTGACCTGTGGCTTATGTTGTTTTGGTATCTTTCTTTGGATCTTCACCCATAGTCAGGTTGTGATGTATTGAATGATGTCTTGCTTATGTAATGTATTGGGTGAAGTGGCGAGTGTAAGCCAACTATCTCCTTTTGCAATTTAATCCCTCTTTTACATGAGTCGTGCAAAGATACCAAACTTGAGATCATTCTAGGATGGGCTTATACCTTTAAGTCGTGCCTCGACACGTAGGAGGTATAGTCCCATCCTGGGCATTACACTTTGGTAGACATGGGGCCACCCAGGACTAGCCCAGTGGGGAGTGAGTCGGAGTGGCCGGGAGAGTGTCATGGCAGTGGGTCGGTTTCGTCGGAATGCCATTCGTCCACCCAAATGGGACGACGAGGCCATGGGTTCCGTGGTGTGGGTACAGTGCGCTACCTCTGCAGAGTGTTTGTAAAGTCTATCGATAGCAGCACAGTTCGTAGTAGGTCACACTATCGGGTCTTGGTCGAAATGGAGGATAAACTTGGAATAATTAAGTTAATTAATGTGGTAACAAGATCGTGGTGACTTGGACTATGAGATAATCGTGAGAAGTCACGGCGATGATTTGATATGATCACGAGATGAGGTCTCGGTGTGTGTTGAACCAAGTGTGGTTTCGTTTGTGAACCGTGGGTGATCACCGTTCGGTTGCAAGGCAACCCGTTGGTAAGAGAGTCCGAGGGACTCGGTGCACAAGTTTGGTTGCATTGCATGTGTAGTATGTTGAATTTTAAGAACCATGGTAGAACAAGAGATGGTTGCATATAATTAACATGTTATGTCTGCATTAGATATGGTCGGTAGTTTATTTTCAGCATAGTTTCATGATGTCATGCCATGCTTTGTTTGCTATGCTAAGTGATGACATGATAGCTATGATATGCTATGTTTTGCTACCTTCCCGTGTTAGGAACATGTTTTGTTATGTTGTGTCATTGCCCTGTTAGTAGATGCCATGATACTGTTTATGCAAATTGATTTGTACTATGTTAATAGTTGATATAAGATAGGTTGTTGCATGTGCTTGGTTCCTGCTTTGTCTTCTGCTTGTTTGGATGCTATGTATTTGGTTGTCTTGCAAGTACATTCAATGTACTGACCTGGCGTGTCATGCCAGTTTTGTAGGTCATACTCGAATGGTTCGCTTGATCCGTCGTGCTAGGCCGTAACCTTGCCAGACATGTGAGTTGTGGAGCCCAGCCAGAGTTGTTATGCTGCCAAACCAAGACTTCCGCCGCCATTTAAATAGCCTTAGGGCTATGCCCGATAATTGTTTTCATCAATGATGTAATCATATACACGTTTATTTGATGAATACTCTTGTACCTGGAATGTTGTATCTTGGACCTGTCGTGCGTCAGGTGTTATCCTGGGCTGACGTGCGAAGGCCCCCTGCTCCATGCGGATCGGGGTGCCACACTTGGCGCTTGTTGGACTGTCCAGATAGGTTGTGTGCTAGACTTCTCAGAGCTGAATACTACCCCCATGGTAATTTGTTGGATATAGTGTTCCCTGCTAGCTCGTCCGTTGTGTGGAAGGGGATTGTCCATGGTCTCGAATTTGTAACGAAAGGCATCATTTGGCGCATGGGAGATGGTACGTTAATTAAAACTTGGAGAGATGCTTGGATTCCGATGGGCCATAACCTTTGGCCAGTGACACCAAAGCGTAACTGCAGACTCAATTGGGTGGCTGATTTCTTGGATGAGCATGGTGCTTGGAATGTATGTATGTATGCGAGATTCTTAAGATGCATACCTCATCGAGGAATGGCCAAGACTTCCTAGCTTGGTTCCCGGAGAGGAGCGAACGGTTCACCATGCGAAGTGCATATCGTCTTGCCACCTTGGGTGTTGTCCCTGGAGTAGTGGGCGCGTCCAACGACACCCCATTTGGGGAGCGGCCGGCCTGGCGCTGTATATGGGGAGCAAAAGTACCCCTTAAGATGAGGATTCTGTCTTGGAAGGTGGTCTCGGGTGCCCTAGCCACTAATGCTTGCAAAAAAATACCGTCATATATCTACGAGGGATACATGCCCCTTATGCGCAAAGGAGATGGAGACCAGCTTCCAGGCCCTAGTTGCATGTGATCATGCGTGTGAGGTGTGGCTGTAGATGAGGTCGGTGTGAAGATTACCTCGCCAGGAGTTGTTGCAAGACACAGGGCAGGACTGGTTACTGAATGTGTTGGCAAATTCTGATGAGTTGATGAGGGAGTGTGTGATCATGTTGCTTTGGCATATTTGGTCCCTCCAGTCTGACTTAGTGCACGGGAAGGAAGTGCCAACGGTGGCTGCAACAGTCTTATATTTGCAGAGTTATTTGCAGTCCTTAGATCTCTCCAAGAAGTACTCTACAAAATAGATTATCAAAGGCAAGATGCCTATGGTGCAGGAGGAACCGACTGTTGTGCAGAAGGAGCTCCGGGTCCTTCCATGGCCGAGGCCATCACCGGATCGGGTGGCCCTGTCTGTCGATCGATCTTTCTTACAGTTTGATGGTTCAGCAGCGGCATGAATGATTCTGAGGAGGCACGATGGGAGCGTTATATTTGCGGCATACCGTTGCATATTTAATTGCAATGACGCACTCGAGGCGGAGTTACATGCGCTAATGCAGGGTATGGCTCTGGCTATCCAGCACTGTGAGCTACCTATCATAGCCCAGTCGGATTCTTCTATGGCCCTCTCCGCTATGTCTGGTGACAGCTTAACCAGATCTTCCTATGGACATCTAGTTGCTGAGATTCGTCATCTTATGGTAGATAGAGTTTTCATTCCCTTGAAAATTAATCGTGTGCGGAATAGAGTAGCAGATCGATTGACCCTATATAGTCGTACAGAGAGCACTACTGCTGTATGGCTTGAACGAGGTCCACAGTGTGTTGAGGAACTCTTGCCTCTTGATTATAACCCTATGCAAATGGAATAAAACTCTTTTACCAGCCAAAAAAATTAAAGTAGGCACCTGTTGGTACCTTGCTTTGTTAAAAAAAATGTCGGAGTTCTCGATCTAAGAGGTGAACTTCCATTGATTCACTATAATCCTACTTTACGATCAGAGCCGTCCAAATATGCTTGGGTTCACCACTCCTATTAAATGTCAGACTCTTCTCGATCTGGTAAATACGAAAGGCAGCTAGTTCTGCTTTTCTATATGATCAGAGCCGTCCAAATATGCTTGGATTCATCTCGGCAACGGGGACGTGAATCCACAGAATCCAAGAGGATTCAGCAGCCTCGATTCTTCTCCGAGTACGGCTTGGGGTGGAAGTGGAACCCCCTTACAAATTGCCGCCCTTCCTCTGTTATTCGTCCCAGGAACTCAGTGCCCTATTCCCAGGGATCCATCCAGGGCGCATCCGCGACTCTCTGCTTCCGTTCGTCCAGGCGATGGGGATGGCTGTACTCGACGAGGCCCAGCGGCGACGGCGGCAGAGCGTCTACGAGTTCTTGGACGCCACCAAGCCCGCTCGCGCCCAGGCGCTGCGATGGTGCGAGACGGCGCGGGAGATGCGTAGGATCGACGGCGACATGAAGGAGGCAGGGCAGCTGCTCCGGGACGCCCTCTCCTGCGTCAAGGACTACGCGTCTGTCTACAGGACGTGGATCGCCATGGAGATGGACGGCGGCGGTGGCGTCGGCGTTGCCCGGTGGCTCTTCGAGGAGTGGGGCACCGTCTGCGCCAAGGATGGAAACCTCCGCAAGGACGACGACGGCACCACCGCCGACGAGTACGGTGACTACTGGTGCGCGTACCTCGCGTTCGAGCTCCGCCACGGGGACGCCAGGCGCGCGCGCACCGTGGCGGCACGGGCCGTGAAGGCCTGCCCGCACGACGCCTCGTTGCGCGACACGGTGGAGCTCCGCCTTAGCGACGCCATCGAGATCGAGCAGCAGAGGCGGCATCGGTCGGGGCTGCTTCGCACTGCCAAGAAGTGGCTCTCCAATGTCGAGCAGAGTCGCGGCTGTTCATCGCTCGTACCCCGGCCGCCGCAGGGGTACCGGAAGCTCCTCAGCGGCTAGTCGCCGTCATCGATTGCTGCTTCGGGAGTATACTAGATTAGAAGATTAGATCGCAGTACAATGTAAATTGTTCCGCGTATATTTAGTTACAGATCATGGTGCTGGTCTATGTAATAGTCAGACTCGTGATTCGGTCGAGAGTTTTAAACTCGACGCACTGACTGCAATTAGCAACTAGCGCACAACTGCTTGCAATGGATTGTCTGTTGATTTCTCGTTAGTTTGATTGGTCTTGATCCTCGGAGATGTGAGTTCTAAACCGTGGGTAGTTGGGTTTGATTGTCATGCACTGATTCCTATGTGGGGCTTTATTGAAAAAAATGGGTTTGTAATTTTGATGTACACCCTGTATTTTGCCATGAGCAATCCTTTCCTAGAAAATAATAATAATGATTTTATCGAGCAGACCCAATTACAATCTCCACAAAGATGGTGAAATGTTTAATTGGAAAAAGATATTTGAGCCAAGGAGGAGGCCCTTGCGTCCCGCCGTCACCTCCCCTTTCCCCGTCCTTCCTCGCCGCCACCTGAGACGGCCGTTGGGCATGCACGTGCATGCGCCAGTGATGATGGCCGTCGGGATCTCGTTGATCCAGTCCTTGCAGAGAACTTCGGGCCCCGGGGGCGGCGGCCCTGGATGGCATGGCGGCGACGTCTTACGGCTGACGATGCTCGCAGGTGGTGGCTGGCTGGTGCCTCCACCGCGTGGATTGTGAGTCGTCGACAAGAGCTCATCCCGCCGTTGTTTTGTTGCGTGAAAGACCAAAATCCACATGGATTGGGCGCCGCCGGCGCCTTGTGCATATATCCCTTCGTGGAGGCGCCACCTAGAGGTTCGGGTGCTCTGAAAAGGAGCTGCAAGCGGAGGGGTTTTGCAATCTCGCTGTGATTTTGTTTGGATGAGCTGAGGGGAGATGGTGTTGGCAACTTTCCGATTGGTGCTCTTCGGTGGCGGCTCGCGCTGCTCTGTTTCGGTGGTGTTGCGCCCTCGATCCGGGCGGAGGGGGATGGGTTCCCATTCACTAGCAGTAGCGGCCCGGCGGAAGCTGGAGGCACCCAACCTTCGATGTGGTCGGATTCTATGCTTGCTCTGGCTGCTCATCATTTGTCTCAATGTTGTCTGCCTCGTTCAATAGCGAGCGCTCCAAGAAGCTATCCAACTCCTCTTGGTTGTTCTTGGTCAGCAGCGGTGCGACGAGCTAGGTGAGTATAATTCAAGAAGATTAATCTCAGAATGCATTGAGGACAGCTCTCTGCTAATTCTCGGGTGAGCGTTGTATTCTCCGATGGTTCAATGCCTATTGAGCCAAGGCGAGGGGATAGTGTTCCCTTTTAGAATAGAGGTAGATGTCATGTTCCCCCAGTAACATGAATTGTATCCCTGTGATGGTGGTTGCTCCATGCTTTGCCATGCCTGCCATTTCTTCTATGGTGCCATTGTGAGGAGTGCATCTCCACTCAAGCCAGGATCTCTATTTTTCCTATTCCGGGCTACCTGTAGTGGATCATGTTGTAGTCAGATTTCTAGTTAGCCCTGATGTATCATTTTAAGTCGCTTTGATTTTGTAAGTGATTTGTAACTCTTGGCCGGTTGATGGATTTGTTAATTTAAAGTCGGGTTCATCTAGGGCCTACTTCTAAAGAAAATGTTTAATTGATGAACGCCTCGAAAAAGGAGCGAGTGAACCGTCTTTGTGATGTGAAAACTTGTAGGAAGCTCTTGCAACTTTATTTTACTAAACAGTGCATGTTGACACATGCCTGTGCAATGGAAGTTCTAATAAAAGATAAAAGAATAGAGGTGAGTATGTCATTCGCCTATCTTTATCAATTCAAACTTTTGGGTATGTGTGCACTTTGCCATGGTGTCATCCTCCTCCACCCTCAGCTCTCATGTGACAGAGAAGCTCACGTGCCACAACTTAATTATGTGGCGTGTGTAACTGCTCCACCATATCATGGGCGTCAGAATGTATGGGTTCCACTATGAGACTCTCACGGAGTCGGGCATGACCATCACCAGGAAAGGCCCTGACAGGAAGGAATAAACGGTGGCGAACACTGTGATGGTGCAAAAAAACGTCAGATTCCTCGGTAGGGGTCCAAGCGCAGCTGGAAGTGATGGATCGGAGATCACATGTGGAGTTTATCCAGGTTCAAGCCTTCGGAGAGTAATACCCTACGTCATATTGGTTTTGATGATTCATAATGAAGGGGTACCTCATGCGAAGGGTTACAATGGTGTATGAGATTGCTACTGGTAGTTGTCCTATATGTGGATAGATCCTCACAAGTACCCTAGATCTCCCTTTATATAGGCTGGAGAGGTCTAGGATTTACTTGGCAGATGCGATCTGGGGCAATGTCGTCCTCTAGTCTTGATCACGAAGGTCGTCTTCGCCTCCTAGGGTTTGCTCCTTGCTCTAGGCCTAGTGGGCCCCTCGTAGTAGATGAGGTCGAGCTCCTTGGTGTTAGCCACCCCCTGTATATGACCCCATCACTCCACATACTCAACAGGTGATGCAGGACTAACAACTTTTTGGATATTTGCAGAATAATGTATTCAACAAGGACATGGTTATGGTCGCATAAATTTTGCTGACCCACGTGTGTTGGACTTCCCTAGAGAAGACATTATCCTCTCAGTCATGTTCACGCGTCAACAACATCCAGACCACCGCTAACCCACTAAAGGGAACCTAGACCATAGCCGCCTACTTCACCTACATGTGGTCACTCACCGATGACCTCATTGTCACAAACAAACCTCTCACCAACTATGATTCATCTCCTACCTTCTCTTCGGGCCAGACATGCTCTACCAACCCCTCATCACAGCCCTCGATGCACACACTAAGCCAGTCAATACTAATAATTTGTTAACAAGTGTCAAACTTCGACCAACGAGTCGAGCTCTTCCGCGAGATGGGCGCTATTGGTGGCTCCAAGTCTTAGGCTTACGTTGCTGGACAAGGACAGAGTGCCCACCAAAAGGTAGCTACCATTAGCCGCCATGTTGCAAGATCAATGGAGGACCTCGCGGTGGAGATGACAATGGGGGGAACAACACCGACAACATCAGCAACCTCATCGGGCGACCCTCTGATGGACTGATAACCCACAAGTGTAGGTGGTCATTTGTACCCTTTTTCGATAAGTAAGAGTGTCGAACCCAACGAGGAGCTAAAGGTAGAATAAATATTCCCTCAAGTTCTATCGACCACCAATACAACTCTACGCACACTTAACATTTGCTTTATCTAGAACGAGAATTAAACTAGAAGTACTTTGTAGGTAGGTTTGCAAGACAATAAAGAACATAAAAAAGTTAGGTGCATCAATAAAAGTACAATTTAAATAAAGCGAGTGTGGAAAAGTGGTGATAGGATTTGCGCAATTGTCCCTAGGCAATCGATAACAAGTACCGGTAATCATTATTGCAATTTTATATTGATGGAAAGACATGGGCTAACACACTTTCCGTACTTGGATCATATGCACTTAGGATTGTAACTCTAGCAAGCATCCGCAACTACTAAAGATCATTAAGGTCGTGAAACCCAACCATAGCATTAAGTATCAAGTCCTCTTTACTCCCATACGTCATACCCCCCCCCCCTCCTTACTCGGGTTTAAGCTTCTGTCACTCTAGCAACCCACCGTAAGCGAACCATGAACATATTAAAACACCCTATGGCTGGGGGCCCTCGCGTTTGCGCAAGAACAGAGGGCACCGTAGGACAGCACCAAAATAAAATATACAATCATACCAACCAAGATCACGATTAACCCATAGGACAAAATAGATCTACTCAATCATCACAGGATGGTAACATATATAGTATTGGATAATAATATGAAGCATAAAGCACCATGTTCAAGTAGGGGGTACAGCGGGTTGCGGGAGAGTGGACCGCTAAATATAGATGGGGGGAGGTGATGGATTTGTTGGTGAAGATGACAAAGTTGTTGGAGTAGATCGCCATCACACGATATTGCCCCGGCGGCGTTCCGGCGCGACCGGGAGAGTGGGGGAGAGAGCCCCCCTCCTTATTATTCTTCCTTGGCCTCCCCCCTAGATGGGAGGAGGGTTCCCCCTCTGGTCCATGGCCTCCATGGTGGCGGATGGGCGAGAGTTGTCTCTCTGTCATGTTCTGTTTCACATTCCCCCGATCTAACCCTTCACCGTTTCTTAAATTTCTGGAGATCCGTAACTCCGATTGCGCTAAAAATTTAACACGATATTTTTCTCCATAAATTAGCTTTGTTGCGCCAGAAGAAGGTCCCCAACCGACGTTCGAGGAGGGCACGATACACCTGGGCGCGCCTGGCACCTCCACATGCATGCATGCAAAGTTGACACTCTTCCAAAATAGTGGGATCAACATTAACTAAAGTCATGACCTCTCCAAGCCCACTTTTATCAAAAATTTCATAAGATTGAACATTCTCCAAATATGTGGGATCTAAAGTTTAAAAACTTCCAAACCCACTTTCAATATTATTGCAAACATTATTATCAATCTTACATTCATCATGGGGATTAAATAAATTTTCAAGATCGTAAGAAGCATCACCCCAATCATGATTATTGCAACAAGTAGCGGGCATAGCAAAATAAGCATCATTGCAATCATGCTTTTTATTTAACAAGCTATCATGAATCACTTTTTCTTTTAACAATTCCTCACATTTTTTAGATTCATAAATTTCTAGCAAAACCCCATAGAGATAATCTAGTGCACGCAACTCACTAGCAGTAGGTTCAACATAATTGGATCTCTTAAAGAGATTAGCAAGTGGATGAGGATCCATACTTTAGCAAGCGAAGATGCAAGCTAATTGAGGGTACATAGCACACAAGCAAACAAGAGGCAAGCGAACGATAAACACACGGTAGAAGAAGGGCAAATAAAACGGCAAGGGTGAAGTAGGGGAGAGGAAAACGAGAGACAAAAAATGTAATGCGAAGGATAAGGGTTTGTGATAGGTACTTTGTATATGACTTTTGCATAAGCCTCCCCAGGAACGGCACCAGAAATACTTCTTGCTACTTCTCGAGCTTGTGTTGTATTCCCTCGAAGAGTAAAGGGAGATGCAGCACAGTAGCGTAAGTATTTCCCTCAGTTTTTGAGAACTAAGGTATCAATCCAGTAGGAGACCACGCGCGAGTCCCTCGTACCTGCACAAACAAATAAGAACTTCGCAGCCAATGCGATAAGGGGTTGTCAATCCCTTTACGATCACTTACGAAAGTGAGATCTGATAGAGATGATAGTCTATATTTTTGGTATTTTTGTTTATAAGAACAGAAAGTAAAAGCGGAAAAAGTAAAGTAGATGTAGATTGATATGTTGAGAATAGACCCAAGGGCCATAGTGTTCTCTAGTGGCTTCTCTCATGATAGCGATATTCTATGGCGGGTAAACAAATTACTGTCGAGCAATTGATAGAAAAGCGAATAATTATGAGACTATCTAGGCATGATCATTGTATATAGACATCACGTCCGAGACAAGTAGACCGACTCCTGCCTGCATCTACTACTATTACTCCACACATCGACCGCTATCCAACATGCATCTAGTGTATTGAGTTCATAAGAACAGAGTGACGCCTTACGCAAGATGACATGATGTAGAGGGATAAACTCAAGCAATATGATGTAAACCCCATCTTTTTATCCTCGATGGCAACAATACAATACGTGCCTTGCTGCCCCTGCTGTCACTGGGAAAGGACACCGCAAGATTGAACCCAAAGCCAAGCACTTCTCCCATTGCAAGAACTATAGATCTAGTAGGCCAAACCAAACCAATAATTCGAAGAGACTTGCAAGGATATTATGAGCACACATGAAGAGTTCCGAAAAGAACCAAATATTTCTCATAGATAATCCTGATCATAAACCCACAATTCATCGGATCTCGACAAACACACCGCAAAAAGTGATTACATCGAATAGATCTCCTCGAAGACCGAGGAGAACTTTGTATTGAGATCCAAAGAGAGAGAAGAAGCCATCTAGATACTAGCTATGGACCCGAAGGTCTGTGGTAAACTACTCACAACTCATGGTGAGGCAATGATGATGATGTGGAAGCACTCTGTGGTAGACCCCCCCTTCGGCGGAGCTCCGGAAAAGGCCCCAAGATGGGATCTCAAGGGAACAGAAGGTTACGGCGGTGGAACTAGGGTTTTCTCTGTTGCTCTGATGGTTTCGGGGTACGTAGGCTTATATAGGAGGAAGGAGGACACCGGGGGCCTCACGAGGGACCCACGAGGCAGGGGCTGTGCCCTGGGCAGGGGGGCGCGCCCCCCACCCTCGTGGGCACCTCGTGCCCCCTACTCCCTGGTTCTCAAGTCTCCCGTGCGTGATTTTCTCCAAAAATATCTCTCCCGAAGGTTTCATTCCGTTTGGACTCCGTTTGATATTCCTTTTCTGCAAAACCCTGAAACAGGCAAAAAACAGCTATCTGGACTGGGCCTTTGGATTAGTAGGTTAGTCCCAAAATTAATGTAAAAGTGTATGACAAAGGCCATTAAACATCCAAAACATCATAAATAATAGCATGGAACAATAAAAAAATATAGATACGTTGGAGACGTATCAGGAGTCCCGATCCACCAGATCAAGTTCCCGTCGTCGACATCACCGCTTCCCCAGGGCGTCCCCATCCAGCAGATCAAGTTCATGTCGTCGTCGTCACCACTTCCGGCTTGGATCACTACCCGCCACGTGTCGGCAGCGGTGAGGCTGCAGGCTGCTGTGCTCGGCCTCCTAGGGCGTCAGCGTGTGCAAGAGATGTGTGGTCTGCAACTGTCGCTCCTCCCAGTTGTGCTTCGTTGCGCAAAGGACCTCGATCTCGTCTACTGCGTCGGGGATCTTGGACATGTTGTTTTCCCCACGGACAGTGGCCTCAAAGTCTGCGACATCGGTGGTTGGGGGCGCACCCCTCCTCGCCATTCTCCATCGAAAGCCCTCCACTCTTCTCTGTGTGGTGCATACCAACAGATGTCCGGCAGGGAAAAGGCATGGTGTCACCGACAGGAGTGCACCGCGTAGCACCACTGCATTCCGCCGCCGCCCGCCGCGAGGGCGCCTCTGCTGGTCGCTCTTGCGACCACTTCCAGATGGCCATACACATGCACTCCTTTTGTCCAGATGGTGTCCATGGGATCCAGGTGGTTGTACACGTGCATGTCCGACGTGCGGATGGTGTCCACTTTTTGTTAAGGGGTCCAAAATAAAGTGTCCCAAACCATATCAGGTTGAGAGTAATAAAACAAGCCGAGATGTAAAAGGCTTGTTTTTAGGTGTTAGGTTTGTGTTGCATCGAGTCATGGTTATAAGTTGGTAGGCCGCAGCTCGAGGACAAGCTGCATGTCTAGGTGGGGTGTAGTGTTAGAGTACGTAATGGTGCTAATGGGCCTCGGCTGGCGGTATAGCCCGTTAGTCTTAGGGTTAATTAGAGATAAGAGTCGCTTGCTTAGGGGTCAAGTAAGCCTTGCTTGGGAGTCAAGTAAACCTCTCTATATAAAGAGAGGAGATGTATCAATCTAATGAAGCAATAATTAAGAAGGAAATCCCTTCCCTCTTGCCCGGCCATGGGCAAAAGGCCCCCGGCCGGCCCTCTCGCGCCCTCCTTCTAGCAGCGCCATAACAGCTTCACTTATATCTTTTGAGCTAGATAAATTTTGCTCTAGTGCTTCACTTATATCTTTTTAGAGCACGTTGGTGGTTTTATTTTATAGAAATTATTGATCTCTCATGCTTTACTTATATTATTTTGAGAGTCCTTTAGAACAGCATGGTAATTTTCTTTGGCTATAAAATTAGTCCTAATATGATAGGCATCGAAGATGGGTATAATAAAAACTTCCATATAGAGTGCATTGAATACTATGAGAAGTTCGATACTTGATGATTGTTTTGAGATATGAAGATGGTGATATTAGAGTCATGCTAATAGAGTAATTATGAATTTGAGGAATACTTGTGTTAAAGTTTGTGATTCCCGTAGCATGCACGTATAGTGAATTGTTATGTGATGAAGTTGGAGCATGATTTATTTATTGATTGTCTTCCTTTGTGTGGAGGTCGGGATCGCGCGATGGTTAACTCCTACCAACCCTTCCCCTAGGAGCATGCGTGTAGTGCTTGGATTTGATAACTTGTAGATTTTTGCAATAAGTATATCAGTTCTTTATGACTAATGTTGAGTCCATAGATTATACGCACTCTCACCCTTCCACCATTGCTAGCCTCTCAAGTGTCATGCAACTTTCGCCGGTACCATACACCCACCATACCTTCCTCAAAACAGCCACCATACCTACCTATTATGGAATTTCCATAGCCATTCCGAGATATATTGACATGCAACTTTCCGCCATTCCGTTTATTATGACACGCTCCATCATTGTCATATTGCCATGCATGATCATGTAGTTGACATTGTATTTGTGGCAAAGCCACCCTTCATAATTTTTTCATACATGTCACTCTTGATCCATTGCACATCCCGGTACACCGTCGGAGGCATTCACATAGAGTCATATTTTGTTCTAAGCATCGAGTTGTAATTCTTGAGTTGTAAGTAAACAAAAGTGTGATGATCTTAATTATTAGATCATTCTCCCACTGAGGAAAGGATGATGGAGACTATGATTCCCCCACAAGTCGGGATGAGACTCCGGACGAAAAAAAAGAGAAAAAAAGAGGGGGGAAAATAAAAAAAGGAAAAGGGCCCAAAATAAAAAAAATGAGAGAAAAAGAGAGAAATGGCAATGCTACTATCCTTTTTCCACACTTGTGCTTCAAAGTAGCACCATGATCTTCATGATAGAGGGTCTCTTGTTTTGTCACTTTCATATACCAGTGGGAATTTTCATTATAGAACTTGGCTTGTATATTCCAATGATGGGCTTCCTCAAAATGCCCTAGGTCTTCGTGAGCAAGCGAGTTGGATGCACACCCACTTAGTTTCTTTAGTTGAGCTTTCATACATTTATAGCTCTAGTGCATCAGTTGCATGGCAATCCCTACTCACTCACGTTGATATCTATTGATGAGCATCTCCATAGCTCATTGATACACCTAGTTGATGTGAGACTATCTTCCTCCGTTTTGTCTTCTCCACAACCATCACTCTATTCCACCTATAGTGCTATGTCCATGGCTCACGCTCATGTATTGCGTGAAAGTTGAAAAGGTTTGAGAATACTAAAATATGAAACTATTGCTTGGTTGAAACCGGGGTTGTTCATGATTTAAATATTTTGTGTGATGAAGATAGAGCATAGCCATACTATATGATTTTGTACGGATAGCTTTCTTTGGCCATGTTATTTTGAAAAGCATGTTTACTTTGTTAGTATGCTTGAAGTATTATTGTTTATATGTCAATATTAAACTTTTGTCTTGAGACTTTCGGATCTGAACATTCATGCCACAATAAAGGAAATTACATTGATAAATATGTTAGGTAGTATTCCACATCAAAAATTCTATTTTTATAATTTACCTACTCGAGGACGAACATGAATTAAGCTTGGGGATGCTTGATACGTCTCCAATGTATCTATAATTTTTTATTGTTTCATGCTATTATATTATCTGTTTTCGATGTTTATTGGGCTTCAATATGTACTTTTATATTATTTTTGGGACTAACCTATTAACCGGAGACCCAGTGCTAGTTGCTGTTTTGTTTTCATATTTCAGTGTTTGGCAGAAAAGGAATATCAAACGGAGTCCAAACGGAACGAAACCTTCGCGAGGATCTTTCTTGGAACAAACACAATCCAGAAGACTTGGAGCTGAATTCTGGAACGCCACGAGGCGGCCATGAGGCAGGAGGGCGTGCCCAGGGGGGTAGGCGCGCCCCCCGCCCTCGTGGGCCCCTCGTAGCTCCACCGACGTACTTCTTCCGCCTATATATACCCTTGTACCGTAGAAACATGGAGGACCACTTTTCCAACGCCGCAACCTTCTGTACCCGTGAGATCCCATCTTGTGGCCCTTTCCGGCGCTCCGCCGGAGGGGGAATCAATCACGGAGAGTGATACATCTCCATCGTATCTATAATTTTTTATTGTTCCATGCCAACATTCTACAACTTTCATATACTTTTGGCAACTTTTTATACTATTTTTTGGGACTAACATATTGATCCAGTGCCCAGTGCCGGTTCCTGTTTGTTGCATGTTTTTTGTTTCACAGAATATCCATATCAAACGGAGTCCAAACGGAAGAAAAAACGAACGGAGATTTTTTTGTAATATATGTGAATTTTGGGAAGCGGAACCAACATGAGACGATGCCCGAGTGGGCCACGAGGCAGGGGGCGCGCCCACCAGGGGCTGGCGCGCCCTGGGCCCTTGTGGCCACTCCGTAAGGCGGTTGATGCCCTTCTTTCACCAAGAAATCTAATATCCTTTTAAAAATCGTGTCAAAAATCAGCCCAATCGGCGTTACGAATCTCCGAGAATATAAGAAACGGTGAAGGGCCAGAACCTGGGAACGCAGAAATAGAGAGAGACAGAGAGACAGATCCAATCTCGGAGGGGCTCTCGCCCCTCCGCCGCCATGGAGGCCATGGACCAGAGGGGAAACCCTTCTCCCACCTAGGGAGAAGGTCAAAGGAGAAAAAGAAGGGGGGGGGCTCTCTCCCCCTCGCTTCCGGTGGCACCGGAGTGCCACCGGGGCCATCACCGTGTGACGGCAATCTACACCAACACCTCCGTCATCTTCACCAACATCTCCATCACCTTCCCCCATCTATCTATAGCGGTCCACTCTCCCGCAACCCACTGTACCCTCTACTTGAACATGGTGCTTTATGCTTCATATTATTATCCAATGATGTGTTGCCATCCTATGATGTCTGAGTAGATTATCGTTGTCCTATCGGTGATTGGTGAATTGCTATGATTGATTTAAATTGCTTGTGGTTATGTGGTTGTCCTTTGGTGCCCATCGTATGAGTGCGCGCGTGGATCACACCATAGGGTTAGTTGTATGTTGATAGGACTACGTATTGGAGGGCAAGAGTGACAGAAGCATCAACCTAGCGTAGAAATTGATGCATACGGGATCGAAGGGGGACCAGTATATCTTAATGCTATGGTTGGGTTTTACCTTAATGAACGTTAGTAGTTGCGGATGCTTTCTAATAGTTCCAATCATAAGTGCATAGAATTCCAAATAAGGGATGATATGCTAGCAATGGCCTCTCGCACATAAAACTTGCTATCGGTCTAGTAACGTAGTCAATTGCTTAGGGGCAATTTGGCAACTCCTACCACCACTTTTCCACACTCGCTATATTAACTTTAGTTGTGTCTTTATCTTAACAGCCCCTAGTTTTATTAACGTGCTCTTTATATTCTTGCAAACATATCCCACAAAAACTACAAAGTACTTCTAGTTTCATACTTGTTTTAGGTAAAGTAAACGTCAAGTGTGCGTACAGTTGTATTGGTGGTCGATAGAACTTGAGGGAATATTTGTTCTGCCTTTAGCTCCTCGTTGGGTTCGACACTCTTACTAATCGAAAGAGGCTACAACTTATCCCCTACACTTGTGGGTTATCAAGACCTTTTTCTGGCACCATTGCCAGGGAGCAATAGCCTGGGGTGAATATTCTCGTGTGTGTTTGTCTGCTTTATCACTAAGTAGATTTTATTTGCTGTTCTAAGTTGTTTTCTATCTTTAGTTGTGGGTAGGAAACGCAAAATACCAAAAAAATGGTGGTACCTGCTGAACCAATGGTTTAACAACCACTCAAAATCTATCACACTACTGAAGCTTATTACTTGGATCATCTTCGATCCCTATGTGCTCGAGCTGAAACCCCAACTAGCTTAGTTGAGGGAAAATCTTTAGATGAGCATGCTTGTTATGTGTGACACCGCATATCTGAAAAAGGAAAACTTTTACGGGATCAAATTCATCGTTTGCAATGCTATGCTTGGAATTTATGTGAAATATATGATTTTACTTGTTGTTCTGAAGACCCTACGAAACACCTTCCCTACCAACGTGAGTTTAGTGATAATGGAATCGTATCTTCGTATGCTAAGGGTGTTTATAGTTACTATGATGTTCAACAAATTGAAGAATTTGTTGCTTTTAAGGGTGCTTATAAATTGCTTCTTTGATTGAAAAGTATGATGCTACTCTTTACAAATCTGAGATTTTTGCCATATTTAAATATTGTTATGATAATTATGCTTCTAATGCCTATGTTAAACCATATGTTGAGGACTCCTCCGCTGTCCAAGAAGAGACTAATATTTTGCAGGGGTCTATGGAAGAAGAAATCAATGACATTATGAGCTCATTGGATGAAAAAGATGAGGAGGAGAGCGAAGAACAAAAGGAGGAAGAGCGGATTAGCTACCCGTGCCCACCTTCTAATGAGAGTAACTCTTCAACTCATACATTGTTTAATTTCCCTTCATGCTTACCGAAGGATGATTGCTATGACGATTGCTATGATCCCGTTGATTCTTTTGAAATATCCCTTTTTGATGATGCCTGCTATGCTTGTGGCCAAGATGCCAATATGAATTATGCTTATGGAGATGAACTTGCTATAGTTCCTTGTGTTAAACATGAGATAGTTGCTATTGTACACACACATGATAGTCCTATTATCTTTTTGAATTCTCCAAACTACACTATATTGGAGAAGTTTGCACTTATTAAGGATTATATTGATGGGTTGCCTTTTTCCATTACACATGATGATTTTGATGAATATAATATGCATGTGCTTTCTACTCCTACTTGCAATTATTATGAGGGAGGAACTACATCTCTGCCTCTCTATGTTTCCAACGTGATAAAATTGCAAGAAACTGCTTATACTATGCATTGGCCTTTACTTGATGTGCATGAATTGTTCTTGTATGACATGCCTATGCATAGGAAGAGAGTTAGACTTCGTTTTTTGCATGACACATATCACTTTGTGCTCACTACTAAATGCCAAATCATTGCTAATTAAAATTGGCTTTGATATACCTTGGGATCCGGGTGGATCCATTACTTGAGCACTATATGCCTAGCTTAATGGCTTTAAAGATAGCGTTGCCAGGGAGACAACCCGGAAGTTTTAGAGAGTCATTTATTTCTATTGTGTTCTTTTATAAATTTTAAAACAAAAAATAAAGAGGGGAACCTAAAACTTTTTTCAAAAAGAAAAGCGAAAGTGAGAAAGACGAGCATTGTTAAAGTGGCAGCTAGCCTTGAACTTTGTTCATGCCCATGGAAACTTTGTGAACCCTGATTACATAAACTTTTCAATAAAAATAATTATCCCCTTGTACAATTCCATTGTATTATAAAAATAATGTGCCAAGAGTTTCCTTTAGGATGATTAAACTGCTTGTTGGTTTGTGCGGTGCAAAAACAGAAACTTTGGCTGTAGTGTGTGATTTTACATTTTTTTGCTGGAACGTCGAAAGGATCTGGAACTTTTTGCAAAGTCTTTCTATACAAATTGTTGATTTTTCCTAATTTTTACATAATTCTTAGGGTTACAGAAGTATGGTTGATGTTCAGATTACTACAGACTGTCCTGTTTTCACATATTGTTATTATAACTTCATTATTTGCATATGTTTAAATTCTTGTTGAAGCCTCCTTGACTTGGGGCCATAGAATTGTGATAGCATACTGTGGGTAATGTTTGTTCATAATTATACAATAATGTTAGAGCAGTACATGATGGGATTTTATTGATCATATGCACTAACCCCGCCACTGAAAGTTCGGTTAAGTTTTGTGTGGATGAAGTGTTCGAAGATCGAGGATGTCTCGATGTGAGAAGAAGGAGGAGAGGCAAGAGATCAAGCTTGGGGATGCCCAAGGCACCCCAAGTAAATATTCAAGGAGACTCAAGCGTCTAAGCTTGGGGATGCCCCGGAAGGCATCCCATCTTTCTTCAACAAGTATCAGTATGTTTATGGATTCGTTTCGTTCACATGATATGCGTAAACTCTTGGAGCTTCATGTGCTTTTTTCTTTTTCTTTTAATAAATACACCATGCTGGTATGAGATATTCGTTGGTTGATTTATAGAATTCTCTTTGCACTTCACTTATATCTTTTGAGTATGGCTTTATAGAATGCTTCATGTGCTTCACTTATATCATTTGAAGTTTGGATTGCCTGTTTCTCTTCACATAGAAAACCGCCATTTGTAGAATGCTCTTTTGCTTCACTTATAATTGTTAGAGCGTGGGCATAACTCTTGTAGAAAGAATTAAAACTCTCTTGATTCACTTATATCTATTTAGAGAGTTGACAAGAATTGGTCATTCACATGGTTAGTCATAAAATCCTACATAAACTTTTAGATCGCTGAATATGATATGTTTGATTCCTTACAATAGTTTTGCGATATATAGATGCTAATATGTGGGAGGTACTAGTGAATGATTGTGGTTTAGTAATAATATTGGTGTTAAGGTTTGTGATTCCCGAAGCATGCACGTATGGTCTCCTAACTATGTAACCAAATTGGCGCGCATTGTATTTTGATTGTTTATCTTTGCGTGAAGGTCGGGGGCGCGCGATGGTTAACTCCTACCAACCTCCCCCCTGGGAGCATGCGTCATAGTATTTTTGCTTCGAGGTCTAATAGATTTTTCGCAATAAGTATGTGAGTTCTTTATGACTAATGTTGAGTCCATGGATGATACGCACTCTCACCCTTCCACATTGCTAGCCTCTCCTATACCGCGCAACTTTCGCCAGTACCATACATCCACTATATACCTTCCTCAAAACAGCCACCATACCTACCTATTATGGCATTTCCATAGCCATTTCGAGATATATTGCCATGTAACTCCACCGTTCCGTTTATTGTGACACGCACCATCATTGTCATATTGCCTTGCATGATCGTAAGATAGCTAGCATGATGTTTCCATGGCTTGTCTGTTTTTTGATGTCATTGCTACGCTAGATCATTGCACATCCTGGTACACCACCGGAGGCATTCATATAGAGTCATATTTTTGTTCTAGTATCGAGTTCTAATATCGAGTTGTAAGTAAATAGAAGTGTGATGATCATCATTATTAGAGCATTGTCCCTTGAAAAAAAAAGAAAAAAAAGATAAAGGCCAAATAAAAAAAGGAAGACCCAAAAAAAGAAAAAAAAAAGAAAAAAAGGGGGACAATGGTACTATCTTTTTTCCACACTTGTGCTTCAAAGTAGCACCATGAATCTTCATAATAGAGAGTCTGTTGTTTTGTCACTTCCATATACTAGTGGGAATTTTTCGTTATAGAACTTGGCTTGTATATTCCAACGATGGGCTTCCTCAAATGCCCTAGGTCTTCATGAGCAAGCAAGTTGATGCACACCCACTAGTTTTCTTTTGAGCTTTCATAGACTTATAGATCTAGTGCATCCGTTACATGGCAATCCCTACTCACTCACATTGATATTTATTGATGGGCATCTCCATAGCCCATTGATACGCCTAGTCGATGTGAGACTTTCTCCCTACTTTTGTCTACTACCACCTTCTATTCCACCCATAGTGCTATGTCCATGGCTCACGCTCATGTATTGCGTGAAGAGTTGAAAAGGTTAAAAAATGTAAAGTATGAAAACAATTGCTTGCCTGACACCGGGATAGGCATGAGGGGTACATTGTGTTAAGAAAAGGGAGCATAAAAGACTATATGATTTTGTAGGGATAACGTTCTTTAGCATTGATATTTTGAAAGACTTGATTGTTTGTTGGGATGCCCGAGTACTAAATTCTTTTATGTCAAATGATAGACTATTGCTTTGAATCACTCGTGTCTTAATATTCATGCCATGATTAGATTACATGATCAAGATTATGCTAGCCAGCATTCCACATCAAAAAATATCTTTTTTATCATTTACCTACTCGAGGACGAGCAGGAATTAAGCTTGGGGATGCTGATACGTCTCCGTCGTATCTGTCATTTTTTATTGTTCCATGCCAATATTATACAACTTTCATATACTTTTGGCAACTTTTTATACTATTTTTTGGGACTAACATATTGATGCAGTGCCCAGTGCCAGTTCCTGTTGGTTGCATGTTTTTTGTTTCGCAGAATATCCATATCAAACGGAGTCCAAACGGAATAAAAATGGACGGAGATTTTTTTGGAATATATGTGAATTTTGGGAAGCGGAACCAAGATGAGACGATGCCCGAGTGGGCCACGAGGCAGGGGGCGCGCCCACTAGGGGCAGGCACGCCCTGGGCCCTCGTGGCCACTCCGTAAGGCGGTTGATGCCTTTCTTTCGCCGCAGGAAATCTAATATCCGGATAAAAATTGTGTCAAAAATCAGCCCAATCGGAGTTACGGATCTCTAGGAATATAAGAAACGGTGAATGGCCATAATCTGGGAACACAGAAACAGAGAGAGACAGAGAGACAGATCCAATCTCAGAGGGGCTCTCGCCCCTCCGCCACCATGGAGGCCATGGACTAGAGGGGAAACCCTTCTCCCACCTAGGGAGAAGGTCAAGGGAGAAGAAGAAGGAGGGGGCTCTCTCCCCCTCGCTTCCGGTGGCACCGGAGTGCCACCGGGGCCATCATCGTGTGACGGCGATCTACACCAACACCTCCGTCATCTTCACCAACATCTCCATCACATTCCCCCATCTATCTATAGCGGTCCACTCTCCCGCAACCCGTTGTACCCTCTACTTGAACATGGTTCTTTATGCTTCATATTATTATCCAATGATGTGTTTCCATCCTATGATGTCTGAGTAGATTATCGTTGTCCTATCGGTGATTGGTGAATTGCTATGATTGATTTAAATTGCTTGTGTTTATGTTGCTGTCCTTTGGTGCCCGTCGTATGAGCGCGCGCGTGGATCACACCATAGGTTAGTTGTATGTTGGTAGGACTACGTATTGGAGGGCAAGAGTGACAGAAGCTTCAACCTAGCGTAGAAATTGATGCATACGGGATTGAAGGGGGGCCAATATATCTTAATGCTATGGTTGGGTTTTACCTTAATGAACGTTAGTAGTTGCGGATTCTTTCTAATAGTTCCAATCATAAGTGCATAGAATTCCAAGTAAGGGATGACATGCTAGCAGTGGCCTCTCCCACATAAAACTTGCTATCGGTCTAGTAACGTAGTCAATTGCTTAGGGGCAATTTCGCAACTCCTACCACCACTTTTCCACACTCGCTATATTAACTTTAGTTGTGTCTTTATCTTAACATCCCCAAGTTTTATTAACGTGCTCTTTATATTCTTGCAAACCTATCCCACAAAAACTACAACGTACTTCTAGTTTCATACTTGTTCTAGGTAAAGTAAATGTCAAGCGTGCGTAGAGTTGTGTCGATAATCAATAGAACTTGAGGGAATATTTGTTCTGCCTTTAGCTCCTCGTTGGGTTCGACACTCTTACTTATTGAAAGAGGCTACAACTGATACCCTACACTTGTGGGTTATCAGAGGGCTTCTACATCAACACCATAGCCTCTCTGATGATGTGTGAGTAGTTTACCATAGACCTTCGGGTCCATAGTTATTAGCTAGATGGCTTCTTCTCTCTCTTTGGTTCTCAATACAAAGTTCTCCTCTATGTTCTTGGAGATCTATTCGATATAATTCTTTTTGCGGTGTGTTTGTTGAGATCCCATGAATTGTGGGTTTATAATCAAGATTATCTATGAACTATATTTGGTTATTCTCTGAATTCATATATGCATGATTTAATATTTTTGCAAGTGTCTTCAAATTATGAGTTTGGTTTGGCCTACTAGATTGATCTTTCTTGCAATGGGAGAAGTGCTTAGCTTTGGGTTCAATCTTGCGGTGTCCTTTCCCAATGACAGCAGGGGCAGCGAGGCACGTATTGTATTGTTGCCATCGAGGATTAAAAGATGGGGTTTATATCATACTGCATGAGTTTATCCCTCAACATCATGTCATCTTGCTTAAGGCGTTACTCTGTTCTTATGAACTTAATACTCTAGATGCCAACGTCGTCAGTTGCAAGTGGATTTTTAAGCTCAAGGAACGGTCTGATGGCTCTTTTGATAAGTACGAAGTTCGTTTGGTTGCTCGTGGTCAGCAATATGGTGTTGATTATGTTGACACGTTCAGTCCGGTTGTTATATCGGCCACTGTTCGGCTTGTGTTATCACTTGTAGTTTCCTAGGGCTGGTGCTTGCGTCAGATTGATGTCAGCAATGCATTCCTTCATGGTCTGCTTGATGGGGATGTGTGCATGCAACAGCCACCGGGTTTTGAGGACCCCAAGTATCCCGACCATGTTTTCAAGCTTCGGAAGTCTATTTACGAGCTGAAACAGTCCCATCGGGCTTGGTACTTTCGTCTTAGTGATCGGATGCACCAACTTGGTTTTCATTCATCCAAGGATGACGCCTCCCTCTTCATTTTTCGGCAAGGAGTTGTGGTTATTTACATGTTGTCCTATGTTGATGATATTGTCATTGCTGGCTCTTTCTCTCGTGCAGTGGATCGTTGGCTTCACGCTTTGGCAAGGTCCTTCCCCATCAAAGACCTTGGTTATCTTTTGTAATTCATTGGGATTGAAGCCACCTACAATTTAGGGGGAATAGTGTTGTCCCAGCGGAAGTATGCTAATGATCTTATTCATCGTGCTCATATGGAGAATTGCAAGGTGGTTTCTACTCCCATGCGAGTCATAGATAAGTTGGCAGCTGATCTTGGAACTCTCCTCACTGATGATGATGCTTTCTGCTATCGAAGTATGGTTGGAGGCTTGCGGTACCTTACTCTCATTCGTCCTGATATTTCATTTGTTGTCAATAAGGTGTGCCAATATTTTGCCAAACCCACTAATGTGCACTGGGAGGCGGTCAAGCGCGTACTGAGGTATATCAAGGGTACTCTGACCACTGGATTGTCTATTCGCCAGTCAAGCTCTACACTTCCTAGTGTCTTTAGTAATGCTGACTGGGCAAGGTGTGTTGATGACAGATGCTCTATAGGTGGTTTTGTGGTTTTCCTTGGTCCAAACCTGATTTCATGGAGTGCTCGAAAGCAACCCACGGTTTCACGGTCCAGTACCGAGGCAGAGTAAAGGCACTTGCAAATGGCAGGGCTGAAGTTACTTGGGTGCAGTCCGTGCTTAAGGAACTAGGAGTGTTCCTACCACGACCACCGGTGTTATGGTGTGATAATTTGGGTGCCACACATTTGAGTCCAAATCCAGTGTTTCAAGTGAGGACAAAACATATTGAGGTGGATTTCCACTTTGTGAGAGAAAAGGTGGCGCAAGGAGCATTGGATGTCCGATTTGTGGCATACGGTGATCAAGTGGCAGATGCTTTCACTAAACTTGCTACAAAACTTATGTTGGAGAAATTACGGCACAATCTTAACCTTGTGGATGGTTAAGATTGAGGGGGTGTTAATGTATATTTCAGCATGTAATCCATGTAGTTATGACAACAGAATAGTTAGGATTCTTTCCTATTAGTTTGATCCTTGAGATCTCATGTAATCCTATGTATTCTTGGCAACCAAGATTGCCTCCATCCTAACACACAATAAGCCCGTCATGCTATGTATGACAAATCACACTATTGTCTCTAACTCCCTATCCTGCCAAATTTATAAATTCAAATTGAATATTACTTATTTGTAGTTAATACAAAGGGCAAGAGTGCATATACATATTAATTTAAATTTGGTTCATGTGTGTTCATATGACATAGAATGGCTAATTTTTTGCTTATGTGGGTGATGTCTATATCATTGACTTGACTATTGTCTAGATGTTCTATGTGAAGTTATATATGCGTACACGGGAAACCAATTCATTGTTATACTACCGGTTGATCACAAAATACATGATCAAATAGATAAAGAATAAATGTGTCGGTGTTTTGGAGCGACATATGCCAACAGATGGCGTATCATGCATGGGGTCAAAAGACCGTCGCCGGGCTCGGGAAGAGGGACGAGGCGAAACTTAGGACGCCTACGGATCTGTCAGGCTCATTTCTGGGAAATAAATCACAGAATAGCCTTAAGTCACACTGGCTCCCAAGAACAACCAGTGGACAACCTTGATATATATAACCAGTACAAAATAATATTACACAGGGTTGAGTCAGGGTGACTCAACAATTTATTACAACAACTCAACGCACTAAGGTGGCGGAATGTGACAGTGGGTGGTGGAACTCAACACTGATATAAAAGCATAGGGTCAAGCGTCGGTGTGAGGCTTGACTATTTTATTGGTGTGGCGGAAGCTTGATGGATGATACAAGTGATAGACTCCATGACACAGGTGTGCTGACTGGGAACCTTCTAAGCGTCGGCCTCGCTAGCGCAATTCTCCTCCAAAAGCTCGTCCTCCTCCAAGTCTGGCCAAGTAAATAGCCAGGGACAAGCCAGTGAGTACTTTTGAATGTACTCGCAAACATTAAGAACATAAGGTATACTAAATGCGAATGCCATGGTAGATGAACTACATGCATGCAATAATTATCACAACTTGCTATGGTAAAACATGGTTAGTACAGAAATAAATGTTAGTGTTAACAATAAATATAAATAAGAGAAAAGCCGATCGGATGTCAAGTGACACCACGGTAGGACTTGAAAAGAAATGCCAGTCGGGTGTCCACAAGAGTAGTGGCGTGATAAACCGCCTGACACTCGAGGGACGCCACAAACAGGGCTTAAAAGAAATGCCAGTCGGGTGTCCACAAGAGTAGTGGCGTGATAAACCGCCTGACACTCGAGGGACGCCACAAAAAGGACTTAAAAATAAATGCGAGTGTCCGGGGTAGTCTAGCCAGCCCCTGAGACACTCTGGAAGTAATAATAACATCATAGGGTTAGTCCGTAAGCATAATTTTTATCATAAATAAATTCATGATAATACTAACTGCGACAAGAATTTCATGCAAACATAGACATGCTCAAGTATATTATTTTTCCTCCAGAGACTGACACCGGGACCGATACTTGACCCACCCAACCAAGTCCTTGACCGTGGACGCGGCTATTCGAATAGATATAACTCTGCAGAGGGTGTACTCTTTACCCACGCGTATGGGATTTCCTTAGACAGCACCGTGCACTGGCTAATACCCAATACGGACTTTGGGTTGAAAAACACGCCTGATGCGTACACACCGACCGGATGCCAGGACTCACCCAAAGCATCGCTCCAGAAACCTTAAGTCAGGGAGGCTACAACCTCCGAAAAGCATGGGATCACTATTAAACGCGCGGATTACAAGGGGTGCCCCCCTCTCGGCTACAACCGGAAACACCCATGCCCCTGACCCGATGACAGGCTACAACCTTCATCGTAGTTATCTGGGTGGCGTGCACCCGTACAGGGGTTATCAACTTACTAGGCCGTACCCTCCTTTCGGAAGGACCCGTGGCAGCACGGTGTACAGCTAGGTGTATAGAGCAAGACTCGATCTAGGCAGACTCAGGAGGTATTATCAAAATATCACCAGTATTCTCTATCAATATCACACGACACCATTGTGTCAACAAAGGACCGTGCCCACCAGCACGTCCAAATCAGCAGCAAAATTTCTGCCATCACGTAACCATATATATGTCAGAGAGCTGCTAGTGTGATATGCAAGCAAGGAAAAAGTTGACATGACCATGCACACACAAGTGATGTAACATGCAACATATGCATTGCAATACCAAACTATGTAACCATGCAAAAATGCAAACACCATATCCCAGGTTCAATAATGCTTGCCTTGTCCAAAATAGTCAGGAGAAAACCCCTCTGAATTTCTAGCAAAAGATCCTTCTTCTTTTTCTGAAAATTCAAATTTGATTCGAATAAGAATTCCCACACAGAACAGAAAAATGTTCTCAAAATATTTTTAAATAAATCTTAAAAAAAACTAGAGAGGAAAAGAAAATTTTTGCAAAAAGAATCAACTCATTTGGATTAATAGTTTAAAAGCTATTAACTTTTTAAAACCAGGGGTCTTTCTGCAAAATAGAAGCCCCTGGGCTGTTTTAAAAGAAAACGTTTCGGCAGCGAATACGCCTTCCAGTGGAGAAGGCGTAAAGCGTAGAGTACGCCTTCGCTGAGCACAGAAAATAGAGAGAGAGAGCTGATGGGTGGGGGCCACCCGTCAGGTTTGAATTTGAGCGCGCTCGCGCGCGTGTACAGAGGGGAGGCGGCGATCGCCGGCGACGATCGCCGGGGTTTCAGAGCCCGGTGCTGGTCGCAGTGTGACCAGCGTGAACTTCCGCATCCGTGGGTGGTGGTGGTGGCCACCGGCGATCACCTGAACGGCGGTGAGCTCGACGCCGGCGGACGGTGGTTCGGGTGAAGTTGGGGCTCGTCGGAGAGGGCTCGGGGAGTGGAATTGGCTTAGGGGTTCGGCATAGTGGTGAAAAAGAGGTGGATAGGCGGAGTTTGGGTGGCTCTGGTGGAGTAGGGGCGAGGTTTGGCTCGTGGACAGAGGCGGCGGAGCGGTGGCCGGAGAGGGAGAAGATGACCCCCTCGTGGCCGGGTGGGTGGCTAGGAGGAAGAGTGGGTGGTGGTGGAGGCGAATGGTGAAGCTGGAGGGGCTCGGGGGCCCCTTTTATAGGCGAGTCGAGGATGGCCGAGACGGGCGGAGGTCGCCGGAGTAAATTAGATCGCCGGGGTTGGTTTTGGCCGGTGGTCTGGGGCGACGGGGCATTTAAGAGGCCGGTGGAGTTCGCCCGAAGCCTCCACTTGGACGGGCTCGTGCTCGCTTGCCACGCCCGCGATGCGCTGTCCGCACGGGTGCGGCGGCGTGGCCAGCTCCGGCGACTGCCATACGGGCCCGGGGCGGCGTGGTCGGTGCGTCCGTTGTGCGGAGAAACGAGGGGGAGCGACGCGTGGGCGGGAAGGTAGGTAGGGGAGGTGCGGCGCAGTGAATGGAGGCCGATGGCCGAGGCAATCCGCTCGGCCTCGCCGTGGGTGAGCTCGGGGGTGGCTGCACCGGCCAGCTGCCAGCTCACCGGCGTGGAGAGGCTGGGCGATGGGCCAGGGGAGCGGCGGTATTGGAGGCGGGCGACGACGCCGTGCGGGAGGGGAAGGAGAGGAGTGCACGGCATCGCCGGCCCTTGTCGGCTGAACTGGTTCAGTTAACTGAATTAAATTCAGTTATGAACAGTATGCATGCCAAGTGTTTGATGAAATGCTATGGGGTGTTAAACATCTTAGTTGATCAAGGTATTTGCTGTGGTGGTGTGTGGTTACTCAAAAATGAATTTGCCAGAAGGCCAAGATTTTTGGTGGAGTTTGGAAATGATTTAGAGCAAAAAGTTGATTTCTGGACTAAATTTGAATTGAATAGAAATTGAAATTTTTGAACTGTGGGACCAAAAGTTTTTGAAGAAATGGGTTAAGGGTACCATGTATATGCAGGGATAATTTTGGTGTGGCAAAAGAGTTCTAGAAAAATATAGTTCCTTTGTAAAGTCAAGAAACTATGATTATTTCAAATTCCATCTTTGGAATTAAAAATATATAGAAGAAATATTTTTGTGGAGTGGAAAGGAGTTGGATAATATCATAGAAGATGTGTATGACTTGAGAGGTCAGTCTTGGAGTGGCAGAAAAATATTTGGAGAGGCTTAGGGGCTAGAGGAGGTGGAAAAGGCTTTTGCCTTTGAAAAATTAAGTAACCAGAACCAAAATTCTTTAGAAGGAAATAGTTTTGAAAGCCTCCAAAATAATTAAATCAAATAAATCCACCCTTCAAACAGAACCCTCCAAGAAAGTTTTAAATCTTAGCTAAAATTTGGAAAAGTTTTCAAAACTCCAAATAAATATTTTTGGGGTGTTACAACACCTACCCCCTTAAGAAAAATCTCGTCCCCGAGATTTCAGCTGTCCCTCAAACAGGTACGGATATTCAGTCCTTAAGTGATCTTCTCTTTCCCAGGTTGCTTCTTCCTCGGTGTGATTGCTCCATTGGACTTTGTAAAATTTTATTATGTTTTGTCGGGTTCTCCGTTCAGACTCCTCCAAAATTCTTATAGGACGTTCCCGATAGTTAAGATCGGGTTGAAGGTCTAATTCTTGGTGCTGAACTTGCTTTTCCGGGTTGCTAACACACTTCCTCAGCTGTGACACATGGAATACATCGTGAACATATGATAATTCTGCTGGTAATTCCAGTTGATAGGCAACCTTGCCCCTTCTTGCGGTTACTTTGAACGGTCCAATAAATCTTGGTGCTAATTTCCCCTTGACCTTAAATCTCTGTAGCCCCCTTGTCGGAGATACTCTAAGATATACGTAGTCATTGGGCTCAAAGTGGACCTGGCGGTGTTTTTGATCATAATAACTCTTCTGTCGGCTTT
The DNA here is from genome assembly GCA_902687465.1 of Secale cereale. Taxonomy (NCBI): domain Eukaryota; kingdom Viridiplantae; phylum Streptophyta; class Magnoliopsida; order Poales; family Poaceae; genus Secale; species Secale cereale. The sequence goes on along the minus strand of LR738712.1, from coordinate 109,710,810 downwards.
GAGCTGCCCTTAGTCGGTCCTGAATAAGCTTTACTTTGGTTTCTGCCTCTATTAGTATTTCTGGTCCAAAAATTCGGCTGTCTCCGGTTTCAGACCAATTTAGTGGGGTCCGGCATCGTCGTCCGTATAATGCTTCGAAAGGTGACATTTTTAGGCTAGCTTGATAACTGTTGTTGTAGGAGAATTCTGCATAAGGCAAACTATCTTCCCAACTGACTCCGTAGGTAAGCACACATGCTCTCAACATGTCTTCTAATATTTGGTTTACCCGCTCTGTCTGTCCTCCGGTCTGCGGGTGGTATGCTGTGCTGAAAGCCAGTTGCATGCCTAAGGCTTGCTGTAGATGTTCCCAAAATCTAGAGACAAATTGGGTGCCTCTGTCAGAGACAATTATTTTGGGTACCCCGTGTAGACAAACAATCCTGGATAGGTACAGCCTGGCTAGCCTCTGTGTTGAGTAGGTGGTTTTTACCGGAATGAAATGTGCTACTTTGGTTAGCGAATCTGTTATTACCCAGATAGCATCATTCCCATGGCGTGACCTTGGCAAACCAACAACAAAATCCATTCCAATTCTATCCCATTTCCATTCAGGCACCTTAATTGGTTGCAACAACCCTGCTGGTCTCTGGTGTTCCGCCTTCACACGTTGGCAGGTATCACAACATGCCACATATATGGCTATATCCCTTTTCATCCCGTGCCACCAGAATCTCTCCTGTAGATCCTTATACATTTTGGTCCCTCCGGGATGAATGGAATATGGAGTGGTATGCGCCTCTGCCATTATTTGCTGTTTTAAATCTTCAATGTTTGGTACGCATAATCTCTGTCCAAACCAAATGACTCCTTGGCTGTCTTCAATAAATTCGGGCGCCCTGCCCAGTTTCATCTTTCTCCTAATCCCTTCAATACTTGGGTGTCCCTTCTGGGCTTCTCTGATCTGGTCCTCTAATGTTGGTTTTATTTCCAACTGGGAAATGGTCCCCTCCGTGACTAGTGCCATGTTGAGCTTGCCAAATTCCTGGCTGAACACATGTTGCGAGAGTTGTACACTGCCATTACCGGCGCATGGATTCCTGCTGAGGGCATCTGCCACAACATTGGCTTTACCAAGGTGATAGTGAATTCCTACGTCATAATCCTTAATTAGCTCAAGCCAATGTCGTTGTCTCAAATTTAATTCTGGCTGCGTGAAAATATACTTAAGACTTTTGTGGTCCGTGTATATTTCACATCGGTTCCCCAGAAGATAGTGTCGCCACTCTTTGAGTGCGTGTATTACTGCAGCAAGTTCCAGATCATGAACGGGGTAATTTTCTTCATGTCGCCGTAGCTGTCTTGAGGTGTAAGCCACTACTTTTCCTTCCTGCATTAACACACATCCAAGGCCTTTCCCGGATGCGTCACAATATATATCAAAATTTTTGTGCACATCGGGCACAACCAGAACTGGTGATGTTGTTAACCTCTTTTTCAATTCCTGAAAACTCTTTTCACAAGCTTCAGTCCATTCAAACTTCTTGTCTTTCTTGAGTAACTGGGTCATGGGTCTGGCTATAGTGGAGAACCCTTCAATAAACCTTCGATAATAGCCCGCTAGGCCAAGAAAACTTCTGACTTCCGTTACGTTTGTGGGTTGCTTCCATCCCAACACATCCTTTACTTTTCCCGGGTCCACAGCGATTCCATCTTGGGTCAATACGTGCCCAAGGAAACCAACTTCCCTCAACCAAAATTCACATTTGCTGAATTTGGCATATAGCTGATGTTTTCTTAACTCTTCCAGTACTATCCGAAGATGCTGCTCATGTTCTTCGGGCGTCTTAGAGTAAATAAGTATGTCATCGATAAATACCACCACAAATTTATCCAATATTTCATAAAAACCTTGTTCATGAGATGCACAAAATACGCCGGGGCATTGGTTAAACCGAACGGCATCACTGTGAATTCATATAATCCGTATCTGGTAGTAAACGCCGTCTTAGGTATGTCCGTCGTCCGGATCTTTAGCTGATGATAACCTGATCTTAGGTCTATCTTCGAGAAGACTTTAGCTTCTGCTAGCTGCTCAAACAAATCGTTGATTCTGGGCGGTGGATATTTATTCTTGATAGTGACCATATTAAGTGCCCTGTAATCAATACATAGCCGTAGGGTACCATCCCTCTTTTTGGCGAATAAAACTGGCGACCCCCATGGTGACGAGCTGGGTCGCACGTAACCTTTCTCCATCAACTCCTTAATTTGCTTCTTTAATTCTGCCAATTCCGTTGGGGCCATACGGTATGGCTTCTTGTATATGGGTGTCGTTCCGGGTGCTAGTTCAATAACGAACTCAATTTCGCGGTCCGGAGGCATTCCTGGTAACTCTTCAGGGAATACATCAGGATACTCACAGACTACAGGAACCTTACTTAATTCCACCGTATCCACTTGATTTAATTTCCCTTGGGATGTGGCAATCTTCCTTGTACCCACTTTTATTGTCTTTCCTTGGCAATTGGTGAGAGTTACCGTGCGGTTATAGCAGTCTATGAAACCTTTGTTTGTGGTTAACCAATCCATTCCCAGAATAATGTCCAAATCAACTGCGTCCAATACGATGAGATTGGCTAAGAATCCCATTCCTTCAATTTCGATGTTTACATCCTTGCAGTACCATTGAGTATTTTGCTTTGATCCTGGGGACTGAATAACTATGGAATTTTGCAAAGGCAAAAAGGGAAACTGATTCTTCGAGGCAAATCTTCTAGAAATGCAAGAGTGGGAAGCTCCGGAATCAAATAAAACTGTAGCATTTACTGAGTTGGCGGGGAACGTACCAAACACGATATCCGGTGCATTCTGAGCTTCCTCAAAAGTCACGTGGTTGATATGTCCTTGCTTGTGGTTGTTATTGGGGTTGAAGTTATTGCGTCGCGGAGCTGTGGTCGCACCGCGGCCATTGTTGTTGTTGTTGGCTTTGGGAGGGTTGTTTCCTTGTTTTGGGCACTGTTTAGCATAATGCCCCTCTCCTCCACAGGAATAACAGGTGACTCCAGGATAAAAAGCTGTATCCTTGGTCCTATTGTGGAATGCACTGCGGTTCTGTGGTGGAGCTGTAGTTGCTGGTCGGGTTATTACTGGCTTTTGAACATCATTCCTGGGCCTGTTGTTGCGAACCTGTACTGACTGGTTCATGCGACGCTTGCGAGCCTCATCCATATTGCGGTGTTCATTTTCCAGAATAATAGCCTTATCCACAAGTGTCTTAAAGTCTGGAAAAGTATGAACCATCAGCTGGCACTTTAGAGATGAAATAAGTCCGTCGAGAAATTTTTCCATCTTTTTGTTTTCTGTCATATATTCGTCGTTGGCGTACCGGGCCAACTGAGTAAACTGATCCAGATATTGGGATACTGTGGAGCCCCGCTGTTTGAGATCCTCAAATTCCCTCTTCTTCAATTTCATAATGCTATTAGGGATATGTGCTCCTCGGAAATTCTCCTTGAATTGCTCCCATGTCATATTTGCTCCGTCAGGGTGGGTGTGACATAAGTTTTCCCACCACGAAGCAGCCGTTCCAGAAAAATAGTGTGGTGTGTACAGCACCTTTTCCTGGTCAGTACACTGGGCAATGACCAATTTTCTTTCCATGTCTCGAAGCCAGTCGTCTGCCTCTAGTGGCTTGTCAGTGTGAGTAAAGATCGTCGGGCGGGTCTTTTGTAACTCAGACAGTTTGGACCTGGGTTGCTGTTGTTCATGGTGATTTCCCATGTTAATCAAATGCTGCATCATCTCCTGATGTTGTTGCTGACTCTGCTCATATAGGCGACACACTTGCGAGAATGCTGAATCACTGCTTTGCTGACTTGTCTGCCCTTGAGTAAAATTATTTCCCATCTGTCCAGAGTTGTTCTCAGGTGGAGTTGGCATAGAACGGGTCCAGGGACGATGCATTTTCTTTCTGGGGTATTTGCATAACACCAAAGAAAATAATCAAATAGCAGAAAATAAATTTCCAAATAAGTTTTTCCCCCCAGGACAAGGTAAGACAAGGCAGCCAGTTATATTACACAAGTAATTTAATTATACAAGCAGGATTTAATTATACAGGATATAATTATACAGGATGCATGCGGAAACTGTATCATACAAGATCACTTATTTCTACTAGCGCACTCTCCGCGCTCTCATCGACCTGCGGTCCTAACATCGCTATCTTACAAAGGATAGGCAGAACAGGAGATAAATATATTACATCTGTGTTCCCAAGCGGTCATCTGGTGAGAATAACTGCGTTTGCCCACATAGCTCATCCTAGGTCCTGCTGAGAGTGAGAGTCAGACAAGGCACCCAAGATGCGATCTCACCCTCCTCCTCCTCCTCGGGAATCGCCTCTAGTCGGGTAGTCGTTGATGCCGTGCCTGCTGGAGGTGGCACCGTGCTTGTCAGTGGAGAAGCTCTAGTCGGAGTGGGTGCAACCAGACGGCTAGCATCGCCAGTCGAGGTCGAGCGCTGAGCCGCGGGACTAGCCAGAGAAGTATTTGGTGGAGTGGAAGTGCGTGGAGCACGGGGCGAAGGAGAGCGGTACTCGCTCCTGCGAATAACTCTCGCACGAGACAAGTCCATCCGCGCAGTGAGGTAGTCATCTACCAGGGAGGTGAAAGCTGACTCCAAGGCCATGATGTACTGGACAAGTGGCTCGATAGCCAGATCCCTTTCCCCTATGGTGCAGGAAAAGGCATAGTGGCTAGTATATGGAACGTGGCATGGCAGGTAGTAATAGGGACGGTTCTGCATAACAGGCAGGATGTCCCTGAGACGTGCGATAGCCTCATGGGCGGCCATCTGGATAGCATGCCTCTCAGTGGGCATGGCTCTCCCCATGAAGCGATAGTTGCGGAAAGACACGGAAACACCACCCCGAATATATACCGAAGCCTGGTACATAGTCAGGGTCTCTGAGATCTTGTCCGGGTAAATGACGTACTCCGGACGCCCAAGAGATCCCATCGCGTCCCTCGCGATGCTCGCGAGAAGACGGGAAAATCCCGCAGGCTCGTTGGCGAAAACCTGCGATGGGCAGCTGCCACCAGCCATCTACAACAGTAGACAAAAATCCAAGTAGCCATGTCATAAGTGTATGATGACTAAGGAAAATTTGCTACGATGCATGAGATGCATGCTGGAAAAGAATGTCAGTACTGACTCGGTAACTAGCGATCGAGCCTAGAGCTCCTACAGTCAGCCTGGCTCTGATACCAAGGTCTGTCAGGCTCATTTCTGGGAAATAAATCACAGAATAGCCTTAAGTCACACTGGCTCCCAAGAACAACCAGTGGACAACCTTGATATATATAACCAGTACAAAATAATATTACACAGGGTTGAGTCAGGGTGACTCAACAATTTATTACAACAACTCAACGCACTAAGGTGGCGGAATGTGACAGTGGGTGGTGGAACTCAACACTGATATAAAAGCATAGGGTCAAGCGTCGGTGTGAGGCTTGACTATTTTATTGGTGTGGCGGAAGCTTGACGGATGATACAAGTGATAGACTCCATGACACAGGTGTGCTGACTGGGAACCTTCTAAGCGTCGGCCTCGCTAGCGCAATTCTCCTCCAAAAGCTCGTCCTCCTCCAAGTCTGGCCAAGTAAATAGCCAGGGACAAGCCAGTGAGTACTTTTGAATGTACTCGCAAACATTAAGAACATAAGGTATACTAAATGCGAATTCCATGGTAGATGAACTACATGCATGCAATAATTATCACAACTTGGTATGGTAAAACATGGTTAGTACAGAAATAAATGTTAGTGTCAACAATAAATATAAATAAGAGAAAAGCAGATCGGATGTCAAGTGACACCACGGTAGGACTTGAAAAGAAATGCCAGTCGGGTGTCCACAAGAGTAGTGGCGTGATAAACCGCCTGACACTCGAGGGACGCCACAAACAGGGCTTAAAAGAAATGCCAGTCGGGTGTCCACAAGAGTAGTGGCGTGATAAACCGCCTGACACTCGAGGGACGCCACAAACAGGGCTTAAAAGAAATGCCAGTCGAGTGTCCACAAGAGTAGTGGCGTGATAAACCGCCTGACACTCGAGGGACGCCACAAAAAGGACTTAAAAATAAATGCGAGTGTCCGGGGTAGTCTAGCCAGCCCCTGAGACACTCTGGAAGTAATAATAACATCATAGGGTTAGTCCGTAAGCATAATTTTTATCATAAATAAATTCATGATAATACTAACTGCGACAAGAATTTCATGCAAACATAGACATGCTCAAGTATATTATTTTTCCTCCAGAGACTGACACCAGGACCGATACTTGACCCACCCAACCAAGTCCTTGACCGTGGACGCGGCTATTCGAATAGATATAACTCTGCAGAGGGTGTACTCTTTACCCACGCGTATGGGATTTCCTTAGACAGCACCGTGCACTGGCTAATACCCAATACGGACTTTGGGTTGAAAACACGCCTGATGCGTACACACCGACCGGATGCCAGGACTCACCCAAAGCATCGCTCCAGAAACCTTAAGTCAGGGAGGCTACAACCTCCGAAAAGCATGGGATCACTATTAAACGCGCGGATTACAAGGGGTGCCCCCCTCTCGGCTACAACCGGAAACACCCATGCCCCTGACCCGATGACAGGCTACAACCTTCATCGTAGTTATCTGGGTGGCGTGCACCCGTACAGGGGTTATCAACTTACTAGGCCGTACCCTCCTTTCGGAAGGACCCGTGGCAGCACGGTGTACAGCTAGGTGTATAGAGCAAGACTCGATCTAGGCAGACTCAGGAGGTATTATCAAAATATCACCAGTATTCTCTATCAATATCACACGACACCATTGTGTCAACAAAGGACCGTGCCCACCAGCACGTCCAAATCAGCAGCAAAATTTCTGCCATCACGTAACCATATATATGTCAGAGAGCTGCTAGTGTGATATGCAAGCAAGGAAAAAGTTGACATGACCATGCACACACAAGTGATGTAACATGCAACATATGCATTGCAATACCAAACTATGTAACCATGCAAAAATGCAAACACCATATCCCAGGTTCAATAATGCTTGCCTTGTCCAAAATAGTCAGGAGAAAACCCCTCTGAATTTCCAGCAAAAGATCCTTCTTCTTTTTCTGAAAATTCAAATTTGAATTCGAATAAGAATTCCCACACAGAACAGAAAAATGTTCTCAAAATATTTTTAAATAAATCTTAAAAAAAACTAGAGAGGAAAAGAAATTTTTTGCAAAAAGAATCAACTCATTTGGATTAATAGTTTAAAAGCTATTAACTTTTTAAAACCAGGGGTCTTTCTGCAAAATAGAAGCCCCTGGGCTGTTTTAAAAGAAAACGTTTCGGCAGCGAATACGCCTTCCAGTGGAGAAGGCGTAAAGCGTAGAGTACGCCTTCGCTGAGCACAGAAAATAGAGAGAGAGAGCTGACGGGTGGGGGCCACCCGTCAGGTTTGAATTTGAGCGCGCTCGCGCGCGTGTACAGAGGGGAGGCGGCGATCGCCGGCGACGATCGCCGGGGTTTCAGAGCCCGGTGCTGGTCGCAGTGTGACCAGCGTGAACTTCCGCATCCGTGGGTGGTGGTGGTGGCCACCGGCGATCACCTGAACGGCGGTGAGCTCGACGCCGGCGGACGGTGGTTCGGGTGAAGTTGGGGCTCGTCGGAGAGGGCTCGGGGAGTGGAATTGGCTTAGGGGTTCGGCATAGTGGTGAAAAAGAGGTGGATAGGCGGAGTTTGGGTGGCTCTGGTGGAGTAGGGGCGAGGTTTGGCTCGTGGACAGAGGCGGCGGAGCGGTGGCCGGAGAGGGAGAAGATGACCCCCTCGTGGCCGGGTGGGTGGCTAGGAGGAAGAGTGGGTGGTGGTGGAGGCGAATGGTGAAGCTGGAGGGGCTCGGGGGCCCCTTTTATAGGCGAGTCGAGGATGGCCGAGACGGGCGGAGGTCGCCGGAGTAAATTAGATCGCCGGGGTTGGTTTTGGCCGGTGGTCTGGGGCGACGGGGCATTTAAGAGGCCGGTGGAGTTCGCCCGAAGCCTCCACTTGGACGGGCTCGTGCTCGCTTGCCACGCCCGCGATGCGCTGTCCGCACGGGTGCGGCGGCGTGGCCAGCTCCGGCGACTGCCATACGGGCCCGGGGCGGCATGGTCGGTGCGTCCGTTGTGCGGAGAAACGAGGGGGAGCGACGCGTGGGCGGGAAGGTAGGTAGGGGAGGTGCGGCGCAGTGAATGGAGGCCGATGGCCGAGGCGATCCGCTCGGCCTCGCCGTGGGTGAGCTCGGGGGTGGCTGCACCGGCCAGCTGCCAGCTCACCGGCGTGGAGAGGCTGGGCGATGGGCCAGGGGAGCGGCGGTATTGAAGGCGGGCGACGACGCCGTGCGGGAGGGGAAGGAGAGGAGTGCACGGCATCGCCGGCCCTTGTCGGCTGAACTGGTTCAGTTAACTGAATTAAATTCAGTTATGAACATTATGCATGCCAAGTGTTTGATGAAATGCTATGGGGTGTTAAACATCTTAGTTGATCAAGGTATTTGCTGTGGTGGTGTGTGGTTACTCAAAAATGAATTTGCCAGAAGGCCAAGATTTTTGGTGGAGTTTGGAAATGATTTAGAGCAAAAAGTTGATTTCTGGACTAAATTTGAATTGAATAGAAATTGAAATTTTTGAACTGTGGGACCAAAAGTTTTTGAAGAAATGGGTTAAGGGTACCATGTATATGCAGGGATAATTTTGGTGTGGCAAAAGAGTTCTAGAAAAATATAGTTCCTTTGTAAAGTCAAGAAACTATGATTATTTCAAATTCCATCTTTGGAATTAAAAATATATAGAAGAAATATTTTTGTGGAGTGGAAAGGAGTTGGATAATATCATAGAAGATGTGTATGACTTGAGAGGTCAGTCTTGGAGTGGCAGAAAAATATTTGGAGAGGCTTAGGGGCTAGAGGAGGTGGAAAAGGCTTTTGCCTTTGAAAAAATAAGTAACCAGAACCAAAATTCTTTAGAAGGAAATAGTTTTGAAAGCCTCCAAAATAATTAAATCAAATAAATCCACCCTTCAAACAGAACCCTCCAAGAAAGTTTTAAATCTTAGCTAAAATTTGGAAAAGTTTTCAAAACTCCAAATAAATATTTTTGGGGTGTTAGAGGATCTTACCCAGGTTTGGGGCTCTCCGTGGAGATAACACCCCTAGTCCTGCTCTGCGGGGGCTCCGCGTCATGACTGACGTCACTATGGTAGCTACAAGGTTGCTCCTCGAGCTGTGTGGTCTAGAGGAAGAAGATGAACAAGGCTAGCTCACCTCCTATGCCCTAGGGATCGGGAAGAGGTTGCTAGGATTCCTATCTCTTTCCCCCTCTCTCTCTGAGTCTAATCTTCCAACCTTCTAACCCCTCCTCATGGAGGACCCTGGGGGTTTATATAGGCCTACCCCCCAGGGGTACAATGGTAATCTCGACGGTGTGGCTCCCAGCCGTCAACGTCTTCCGGCGCCGGCCTTGCCGCCTGCCTGCTGGGGCCCGTCGCCTACCGGCCCACGTGATTGTCTTTCACTGTAGACGTGCCTCTGCTGACGACAGCCTCGTCAGTAGGGAAGTGGCTACAGTGCCGCCGTCTCCTGTCGTACGCTGCCGCCACGCCCTGTCTTGTCATCTTGATGAGGTTCAAACTTCTAGGGTGAGGTTTGCCGCCTGTTACCAGGCGGCTGTCTCCCCTGGCCGTCTGCCAGGGGCGGCTTGTTTATGAGCTACTCGCTCGCCAATGGGGCCAGCCGCCTGCTGGCCCTGCCGTCTGTGAGTAGTGGGATCGTGGCCTCGTCTGACCGATGCTTGGTCACGAGCAGCACAGCTACAATGACCCGCCGCTTAGGAGATATTCATAAGGTACATGTTCACTATAGCCACGCCCTTATAGATTCTCTAAGGACATGTTCACCTGTAGCCATGTCTTTGCTGCATGGGGGTCCCTCAGCACGCGTCCCGAGGGAGGGACGTGGGACCGTCTGCTAGCTGGTGGTGTTGGTGCCGCCGCCTGTTGGGTCCCTGCCGCCTGCTGGCAGCCGGCTCCTAGGGTAGGCTACCCTAGGAGGCGGCCCAATGAGCAGATGGCCGGGGTGGAGCAGGCAGCTATGGTTTGTCTTGAAATACCAAGGGTGGTCACCGAGGGTACCCATGGTCAATATCTCCGACAGTAGTCCCCGAAGCTGGTGGAACTCCGCGGCTGGCGCTGGAGGGCCGAGGGGTTCCAGCAGCTTCCCTCCTTAGGCAGGCTCAGCGTCCTTCGCCCATCTTCCGCAGAGATCCATCTGCCGGCAGCCGAACCATTGTCTTTTGAATCTTCGGGGGGAAGGCACCGCCTAGTCGGCAGGCAGTCGAGCAGGCCTACCGACTGTTGGCAGCTCCCCACGTGTCACCACCCCGTCGCGTCGGCCTGCCAGCCCACGCGCATGAGGCGACGTAACAGTGGGTCGGGGCCCGCCACTACAAGGCCTCGGTCCTCGTGCAGATCCAGGGTGCCAGGGGTAATCGATTACCCTCCCATGCGCATTTAATGCGCGCGGATTAGGCGCGCAAAAGGCGGGGGTCGTGCGGGGCGTGGAGCGGTTGATCCCACGCCCGTACCCTCGGCATCGCCGCCCCAGGCCTATAAATAGGCCGGGGGAGAGGAGCTGGCACCGTTCTCGCGCTCAGTCCTCCCCGTCTTCCTTCTTCTTCCTTGCTTCCTCCCGCTCCTCTCGCCGACGTCGCAGCGAGCAGCCGCCCGAACCTTGTCCGCCCCAGCACCACCCCGACACCATGGCCAGTGGGACGGCAGTGAGGTCCTGGAGGAGAACATCAACGTCCTCCGGCGGTCGCGGAAGCTGCCCCCGGCCAACAGGGTCGCCGTGCGCCTGGCGCCTGTGGCGGAGATCAGGCCGGCCCCACGGCAAGGCGAGCGGGTCGTCTTCCGCTCACACTTCCCGTGCGGCTTCGGCCTTCCGACGAGCGGTTTCTTCCGATCCTTCCTAGAATTCTTCCACATCCAACCTCACCACCTCACCCCGAACACGGTGGTGACGCTCTCGTCCTTTGTCGTCCTCTGCGAAGCATACTTTGGCATCCTCCCCACCATAGAGCTTTGGACCGAGATCTTTTACGTGAAGCTCGGCATCGCCGTCCAGAGCGTGCCCGCCAAGTGCGGGGGGTGCATCGCGGTGAAGCGCAGTGGGACGAGGAATTTCTTCCCGGCGCCGCAGCTCGTAGGGTCGGTAAAGCAGTGGTAGAAGACGTATTTCTATGTCTCCAACGTCAACCCCGAGCAGGACTTCATCTGTCTGCCGGACTGGGTGCCGGGTCCGCCTGCTGAGCCTCGTGACTCCTGGAGGACCCGGCCTGCCTCCCTCACGGAAGGTGCCTCCATCGCGTTGCACCGTCTCCGGGAGCTGAGGGACGGCGAAGGCATGGTCTTCGCGGATTTGTTGCTCACGTTCGCAGAGCGTCGAGTGCTGTCGCTGCAGCACCGCCCTCATCTGATCTGCGACATGAGCGGGCGCCGGGACCCCAGTCGGACGTGTACCAAGCCCCTGCCATACAGGGAGGTAGCTCGCTTGGTGAACCACATCTCCAACTGCAGGGTCTCCGACTCTGGCTGGGCCTTCGGCAAGACGCCGTACAGCCGCGGCAACCAGCCGCCCGCAGTAAGCTCTTCAAACTTTTTTTTTCTTTCTTTTTCGTCTGGCTGCTGTAGCCGTATGATCCTGATGTCTTGATCAGATCTTCCCCGGCCAGCCGGCGCCGGGCTCTGACCAGCCGGGCTGCCCCTGGAGCCGGATTGCTCCCAGAGCGACACAAGCGACCCTGATCTTGGGGCCGCCGCCGAGGAGGAGGAGGAGGTGACAGGCGGCGGGGGCCAGCCATTGGGCGGCCTGCTGGAAGGCGGCGTTGAGAGCTGGCTGGATGATGACGAGGAGGTGGAGGAGGCACCCGCCCGCGCTAGCCAACAGGCCGGGCCGTCTGGCACAGCCGACGGTGGGAAACGGCGGTCCTCATCAGGGCCGTCTGGTGCCCCGCCCAAGAAGCTCCGGTTGTCGACCGCCGCCACGAGGTGTCGGGAGGCGGCCGCCAGGGCGATTGCACCGAAGATGCCCAAGTCCAGGCCGGTTGTGTCCGGGTAAGTGTTTTGCATCCCTCCTTTGTGTGATGCTCATCTTTCTCAGCCGATCCCCTCTTGGTTGACTCCCCGTTTCTTTGGGATATCCTTGCAGCGCGCCGCTTTTCCTCTCGCGGGTGCCAGCGCGCTCTGTTGTGGGAGGCATGGAAGCCCCTCCTACGCCCCCTCGCGTGGATCCAGACGCCGTGCTCCGGGAGGCGACGGAGAGGAACGCCCGCGAGGCGCGCGCGGAGCGCGAGGCCACGGATCGCGAGCGAGCGGTAGCCGACGCCGCCGCCAGGGCGGAGGCCGAGACCGCCAAGAAGGCCCAGGCAGACGCCACCCGAGCCCGAGAGCAGGAAACGGGCTCCCAACAGCCAGCGGGCCGCGCCGTCCTCCCGGAGGCAGGCTCTTTGGAGCCGTCGGCCCAAGCGCCGGCTGCTGACGAGCCGCCGGCTCCAGACAATGGGGGGAACGACTGTGTCATCCTGGAGATGGCGGCACCGCCCCCTACGCCGCCTGCTGGGGAGCAGGGCAGCCGGCCGGCGGGGACGGAGGTGCCGCCAGCTGGGGGCGCGCTGGTGACTGGCCCGCAGCCGGCCCACCGAGCCCCAGCCCGTCCGCGCCCTGCGAGTGCGGTCTCCGTGCCGCAGCAGGTGGAAGCCGGCGAGGCCAGCTCGTCCGCATCGGAGAATGAGGCGACCAGCACGGCACCGTCAGGTTGGAGGCCCGGAGGTGGCGGCGCACTGATCGTCGCGTCGTGGGACGTCCTCGACCGCTTCAACTCCTTGGGCAACGTCGTGCAGACGGTGATGCAGGAGTTCGTGGCCACACGGTCCTCCATTCGGGTATGTGTGCTTCGTGTTCTTCTGTTTTTATTCCTTCAATTTCTTCTATGGGGGCGCGTCAGCGCACCCACTGGGTGTAGTCCCCGAGTTCCGAGCCGGCTACTGAGCAGGCGGCTTGGAACTCCAAGGTTATCTTTTGGCTGCTGACATTTGTTGTTTTTCTTCCTCTCTTGCCAGCGGTCGCAGCCGACCTCCTCAACCAGCTAGGCGAGGCCCAGTCGGAGCTGGCTGCTAAGGAGCGAGAGCGTGGTCTTGCCGCTCAGGACCGCGACCGCCTGGCCAAGGAGCTGGCGGACCAGGCGGAGGCCCATAAGGTCGAGCTCGGGAAGATGTCGGACGCCGAGACACTTCTGCGGGCCGAATTCGAGACCGAGCACTCGAATTGGGCCGAGAAGGAGGCGGCTCTCTAAGACGGCTACGTAGCCATTGGAGACATGGTTGACGGTGACATGTCTATCCTTTCCTCTTGTACTCGCCGTCTGTAACAACCGTCTTTCTTTTCTTCTGATCCTTCTTCTAGTTTTGGCAGAGTTCTTCCTGGGCTACTCTGTGGCCGCCACTCAGGCCATCGAGGCCGAGCGTGATGCGAGGCGCCAGGCGGGCCGGGCGATCGCACCCAACGCTCCCAAGACCCCGGCCGAGGAGCTTCTTGCCATTTGGGTGCATCTCTTGCCGGTCCGCCGTCTGCTTCGCCTTCTGCAGCGTGCTGGTGCCCAGGTCATGTCCGCCCTCTGGCCAGGTGTGCCAGCACTCCGCACTCCTAGTCGGACTGCCGACTGGCTGGAGGCGGCCGGCCAACACTTCGAGGCTTGGAAGGGCTCCGCAGCGAGGGCTGGCACGCGGACCGCCCTGGAATTCATCAAGAGTTGGTATCCGGGCCTAAGCCTTGAACAGCTGGAGACCTTCTGTGCGGAGGCTTAGCCTGAGCTGGCCGTGGTGCAAAAGGAGCTCGTTCGACGTGCCGCCGCCCTTGCCGAGTACGCCGACACCTCTGTCTTCATCCCAGAGCTAGACGATAGGGGCCATGTGGTGCCGCCTAGCAACTTCGGGCTGGACCTGGCGGCGTCGGAGGAGCCGGACGAGGAGATCGCCTCTAGTGAAGGGGACGAGGAGGAGGAAGGCAGCGACGAGGAGGCCAGCTCCCAGGAGGCGGATCCGTCTGCTAGCCGCCAGCCTGACCATTTCTCGACAAGCGCACCAGGTGTGGTGGCTCCGCCTGCCGCAGGAAGCGGCCAGACCGAGACCCACCAGGTGGCCCCCTCGGAAGCCGGCTGCGCCTTAAGTTTTTTCTTTTGTACCTTTCGGTTCCTGTTTCTCTGTAAGACTTTGTAGGGTTAATCCGAACAATTCCACCCGCTGGGTGTATCATTAAGTTGTTACTGCAAGGCGGCCCTTGAGGCCTTTTGGATGTAAATACTCTTTTAATGCTGCATGGTTTTATGCGATTGTGCCAAGTCCTAGGATTAGCCCCGCCCTAGATTCCTTATGGCGATTTTTCCTTTTGCCGTCTCCTTTAACTGCCACCCTGCCAGCCATACAGCCACTCTGTGGTCCTGTGGCTGGGTCAGGAGCTTGGCCGTTTTCAGGGTAGGCAAGTATTCTGCCCTCTGGAAGGCGGTGCGGCTAAGCACAGGGCCGGCTAGCCGACTGTGTGACAGCCAACTGTTCATGTGAGGGGCCGGCTTGCCCTATGTCTTTTTTCCTTAGCCATTTTTCAAGTGGGCACCATTTCTTGCCTTTGGCTCCTACCAGTCGAACAGCCGCGTTCTACGAGTCTGTGACTTAATGCGGGAGAGGGCTTGGATGCCATCACATTACTTGTCCGACTATTTAAGGAGAATTCTTAGACATAGGGCTAGGCGGCCAGTCCCCGGGCCGTTTGCTAGGCTCCGGTGCCGGACAAAGGAGTGAACAATAATCATTCACAGGCATAATTCTTATCATATAGATAAAGGGTTGGGCAGTCCCCGAGAACTCCTCGGAGGTCACATTAGTTCTCAAAATAAATTAGATAGCGTGACACATACTGTCTTTCAACTATAAAAGCGACGAAGTAGGTTTGCGTTCCACGGGCGCTCCGACTCCTTGCCTGAGTCGTCTTTCTTGCGTGCTCTTGGCTTCTGGGCATCAATGAGGTAGTAGGCATCATTGCCTAGTACCTTGCTAACGATGAACGGTCCTTCCCAAGGAGCCGAGAGCTTGTGCTGGCCAGCTGTTCGCTGGATCAGCCGGAGCACAAGGTCCTCCTTGTGGAAGGAGCGTGGCTTGACTCGCCGGCTGTGATAGCGGCGAAGACCTTGCTGGTAGATGGTGGAGCGGCTGAGTGCTACCAGTCGGGCCTCCTCCAGCAGGTCCACGCCGTCTTCGCGTGCTTCTTTAGCTTCGGCTTCCGTGTACATGGTGACACGAGGCGAGTCAAACTCAACATCCGTTGGCATGACGGCCTCGGCCCCGTACACGAGGAAGAAAGGAGTAAAGTTAGTGGATTTGTTCGGAGTGGTTCTGAGGCTCCAAAGGACGGACGACAATTCTTCGATCCAGCAATCGGCTGATCGCTCCAAAGGTTCGACTAGCCGGGGCTTGATGCCGGACAGGATAAGGCCGTTGGCACGCTCGAATTGGCCGTTGGACTGTGGGTGGGCAACAGACGCTAGGTCCAGTCGGATGCCCTGTGTTGCATAGAAATGGGCAAGTGCGCCTTTGGCAAAATTTGTGCCGTTGTCGGTGATGATGCTGTGCGGTATACCATACCGGACTGTGATGTCTACGATGAATGTCACAGCAGTTGGGCCATTGAGTTTCTTGATTGGTTTGGCTTCGATCCACTTGGTGAATTTATCTATTGCCACGAGTAAATGTGTCAAGCCTCCTCTGGCTGTCTTGAAAGGGCCTACCATATCCGGGCCCCAGACGGCAAATGGCCAAGTGATCGGAATAGTCTTCAGTGCAGAAGCCGGCAAGTGTTGCTTGGAACTGAAGCGCTGACAGCCGTTGCACTTTCTTACGAAATCTTTGGCATCGTCCAAAGCAGTCGGCCAGAAGAAACCGTGGCGGAAAGCTTTAGCGACGAGGGATCTTGAGGCCGCGTGGTGGCCACATTCCCCATGGTGAATGTCCTTCAGGATAGCCATCCCTTTTTCTGCTTCTACACAGCACTGGAAGACGCCCGTTGCGCTTCTTCTGACAAGCTCTTTATTGACTATGGTGTATGCTGAAGCCCGACGTTGAACTTGCCGTGCCAAAGTTTCTTCTGCTGGCAGCTCTCCTCTGATCAAAAATGTGAGGATTGGTTGTGCCCAAGACGGCGCTGAGACCCTTGTTGCTTCGTCCAGAGAGACCAGTGTGGTTGGGCTGGGAGGCGGAGGGTTGGGCTGAGCCGTCTGTTGTGCGTCCAAAGTCCCCGAGCCGTCTGCTGGAGCCGGCGCCTCCTGGCCGCCTGCTGGAGAAGTCCCCGGGCCAGGAACCGGCGCGGCTATAGGTGGTCCGACTGTTGGAGTTGGAGTGTCAAGGACGCCTGCTGGAGCAGTCTCTGGGCCGGCTGCTGAAGCTGCGAGGCCGCCTGCTCCAGGGTTGGCTGGTATGAAGATTGACTCCGACTCTTGTGAAGGCTTGATAGACAGCTTGCGCAGGCATTGAAGAGATACACCGACTGGTACTGCTTGGCGGGTGGAGCCGATTCGTGCCAAGGTGTCGGCTTGCATGTTGTCGGCTCGTGGTACGTGGAGGAACTCGCTGCCATCAAAGTGTCCACTGATCTGCTGGACAAGGAAGCCATAGCTTGCCATGTTTGCGTCCTTGGCATCCCAGTCCCCAGACGACTGCTGGACAACCAAGTTTGAGTCACCATAGCACAGCACTCGGCAGATGCCAATCTCCTTGTCCATCCGGAGCCCGTGGATAAGTGCCTCATACTCGGCCACATTGTTGGAGGCGGCAAAGTGGATCTGCAGGGTATACTTGAGCTTGTCGCCCTTGGGAAGGTGAGGACGACGCCGGCCCCTGGGCCGGTGCGCATCTTGGACCCGTCAAAGTGCATCCGCCAATGGGTTGAGTCTGGAACAGGCGGCAGGTATTGGGTTTCGGCCCAGTCGACGAGGAAGTCGGCCAATGCCTGTGACTTGATGGTGGTGCGTGGCTGGTAAAAGATGGTGAAGGGGGCCAGCTCTATGGCCCACTTGGCCACTCTTCCTGAGGCATCTCTGTTGCCCATGATTTCAGCAAGCGGGGCCGTGCAGACGACCGTGACTGAATGCTCTTGGAAGTACTGCTTAAGTTTCTTGGCGGTAAAGTACATGCCGTAACACATCTTCTGGTAGTGGGGGTAGTTCTGCTTGGATACTGACAGCACTTCGCTCAAGTAGTAGACGGGCCTCTGGACGGGCAAGGCTCTGCCGTCCTCTGGGCGCTCGACCACAATGACAGTGCTGACCATCCGGCTGGTGGCGGCTATGTAAAGGAACATGGGTTCCTTGTCTGCTGGCGCCGCCAGGACAGGCGGAGTGGTCAGCAGTCTCTTGAGCTGCTGGAAAGCTTCGTCTGCCTGGTCGTTCCACTCGAAGCACGTGGTCTTCTTCATCAGTTGGTATAGGGGGAGTGCCTTTTCTCCTAGCCGGCTGATGAAACGGCTGAGAGATGCCAGGCACCCCATGAATCTCTGGACATCCCGCACATGGGTCGGCCGTTCCATTCTCTCAATGGTCTTGATATTCGCAGGGTTGCACTCGATGCCGCGTTCGGATACCAGGAAGCCAAGGAGTTGGCTGGCTGGTACCCCGAAGACGCATTTCTCCGGGTTTAGCTTAATCCGAAAACGGCGCAAATTCTGAAATGTCTCTTGGAGATCCTCCAAAAGGGTTCCTCTCTTCTCCGTCTTCACCAAGATATCATCCACGTAAACGTGGGCGTTTCTGCCAAGCTGCTTGAGGAGACACTTCTGCATGCAACGCTGAAAAGTGGCGCCGGTGTTTCTCAAGCCGAATGTCATGGTCAGGTAGCAGAAGGCCCCAAATGGCGTGAGGAAGGCGGTCTTCAGGCGGTCAGCTGGATCAAGCTTGATTTGGTGGTACCCCGAATATGCATCAAGGAAAGATAGCAGCTCGCATCCGGCTGTGGAGTCGATCACTTGATCTATTCACGGTAGAGCAAATGGATCTTTAGGGCAAGCTTTGTTGGGGCTGGTGTAATCAATGCACATGCACCATTTGTTGTTCTTCTTTAGTACTAGGACTGGATTCGCAAGCCACTCGGGGTAAAAGACTTCCATGATGAAGCCGGCTGCTAGCAGGCGGGCAACTTCTTCCCCAACGACTCTTCTCTTCTCTTGTGATAGGCGGCGCAGCGGCTATCTGATAGGCTTTGCATCTTCTCTCACGTGGAGTTTGTGCTCGGCGAAATCCGTCGGGACACCCGGCATGTCTTTGGGGGACCATGCAAAGATGTCCCGATTCTCACGAAGGAAATCGACGAGCTCACTTTTCTATTTGCTATCTAGGTTTGACCCTATGACAGCAAATCGCTCCGGGTGAGATGGGTCCAAGGCAATCTTATTTGTTTCCTTGGCTGGCTGGAACGAGCCTTGCGGCTCCGCCTCCCTGGGATCGGCTGGTATGGCCGGCTGCTCGCCGGCCATTGCCACCAGCCGCTCCAGACGACGCTTTTCCTCAGCTACGACAAGGGACTCTGCCAGGCGGCTGCTGGCTGTTGCGCATGCAATGGACTTCTCGTAGTCCCCGGCTATGGTGATTATTCCTTTGGGGCCCGTCATCTTCATCTTGAGGTAGGCATAATGAGGTGCTGCCATGAATTTTGCAAGAGCTGGCCGGCCCAAGATCACATGATAGGGACTTTCCAGGTTCGCCACTTCAAACCAGACCGGCTCCCTCCGGAAATGCATCTTGTCACCAAACAAGACATCGATCCTGGCCTTGCCGATTGGTGAGCAAGAGAGGCCTGGCACAATGCCATGGAACACGGTCCTCGTAGGCTGAAGTTGCTTTTCTTTGATGCCCAACTTCTCCATGGTGTCACGGATTATGATGTTGATGCTGCTGCCACCGTCTACCAGCGCCCGGGAGAAATGACAGGCCCGCCTGTCAGTGGAGAGAGTGGCATCCAGGACCAAGGCATATGCCCCTGGTGATGGCATGACAGCCGGGTGATCCTCTCGGCTCCAGCTGACAGGCCTTTCAGACCAATGCATGAATTATGGGTCCTTGATGGCTATAGTGTTGACTTTTCTGCGCTGTTGGCGCCGGCTGTGCCTATCGTCCATCTGGCTGGTGAAGACAACATAGGCTCCGTTTTCTTTTGGGAACTCGTCCTGGACCTAGCCGCCAGGGTGGGCAGCCGGCGGGTTAGGAGGCGGGGCCGGCTGTCCAA
Organism: Secale cereale; assembly: GCA_902687465.1. Lineage (NCBI taxonomy): Eukaryota > Viridiplantae > Streptophyta > Magnoliopsida > Poales > Poaceae > Secale > Secale cereale. The sequence goes on along the minus strand of LR738712.1, from coordinate 109,691,432 downwards.
CAGGCAGCGGTGGCAGAGCTTCTCCCCTCGCAATTCTTGTGAGCCAATGACACTTTCGCGTTGTGTGGTTGGAAGGCTTCGCTCCACTGTGGAACTTGCAGGGGGCGTCCAGAGCTTGGTCAAAGGAGAAAGTCGGCTGCCAGACTGGTTTGCCGCCCTTCTGGCGCTTGGGTCCTGCTTGAGCTTCTGGCTGCTGGCCGTCGACCGCTGCCACCAGCCGGCTGTTGGCAGCCGGCGCGTGGGTCTTGTGTTTCTGGTCGCTTGTCTGCTGGCGTCGGCTGGACTCTCCCGTCGGCGTCTTGGAAGTTGGAGGAGTCATCTTGCCAGAAGCATCCACTTGTAGCTCGATCTTCATGGAGGAGTCAGCGGTGGCGTACTTGTCTGCTATGCTCAGCAGTTCGTCCAACGTGGCCGGCTCATCACAAGGGAGCCTGTGCTTGAGTAAGGTGCCTTCTCTGCACCCGACCGTGAAATACTCGATGGCTTGTACCTCGTGCACTCCTTCGCAAGAGTTCCGCAACTCTGCCCAGCGCGTCAGATAATCGCGGGCCGACTCATCTGGGCCTTGGACACACAGGGAGAGCTGACGCGGCTTGGGAGGACGCTTGTAGGTGCTGGTGAAGTTGCGAGTGAAGGCGTCGGTGAAGTCCAGCCAGCCGTTGATGCTATTGGGTTTGAGGTTGTTCAGCCAAGTCCGAGCCGTGCCCTGGAGCATAAGGGGCACGTACTTCACCGCAACGCGTCTGTTGCCGGTAGTTATGCTGACGGCTGTGGAGTAGTCCACCAGCCAGTCCTCTGGTTTCACTGATCCGTTGTACTTGGGGGTATCTCTGGGAAGCGAGAAGGCCTTGAGAAAAGGCTCATTGCGGATGCGAGGGCCGAAGCAACCCGGACCGAGGTCATCTTCTTCTTCGACCGCTTGGGACCGAGCCAGACGGTCCATGCGGTGGCGGGCGTCGTTCTCCCCAACCCCCTCGCGGTGGCCCAAATGGCCCGCCAGAGAGGGGTGGTCAACAGGCGGAGGAGACACGCGCCTCTGCCGCCTGGGAGGAGGCGGATGTTCCCCTCGCCGCTCTACGGCCCTTGGGTGGCCGTCTTCGATGCGCTCGATGGTGACGCGAGTCTGCCGGCTGCGGCTGGCAGCCAGCTCTGAGTCTCGCCGGTTGGTGGCGCTGACTGTTGGAGAGCGAGACGTGGCTCCTTGCTCTCGCCGAAAAGGGCGGTTGTCCGCGTGCGCGCCGGCCTCTGATACCCGGCGACGGGCCTCCTGCTGCGTGGCAGCAGCGTCGAGGAGCTGGCGGGCACGCTGAGTCATGCAACGAAGCTCGTCTCCCTCCAAGTGGCCCATCTCATCGACTGCCGCCTGGGCAGCCCTTAGGTTCTTCGACGGAGTGAGGTACACAGGCTGCGGGGCCCCCAGCATGTCTGCTAGCCCGCCGCGATCGCGGACGGCACCGGCTCGGCTAGGCTCGCCAGCAGCCGGCGTGCCACAAATGGCGCGGTCCATCTCGCGGTGGTAAGCTTCGGTGAGGCGTCGGGAGGCAGCCAGTTTGTTGGCGCTACCGAGGAGCGAAACGCGGAGCACCTCTAACGCCTCGTCGTCTGCCCCCGCCGCGACAAGAGCGGCGAGGTGCTGTAGAGCGGCCTCGAGCGGGTCTTGGCCCGCCCTGCCGGCTGGTGGTTCGCCGTGGTCGGTGACGAACACCCCCGTGACGGTGCTGATGGTGCCTCTGGTTGGAAGAGCGGGGAGGGGATCGTTGATGATCACCACGTGCTCGGGGAAGAAATCGACGGGCTCTGCGCCGAGGTCGACGATCATGTCTACTGGTGGGTCAGAAGAGCCTACTGACTCCATGTCAGAGGCGCGCTCGTCGACGATGTGGAGCTTGTCGAGGAGCTCGACGAGGAAGCTCTCCGGTGCCACTGGCTCGGCCGCCGGAGAGGGCTCGTCATGGATACGGACGCCGCCGAGAAGGTCGGCGAGCCCGTTCGCGGCGCATGCGGCCTCAGCGCCGCGAAGCATCCCGGTTTCCACGCCTATAGGCGTGCCGGGCTGGCTACTCTCGCCAGGAAGGAACAAAGTTCCCGTCCAGAACATGTCCGTGGACGACGGTGCACCCAACCCCACTGTGGGCGCCAAATGTCGGGGTTTTGGAGCGACATATGCCAACGGATGGCTTATCATGCATGGGGTCAAAAGAATGTCGTCGGGCTCGGGAAGCGGGACGAGGCGAAACTTAGGACGCCTACGGATCTTACCCAGGTTCGGGGCTCTCCGTGGAGATAACACCCCTAGTCCTGCTCTGCGGGGGCTCCGCGTCATGACTGACGGCACTATGGTAGCTACAAGGTTGCTCCTCGAGCTGTGTGGTCTAGAGGAAGTAGATGAACAAGGCTAGCCCACCTCCTATGCCCTAGGGATCGGGAAGAGGTTGCTAGGATTCCTATCTCTTTCCCTCTCTCTCTCTCTGAGTCTAATCTTCCAACCTTCTAACCCCTCCTCATGGAGGACCCTGGGGGGGTTTATATAGGCCTACCTCCCAGGGGTACAATGGTAATCTCGACGGTGTGGCTCCCAGCCGTCAGCGCCTTCCGGCGCCGGCCTTGACGCCTGCGTGCGCGCCCACGTGATTGTCTTTCACTATAGACGCCCCTCTGCTGACGACAGCCTCGTCAGGAGGGAAGTGGCTACAGTGTCGCCGTCTCCTACCGTACGCTGCCGCCACATCCTGTCTTGTCATCTTGATGAGGTTCAAACTTCCAGGGTGAGGTTTGCCGCCTGTTACCAGGCGGCCATCTCCCCTGGCCGTCTGCCAGGGGTGGCTTGTTTATGAGCTACTCGCTGGCCAATGGGGCCAGCCGCCTGCTGGCCCTGCCGTCTGTGAGTAGTGGGATCGTGGCCTCCTCTGACCGATGCTTGGTCACGAGCAGCACGGCTACAGTGACCCGCCGCTTAGGAGATATTCATAAGGTACACGTTCATTGTAGCCACGCGCTTATAGATTCTCTAAGGATATGTTCACCTGTAGCCATGTCTCTGCTGCGTGGGGGTCCCTCAGCACGCGCCCCGAGGGAGGGACGTGGGACCGTCTGCTAGCTGGTGGTGTTGGTGCCGCCGCCTGCTGGCAGCCGGCTCCTAGGGCAGGCTACCCTAGGAGGCGGCCCGATGAGCAGACGGCCGGGGTGGAGCAGGCAGCTATGGCTTGTCTTGAAATACCAAGGGTGGTCACTGAGGGTACCCATGGTCAATATCTCTGACAAAATGGGTAATCTCAATTAGTTTTCCTTCTTGATTGAGGCTTTCAATCCTTGGATCCATCGAGACCGACAACAGCTGCAGTGTTGTTGTTGTTTTTTTTTTTGTTTGAGAGGATGATGGAGATGTCTGTCCAGCATAGACAAAGAAATATGTGAAGTACAACGATCTTCTAATCTTTCTGTTTGGTCTATTGCTCTGATGTGTAGAGCGAAAATGACTGATATCGTATTAGAAGTAAAATGATTAAGAATCGATAGTCTCTGATTTCATTGATGAAATGTATCCTCTAAAACTCTAAGCTCTTTGATGGGGAGGCTCCTGATTGATTGAGGGGTGTGTCCTCGGGGTAGGTCCTCTTTGTATGTCCACTAATCGTTGGTATTGCTCGGTCCATTTGTGCATCTGTACTGGTGGCGCTTGTGTACGCTACGGTTTGGAAATTGCATAGGATTTTAGAGGGTTTGAACCATTAGGAATTTTTCCTGATTCATAGGAATAGAATCCTTAGGAATTCTTGGCACTATTTTTGGGATATGTGGCGGGGCTGTAATGCAGATGGTAGTCGTTCTAAGTTTATGGTTAGACTGCCTATGGGGCAACCTGCAAACACGGTGGCTCATGACATTGCAAAGTTATGCTTTGGTAGTGCTTTTTCTTCCTCTTTTTGTGATTCTTTTGGTACTGGTCATGATGGTTTGCGTGTTAGTAGTGTTCCAACCTACATGATGTCTTATGTATCAACATTTGTATAACTATTGTTATTAATTAATACTAACGCAGTGGCTCATGACATTTCAAAGTTATGTTTTGGTGGTGTTTTTTTTCTTCTTTTTTGTGATGCTTTTGGTAGTGGTCATGATGGTTTACGTGTTAGTAGTGTTCCAACTTGCATGATGTCTCGTGTATCAACATTTGTATACCTATTGTTATTAATTAATACTAGTATAACTCCCATGCGTTGCTACGAGCTATGGTGCATATAAATAAATCAAACAAATGGTTATGGTCATCTTCAAGGTCGAAGCTCATTTCTTCCTCATACGTTTGAGCATGTTCAAACATCAAACAGGCGCCGAACAGTTCCCAAAATTCAACGTATGAACAGTACGGGCTCCTAAATACATCCCATATATGGGGGAGAAATATTGTCCGGTCGATCCGTCATGTTATCTCCAAGACGCGGTCTCCACACAAAAATCACATGCCATGACGCACTTGTGATGCCCCCGAGCCAAGCATGGTGTATACAACCATGTGCTCATCTTTAGTCCACTTCCTTTCTAGATGCCTACTCGCCGGTTTCTGTAAATCAAATTTGCTCATACTCTTTCCTATTCATTCCATGTGACTGTTGCAACAGTGAAACGAATAAAATAGATCTAGGGTGGAAATATCTAATCATTCCTTTTCTATTATTTTCAAGGATTTTAAAAAATATAAAATATAAAATAAGCACTACATATTGTTAACATGATTTTTGATAATACTAACTCTCGATAATCATCGATTACCAATTTGTATCACTCCATAACAACCTCATATTACCAGGTTCCATGTGATGCTTCAATGCACCATCGTGCACCTGTCCTTGCTATCCTAGCAGGCCTGAGATATTCAAAAGGAGTTACCATAGCAGATCATATCAGCGTTAGTCACATAATTTCAGAGTTAATAAACTTCTTTCAAAAATAAGTTCAAGCTGGCCGTTGAAGTTGGCACAAATAAACTATGAAAAGAAGATAATGTAAATTAATTAGTTCACATGTGGAGGAGTGATTCTACATCATCTTGTAAATCATGGCGAACAACAAATCCACCTCCTTCACTTTGAGCTGAAGAGGAGACAACTTCTCTGTAATCTAGTTTATGTTAGTACATACATGTCCTCCTGCATGAGGCTCAAGCAGGTCTTGGCGATGACTACCTTCCCGTTGATCTCCGCATACTAACACTACAGCTCCAGCAGCAGTGACGGACGGATGGACCCCCATTCGGCCACGCTCTCCACAAAGTCATCCACCAGCCCCTCTGAACTACTACTAACCTTAATACAAAACTACAGTTAAATTTTTCACATATTTTAACCTATCTATTATGCTCGGTTGCTTACAGGTTTGTTGTGAATTCCGAGTTGGGATCATGTTATCTTCAACAACTCCTCCATGGTTATGTATCCCCTGATGAACAAACAATTTTAAGCAAGCTATACTAACTTACCAGCGATGATGCTAGAATGATTAGGAAGATCCTTAAGCGTGTGGCACCCGGAAGAGCGATGAATGCTTCGGATTTCGAGCCATCTTTAAAATACTCTCGTTCATGTCAGATGCAACCTTTACTTCTTCGTGAATATTATGTTAGTCAGCAAGAGCACATGTGCAAGAAGCATAGGAAATCTCGTGCAGAAGGAGAAGTTGTATATGGGCGTACCCGACGACATAGCGACCACCATGGAGCATTGTCCACTGCTGCAATTGCTCGTCCGCGCACATCTCCACCAGTGCCTCACACTCGGCATTGTCGCCGTAGAACAAGCGTTGTAGCAGGTCCAGGAACCTGATCATCATTAGGAAATTGTGAGTTTCCCGTGCAACTTGATTCAATCACACAACTTCTTATATGGTTGATGATATCAATTGTTTCCATATGTTAGTTTTTGGATTAAAATTAAGAAGAATACAAAAGTACACATTGAAGATAATAACAAAAATGAAAAGAAGTGTTTAGTGCTAATCTCTAAAAACTACATAAGTGCAATTTGGGATACCAAAAGAGTAGTTGCAAAGTACAAGTAAAAATAAAAATTTAACAGCTAGAACTTCAGCTGTATCATCCTACCAATGAAAATTTTACCATATGCATCATCCTAATTAACAAAGACGAAATTAGCAGCACACATGCAACATAACTTGGTAATATCTTGTTTGAAAAAATAACACAAATAACTCAACGAGAGCGAAACTAAAGCAAATATCTTGTTTGGAGTACACGGACCTTGTTTAGGTGTTCAGATTGCAGCAGGTAGTCTGGTTCATCATCAGCATCTGAATCGTGTCGTGGGATCCGCAAGCTGAACCTGTTGTGTTGGTCACATCATCTTCGAAGGGAACTATGTCATCCTCACCACAAGAATAACCAAGAAACATCCATTGACTCGATCAACAATATTCGGGAACCTGAAAATACATGGACAACTGACCACATCGGGGTGTGTCAATAATCTACTCAGCCCGGCTATCATCAAGCAAAAGAAAACAAACCTAGAAGCTGCATAAACACCTACTATCATGAGGCACAAGAAAAGAAAGCTTGAAGCTACATAAATATCAACTACCATACATAGGTAATTTGGTTCATTTAAAACCATCATTTGGAAATCAAACAGTAGTCATGAGATAAACTTATCCATTCAATTCAGCAAGCGCACAAGCAGCATAGTAGGTAGTACTCACATTCATACTTTGATACCTCAACAACGTCAAGCTACCCACAATAAAGAGCCTAAGGTGAGCCTTCCCTACCATTGAAGAAAAGAGTCGATCAGAAAATTGAACCCACGAATCATCTCCATGAAGGTAAATCCATCCTACAAGATTTATCAGAAAAATCGCACGGGCAAACATCAAACTATACGAGGTCCAAACTATATACACAGAGGACATGCCATGCATGGACTGTCCCAACTTCTACTATGAGCAGCAAGACGTCCTCTTCGAGGAGGTGTCCCTCCGAATCACCGTGAACGTAGTCGGTAGCCTGTGCGTTTACGTCGCCATCTAGCGCAAGGAGGACGTTGGATTGTGTGGCGACGCATTGGGGAAGAACTGCAAGATCAGGAGGATCGGCGGTCTGAGGCCTCTCACCCTCCTTCCCGACCAATGTGACCTCGAGAGAACGGTAGTAGGGAGGAGATTGGCGGCTACAACCTCGGAAAGGAAATAGAACGGGGGAGAGGGAAAGGTGATTGACCGTCGTGGGTGGGCTTTCGTTTCGTTGTTTATTTGTCTTTCTTCTGTGAGTACGTGCGGGAGAAGGAAGGAGGGGATGATTGCTTTTTTCTTTTCTTTTTCAGTTTTGCTGCACATCTAGATGTGCCATAAGTATTGCACATCTAAGTCATATATCATTGATCTTACCCGAAGATTCGTGTGGATATTTATTTATTTTCTTTTTCTTTTCCTTTCTATGTTTGCTTGTGTCACTTAGATGTGCAATAACTAAGGCACATCTAGATGTGCCCTAGACAAACCTTTTCATTTTACAGCTGCGTGCGGGATCGACGAGAGGGGTAGCGAGGTTGTGGTCTTGTGGATCGAATAGGGTTAAACAGCGAAACGACAACGTACTCTTTCTTTAAAGTAGAGATATAAATATTTTTAAATAAAATCAACACTACCGGGATCATATTAGTCTAAGGCCCTGTTCGGTAATCATACACTTCTAGAATCTGCAGAGCTGGGAAGCTGCAACTCTGCCAATTTGACCTGCAGCTCTGCCAACTTCCGAAGCGGAGTTGTGGAGCGGAGCATTACCGAACAGCCCCTAAGTTAAAATGTGACAGTCAACATGCAAATAGCACTCCGATTAAATGACAGAGTTCTCACAGCCGTCTAAATATGCTTGGATTCACCACTTCGATTAAATTTCAGACTCTTCTCGATCTAAATACGAAAGGTAACTAGTTCTGCTTTTCTGCATGATCAGAGCCGTCCAAATATGCTTGGAGTCATCTCCGCAACAGAGACGTGAACTCCACAGGATCAAGAGGATTCAGCAGCCTGGGTTCTTCTCCGAGTACGGCTTGGGGTGGAACTGGAAGCCCCTTACAAATTGCCGCCCTCGCTCTGCTATTCGCCTCAGGAACTCAGCGCCTGCCCAATTCCTAGACATTGACCAGGGATCCATCCAGGGCGCATCAGCTTTCGCTCGTCCAGGCGATGGGGATGGCTGTACTCGACGAGGCCCAGCGGCGACGGCGGCAGAGCGTCTACGAGTTCTTGGACTCCACCAAGCCGGCGCGCGCCCAGGCGCTGCGATGGTGCGAGACGGCGCGGGAGATGCGTAGGATCGACGGCGACATGAAGGAGGCAGGTCAGCTGCTCCGCGGCGCCCTCTCCTGCGTCAAGGACTACGCGTCTGTCTACAGGACGTGGATCGCCATGGAGATGGACGGCGGCGGCGGCGTGGGCGTTGCCCGATGGCTCTTCGAGGAGTGGGGCACCGTCTGCGCCAAGGATAGAAACCTCCGCAAGGACGACGATGGCAGCACCGCCGATGAGTACGGCGACTACTGGTGCGCGTACCTCGCGTTCGAGCTCCGCCACGGGGACGCCAGGCGCGCGCGCACCGTGGCGGCACGGGCCGTGAAGGCCTGCCCGCACGACGCCTCGTTGCGCGACACGGTGGAGCTCCGCCTTAGCGACGCCATCGAGATCGAGCAGCAGAGGCGGCATCGGTCGGGGCTGCTTCGCACTGCCAAGAAGTGGCTCTCCAATGTCGAGCAGAGTCGCGGCTGTTCATCGCTCGTACCCCGGCCGCCGCAGGGGTACCGGAGGCTCCTCAGCGGCTAGTCGCCGTCATCGATTGCTGCTTCTGGATCGTAAACCAGATTAGAACTTAGTACAATGTAAAATTGTTCCACATTAAATTGCAGATGATGGTGTTGATCGATGTAATTAACAATTCTTTAGTCAAACCCGTGCATCAAAAGATTCGGTCAAGTTTGACTGAATTTGTAACTTAGAAGTAAACTTCGTGGGAACAAGAAAAGTCTTACACATGCTGTGGAGTCGTAAACTTGATGTAAAAATACAACTAGTGCCGTGCAGTCCATATGTTCAATTGCTTGCAATGGCCCATCTCTTGATTTATCTCTTAAACCGTTAAACTCATTGATCCTTTTACATTTATTATGATTTCTTTGCAGTGAAACTAGATTTCATATTGATATATTTGACAACATTTTTTTCTATGAGGTAATATCACTGATAGTCATACAACTTGCGTTGAATGTGCAGTTTAGTGCTACAACTATCAAAATACGTTTTTCTGATCATACAACTTGCATTTTGGTGCCGATACGATCATTCCGTCCATATCCGCTGCTGGCGTGGCATGCTACGCATGCACGGCGCGCGTGGTTTTCTTGCACGGACCACCCTCAACTTGTTACTATGTGCGCAAAAAAGTCCCTACAACGGCAGGAACATGCAGCCCGTGTATATTTGCGAGCAGCACCCCAAAATCGTTGGCGTTTCAGTTTGACTCCACACCGCTTCGTCTCCCGATCATATAGAGGCGGAGGCGGAGGAGCCGGCGCGTCAAGCGAGGCAGACCACATAACATACGACGCAGAGCAGCGCGCTCGCGCGCAGCGTCATGCGGTGCACGCGGTTGCCATTGCCGTCCCAAAGCGCAAGATTATCGAGCTATCTTCCGAGGATGACGAGAACTAGACCTTTCTTTAGTTCGAATTAGTCTGTCAGCTAATTTCGGTTTAGTAATCGCTATCTTCATATTTCATCAGCGAGTTCAGCAATAGTAGTGTGATCAGCAACTTAAATTATCTCTATATCAGCAAATTCAGCTATCTTTAGTCCAGCTTACTATGTAACGTACTATCTATGAATGAAGTTGAGCACTCTGTTTTCATGCAGAATGTAAGCTCTATATTTAGTCTTTTTCGATGTAAATTTTATATTTTGTCATTTCCAACAAGTGTCACATTGCAAACCCAGAAATCACATTAAACATCTTAACCATGTTCAAAATGCAAAGATAATGGCACACATTACATCTTCAGGCCTCTTACATCTTTCTTCCTACTATTTCTTCATTGCTACTGCAAAGAGAATGCCACACAAGCCAAAACAAAGGCTAATTGTGAACACTAGCATCCTATCTCTTCACAATAACTATTCCATGTGAATCCTTGTAAGCAACTTCTTCTCCATCTTGTGCTTCTCCCTCATTGACTGCTTCTCTGCTTCCTTCTCTTCAACTTAGATTCTCAAGCAGCTTGTTCTACCTATACAGATCACAAATGACAGACCCCTTTCCCTTGCACTCCATTCTGGATCACGCCGGTGCACATGTGAGCAATCCTATACACGTAATAAACACATAAATTCAGTGATAAACTACATCTCATACCACATAAAAAAACAATTACAATAATCCCTTACCTCATATTGGGATCCCAAAAACCTCGTACCAAAGTCGCTCCCTTCTGTTGCCCCACGACGAGCAGAACTTATGCAAGGCCTACCATTCTCAACATTGTGGTCCACCCCATTGAACTGGGCATCAAACTTGTGTTGCGGCAGTGCAAAATCAAACTGCGGGAGCTCATCTACCTAAAAAATAAAACTTTCTCAATAACGGACGAAGCTTTCGTGCAAGATTCAGATAGGACAAGGAGCAGTACCTCCGAGTTTTTCTTCGATCCAAAGTGGTAAACAACCGTGGCCTTCCATTCCTCCTCTCCGTCGTGATTGCCAACGCCGGGGCCACCCATCTCGCCAAACCAAGAGGGGTAAGAAGAAGATCCGACCGCCGGCGACCTATTCCTCACCTCGATGCCGGCGGCCTCAACAACTTCCTTTCCCAGGCCAGTAGCAGCCGCCATCGCCCGCCTAGGGTTCCAACACCACAGATTTGGGAATTGGGGGGGGGGGGGTTTCCAAACAGAGAGACCACTAGAAGAGGTTATGTTGGGGCCATTGTATGTAGGGACTTTTTACGCAAATAAATATTTTCCGAGGAGGGTCTGTGCTAGAAAACCACGCGCGGGTTGCTCCAGGACGTTTTCGGTCACTGACAGTGGCCCCGTGCATGCGTGGCATGCCATGCCAGCGGCGGATACGGACGGAATGACCGTATATGCACCAAAATGCAAGTTGTATGACCAGAAAAATGTAGGCGGATACGAACGGAATGACCGTATATGCACCAAAATGCAAGTTGTATGACCAGAAAAACGTATTTTGATAGTTGTAGCACTAAATTGCACATCCGACGCAAGTTGTATGGCTACCAGTGATATTACCTCTTTTTCTATCTATACCAGACAAATTATTCTATTTATTTACTTGTTACTCCCTCTGTTATAAAATAGATGACTCAACTTTGTACTAACTTTAGTACAAAGATAATACAAAGTTGGATCATCTATTTTGGAACGGAGGGAGTACGTCATTAGAGCATCTTTATCTTTTAAATCGTTAAACCCATTGATCCTTTTACATTTATGGTTTATTTGCAGCGAGATCTTCGAGACTAGATTTCATATTCATACATTTTGACAACACCTTTTTCTATTTGTACTTGACATATTATTCTATTTATTTATTCGTTAGGTCATTAGAGCATCTACGACCGGACTCCCCAACCCCCTCCCCCCTAACGTCCGAGCAAATGTTCCGATCACTGACTAGTAAAAAAAATCGGACCAGACGGATGCCTCATACCGGCCTCAAACGCCCAGGCTGACCGACACCTCCCATATCCAACCCAAATTTAGGGCGGATATAGAGAGGCATGGGCACGTCCGCCACATCGGATCCGATCCACACTGGTCCACCCGAACCCCATATATATTTGTCCCCATCCGCTCCGCGAACCAAACCTAACCACTCCACTCCTCCCCCAAGCTCCCTTCCGGCGATCGCCGACTTTCTTCGGCATAGCGGACATCGGATCTAACTACGAGCACTCCTGATCCGCTGACTTGAGCGTCGTCCCATGCGGGATGAAGGAGGCTATGGCCGTCCACATGGCCATCCACCGCTCCCAAGAGGAGTGCGCCCTAACCGATGTCGCAATCTGTTCAGCGAATCTGTTTTGTCGTCGCAACTGGAGCTCGGATCCGTCGGGGCTGGAGGCTCATGGTCCATCTGTCACCCCATCTCCGATCTGTCGTCGTATGAGTGCTAATGGAACGGTAACAGGAAAAGGGCGCGGGAGTGTGAGGTCCGCCTCGCTACCGATGTGTTCGCTACCGTAGAAGAGGAAGCCATCCGTGCCCGAATCCTCGACAAGCGGCAGAGGAGGAATATGAGCGCCCTCGCCCCGAGAGCAAACCCGAGTGGTCCATGCAATGTCCGAACTACCATGCCCCCCTCTCCACCCCAAGAGAGGAGATGAGGATAGTGACGGGGCAGACAAGTTCGGCGAGGAGGAGATCCAGCTTGACCCATATTGCGCCTTCAAGTGCTACTTCTGCGAGAAAGACGCCAAGGACGCAAGGGCGCCGGCAAACGGCAGTCGTGAATGATCTATTTCCACAGCTTAGTATTCCCTCTGTCCCAAAATAAGTGTCTTAAGCTTAGTACAATTTTGTACTAAAGCTAGTACAAAGTTGAGACACTTATTTTGGGACGGAGGGAGTATGTATGTAGAACATGCCAAATTTTGATAATCCGGTGGCAATGTACTGATGTGATAGCCGGATGTCCGACTGTATCGAAATTTCACAATGCAAGTGCAATATGGATTTGGGGTTTGCTAATTGATATACCTGGATGTGGAAATAAAAATTTAAAGTGTTGTCGGTCACTGTATGTGGACGCACCCAGCCGCGTCCGCGCATATTTGTGGTGTATTCATTTGTAGATGCTCTTAATCACTCATAGCATCGACAACTAGACTCCTAAAACGCCTTCTATATGTCCGGGTGGACGACACAGTTAGTGACCGATCAGAAAATCTCGACCCTGGCGCAGCCCTCATACCAGCCCAGAGAAGAAGTAATTTGCGTTGTACAAAAATTAGCTTTGAATAATTGCAGGTGTTGAATAAAGTGACGGTAGTTTGTTTGACTGACTAGATGGTTGCAAGAGTGATTAAGTAACAATCAAAGTGAAGTTAACTCAGAAATGAGCCGGATCCTAATCGTGCTAAGGACAAGCGGTGATGTTTCTTATCAAAATCACATCCTCTTTTGAGGAAGGTGAGATTGTCACCTGGTTGTCAGTTCGCGATGCATTACTTGTTATTGTTAGAATTATTGGGCCTAGCTCTTTTAATAATTTAGATTTTCTCACAATAATTCTTAATAGATCCTAGAGGCTCATGTGGCCCGTTCATGCATAGTCTCACCCTTCCACTGGAGAGTGTGTGAGACCAACTTATAGGGGGAGTTGTTTCACATACCACTAAGAGCTTAAGATAAGAACCTCCGCGGCCCGCCTCGCCATGCCACAATGTGCATGCACCGCGGGTTGCGGGAAGTATCTCTTCCACTAATGAGGGGTCAATTTCCACTCGTCTCGCCAATAAAAGAAGTTGCTCCTCCATGGGCAGAAGCCACAAAACACATCGCCTCTTCCAGAACATTGTGTCGCTTACCTTTTTCCCATCTTGCTTCCAGATGTCAGCCGGGGAGTGAGTGTGGAGAAACGTAGTAGGAAAAAAATCACCCTACGGTCACCCAGGAACAATATGAAGATGCATTAACGGCTTGGATTCGATCGTTACCAACTCCGAGTTGCAGCGGAAGAAGGTAGTTTAGTGTAGATCGTACTGGGATTCCCTCGAACCATCGATAAATGACTCTTCGAAGCGCCCACGAACAATCCCTCGAAAGGAAGATCGGAATCACGACCTCTCTACGAGTTGGAAGCATATCTTCACGATCCAGCAGCGCTTCACCGTCCAGAGGTAATCGTCACTAGAGAATTAGAGAGAGAGGATATTAGAACCACATTGATCTTATAATCATGAGGATTAGAGGATCTAGTGCAAGCTCTAATTGATTAGCTAGGACTAACTAGAACTAGAACTAGAGAACTAGAGAAGGCTCCAAAACTTGTGTGTCTAAAATTGCCAAAAGCCTCTAGTATATATAGGTTGGAGGAGGAGGAGGGGCGCCATAAGGGGAGGAAAAGTCTCCCTCCCTTGGTCGGCCAGGGTGACAGGGACTCCCGCTCCAATTCGTCCTCCCTCTCCCCTTTCCATTGGGAGAAGGGGCGCCACCATTATGTTGGAGATATGCCCTAGAGGCAATCATGTATGATGATATTTCCTATGTGTTTATAAATAAAGATAATCCTTGAATGTAATCAATGATACTTGTTGACAAGTACGTGACTTGTTTGTGAGATCTTGTGTTGTATGATACATCCTAAATGGTCCCTAGTCGTAAGTGATGTGTGGATACACGTCGGACTAGACTATCACATGACATGGTGGATGGCTCGGTCTCACTAGCCATGGAGCATCGGATGCTAACCGGATAATATGGACTTCCAAAGGTCTGGTCGGATTCGACACGGTTGGATCCGAGTCGAGATAAGGTCCGAGTCGGACAGACCCAACTATGAGACGCAGCGATATGTCATTTGTGAGTCTCTAGTGCAACATATGTTCTATGTCCTAAGACCTGAGTTGATGCATGTACTTGGGATGGTGACAGACTTGCTTTGGGCCGACCAAACGCTACTCCATGACTGGGTAGTTACAAATGTAGGTTTCTGGCTTGTCCAGACCCATGTTGTGAGACATGGTCGAGCAAGATGGGATTTGCCCCTCCGCTCAGGAGAGATATACTCTGGGCCTCTCATGTGATACGACCAGGATAAGCATGGCCATGCGACAAGGATTATGAGATAATCCGGTTTGTGGTCGACATCACTGAACGAGAAATAGGTCGGGCTAGCACAAGGATGACAGTCTCTCCTTGAGCCCGACAACATATATCGTGTGGAAAAGGGAACAAAAGTGTGACACGTTGTACAGGTTCGCCTAACCAGCTTCATAGTCTGCTTGGTGGTCGGCACGCCTTGCTAGAGGCTGCTACCAACCGTGCAGGTCGGAGGTGTTCCGAACTATGACCAGGTCGACTTGAACCTAAGGGGTCACGCGATTAAGGGAAGGAACCTATGAGGTCAGGTCCGAGGACACTGGTCGGATGTGATTCGGTCTGGACTTGGAACGTGACCGAGTAGACTTTGGGCTTTAGGATCTGTGTGAGGCCTAAGTGTTGAGCCCGCGACAGATGCCTATATATAGTGGAGGTATGGCACACTTATTCAGATGATCGCTTCGGCGCCGTCATTAGGGATTTGCATGTGTTGCATCTAGCCACCTCCACTCGCCGTTGGTTGTGTGATCGGACCTAGCAGTCCGCCGCCCGACGTTCCTTCTGCACGCGCCGATACCGTTAGTGATGGGGAACATAGTATTTCAAAGAAGTTCTACGATCACACAAGATCTATATACTAGATGCATAGCAACGAGAGGGGAGAGTGTGTCTACTTACCCTCGTAGACCAGGAGCGGAAGCGTCTAGTGACGTGGTTGATTTCGTCGAACTTTCTTCACGATCCAACCGATCAAGCACCGAAAGTACGGAGTCTCCGCGTTCAACACGCGTTCAGCTTGATGACGTCCCACGAGCTCTTGATCCAGTAGAACTTCGTGGGAGAGTTTCGTTAGCACGATGGCGTGGTGACGGAGATGATGAAGCAACCGGTGCATGGCTTCGCCTAAGCACTACAACGATATGACTGAGGTGTGTTTCTATGGAGGGGGACACCGCACACGGTTGGGAGAGATCAACTTGATCAACTTGTGTGTATAGAGGTGCCCCCCTGCCCCTGTATATAAAGGAGCAAGGGGGAGGACGGTCGGCCCCTATGGCGCGCCCTAGGAGGGCCACTCCTACTAGGAATAGGATTTCAATCCTATTCTTAGTAGGAGTCCACCAAGAGGGGAAGGGAAGGAAGGAGAGGGAGATGGAGAAGGAAAGAGGGGCCGCGCCCCCTCCCCTAGTCAAATTCGGACTCCCCTTGGTAGGGGGCGCGCCACCTCCTGGGCTGCTACCCTCTCTCTCCCCTAAAGCCCACTAGGGCCCAATACTTCCCCGGGGGGTTCCGGTAACCCCCCCCCCCCCGGCACTCCGGTTTAATTTGAAACTTTTCTAGAACACTTTTGGTGTCCGAATATAGTCGTCCAATATATCAATATTTACGTCTCGGACATTCCGAGACTCCTCGTCATGTCCGTGATCTCATCCGGGACTCCGAACTTCCTTTGGTACATCAAAGCTCATAAACTCATGATATTGATCGTCATCAAACGTTAAGCGTGCGGACCCTACGGGTTCGAGAACTATGTAGACATGACCGAGACTCTTCTCCGGTCAATAACCAATAGCGGAACCTGGATGCTCATATTGGCTCCTACATATTCTACGAAGATCTTTATCGGTCAAACCGCATAACAACATACATTGTTCCTTTTGTCATCGGTATGTTACTTGCCTGAGATTCGATCGTCGGTATCTCAATACCTAGTTCAATCTCGTTACCGGCAAGTCTCTTTACTCGTTCCATAATACATCATCTCATGACTAACTCATTAGTCATTTGCTTGTAAGGCTTATTATGATGTGCATTACCGAGAGGGCCCAGAGATACCTCTCCGACACTCAGAGTGATAAATCCTGTTCTTGATCTATGCCAACACCACGAACACTTTCGGAGACACCTGTAGAGCATCTTTATGATCACCCAGTTACGTTGTGACATTTGATAGCACACAAGGTGTTCCTCCGGTATTCGGGAGTTGCATAATCTCATAGTCATAGGAACATGTATAAGTCATGAAGAAAGCAATAACAGTAAAACTAAACGATCATAGTGCTAAGCTAACGGATGGGTCTAGTCCATCACATCATTATCCTAATGATGTGATCTCGTTGATCAAATGACAACTCATGTCTATGGTTAGGAAACATAACCATCTTTGATCAATGAGCTAGTCTAGTAGGGGCATACTAGGGACATACTGCTTTGTCTATGTATTCACACATGTACTAAGTTTCCGGTTAATACAATTCTAGCATGAATAAAAGACATTTATCATGATATAAGGAAATACAAATAAAATCTTCATTATTGCCTCTAGGGCATATTTCCTTCAGTCTCCCACTTGAACTAGAGTCAATAATCTAGATTACAAAGTAATGATTCTAACACCCATGGAGTCTTGGTGTTGATCATGTTTTGCCCGTGGAAGAGGCTTAGTCAACGGGTCTGTGACATTCAGATCCGTATGTATCTTGCAAATTTCTATGTCTCCCTCCTTGACTTGATCACGGATGGAATTGAAGCGTCTTTTGATGTGCTTTGTTCTCTTGTGAAACCTGGATTCCTTCGCCAAGGCTATTGCTCCAGTGTTGTCACAAAAGATTTTCATTGGACCCGATGCACTAGGTATCACACCTAGATCGGATATGAACTCCTTCACCCAGACTCCTTCATTTGCTGCTTCCGAAGCAGCTATGTATTCCGCTTCACACGTAGATCCCGCCACGACACTCTTCTTGGAACTGCACCAACTGACAGCTCCACCGTTTAATAAAAATACATATCCGGTTTGTGACTTAGAGTCATCCGGATCAGTGTCAAAGCTTGAATCGACGTAACCGTTTATGACGAGCTATTTGTCACCTCCATACACGAGAAACATATCCTTTGTCCTTTTCAGGTACTTCAGGATGTTCTTGATCGCTGTCCAGTGATCCACTCCTGGATTACTTTGGTACCTCACTGCTAAACTTATAGCAAGGCACACACTAGGTCTGGTACACAGCATTGCATACATGACAGATCCTATGGCTGAGGCATAGGGAATGACTTTCATTTTCTCTCTATCTTCTGCAGTGGTTGAGCATTGAGTCTTACTCAACTTCACAACTTGTAACACAGGCAAGAACCCTTTCTTTGACTGATCCATTTTGAACTTCTTCAAAACTTTATCAAGGTAAGTGCTTTGTGAAAGTCTAATTAAGCGTCTTGATCTATCTCTATAGATCTTGATGCCTAATATGTAAGCAGATTCATGAGGTCTTTCATTGAAAAATTCTTATTCAACTATCCTTTTATGCTATCAAGAAATTCTATATCATTTCCAATCAACAATATGTCATCTACATATAATATCAGAAATACTACAGAGCTCCCACTCACTTTCTTGTAAATACAGGCTTCTCCAAAAGTCTGTATAAAACCATATGCTTTGATCACCTCATCAAAGCGTATATTCCAACTCCGAGATGCTTGCACCAGTCCATAGATGGATCGCTCGAGCTTGCACACTTTGTTAGCACCTTTAGGATCGATAAAACCTTCTGGTTGCATCATATACAACTCTTCTTTGAGATATCCATTCAGGAATGCAGTTTTGACATCCATTTGCCAGATTTCATAATCATAAAATGCGGCAATTGCTAAAATGATTCGGACAGACTTAAGCATCGCTACGGGTGAGAAAGTCTCTTCGTAGTCAACTCCTTGAACTTGTCGAAAACCTTTTTGCAACAAGTCGAGCTTTGTAAACAGTAACATTACCGTCAGCGTCGGTCTTCCTCTTGAAGATCCATTTATTGTCGATGGCTTACCGATCATCAGGCAAGTCAACCAAAGTCCACACTTTGTTCTCATACATGGATCCCAGCTCTGATTTCATGGCCTCAAGCCATTTAGCGGAATATGGGCTCAGCATCGCTTCCGCATAGTTCGTAGGTTCATCATGGTCTAGTAACATGATTTCCAGAACTGGGTTGCCGTACCACTCTCGCGCGGAACATACTCTGGTTGATCTACGAAGTTCAGCAAAAACTTGATCTGAAGTTTCATGATCATCATCATGAGCTTCCTCACTAATTGGTGTAGGAATCACTGGAACTAGTTTCTGTGATGTACTACTTCCCAATTCGGGAGAAAGTACAATTACCTCATCAAATTCCACTTTCCTCCCACTCACTTCTTTCGAGAGAAACTCCTTCTGTAAAAAGGATCCATTCTTAGCAACGAATATCTTGCCTTCGGATCTGTGATAGAAGGTGTACCCAATAGTCTCCTTTGGGTGTCCTATGAAGACACATTTCTCTGACTTGGGTTCGAGCTTATCAGGTTGAAGCCTTTTCACATAAGCATCGCAGCCCCAAACTTTAAGAAACGACAACTTTGGTTTCTTGCCAAACCACAGTTCATAAGGCGTCGTTGATGAGGTTACGGACCTAGGGTAGGGTCACAGGCCTGACCAAGGTACCCCACCCAAGGTCACTACCCCAGAAGATCAAAAGACAAAACCAATGGGAACAAGGACAGTCGACTGAGACAGCCCAAGAGGACATCCCACTCGACTGTACACCACGTGCCAGACGACTCAACTTCACTCGACCCATCCAAGGCACTCGGCCCCCGAAGGTCAAAGGTCCCTTAGAACTGCAACGGTTGGGTATTCACTCGCTGCAGTGAATGCCTTTATTACTCTTTACTGCGAACGTTATTAGTAACGCCCGCCTTTATGTACATTGAACCCTTAGTAACATGGATCATGGCTGGGGTCCTGACACACTATATAAGCCACCCCCCTCCTCCAGTACAAGGGTTCGCACCCCCTGTAACACACACACACATACCCATTCCAGTCGACCGCCTCCGGGCACCGAGACGTAGGGCTGCTACTTCCTCCGAGAAGGGCTTGAACTCGTAAAGCACCTCGTGTACAACTTCACCATAGCTAGGGCCTTGCCTCCTCCTACGTACCCCCTACTCGTACTGTCAGACTTAGAACCACGACAGTTGGCGTCCACCTTGGGGCAAGGCGTCTTAGCGAATTATGAGGTTGCAAACTTTTCTCCGACCTCCTTCGTCATGGTTTCCGGCGGTGGTCTGGCGTTGGGCTGCGAGATCCGTCTCGGCGTGTTCGTCTTCGTCGCCGACGACTCCGCTTGGCTCCAGGAGGCTCCTCTCGACGTTGAGGCACTGCCCGTCCGCGGGGCTGCGCACTTCCACGCCATCTCCTGCGGCGTCCTTCTTCGGCAGCCGTCGACTCAGTACCTGCCGATTCCTACATCGTCCACCATCCCCGTCGGACGCCGTCGCAAGCGATCCGGTCACTCACGGCTCCAGCAGTGCGTAAAACACGCAGTGGCCCTCCAGGCGGCCACCCCTCAGGTCGCGGCCATCGAGCCCGACGGTTACCTCTAGGGCTGGTCAATTCGTCGGTCGAGCTCGTGGATTCAGTTTCCGAGTGCGGGAGCAGCGATCCCGCAGCGGAAGTCCTCATGGTCGACTCGCGCCGCAGCCCGCCAGGTTTTCCTCGCGGTGGCGACGACGGCAACGGTGGCGGTCATTCATTCGACAACGCTGGATACATTCCCCAACCCCTCACTGCCGAGCAGAGGGACGAGCTCTGCCGCCGCAATGAAGACGCGCTCTTCACCCCCATCGTGGGGGATACTCCAGAGGCTCGGGCCCTGAAGGCCACGCGCTTGGCCACCGTGGCTGAGCGCGCGCGCTTGGAGAATATCCTGTGCGCACTCGACGAACAGGCCCGTCGACTGGTCCCCGAGTCCAGTCGACGACCGCGGCAATCGCACCCACGCGAGACTCAGGTGTTCCGTACACCAGTCCAGAACCTCGAAGCCGCGGCTCGCATCGGGGAGTCTATTCAACCATCTCAGTCGGAGGCTGGGAGAGGCCTTGAGCAGATCCGGGCGTTGCTCCGAACGGCTGAGGAGCAAAACGCGGCTGTTTCTCAGTCGCGCAACAAGATTCACAGCAGATCGGTGGCTGCAGACACCGTTTGGTCAGCCCACAGTCCAAGATCGCCCCCAAGGCGTGAGGATCGTGGCCCACGGCAAGACCGGCATCTGGGTCGGAATGACGAGCAATATGACCGTCGACCCGGTCATCACGACCGCCGTCGAGTGCCCACGCCTCCTCCGGGAAGCGGATCGTTCTCGCCCAGGCGGCACAAGGGCAGGCGCTTACGTGACGACGAGCGGAGGATTCCCCCAGATCCTCGGAGGCCCGGCTTCGATGCAAGGTCTATCCTTGTGCAGGGGCTGGTCGACCGGAACATGGCTTTCAGGGAAGAGCAAGGCAGAGATCGTCCGAGTGGAAGCCGAGCATCCGTCTCTGGGCCCGAGTGTTTTAGCAGTGCCATCCGGGCCGTCGAGATCCCCCTGAACTTCAGGTTGGCGGCGGGGGTAAATAAGTTCACCGGCGAGTCAAAACCAGACACCTGGCTCGAAGACTACCGAGTGGCTATGCAGATTGGAGGCGGCAACGACGATGTAGCCATTAAACACCTTCCTCTGATGCTGGGCGGTTCAGCTCGGGCATGGCTTAATCAGTTGGCCCCTAGGAGCATTTACAGTTGGGAAGAGCTGGCCCGAGTGTTTATTTGGACTTTCGAAGGCACCTGCAAACGGCCCGCAGGTCTCGTGGAGCTACAGCATTGCGTGCAGAAGCCGAATGAAACCTTGAGGGATTACATACAGCGATGGACCACCTTGCATCACACGGTGGAAAATGTGTCTGAGCACCAAGCAGTTTGCGCCTTCAAGGAGGGCGTGCGATACCGAGAGCTGAATTTGAAGTTTGGTCGAACGGGCGATATGTCCCTGCCCCGGATGATGGAGAATGCTAGTCGGTATGCTAACGGCGAACAGGTCGATCGACTACGTAGCGGCAAGAAACCAGTCGGACAAGATGATCAGAACTCCAATCGGAAGCCCGAGCGCAAGGCCGAGCCAGCCGCTCAGGGCGAAGCTGCAGTGGTCAACCAAGGGAAAGGCAAAGGAAAGCCCAGGGGGCCCTGGGTCCCCAAGAAAGTAAAGGATCAAGCTGGGAATGATGTACTCGACCAGCCGTGTCCTATTCACATGAAGAAAGATGAAGAGGGAAACTTGGTATATCCCAAGCACACCACTCGACAGTGCCGGCACCTGATCCAGAACTTCCAGAAAGATCAGTCGACTAAGAAGGAAAGGGAATCAGAGGAGATCGAGGACAAGGAAGGGGATGGAGGTTACCCCCAGATCAACTCCACTTTGGTGATCTTCGCAGACGTCGAAAGCAAAAGTCGACTAAAAGTCATCAACAGAGAAGTCAATATGGTTGCCCCGGCAACAACCACGTTTCTGAAGTGGTCCAAGACCCCCATCACATTCGACCAGTCTGATCACCCTGCGCACATTGCTACCCCTGGGCGGCAAGCACTGGTGGTCGACCCAGTGGTCGAGGGCACACGTCTGACCTGGGTCCTGATGGATGGAGGCAGTGGTTTGAATATTCTGTATGCAGCAACCCTCCGGGATATGGGCATCCTGATGTCCAAGCTGAGTGAAAGCAACATGAGGTTCCATGGGGTCATCCCCGGGAAGAAGGCCGACTCACTTGGCCAAATCACACTCGACGTAATCTTTGGCGACTCAAAGAATTTTCGCAAAGAGAAGCTGACGTTTGAAGTGGTGGACTTCAACAGCGCTTATCATGCCATTCTAGGTAGGCCCGCCTACACCAGGTTCATGGCTTGACCGCATTATGTATACCTCAAGCTGAAGATGCCGGGACCCAAGGGCTTTATAACCGTCACGGGGACCGTCAGAAAGCGGAAGAATGCTTCCAGAAAGGCTCGAAGATCGCTGACAAGCAGATGGCAGCAGTAGAGATGGAGGAGTACCAGAAAAACGTGGATCTGAGTGACTTGCTGCGGGCCAAGAAGCCGGCTTCCGAGTGAGCTTTCCAGTCGGCTGGGGAGACGAAGCCCGTACACATCCACCCCACCGACCCCAATGCAGCACCGACCCACATTTCCACTACACTCGACAGCAAATAGGAAGAAGCGCTCATCCAGTTCCTCCGTGAGAACTGAGACATCTTCGCATGGAAACCATCCGACATGCCAGGTGTACCCAGGGGACTGGCTAAGCATCATTTGCGAGTCGACCGAAAAGTGAAGCCTGTGAAGGAACATCTCCGTTGGTCCGCTGCGGAGAAGAGAAAGGCAATTGGCGAGGAAGTGGCTCGGCTTCTGGCAGCTGAATTCATCCGCGAGATCTACCACTCCGAGTGGCTCGCCAATGTCGTCATGGTCCCCAAGAAGGACAAGTCTCTCCGCATGTGCATCGATTTCAAGTATATCAATCGGGCCTGCCCGAAGGATCATTTTCCTCTCCGCCGCATCGATCAGATAGTCGACTCACCTACGGGATGCGAGCATTTGTCCTTTCTGGACGCGTATTCCGGATACCATCAGATCCGACTGTTTGGACCCGATGAAATCAAGACAGCTTTCATCACCCCGTTCGGGTGTTTTTGTTATGTCACCATGCCTTTCGGTCTCAAGAATGTCGGCGCTACCTTCATGTGCATGATCCAGAAGTGCCTGCTGAAGCAAATCAGTCGGAACGTCGAAGCATACATGGATGACATTGTGGTCAAGTCGTGGAAAGGTTCCGACCTGTTGACTGACCTCGCTGAGAAATTTGCAAATCTGAGAAGCTATGATATCAAGCTCAATCCATCGAAGTGTACGTTTGGAGTTCCGGGCGGCAAGTTACTCGGTTTTCTCGTTTCCGAACGAGGAATCGACGCCAACCCAGAAAAGGTCGGCACCATCCTCCGAATGAAACTCCCCGAGCGTGTACACGACGTCCAGAAGCTTACTGGTTGCTTGGCCGCATTGATTCGATTCATTTCTCGTCTCGGTGAGAAGGCATTACCTCTCTACCGACTGATGAAGAAATCAGAAAAGTTCGAGTGGAATTCCGAAGCCGAAGCAGCGTTTGAAGAGCTCAAAGCCCAGCTGTCCACCCAGCCGGTGCTTGCTGCCCCAGTCAGCAAAGAGCCTCTCTTACTATACATTGCATCCACCCGACAAGTTGTCAGCACTGTACTCACGGTCGAGCGGGAAGAAGAAGGCAAGGCCTACAAAGTTCAGCGCCCAATCTATTACATATCCGAAGTTTTGACTCCCTCCAAGCAAAGGTACCCGCATTACCAGAAGCTTGTGTACGGTATTGTCACACCCTGCATTTTGTAACATGTCATTTGCATTAATAAAGCATGAAAATTTGGACCAAGAATTTTTTTTGGCATCATTTGGCTTTTATTTGGAATTAAGTTTTTCTTTTTGTGATTTTCAAGTGCTCTTTAAAGTCAACTACTCCATCTTGTATATTTCATCTCCCTACCCCAAACTTCTGCCCAATGACCATACCAAGTATATATAATAGTATAGTATTTTCTTACAAAAATAATTTGGCCAAAAAGTATTTTCAAAAAATAGTTTTCCAAAAACCCCTGGATTGAGGTTTGCCCTGCAAGTGCTTGATTTAGGGTGAGTAAAATATTTCAAAGAGTATGTTTGAAACCTAGTAGATATAGGACTCCCATAAACCACAAAAATATAATTTTAAAAAGTTATTTTCCTATTTTATTTAAAAGATTTTTCTTAAGGCCAGAAATGGTCTTTAATAGGGAAAAATTATTTGACTATTTCAAAAATATTTGCCAAAATTCATAGAGACTCCTAGGACATATATTTTCCATATATAAGAGTTTCAAAACTTGGTCATGTTCAAAATATTGGACAAATCCCTCAGAAACCCTTTCTGGATATTTCAAGCTTTTGAAATATTTACAAAGGAAATATTCTCTAAAAATTCCAGGGAAATTCTATCATGTCATATATGACATATTTGATGATCTTGCCAATCCCCATGCCTTGGGAAGCAAGAAAACATCATCAAAACCCCTCAAAACCATTCTGTCCATTTTTTAAGTTTGAGCAACTTTACATTGCCAAACTTGTCCAAATGCTCTAAAACTTGGTACACATGCTAAAATGGTCTAATAATGCATCTAGACCAAATGGAACAAGTTTTGGAGAAGGGTAACTTGATCAGAGTACCCCAAAACCATTTCTGTTCAAATTTGAATTTGAACAATTTTACATTACCAACTTTTTACTTGGGACTTCAAACTTTGTGGGCATGATCACAACCCCAAATGATGGCACTATACCAAGTGGTGCATCAAGGAGGGATGATTTGCTTAACTCAAACTTGGTGAAACCATTTCTGTTGATTTCTAGGGTTCACCAAAGTTACATTGGCAAGTTTCTTCAAATGAGCCCAAACTTGGTGGAACACCCTATTTCTATATACCATTTGATCCTGTTAAGTCTCATGTCTAGTGGAAATCATTTGGTTGCTCAAAACCACATCAAACACCTTCTGGTGAATTTCCAAAATCACCACTTTGACCACTTACACTATTCTCCTTGAGCCCAACTTTTTACCACAGCTTCCTCAGGCTCCCTTGCACCTCCAGTAACTCTCCCGTGGCATCAGCTCAATGATTGAGTAGGGGTAAAACCCCAATTTGCATTCTGGACAGCAGTATTCACCATTCTATCTCAGCCCCCTCTTCTTCTAGAAGCTTTCCCTGGCATCAAATGCTCCCCCTGCGTTGTTTACTCCCCCCTAGAGCCAATGGACACGGTGGCCGCGCCCAGAGCGTGTGGGACACGGCCATGCCGGCCATATGAGCGCACTGGAGCATGCTACAATGCGCTCCTGCACTGTAGCCTCCTCCAATCCGCGGCGCCCGACCACCTCGAGCCCCCCCCCCTTGCGCCAGTCGAGGTGCCTCGACGTCCGCAATGCGCCACGGCTCTGTCCCCCTCCTCCTTCTCCCTCCTCTCGCCCCAGCTCGCACGCGCGACGGCCGCCCGAGAGCTCCAATGAGCCTCCTCGCACGCGCGCTGCTCTGGACTTCCCCCGCTCCTTCTCTTCCCCTCTCTGGTCGTGAACCACACCCACAAACACCCCAGACACGCCCCGACGAGCCCCCATGGCCTATAGCGACCACAACGAGCTCGTCGGTGAACACCTCCTCGGTGGACCGCCGCCCGCCTATATAAAGGCCTTCCCGAGCCCTCTCCTCTCCATCACTCGCCTCTGAGCTCACTCCAGTGCCCCCCTACACTCCCAGCTCTCTCCCAGAAGCTCTCGAGCTCGAGCTCCGCCGCGGCGGCTCGCCGTCGTCCGCACGGTACAGACCCTCCCCGCCGCTCCTCTCGTTCCATCTAAAACCGCCAAGCCTCGCTGATCATTTCCCCTCTCTGCAGCTGCCGGAAACGGCCGGAGCAACCACCACCCGACGCCTCTCCGCCGTCCCTCCTCGTCGCCGGCGAACCAGGCCACTCCGGCGACTGCCTCCACCACCACCCGAACGACGACTCCACGCTGACTCCGTCCCTGCCCTTAGCTCGCCCTGCCGTGCCCCGAATCGCCGCAGGTGTGCTCGCCGGCCCTCTGCCGAAGGGTTAGGGATGACAGGCGGGCCCCGCCTGTCAGCATCTCCTCTCCCTCGCCTCTCTTTCCTCTCGCTGACGCCTGGGCCCCGCCCGTCAGCTTTGAAACCTGGCGCACGTGCACTGGGCTGTTTCCCCTCTGGGCCTGCTGCACTATGGCCGTTAAGGCCCAGTTGCACAGTAGCCCTTTTCCTTTTTTCTGTTAGTTTTTAAATAATTCCACAGGATTAAATAATGATCCAAATGAAATAATTCCAGTTCCTAAAAACTTGTAAAATTTCAACCTATTTAATGATATCACTTTCACCTATATTCATAAACCTTTTCTGTTCTGTTCAAATTTAAATCTAAATTTGAATACTAAAACCTTTGTTCAAAAATTCATATACCTCATTCTGTCACTCCAAATCCCAAACTAAGAATTTTTTCCATCTTAGTTTTCCCTCTAGTATTTTATAAAAATAAGTTGACATTTTTCTGAGCACTTTGGTTTTTCTGTTTTTATTATTGTCTTATTTTCTCATTATTTATTGCGACGATTAGATACCGTGTTTGACGAAGTTGCTGAAGAAGAAGGAGGGGAAGGATTTGAGGACCTTGAAGACCAAGCCAATCCAGGCAAGCAGCCCTTTGTCCATGATACCCCTTTGTTCCTCGGAACCCTTTTATTTCCGAAAGCATGTTGATAAAGAGTGATGGTGGCAAACTTGTTCAGAGCCACCACATGATGCATGCCCTACTCATGATCTTTACCATGTGCTTAGATGCAATGGCAAAAGATTAGTTGTGTTGCATAGTGATGCATATGTGCCATGAATCCTTCGTGGTTGCATTCTTTTTGAAAACCCCATCGGGTGCCCCTAATGCCCGAGGGTGATGTTGAGTTAGGTCATCACTTGAGAAAGAAGTGGTGTGCCAAGAAAGATCTCGTGTGTGGGTAAAATGATGGATTAGATTTATGTGTGATTACCGTCCCAACCAAACATGTGCAACCACTCTACCCCTTATGGGACGGGGCATTATTGATTACTTAGGCTGATACTAGCATGGTGCCCACATCACTAGTGACGGGGGAGACTTGAGGTCACTCCCGGGACGGGGTCGTGCTTGGATAGGCGACCATGACTGTTTGCACAGGGCACCGGACACACCGTTGGTCCCTTCGTGTATGCGTGACATTGTAAAAAGGGCAAGTCCCGCGATTTATCGTTTGTACACGAGGGCTGTTGATACGTCCAAAACGTATCTATAATTTCTGCTTGCTCCATGCCCTTTTTATGTGATATTGCTATGATATTTATGCACTTCCATACACTTTTTGATCATATTTGGACTAACCTACTAATGGTTGCAAAAGTGCACAATGTTCTTGTTTTACACTTTATTGTGTAGGAATTACTTGGAAATTGACAAAAACGCAAAAGGAGTCGTATTGGAGTAGGACTCTGACTTTCCTGAAATCTGTCTGAGAACGTTTCTTAAAGATGGTCACGTTCCGGCCCGAAGACGACGTGGAACGGAAAAAGTCTAGTTGCAAAAGTTGTGGGAAATTTCGAGGCGATGCTTCTGGATATAAAATTCGTCCAAATCGGAGTCCGGACGGCCGAGTAAAGCCCGTTTTACTGAGGCCCAAAATCTGATGACGGGAATCCGAGAGTATATAAAAAGAGGAAACCTAGGTCACCAAGGGCCACGAATTTTCCTCCTCCCGAGCCGCCGTCTTGGAGGGGAGGACCAGCACCATTGCAGCACCATCCACAGGGAAGAAGGGGGGCCAAGGAGCGGCCGCCCCCTAGGGCCGCCGCCGTCGCCGCGCCCCCAAGGGCCGCCGCCGCCGCCTCCGTGGCTGCCGCCGGCCGTCTCCTCCTCGCGGGGCTGCACCTCTCCATCAACACCATCATCAACCTCCTCCTCACCATGTCCATGCGTGAGTAGTCTTCTCCGGGGCCGAGGGCTCGTACGTGTAGCTATGTGGTTATCTCTCTCTCCCATGATGTGATCTTCGTTGTGATCATAGGCTATGTTAATCTAGGGTGATCCCATGATGTTTCCCCTTCCTCTATGTATTGGATTGATGTACTCACTTGTCTTTATTTAGTATAATCCCCGAGACCAAGGTGACAGCGGTCTATTGGACATGGATTAGAAAAATATTTTCATGAGTGATTTCCTCTCTTGTGTGTTGATTGAAGATTGAGAGTCTCTTGGTGCTTGTCTTTGACTATTCTTTAGATATGTTGTGGTAATTGTGGGACTCTCTTTGGATGGCCGCAGTGACATTGGGAAATCCTTAGATTGAGAACTACGAACTTTGAGGTGTGCTTTTGTAGCCCTACATAATTTTCGTCCTCTCTTGACCACGAAGGAATGACCTCCGGGTGCGTCTCCATTGCATGTTTTATGGGAAATATCATGTGATTCGATTATGTTAATGTTGTTGGGAGTTGCCACTAATGAAAGTATGATCCCTAGGCCTTGTTTCCACCATTGCAATACCATTTGTGCTCACGTTTACCACTTGTTTGCTTGCTGCACTTTTTATTACAGATTTATATTACTTTGTTTTGCCATCCATATCACTTGCCATTTAACATCTCTTCGCCGAACTAGTGCACCTATACATCTGACAAGTGTATTAGGTGTGTTGGGGACACAAGAGACTTCTTGTATTTTAGTTGCAGGGTTGCTTGAGAGAGACCATCTTCAACCTCTACTTCCCTGAGTTCGATAAACCTTAGGTCATCCACTTG
This sequence comes from Secale cereale, assembly GCA_902687465.1. Taxonomy (NCBI): domain Eukaryota; kingdom Viridiplantae; phylum Streptophyta; class Magnoliopsida; order Poales; family Poaceae; genus Secale; species Secale cereale. The sequence goes on along the minus strand of LR738712.1, from coordinate 109,662,303 downwards.
AGGGAAATTGCTGCTGTCCTACAAACCTCTGCGCTTGGAGGCCCAATATAGTCTACAAGAGTAGAAGCGTGTGTAGACATCAAGCTATTTCTGGCGCCGTTGCCGGGGAGGTGATTGCTTGAAGGTATATCTTTAGATCTTGCAATTAAATCTTTTTGTTTCTTGTTTTTACTTTCATTAGTTTTGCTTAATGGAAAACAACAAAAATATGAGAGAGCTTTATAAGCTCTACCTTGAACTTGGACATGATGTGTTCGAAGAGAAAATTAAAAAACCTTTGGAACTTTATTATTTGCATAACAATCATGATGGTGGTGATGTTATTAGTATGTTTTTATTTAATATTAATATTGCTAATGGCATGGAAAGCTCTAAGCTTGGGGATGACACGTTTGATGAACATGATATTTTTAGTCCCCCAACTTTTGAGGAGAAAATTTACTTTGATGATACTATGCCTCCTATATATGATGATTACAATGATGAATATGATATTTTCAGTCCACCTACTATTGAGGATAAAATTTATTATGATTATGATATGCCTCCTAAATACGATGATTACCATGATGGTTATGATAGTCTTACTCTCACTATTCCTAATAAGAAAGATTTTGCTTATATGAAGAGTAATGACACTTTTATGCTTTTGGATCATGGAAATAATGCCTTATGTGATAGTTATATAGTTGAGTTCATCCATGATGCCACTGAAATTTATAATGAGAGAGGGAGACATGGTTCTAAATATCTTAATAATAAGAAGTTTCCTCTTTTTATGGTGAATATTTTGAAGTTATGCTTGTTTTGCCTTCCTATGCTTATTGCTTTGTGCTTCAATGAATTATTCTATTGCAATATTCCTATGCATAGGAAGCATGTTAGGCTTAAATGTGTTTGGTATTTGCTTCTTGATGCTCTCTTTTGTTCTTCAACTCTTATTCCTACGAGAGCATCATTAAAGTCTTATGCCTAGCTTAAAGGCATAAAAGAAAGCGCTTTTGGGAGGCAGCCCACAATGAATAAAATTTTATTTTGCTTTTGTTGTGTCTTGATGTTGTTACTACTGTAGCAACATCATTGTATCTTTATTTTTCAGCTTTGTGCCAAGTTTAGCCTCCGATTGCAAGGAAGTTCAAAAGTTGTGACATGTTGTCCAGGAAACAGATTCTGTCTTGGACAGAAAAATTCGTATAAAATCACCAGATCATCTTTTTGGTCTGAATTTTTTCGACAGCGTGCTCTATACAATTGTCTTTCGGGCGGCTGTTCTGAGTTTTTTTATTAGAGTTGCAGAAGTGCCCCGAAAAAATCATTTACTACCTGCTGGTCTGTTTTTCACAGATTCTGTCCTGTTTTGCCTTTCCTTCATTTTGCAAACCATGAGCTTGCTTTTTCTTTGCAAAAACCTTTTGGAAATCTTGAGAAACAGTAGACCTTCAATAATATCCTTATTTCCAGCAAGGAAAAATTATTTTATTATGGGTACTAACCTCGCTAATCAGATTATGATGAGTTATGTATGAAGGGAGTTTTCAAGTGTGCGAGGGAAGATGATAAAAAGATTCAGGAGTGTCAAACGCTCAAGCTTGGGGATGCCCCCATGCACCCCCAAGAAATATTCAAGAAGACTCAAGCGTCTAAGCTTGGGGATGCCCCCCGTGCATCCCCTTCTCCATCAACATTATCAGTTCGTCTTTCGTTCCACTGTATTTTTACCACTTCATGTGTTATGTGCTATGCTTGGAGCATCTATCTTTAGTTTCCTTTTTAGTTTTCTTTAGCTTTGCTTGCTGTTCATAACGAGTTGGAACTCAGCTTTCTTTGTGTGGGAGAGAAACACGCTCCACTTCAACCTAGAGCACAACATAGAATTTTCATGTCTATCCTTGCTGTGTGTGTTCTTTGTCTTTCGATAGCTACTATCATGTTCAGCTCTTAGTTTCCATGCTTATCTTTTTAAAGAGCTTTTGTTTAGTTGGTCGCTGGAACTCTCTTTAGTATCATGCTTATCTTGTTAAGAGAGTTGGCTTCTGTTGCACTGGTCGATATGTATATGATAAAAATGCTATGTGCATAATGGTGCTTAGTAGTTCATGTTTTCTTATGGTTAGTCTCAAAAGGCTGGGGGGTTCCCAATGTGTTATTGGAGTACCAACATGATTTGTTTGCCTATGATGTGGTATGGTTTAGTGATATCTTCCTCCGAGAATTTATTTTGATTGACTTGGCGTATGCTCACGCATATTTAAGACTGTAAAGAAAGTCTGTCAAGCCTTGATGATCTTTAATTTCTGAGTAGCGATATAACTTCCATGCCCGATTCAATGTTGCTTTGTCGCTCTGCATGATTATGACCGTCATTGCTCTTTTAGTTGGTCGCTCCCAGTCTTTTGCTAACCTTCGCCTGTACTAAGCGGACTGACTGCTTGTGCATCCAAAATCCTTTAAACCAGTTATGCCATATGAGTCCACCATACCTTCCTATACATGGTATTTACCTGCCATTCCTAACGAAGACTTTCATGTACCATCTCGAAATTATTCAAAAAAGCATTTCTATTTTGTGCCTCTGTTTTAGCTCATGAGGAAGTAGTAGTTAATTCATGATCTTTTTAAGTTGGACAAGCTTCACTCCGGGATTGCATTTCTAATGTGCAAACCCATAATACGAGAAGGAACTGGCAAAGAGTGCGCCCGGCTCAAAAATTATACAACAAACAAACCCTCCTTCACGCTTTGTTCATGAGAAATCAGAAAACTTTGGCAGTGATAAACAAAGGAGATTAAGAGGATGTGATCGTCCTCATTCGGGAGCTGTTCCTCGAAACTTGTCTAGCTCGAGAAGTAATTGAGTTATCTGCTAGCATTCGTTGACGAAATATGCATAATCTAAAAAAATAATTATTACCTCTGTTTTTAAAACCAAGAGCTCTGGTACATGTTTTGTCTTTGTTTCCGACCACGGGTTTTCAACCTTGCCAACAAAAGCCACGGTTCGAGAGTCTTCACCTTCTTTAAAGCACCAACTATTGAGAGCATGATTGTCATTCTGAGTGTAATGTGCATTGTCCCAAAGTACCATTGTCTTTTGCATGATTATGATATCGTTTATTCTGAAATCATTGTATCTAGTCGTCACTTAAACTTTGGAGGTGCCCCTGCATTTATGTTTTGCTTCACTAAAGGGCGCAAGCGAGGTACCACTTTATCATATTTGCACACCATGCTCACTACAAATCTATTTGATGTTTCAGTATCATATTATAAAACTTTAAGTTCTTTGCGATTTTCTCATGAGGCAACTTAATTACTATAGATTCATTGTCTCAGTAAGCTTTTGTCATGTGACTATGAAAAGTCCTTATATGGTTAATAGCATGTCACCACAGAAATTATGCTTGTTATCATTTACCTACTCGAGGACGAGCAGGAATTAAGCTTGGGGATGTTGATACGTCCAAAACGTATCTATAATTTCTGCCTGCTCCATGCCATTTTTGTGTGATATTGCTATGATATTTATGCACTTCCATACACTTTTTGATCATATTTGGACTAACCTACTAATGGTTGCAAAAGTGCACAATGTTCTTGTTTTACACTTTATTGTGTAGGAATTACTTGGAAATTGACAAAAACGCAAAAGGAGTCGTATTGGAGTAGGACTCTGACTTTCCTGAAATCTGTCTGAGAACGTTTTTTAAAGATGGTCACGTTCCGGCCCAAAGACGACGTCAAACGGATAAAGTCTAGTTGCGAAAGTTGTGGGGAATTTTGAGGCGATGCTTCTGGATATAAAATTCATCCAAATTGGAGTCCGGACGGCCGAGTAAAGCCCGTTTTACTGAGGCCCAAAATCTGATGACGGGAATCTGAGAGTCTATATAAAGAGAGGAAACCTAGGTCACCAAGGGCCACGAATTTTCCTCCTCCCGAGCCGCCGTCTTGGAGGGGAGGACCAGCACCATTGCAGCACCATCCACAAGGAAGAAGGGGGGCCAAGGAGCCGCCGCCCCCTAGGGCCGCCGCCGCCCCGAGGGCCGCCGCCTCCGTGGCTGCCGCCGGCCGTCTCCTCCTCGCGGGGCTGCACCTCTCCATCAACACCATCATCAACCTCCTCCTCACCATGTCCATGCGTGAGTAGTCTTCTCCGGGGCCGAGGGCTCGTACGTGTAGCTATGTGGTTATCTCTCTCTCCCATGATGTGATCTTCGTTGTGATCATAGGCTATGTTAATCTAGGGTGATCCCATGATGTTTCCCCTTCCTCTATGTATTGGATTGATGTACTCACTTGCCTTTATCTAGTATAATCCCCGAGACCAAGGTGACAGCGGTCTATTGGACATGGATTAGAAAAATATTTTCATGAGTGATTTCCTCTCTTGTGTGTTGATTGAAGATTGAGAGTCTCTTGGTGCTTGTCTTTGACTATCCTTTAGATATGTTGTGGTGATTGTGGGACTCTCTTTGGATGGCCGCGGTGACATTGGGAAATCCTTAGATTGAGAACTACGAACTTTGAGGTGTGCTTTTGTAGCCCTACACAATTCTCGTCCTCTCTTGACCACGAAGGAATGACCTCCGGGTGCGTCTCCATTGCATGTTTTATGGGAAATATCATGTGATTCGATTATGTTAATGTTGTTGGGAGTTGCCACTAGTGAAAGTATGATCCCTAGGCCTTGTTTCCACCATTGCAATACCATTTGTGCTCACGTTTACCACTTGTTTGCTTGCTGCACTTTTTATTACAGATTTATATTACTTTGTTTTGCCATCCATATCACTTGCCATTTAACATCTCTTCGCCGAACTAGTGCACCTATACATCTGACAAGTGTATTAGGTGTGTTGGGGACACAAGAGACTTCTTGTATTTTAGTTGCAGGGTTGCTTGAGAGAGACCATCTTCAACCTCTACTTCCCTGAGTTCGATAAACCTTAGGTCATCCACTTGAGGGAAATTGCTGCTGTCCTACAAACCTCTGCGCTTGGAGGCCCAACATAGTCTACAAGAGTAGAAGCGTGTGTAGACATCAGCTGTGCACCAACGAGTGGACCCTATATTAGTGTCGTCTAGGGAAAGGTAATAACCGGGTGCTTACCCCGAGTACTTGAGGTACTGCAGGATCGTGGGTGACACGAAAGCTTCCCGGATCTTGTGGGTAAAGTGTGCAACCTCTGCATAGTGTAAAACTATTCGAATAGCCGTGTCCACGGTCATGGACAGTTGGGAGGTGCTACTTAAACTATGTCTAGAATTTTACAATCTTGGCGAAAGTATGTGTGTGCGTTGAGTCAAGGTGGTGACTTGACTCGTTGATAATAAATTGAACTCTATTCATGTTGATATCTGTAACCTGTCTTCGAGGTTACTCACGTACATTGATGCATGTTTCACCAATGGTAGAATATTTAATCCAGCTTGTAGCTAGATTGCTCATTGTTGTGCAATTGTATTGTTATCTTGAACCAAATCATGGGTTGCTTGTGAGTACATTCAAAGTACTCATTGGCTTGCCACTGGTTATTTAATTGGTCAGGCATGGAGGAGCAGGAATTTGAAGAAGAATTCTATGGAGACGAACATGCGAACTAGGACGCTTTCCCAGTCAGAATGCCTGTAGGGTTAAGGCAGATGGCATGGGTTCTACTTATCTACGAAGACTTCCGCTATTCGAGTTTATTTGCTATTCAGCCCGTGAGGCTTTACCTATGTAAGACTTGGCCATAATGGTCATAATTTGTGTAAGACGGTATGTATGGATGTAAGACTCTTGTTATTCAGCTTATGTGTGTTCAGTGAGCATTGATCTCTGGGATCACTGTACACGTGCATTCGGTGATCTCGACTCTTAAGTCGGGGTCCCCACAGAGCTTGTATCAGAGCCAAGTTGACTGTAGGAAGCCTTAGTTAGCATGGGCGTTAGTTAGGATGAGACCCTTTTCATAAACCTTCTGAACCTTTCTTCTTTTCTAAACCTTACCAAACCTGAGATATCATCAGCTTATTAACCTGTCCTATTCAACCTTTGTAGATGGCTGCTGTACCTGAAGAGCACCTGACCACTGGGTTCCCCTTGCTTCTCAAGGATAGCCTCCAGGAGTGCCAGTTCCACCGAGCACCCATCCTCACCTACCATGAGCATTGGGCTAACGACACTGAGGTGGAGTACCATGTGGAAGTGATCGTGAAGGTAAACGATCCTCCCACAAGTTGGTTCTTCGAGGGACCCCAGATGGCAACACTACCCCTCGTTGTCGAGGCTGCTGCACTCAAGGCACTAACCCGTCTCCGTGAGCTTCTTCCGGAGATGGCAGCCAAGATGACAACCCGCTTCTTGCCTTACCGGAAGGAAGGTGAAGATGAAAGCAGCGCGCAAGCCCCTCCATTGAAGGAAGGACTTCCACTTCGATTCCAGACCTACTTCAGCCTATGTGCCGACAGCTTGGCACAAGATCTGGCTTCGGAATCGATGAAGCTCCGAGAAGAACTCCACAAGACCAAGGCACTTCTTCGTCGAGCACAAGAGAAGACGGATAGGATCAAGAAGGAAGGTGCGCCTCCTGGACGACCCGCTATCGCGTATCGAGGTGGAAGGCCCTCAGGAGATGTATCTTCCAAGGATGAAGAACCACCCCAGCGACGCCGTATGACGGCAAGGGAATATCGCAAGATTTTCCCTGCACCACCGACAAAACACCGCCGTATCCAACTCCTCCACTCCCCCACACCCTCAAGTGATAGGGGAGCCCAGACAGATGAAGACAAGGAGGAAGACCCAGAAGAGCCAGAATACGCGACCGAGCATTCCGCCGCTTAGGCATTATTCGCAACTCGGATATGCCAGCTCGTGACCTCTACGGTAGGATAGGTCGTGTAACCCCTATGCGAAGTCGAGTCCTTGTATGGTTCATATGAAGCCATCTAGTATTTGCTTTTGTTGTGTTTGAATGTACGTCGTATCTTCCCTTCGGGAATATGTAAACGACTGCATCACCCATTTGGATTTTAATGAATGTGTTTGGCCTTTTTGGCCCTTGCATGAAAATGATTAGTGTCACACCCACCCCCTTACTAGGCACCCATCTTTATTGCTTCCTCTCTTCATTCCAAATCATGAGACCTTTACCGCTCCAACAGGTCGCCTGTTGTAACTCGTACTGATACCTCTACCCAGCAGCCCGAAGCCGGAGCATCCGCCCAATCAGAGGTCGGCCAAGACCAAACCCAAGACCAAGCTCCACCACCACCTCCCCCGAACATGGACATGGCTCAGCTTCTCCAAGCCTTCCGAGAAGAACGCCAAGCCAACACCGCAGCCCTCCAGATGATTGCTCAAGCTGTCACCAACAACCGCCAGTCGGCGGGGAATGGCAATGGACGTTCCACGTTGGCAGAGTTCAAGAAGCATGCACCGCCAACCTTCATCGAGACTGTTGAACCCCTGGATGCAGACGACTGGGTCCGCACCATTGAGGACTTGCTGGAACTAGTCGGATGCACCGAAGACCGCGAGAAGGTGGCTTATGTTGCCCACTGCCTCGGGGGGACTGCTAGAGCTTGGTGGGATGGATTCAAGGTCATGCATGCTGGGCAATACATCACTTGGGACTACTTCAAGGCAGAATTCCGCAAGGCCCATATTCCTTCCGGAATCATGGCTATCAAAAAGCGTGAGTTTCGAGCCCTGAAGCAAGGAAGTGAAACTGTCAAGGAGTACATGCAGAAGTTCAGTGTTCTGTCAAGGTATGCCCCTGGAGATGTCAGCACAGATGCTGCAAAAAGGGAGCACTTCATGGAAGGCCTCAATCAGACTCTGCAGTACTCGCTTGTCATGTGTGACTGCCCAACCTTCCCTGACCTGGTGAACAAAGCACTCATGCTTGAAGACAAGCGGCGTGCTCTGGAAGACACTCGCAAGCGCAAGATGGTCAGCAAAGGAAGTTCCAGCAACCAGAAGCCTCGCCCGTGGCAGCCAGCCCCGGTCAAGCCAACCTACCAGCAGCCAAGAGCTTCTGCACCTTGCACCAACTATCAGCCTCATCAGTATGTGATACATCTCAAACGTATCTACTTTTCCAAACACTTTTGATATTGTTTTAACCTCATTCTTGCATGATTTGGACTAAACTAACCCAGACTGACGCTGTTTTCAGCAGAGCTGCCTGTATGGTTTATTTGTGTGCAGGAAAACTGATTTTTAAGCATCTCAGAAAAATCCACGAAAAATCACGAAAAATCCACGCACCCGAAGAAACAAAATGCCAGAAGTGGGGCGAGAGGGGGCCAGGGGGTGCCCAGGCGCCCTGTGGGCGCCCCCCCCCCCCCCCCCGGGCCGTGCCGGGGGGGCGCCTGGGTGGGCCCCACACCCCCTGGTGCCCTACTTTAGCCCGTATTTTTCCTCCCGACGCAGAAACCCCAGATCGGAAGTCCTTTCTCTGTTTTTCGTCGCGGAGCCGTCGCCACCCTCTGTTCTTCTTCGGGAGGGCTAATCTGGAGGCTGATTTGGCCTCCGGAGAGGGGAGATCGTCGCCATCGTCATCATCACCACCACTCCATCATCCCTCCATGACTTCCCCCTTCATGTGTGAGTAATTCCCTTGCTGTAGGCGAAGGGGATGGTAGGGATTGGATGAGTTAGATCATGTAATAGTTCGTCAGATTGTTGGGGGCATGTTGCCTATCATCTAGTATGGTGTTTATCATCTTTGCTACAACTTGTTATTCTTAATGCTTGACACTTAGGGCCCGAGTGCCATGATTTCAGATCTGAACCATATGTGTTTGCATGAATATATTTGTGTTCTTGATCCTATCTATGAGTTGTATGCACCTGTTACGGTTCGGAACCGGCGATCCCAAAAGTGACAGCTTGGGACACCAAAGGGGATGGTCCGTAGTTTGAGGATTACATGTATCCATTGAGTTCATTTCTTTGTTCCGGTGCTCTTTGACAGGAGCACCTTAATATCCATTAGTTCCTTTTGGCCCCGTTCGTAGCGGGATGGTAGGACAAAAGATGTTGTGCAATTTCTTATTGCAAGCACGTACAACTACATACGGGATACATGCCTAATGTTTGATATTTGCCTAGATGATCATTACTTTTCCGTGTGCCGTGCCCCAAGTTAGAATCTATCTCATCCATGCAACACCCAACCATCCATCTCCCTAGCCTACAGTATTTTAAACCTTGTTTGTCACTAGTTGCTACTTTTGCCATTTACTACTGCTATTTACTTTTGTTGTTTACTTTTACTATTACTATCATCACTATCATATCACTGTTACCACTTATCTTTTGTTGCAAGTTAGTATATTTCAGGTGCGGTTGAATTGACAACTCAACTGTTAAAGCTTATAAATACTCTTTGGCTCCCCGTGTGTCGAATCAATAAATTGGGTTATTCTTACCCGCGAAGACTATCTCGATCCCTTACGGTTGAGGGTTATCAAGTACCGTTTTCTGGCGCCGTTGTCGGGGAGCATAGCAATATTTACAAGTCTACTTGAGGTATCCTACCTGCTGCACTTTATTCACTATGGGTAAGAAAGGAGACCCCAAGGTTCCGATCTTACGATCCACTACAAGAAGAGGTACTGCTCTGAGCACTAGTGCTACGCTTGATTCACCTTCTGTTATGAGTAAGTTTGCCTCACCACCGCCACATGATGCTCCTATTGAATCTGTTACTATGTCTGATACTCTTGATGATGCTTCTACTACTTTTGATGATGATATTAGTTCGCTTGGTTATGCTCTTGAGAAACAAATTACTGCTGCTGCTGAAAAATATGGAATTGAACTTCCTGTTACTCGCTACCCTATTGGTGAAACTTATGATTTTCCTGAATTGAGTAAACTCCAGGAGAGGCTCCTTGATGATGATTACTATATACTTGATGAAGACTTATGCAGGGAACTGACAGAGTTTGCCGGCTCTGACCCTGAAACTATTAAGAAAATATTTGAAAAACACTATTTGAAAAACAAAACCGTTCCTAATCCTGAGTTTGCTACATCTCCTATATGCATTGATGATCCTGATTTTGATATCTCTGTTGATCTTTCACTTATACCTATGGTTGAAGCTGACCCCTTTTATGGCAGAGAAAATGATGATGCTATTGCACACCTAACTAAACTTGGTGAGCTAGGTAGCCTGTTTACCACAGATGAGAAGATACACTACTTTTATGTGACCAAGCTTCTTCCTTTCTCCTTGAAGGAAGGTGCTAAAGCATGGTATGATTCACTCCCATGCAGTTCTATTAAGAGTCCTCAGGACTTAGCTCACTCTTTTGTTGATAAGTACTTTCCCGCTCATATGCAACATGCTGCTTTACAAAGAATTTATAATTTTAAACAGTTGCAGGATAAGTCCCTCCCTAAAGCTTGGGGGAGGTACTGCGGTTTGATTCAGGCTAGACCAGGACATGGAGTTCCTAAGAATGAATTAATTGATATATTCTATGCTGGTCTAACTGATGAATCTAGGTCCTATTTGGACAGTTGTGCTGGTTGTGTTTTCAGGAAAAGAACACCGGACAACGCGGAAGATTTAATGGGCAGGATTGCCAAAAACCATGAAGATTGGTCCGTCCCTGAACCACCTCCACCAACAAAGAAGAGGGGCATGTTTGTTCTAAGCCCCGAGGATATGCGAGAAGCAAAGAAATCTATTAAAGAGAAAGGTATTAAAGATGAAGACGTGAAGAATCTACCCCCTATTGAGAAGCTGTGTGAGCCTACCACTCACCCTCCTATGGTAGAGGTACACTCTCTTTTAGATTTCAACGCAAGTGACATCCCTCATGGTAAGCCTCCTGGTCAATGTTTAGATGAGTTTGATAATTTTATTATGAAACAGAATCATTTTAATGAGAGGATAGAAAGTCAGTTGCATAATAATTCCCTTGCTATCAAAAAGTTGCTTGGTGTTTTAGATAGAACAGTTAATGATGTCCAATGTCTTGTGAAGCATTTTCATATGGTTCAAACTCAGCTTGATCAAATCTCTAATGTGCAAAGAGATTTGCTTGCTAACAATGCCAAACAAGATAAATTGCAGGCTTTTGGGATTAAGACTCGAGGAGGAACTAGTACTCAAGATCCTCTTTATCCAGAGGGACATCCGAAGAGAATCGAGCAAGATTCTCAAATGCAGGAAGAAGAAATTGTTGTCTCTCCAAATAATAAGAAGAAATATAAAGAGACTGACAATTCTAATGATCTTATTGCAGATGAAGAGCCAGCTATTGATCCCAACAGTGTATCTATTTCCGATGCTGAGACTGAAGACGGTGCTGAACCTGAAGGTAATGATAATGAGAAAAACGATCCGCCTGAAGTTCGAGAAGAAGAAGCACCTGACAAACGTAAGAGGTACACTAAAGAAGACTTCATCGCAAGAAAACATGGGAAGGAGAAAGAACCATGGGTACAGAAACCCATGCCCTTTCCAGGAAAGTCCATCAAATCTAAAGAAGAAGAGCATTACAATAAGTTTTGTGAATGGATTAAACCTCTTTATCTTCAAATTCCTTTGACTGATGCTATTAAGTTACTTCCTTATTCAAAATATATGAAAGATATTGTCACTAACAAAAGAAAAATTCCTAATGATGCAATATCTACTATGCTCGCTAACTATTATTTCAGTGGAAAGATTCCTGAGAAGCTCGGTGATCCAGGTATACCCACCATTCCTTGCTCCATAAAGAATAATTATGTCAAAACTGCTTTATGTGTCTTGGAGCGGGAGTGAGTGTTATGCCTCTCTCTCTTTACGAGAGGCTCTGTTTAGAGAAACTAATTCCTACAGATATCTCCCTTCAGATGGCTGACAAGTCAACCGCTGTTCCTATAGGTATTTGTGAGGATGTTCCAGTTGAAGTTGCTAATTGTTTAATTCTTACTGATTTTGTTGTGCTCGACATGCCCGAGGATGGGAGCATGTCCATTATTCTTGGTAGACCTTTTCTTAACACCGCAGGTGCTATTATTGATTGCAACAAAGGGAAGGTTACCTTTCATGTGAATGATAAAGAACACACGGTATATTTTCCGAAGAAGACCGACAGGAGGCATGCCCTCAACTCTATAGAGAATATCGAGACCGTGAAAATTGGAGAATGGGACTGTCCACTACATGTGCCTCACAAATACAAAACTATAATAGTAGGGACAATGTCCATCAAGGTAAAAGTTCAGTGATTACTTCGTAGGAGGTGAGACTTTTTGTTCTATATACCGCTTGTTTGTTGGTAAGACTTGATCAACCTTACTAGTGAACGTGTTTTATATGGATAAAAAGTTGAGCTTTCTATGTTTTTAATTGTTTTTAGTGTTGTCATACTTGCTGTACCAAGTATCTATGTTTTTGAAGCTTCACAATTCTACTAACTGCTTCAAGTTTTCAGAGAGTTTCGCAGCTTTTTGAACTTCGAAAAAATTTCAACAGTGAAGTTTTCAGAAAAATTCCAGAAAAATTATATTAAAAATTTCCACAACGGGAGAGACCCGGAAAGTCCTGGGGCCAGCTAGGGGGGCCACCAGTGGCCCAGGCGGCCAGCTGGCGCGGCCCAGCCCCTGGCCACGCCCACAGGGCGCCTGGGGCCCACGGGACCCCCCTCCAGGTACTTCTTCTTCCCCTCTCTCTATCTTTTTCCAGAAACCCGAGTTCTGGTCTTGTTCTTTCTGTTCTTGCTGTTCTTGGGGGCGATTCTTCGATCTCTCTCTACAGCCCATCATCTGAGCTGAAATTTTGAGCAAATACTCCCTGGTATGTGACTCCTCCACCCCTCCAATTAGATTTTTGATTGGTAGCCTCATTTGTGAGTATTTAGTAGTTCTTGGTGCTGTAGAGATGAGCTTGCATGCATGTGTAGAAAGTTGTTTTCCAAGTTTTGATGCAAGTTTATGCCTTGGGCAAGTGAGTTGAGTAGTTTGCCTTAGCTCACTTTGTTTTAATCCTCGTTTTTGTAAATTATAAAAAAATTCAGAAATGAGTTTGTTAGGAAGGGCAAAAGGATGGCTTGAGAAGAGGAGGCCCGCACACTCCGATCGAGTCACTAGAGCCGCAGCTTCACCATCGACTGTTAGGGTGAGCTATAATGAAGATCATGTGCCCCTAGAGTTGTTGGAAGACACAAGTCCAGCACGTGCGATGACATTTCCATGTGATGAATTCATGGAAGCTGCGGGAATCAAGGATGAGTTTTATAATCTTTGTGCTAATGCAGGTTTGACACGACTCGTCACGAGCCGTGTTACTCAGTATCAGAAACTCACCTCCGGTTTCATTAACAGTTTTAGATATAATCCTGATTCAGGTGCTATTGAGTTTAAAATTTATAATGATCTTATCACCATGACTCTGGGAAATTTTTGTGAAGTAATAGGTGTGCCGAACGTTGGGAGGACGGCAAGGATGGCCACGCAGCCCTCCGAGCTGAAAACCGTCATCAACTCTCTCTGCAGCATGGGTACGAGGGATATTCATCGGTCGAAGATCTCCAGCATCTTGTTTCCTCACCTCAGGTATTTTGCATATTATACTGCTAGAGGGGTGTTAGCTCGCGACAACACGAGCAACATCTCTGCTCCGGATATTGCTATCCTGGCAGCAGCCCTCTCAGGGAGGTCTGATTATAATCTGGGTACCTTAATTGCTCGACGCCTTGCTATGAACGGTAACAAGGGGGACTTATATGGTGGCATTTATGCCACGCTTATCTTAGAGCATCTTGGAGGCACCCCACACCCTGATAATACTCCTTTTACTTATTTAAGCTTTGATCTTGCTGCTATGAAGAGGCATAAGTTTGTTACCATTGGTTCTGAACTTGATAACCTTGTTTATATCTTGCGTTTCGGAACTACCGCGGAATGCGAGATCCGTCTACCTGCACCTCTTTTGTTTGATTTTTCTCGCAGGAACGGATGGTCCTTTGATGTTGTCCAGTTCGATGAGTTCATGGTCCAGCATCAGTTCCATAACCCCATGGAGGGGGTTGTGCCCGACGAGGAGAGGCACGGTGAGATACCACATTTTCAGGATGAGACCGCCACCGAGTTTGGTGAAGGGTCTTCCTCTGTTTGGCGCTCAGAACCTTCCTCGTGGGAGACTCCGAGGAGTTCAGTGTACGCGCCATCATCCTTCTACGACCCCTGGTCTCACCACCATACCCTTGGAGCAGGAGGCTCCTGGGGGCAGTAGCTGCTACCAACTTAGGCCAAAAGCCTAAGCTTGGGGCAGTACGTGCCCTTCTCACTTTTTCATTGTATTATCCATTTGATTCACTTTGATCTTTTCAAAGTTTTTGCCCGTTCTTCTTTATTTCTCTCTTTGCAAAAACAACAAAAAGATTTTCTCTTTCTTTTTATTCAACTTTTGAAAAACCCAAAAAGATTTCCTTTCTCTCTTTAGTTTGCTTTGTTTTCAGAGACCAGCTCGCGTCCGTGGTGGCATTTGATTATATTTCCTACGTTCGATCGTGCAAGTGACAAGCAGTAATGACGAAGATCGACTAAAAGGAAGCAACAAGGAAGACCGGTATGAACTCTTATTGTTTCTACTTTTGTACATATGCCTGTACTTATGATCTAGAGACCAGCTTGTAGCGACATAGTGCTATGTTTACAATGCTCTTCCAGTGGTTCATGATTTCCTTGTGGCTAGTCTCCAATAACTAGAGTATATAATGTGTTATTGAAATGATCTACATGCATCGCACTGTTCATAGTCTGGCATACTAAGGTGGCATTTCCCTTTAGAGAATTTTTGGATTGACTTGGCACATGCTTACACATGTTTAAGACTAAAAGTCTACTTTGCCTTGATGATCTTTGAGTTTTAGAATAGTTATATCACTTTCATGCCCGATTCAATGTTGCTTTGTCGCTCTGCATGATTATGACCGTTATTGCTCTCTAGTTGGTCGCTTCCCAGTCTTTTGCTAAACCTCCACCTGTACTAAGCGGAATGACTGCTTGTGCATCCAAAACCTTTAAACCTGTTATGCCATATGAGTCCACTATACCTTCCTATACATGGTATTTACCTGCCATTCCTAACGAAGACTTTCATGTACCATCTCGAAATTAATCAAAAGCATTTCCCTTTTTGTGCTTATGTTTTAGCTCATGAGGAAGTAGTAGTTAATTCATGATCTCTTTAAGTTGGACAAGTTTCACCCCTGGATTGCATGTATAATGTGCAAACCCCTAATATGAAAAGGAACTGGCATTGAGTGCGCCCGGCTCAAAAAGATAATATAACAAACAAACCCTCCTTCACGCTTTGTTCATGAGAAATCAGAAAACTTTGGCAGTGATAAACAAAGGAGATTAAGAGGATGTGATCGTCCTCATGCGGGAGCCATTCCTCGAGACTTGTCTAGCTTAAAAAGTGATTGAGTTATCTGCTAGCATTCGTTGACGAAATATGCACCTCTTAAAAATATATTTACTTCTGTTTTTAAAACCAAGAGCTCTAGTACATGTTTAGTTTTTGTTTCCGATCACGGGTTTTCAACCTTGCCAATAAAAGCCACGGTTCGAGAGTCTCATCTTCTTTCTTCAAAGCACTGACTAGGAGAGCATAATTGTCATTCTGAGTGTAATGTGCACTGTCCCAAAGTATTACATTGTCTTCTGCATACTTGTGATATGATTTATTCTGAAATTCTTAGTTCTAGTCTCCTTTAAAACTCTGGAGGAGTCTCTACATTTATGTTTTGCTTCACTCATGGAGGCTAGCGAGATACCACCTTAATATGCTCAAGCTATGTGCAATGTGATCTTGTCTTGATTTTCGGTAATATATTGTTTACTCTTAATTATTTGTGACTGGTCACTTGAAAGAAGGATTGCTCCTTGCATTGTTCTCATAAGTACTGTTTTAATACTTGCTGAACTCTTTTCGTAGTACATGCTTATATACATCTAATGAAGCAAAAGAGTTTGTCAAAGTTTTCTTTGTCGCGTCCAGTTCGTTGAACTGAATTGCTTGAGGACAAGCAATATGCTAAGCTTGGGGGAGTTGATACGTCTCAAACGTATCTACTTTTCCAAACACTTTTGATATTGTTTAAACCTCATTCTTGCATGATTTGGACTAAACTAACCCGGACTGACGTTGTTTTCAGCAGAGCTGCCTGTATGGTTTATTTGTGTGCAGGAAAACGGATTTTTAAGCATCTCAGAAAAATCCACGAAAAATCCACGCACCCGAAGAAACAAAATGCCAGAAGTGGGGCCAGAGGGGGGCCAGGGGGTGCCCAGGCACCCTGTGGGCGCCCCCCCCCCCCTGGGCCGCGCCGGGGGGGTGCCTGGGTGGGCCCCACACCCCCTGGTGCCCTACTTTAGCCCGTATTTTTCCTCCCGACGCAGAAACCCCAGATCGGAAGTCATTTCGCTATTTTTCGTCACGGAGCTGCCGCCACCCTCTGTTCTTCTTCGGGAGGGCTAATCTGGAGGCTGATTTGGCCTCCGGAGAGGGGAGATCATCGCCATCGTCATCATCATCACCACTCCATCATCCCTCCATGACTTCCCCCTTCATGTGTGAGTAATTCCCTTGCTGTAGGCGAAGGGGATAGTAGGGATTGGATCAGTTAGATCATGTAATAGTTCGTCAGATTGTTGGGGGCATGTTGCCTATCATCTAGTATGGTGTTTATCATCTTTGCTACAACTTGTTATTCTTAATGCTTGACACTTAGGGACTGAGTTCCATGATTTCAGATCTGAACCATATGTGTTTGCATGAATATATTTGTGTTCTTGATCCTATCTATGAGTTGTATGCACCTGTTACGGTTCGGAACCGGCGATCCCAAAAGTGACAGCTTGGGACACCAAAGGGGATGGTCCGTAGTTTGAGGATTACATGTATCCATTGAGTTCATTGCTTTGTTCCGGTGCTCTTTGACAGGAGCACCTTAATATCCATTAGTTCCTTTTGGCCCCATTCGTAACGGGATGGTAGGACAAAAGATGTTGTGCAAGTTCTTATTGCAAGCACGTACAACTACATACGGGATACATGCCTAATGTTTGATATTTGCCTAGATGATCATTACTTTTCCGTGTGCCGTGCCCCAAGTTAGAATCTATCTCATCCATGCAACACCCAACCATCCATCTCCCTAGCCTACAGTATTTTAAACCTTGTTTGTCACTAGTTGCTACTTTTGCCATTTACTACTGCTATTTACTTTTGCTGTTTACTTTTACTATTACTATCATCACTATCATATCATTGTTACCACTTATCTTTTGTTGCAAGTTAGTATATTTCAGGTGCGGTTGAATTGACAACTCAACTGTTAAAGCTTATAAATACTCTTTGGATCCCCGTGTGTCGAATCAATAAATTGGGTTATTCTTACCCGCGAAGACTATCTCGATCCCTTACGGTTGAGGGTTATCAGTATGCCAACCCAAGGCCAGCTTTCAACCCCAATAAAAGTGGTGGCAACAAGATCAACAACCCAAACCAAGTCACTTGCTTTGGATGTGGTCAGTCAGGACACATCTCCAGGGTGTGCCCCAACAAGAAGCCTGATGCCCCACGCCCCAATGCGCAGAACCCAGGACGAGGCCGCGGGATGCCACCAAGGAACCAAGCTCCTCGCAACCCGCCCAACCATGGGAAGGGGCGTGTGAATCACGTCACTGCTGAAGAAGCCCAGGAAGACCCGGACGTCGTGCTGGGTACGTTCCTTGTCAACTCAGCACCTGCAACTGTCTTGTTTGATTCTGGAGCCACGCATTCATTTGTCACACAAAGATTTGCATTAAAAATTGGCATGACCCTTACACCCCTGAATAACCCCATGGTGGTACAAACCCCCATAGCAGAGATGAGAGCCAAGATAGGCTGTAAGGGAGTCAGTATTACCATTAACAGTGTAGACTTCCTAGCAGACCTTATCATCCTGAGATCGCGAGGCTCGGATGTGATCTTAGGAATGGATTGGCTTAGCAAGCACCAAGGTTTGTTAGATTGTGCCAATCGCACTATCACTGTGACCAATGACCAAGGAGTCGAAGTTAAGTTTGCTTCCAACTCCTCTTCTGCTCAAACCACTCAAGTCAACTGTCTGTCTGAAGTTGGACTGGAGCAAGTGCCGGTAGTATGCGAGTATCCCGATGTCTTTCCGGATGAGCTACCGAGAATGCCCCCTGACCGTGACATTGAGTTCATCATCGAGCTCATGCCCGGGGTAGGACCCATCTATAAGAAGCCTTATAGAACGGGGACGGAAGAATTAGCCAAGTTGAAGAAGCAACTGGAAGAGCAACTGAGGAAGGGATTTATCCGCCCAAGTGCCTCCCCTTGGGGATCACGTGTTCTGTTTGTGGCAAAAAGGGACGGTACCATCCGCCTATGCATTGACTATCGTTCCCTCAATGAGGTTACAAGCAAGAACAAGTATCCACTTCCCAAGATTGAAGATCTGTTTGATCAACTCAGCGGAGCCAAGCTGTTCTCCAAGATCGACCTCAGATATGGGTACTACCAGCTGAAGATCAGACCCCAAAATATTCCGAAGACGGCATTTGTAACAAGATATGGCCTGTACAAGTGCACGGTCATGTCCTTTGGATTAACCAATGCCCCAGCTTACTTCATGTATCTCATGAATAAAGTCTTCATGGAATATTTGGACAAGTTTGTTGTCGTCTTCATTGATGACATTCTTGTCTTCTCGAAGACGGAGGAAGAGCACGAGCAACATTTGAGGATGGTCCTAGACAAGCTTCGAGAGCACCAACTATACGCCAAATTCGGCAAGTGTGAGTCTTGGCTGCATAAAGTTGGGTTCTTAGGTCATGTCTTGACCGAGGAAGGATTGTGCGTTGATCCCGCAAAGATCGAAGCTGTGACCTAATGGCAATCTCCAACGACTGTCAAGGAAGTCAGAAGCTTCCTCGGACTTGCGGGCTATTACCGCAAATTCGTGGAAGGATTCTCTAGCATTGCCCGGCCGATGACTCGGCTCCTGAAGAAGGACAGGAAGTTCGAGTGGACGCCAAAATGCAAAGAAAGCTTCCAAGAGCTCAAGAAGAGATTGACCACCGCCCCAGTCCTGGCTACACCTGATATTCACAAGGAGTTCGTGATATATTGTGATGCCTCTCGAACCAGATTGGGAAGCATTCTGATGCAAGAAGGACGAGTCATAGCTTACCTCTCAAGGCAGCTACGACCTCATGAAGAGAACTACGCTACTCACGATCTTGAGTTAGCAACAGTGGTTCATGCCTTGAAGACATGGTGACATTACCTCCTAGGGAAACGGTGTGAGATATACACAGACCACAAAAGTCTGAAGTATATTTTCACCCAGAAGGAATTGAACATGAGGCAACGAAGATGGTGGGAACTAATCAAGGATTATGACCTCAGTGTTCAATATCACCCCGGGAAGGCTAACGTGGTAGACGATGCCTTAAGCAGAAAGGCTTGCTCCCTGAATGCCATAATTCAAAGAAGGCAGCAAGCCCTATTTGAAGAGCTGGAACAATTCAGTTTGGAATTGGTCACCCATGGATTTCTAGACCATCTGGAAGTCAAACCAACCCTGATGGATGAAGTCAAGAAGGCACAAGGTGGGCACGCAAGCATTGAAGGCATCAAGAAGAAGATGAAGCTAGGCAAGGCCCCAGGATTCTCCGAGGACGAGCACGGGATTGTTTGGTACAAAGGCCGCATCTGCGTACCGAACAAGATGGAGCTGAAGAACCTGATCCTGCAAGAAGCCCACGACACTCCGTATTCCATCCACCCCGGAGGAACCAAGATGTATCAAGACTTAAAGGAAAGATTCTGGTGGCACGGGATGAAAAGAGAGATTGCAACCTATGTTGCAAAATGTGATGTGTGCCAAAGGGTCAAGGCTTAATATCAGCAACCCGCTGGATTGCTCCAACCACTCAAGGTTCCTGAGTGGAAGTGGGATAAAGTCGGAATGGACTTCATCACTGGATTACCAAGGTCGAATAAAGGACATGACTCCAGCTGGGTCATAGTCGACCATTTGACCAAGGTAGCCCATTTCATTCCTGTCAAGACTACTTATGATGGCAACCAGCTGGCAACTCTCTACATCGACAGAATCGTAAGCCTTCATGGTGTTCCCAAGGAGATTGTGTCAGATCGAGGAACCCAGTTTACCTCAAGGTTCTGGAAGAAGTTCCAAGAAGCCTTGGGAACCAAGTTGTCTTTCAGCACGGCTTTCCTCCCGCAGACCGAAGGTCAGACAGAGCGAGTAAATCAAATTCTCGAAGACATGCTCCAAGCCTGTATCTTGGCATATGGAGCCAAGTGGGAAGATTGCCTCCCTTTTGCCGAGTTCTCCTATAACAACAGTTATCAGTCGAGCCTTCATATGGCACCATTCGAGGTGTTGTACGGACGCAAGTGTCGCACACCCCTCAGTTGGTCAGAGACTGGAGAAGGGCTAGTATTTGGACCAGATATTCTCCGTGAAGCAGAAGAGCAAGTCCAACTAGTCAAAGAACGTTTGAAGGCCGCCAAATCAAGGCAGAAGAGCTATGCTGACACTCATCGCCGAGATATGAGTTTCCGTGTTGGAGACCATGTGTACCTGCGAGTGACCCCTCTGAAGGGAACCAAGCGTTTCCACGTTAAAGGGAAGCTCGCACCAAGGTTCATTGGATCCTTTGAGATCACTGCACGACGAGGAGAAGTGGCTTACCAGTTGGAACTACCACCTGAGCTATCCGATGTGCACAACGTATTCCACGTGTCACAACTCCGAAAGTGTCTCCAAGTTCCGGACAAGCCTGATCTCTACAAGGATGTTGATCACCAAGCCATTGATCTTCAGCCTGATTTGACCTACCGCGAGAAGCCCATTCGCATTCTGGATGAAGCAGAACGATGGACGCGAAGCCACACCATCAAGTACTTCAAGGTCCAGTGGAGCAACCACACGGAAGCAGAAGCAACCTGGGAACGTGAAGACTATCTTAGATCCGAGTATCCCGATCTCTTTTAAGACCTAGTTTAGGAATCTCGGGGACGAGATTCTTGTAAGGGGGGTAGGTCTGTCACACCCTGCATTTTGTAACATGTCATTTGCATTAATAAAGCATGAAAATTTGGACCAAGATTTTTTTTGGCATCATTTGGCTTTTATTTGGAATTAAGTTTTTCTTTCTGTGATTTTCAAGTGCTCTTTAAAGTCAACTACTCCCTCTTGTATATTTCATCTCCCTACCCCAAACTTCCGCCCAATGACCATACCAAGTATATATAATAGTATAGTATTTTCTTACAAAAATAATTTGGCCAAAAAGTATTTTCAAAAATTAGTTTTCCAAAAACCCCTGGATTGAGGTTTGCCCTGCAAGTGCTTGATTTAGGGTGAGTAAAATATTTCAAAGAGTATGTTTGAAACCTAGTAGATATAGGACTCCCATAAACCACAAAAATATAATTTTAAAAAGTTATTTTCTTATTTTATTTAAAAGCTTTTTCTTAAGGCCATAAATGGTCTTTAATAGGGAAAAATTATTTAACTATTTCAAAAATATTTGCCAAAATTCAGAGAGACTCCTAGGACATATATTTTCCATATATAAGAGTTTCAACACTTGGCCATGTTCAAAATATTGGACAAATCCCTCAGAAACCCTTTCTGGATATTTCCAGCTTTTGAAATATTTACAAAGGAAATATTCTCTAAAAATTCCAGGGAAATTCTATCATGTCATATATGACATATTTGATGATCTAGACAATCCCCATGCCTTGGGAAGCAAGAAAACATCATCAAATCCCCTCAAAACCATTCTGTCCATTTTTGAAGTTTGAGCAACTTTACATTGCCAAAGTTGTCCAAATGCTCTCAAACTTGGTACACATGATAAAATGGTCTAATAATGCATCTAGACCAAATGGCACATGTTTTGGAGAAGGGTAACTTGATCAGAGTACCCCAAAACCATTTCTGTTCAAATTCAAATTTGAACAACTTTACATTACCAACTTTTTACTTGGGACTTCAAACTTTGTGGGCATGATCACAAACCCAAATGATGACGCTACACCAAGTGGTGCATCAAGGAGGGATGATTTTCTTAACTCAAACTTGGTGAAACCATTTCTGTTGATTTCTAGGGTTCACCAAAGTTACATTGGCAAGTTTCTTCAAATGAGCCCAAACTTGGTGGAACACCCTATTTCTATATACCATTTGATCCTGTTAAGTCTCATGTCTAGTGGAAATCATTTGGTTGCTCAAAACCACATCAAACACCTTCTGGTGAATTTCTAAAATCACCACTTTGACCACTTACACTATTCTCCTTGGGCCCAACTTTTTACCACAGCTTCCTCAGGCTCCCTTGCACCTCCAGTAAATCTCCCCTAGCATCAGCTCAATGATTGAGTAGGGGTAAAACCCCAATTTTCATTCTGGACAGCAGTATTCACCATTCTATCTCAGCCCCCTCTTCTTCTAGAAGCTTTCCCTGGCATCCAATGCTCCCCCTGCGTTGTTTACTCCCCCCTAGAGCCAATGGACACGGTGGTCGCGCCCAGAGCGCGTGGGACACGGCCATGCCGGCCATATGAGCGCACTGGAGCATGCTACAGTGCGCTCCCGCACTGTAGCCTCCTCCAATCCGCCGCGCCCGACCACCTCGAGCCTCCCCCTTGCGCCAGTCGAGGTGCCTCGACGTCCGCAATGCGCCATGGCTCTATCCCCCTCCTCCTTCTCCCTCCTCTCGCCCCAGCTCGCACGCGTGACGGCCGCCCGAGAGCTCCAATGAGCCTCCTCGCACGCGCGCTGCTCTGGACTTCCCCCGCTCCTTCTCTTCCCCTCTCTGGTCGTGAACCACACCCACAAACACCCCAGACAGGCCCCGACGAGCCCCCATGGCCTATAGCGACCACAACGAGCTCGCCAGCGCACACCTCCTCGGTGGACCGCCGCCCGCCTATATAAAGGCCTTCCCGAGCCCTCTCCTCTCCATCACTCGCCTCTGAGCTCACTCTAGTAGCCCCCTACACTCCCAGCGCTCTCCAGAAGCTCTCGAGCTCGAGATCGAGCTCGAGCTCCACCGCGGTGGCTCGCCGTCGTCCGCTCGGTACAGACCCTCCCCTCCGCTCCTCTTGTTCGATCTAAAACCGCCAAGCCTCGCTGATCATTTCCCCCTCATTTCCCCTCTCTACAGCTGCCGGAAACGGCCGGAGCAACCACCACCCGACGCCTCTCCGCCGTCCCTCCTCGTCGCCGGCGAACCAGGCCACTCCGGCGATTGCCTCCACAACCTCCCAAACGATGACTCCACCCTGACTCCGTCCCTGCCCTTAGCTCGCCCTGCTGTGCCCCAAATCACCGCCGGTGAGCTCGCCGGCCCTCTGCTGGAGGGTTAGGGATGACAGGCGGGCTCCGCCTGTCAGCCTCTCCTCTCCCTCGCCTCTCTCTCCTCTCGCTGACGCCTGGGCCCCGCCCGTCAGCTTTGAAACCTGGCACGCGCGTAGGCGCCCGTGCACTGGGTTGTTTCCCCTCTGGGCCTGCTGCACTATGGCCCTTATGGCCCAGTTGCATAGTAGCCCTTTTCCTTTTTCTTTTCTATTAGTTTTTAAATAATTCCACATGATTAAATAATGATCCAAATGAAATAATTCCAGTTCCTATAAACTTGTAAAATTCCAACCTATTTAATGATATCACTTTCACCTATATTCATAAACCTTTTTTGTTCTGTTCAAATTTAAATCTAAATTTGAATACTAAAACCTCTGTTCAAAAATTCATATACCCCATTCTGTCACTCCAAATCCCAAACTAAGAATTTTTGCCATCTTAGTTTGCCCTCTAGTATTTTATAAAAATAAGTTGACATTTTTCTGAGCACCTTGGTTTTTCTGTTTTTATTATTGTCTTATTTTCTCGTTATTTATTGCGACGATTAGACACCGTGTTTGACGAAGTTGCTGAAGAAGAAGGAGGGGAAGGATTTGAGGACCTTGAAGACCAAGCCAATCCAGGCAAGCAGCCCTTTGTCCATGATACCCCTTTGTTCCTCGGAACCCTTTTATTTCTGAAAGCATGTTGATAAAGAGTGACGGTGGCAAACTTGTTGAGAGCCACCACATGATGCATGCCCTACTCATGATCTTTACCATGTGCTTAGATGCAATGACAAAAGATTAGTTGTGTTGCATAGTGATGCGTATGTGACATGAATCCTTCGTGGTTGCATTCTTTTTATAAACCCCATCAGGTGCCCCTAATGCCCGAGGGTGATGTTGAGTTAGGTCATCACTTGAGAAAGAAGTGGTGTGCCAAGAAAGATCTCGTGTGTGGGTAAAATGATGGATTAGATTTGTGTGTGATTACCGTCCCAACCAAACATGTGCAACCACTCTACCCCTTATGGGACGGGGCATTATTGATTACTTAGGCTGATACTAGCATTGTGCCCACATCACTAGTGATGGGGGAGACTTGAGGTCACTCCCGGGACGGGGTCGTGCTTGGATAGGCGACCATGACTGTTTTCACAGGGCACCGGACACACCGTTGGTCCCTTCGTGTATGCGTGACATTGTAAAAAGGGCAAGTCCCACGATTTATTGTTTGTACACGAGGGTTGTGCACCAACGAGTGGACCCTATGTTAGTGTCGTCTAGGGAAAGGTAATGACCGGGTGCTTCCCCCGAGTACTTGAGGTACTGCGGGATCGTGGGTGACACAAAAGCTTCCCGAATCTTGTGGGTAAAGTGCACAACCTCTGCAGAGTGTAAAACTATTCGAATAGCCATGTCCACGGTCATGGACAGTTGGGAGGTGCTACTTAAAATATGTCCAGAATTTTACAATCTCGGCGAAAGTATGTGTGTGCGTTGAGTCAAGGTGGTGACTTGACTCATTGATAATAAATTGAACTCTATTCATGTTGATATCTGTAACCTGTCTTCGAGGTTACTCACATACGTTGATGCATGTTTCACGAATGGTAGAATATTTAATCCAGCTTGTAGCTAGATTGCTCATTGTTGTGCAATTGCATTGTTAACTTGAACCAAATCATGGGTTGCTTGCGAGTACTTTCAAAGTACTCATTGGCTTGCCACTGGTTATTTAATTGGCCAGGCATGGAGGAGCAGGAATTTGAAGAAGAATTCTATGGAGACGAACATGCGAACTAGGACGCTTTCCCAGTCAGAATGCATGTAGGGTTAAGGCAGTTGGTGTCGTGGAATTAGCACGGCAGATGTCCGGTTTAGCGGACTTAGTTGTGGAACCATCGCACGGGTTAGCTTGAAGAGGTTAAAAGCACACAAAGGACACAGAGGGTTTATACTAGTCCGGCCCCTTCGATGAAGGTAAAAGCCTACGTCTAGTTTGGTTTGCTATTGCTTGGGCGTCGATGAACAGGGAGCAGATTGCTTGCCTGTCTCTCGACGGATTGTTTCTTGTCCTTGAACCGTCGCCGGGTCGTCCCTTTATATAAGAGGCGACGCCCGGTCCGGTTTACAGAGTCCCGAGGCCGGCTCATAATTGTGTCCGCCTCGGTCTCTACTCTTTCTTCCTTGTGTCTCAAGTTAAATGATAGGACGGTTTACAAACCGTAAACTTTACACATGGGCCCTAAGCCTTCATGGGCCGTAACCTCTACTGAGTTTATAATTACATAGCTACATTACCATAATCCAGATCTCCCTAGCCGGTTTATACCTGCTAGTAATATCCCTGACATTAGGCCCCAGAATGATTTGAACTTGTTCATATCAATCTTCTAAGTCTTGCATAAACTTCCTCTTTGTATCTTCTCTGTTTTGTAAACCGGCTATGACATCATCCCTGAAAATCATTTTATTCGATCGTGACATCACCTCCGCACTTATTGCGCACAGCTGTTTGTTACCTTTGTTTAAAGGTTATCCCGAAAATCGAGGCGACAGTAGAATCTTTATCTGATCTGACCTCCTCAAATCCCGCGCTTGCCGTTTCATCTCTCCAGCCCTTATAAATACTGCTGGGCCTTCATTCTTTTCCTTCCTTCTACTCTTCTTCTTCCTCCGTCGCCCGAAGCTTCGCCGCTGCCTTCAAGCTCGTCACCGTTGTCGACCAGGCCGCTGCATCACCCTGAACGCGACCAGATTACTCCGCCGTCGTCTCTTCCATTCTCAGGTATTCCTTTTCTCTTGCTGCAGATCTGTAACCTAGGGTTCCTCCATTGCTTCTGCCATGAAACCTCGAAGCTGTGTCTGTTCATCCTATAGGCTGTTTCTGTAGTAGATTCGAGCCCTGAGTTTGTTTCGAACGCACCCCTGCTCCGTAGTTTGAACTTAGACTCGGTACTTTTAGCTTCAACCCTTAGATTCATCTGCTTTGTAGAAAACCTTCGCAGTTCTTCTTGTGATAAACTTGCGTAAATTTCCTCTTTTTCTTACTGCTCAGATCTATTTTACTTTAGCCTTCTGTAGAAACCTGTTTCTTCGTCTTGATAGATCTGCAAGCTACTCGCCGGTTTAGTCAATCATATATTGCTTCTGCAACGCATCAACCATGAACCCGACGGTTTAGCTTCTTCTTTTTTGTTATCATAAACCGGTAGCAGCTCGTCACCCACCTGCTTCCGGGTTGTCAATGCCATTAGCCTCTTGTCTACACCATCGATGTAATTTGATAACACAATCCGGTTTACGCTGCAGCACTTGTATAATCCGGTATTTTACACTTTACCTTTTCAGCGCTTTCCTTCTGCTAATATGTCTGCCAAGCAGTTCGTTTCTTGCAACTGGGTCCCTTCCCGCATTACGGAAGAGGATTTAGCCAATGCTGCGTCAATTGGTATTCTGGGCCCCCAAGCAGTTCTGAAATGGCGGGCCCCAGGGGATGAGTGTCCTCCTACCCCCAAAGAAGGAGAAATTATTGTTTTCTTCGACCACCTGGCCCGGGGCTTCAGCCCTCCCGGTTCAAAAAAAATTTGGGATGTACTGGCTGCTTTTCAACTCCATCCTCAGGATATAGGCCCAAATTCCGTTTCAAACGTCTGTAATTTCCAAGTCTTCTCCGAGGTATACCTTCAAGAAGAACCGTCAGTGGACTTGTTCCGGGACTTTTTCCACTTAAATCAGCGGACTGAGTTCACTGCCAGACCACATCAAGAACTGGGTGGTGTCAGTATTCAGAAGAGGAGAGATGTAGTTTTTCCTCATGCTGCTCTTCATACACACCCCAAGGATTGGAATCAATCCTGGTTTTATTGCAAGGATACCTCGCCTGAAGGAGAAAACCCACTGCCAGGTTATCGCGAACACCGTCTTCCGGAAGATCATCCCTTGCCACAACGTCTTACTTCCACTGAGCGAGCCCGGTTTGCTCCTCAGCTTGCCAAGCTCAAAGCCTTTATGGCCAATGGATTGACTGGAGTCGACTTCGTGCGTTGTTGGCTTGCCTGGAGTATCCTTCCTCTGAGCCGGCGCTCCGGTTTGATGTATGAGTATACCGGAAAGACGGATGATCCCCAACGCCATATTGATGTAATGCTTCCTGACAAGGAAGTTACTGAATCTGCCAAAAAGCTGCTTAACATCTCTTTGGAAGAATGTAGCCAAACCGGACTGGCCCCATACTATGAGAAGAATCCATTGCCAGCCGTAAGTTAATTTCTTCTGTTGGTTTCTAATCCGTTCATATCAATTACCCTTGTATTTACTTTACCTTTCTGCACAGGCCAACGATCCATTTTGGAAAAGAAAATCTCAGGACAAGTCCGCTAAACAGCCCCGCCGGAAAACTTTCGCTGTCAAGAAGAAAAAGGCAGCTGCTGGCTCCGGTTCACATGCAGAGGAGGATGATCCGGATTCTGAGGTATGAGCTAATCCTGATATGTTTTGATCTCTTTTATCTAGATTTATGTTAACAGCGTCTTCTCACAGGATTTGGCTGTAGGAGATAAAGCGGCAGAAGTTGAGGTAATCTCTCTCTTCAAATTCTGAACCGCCGGTTCCCAAGATTCGTAAGGCATCTCGGAAGTACCCTTTTTCTCATCCTTACGCTCAACTGGACCCCAATTTTCTTTTGAAGAAGCAGCAACATGAAGCCCGCCGGACTACACGCCATAGTGGCCATGTAGTCGAGTCTTCCGGAATATCTCTCACTCCGGCTCGGAGGCGCCGCTCTGAGGTTTTACTTTCTCCAACTCTTTTTCATCACAAGGCCGGACTTATACGCAAACCACTTAAACCGTCTGATCCTAACTATCAGGAGACACCTTTATCATCTTCCGACGAATCAACTGCCACACAGGTCCCGATTCTGAAAACTGTCCCTGGGTAAGTCCTTTATCTCATCTGGTTTACCTTTGTATTTGCCTTTATGACTCTGATTTATTTTTCAATTCCTTTCAGCAAATCTAAGCCTAGTAAAAAGGCAAAGGCCAGCAAAACGGCTGCTGAGACTGCTACTGCTGATCCGGTAGCTGATCCGGACGAGGTCATCCCTCCGGAAAACGAGCCTACAATTCAGCTTGACAATCCTGCTCCCATGGATCATGATTATGTTGCTGCTCCTGAAAATACCAACACTGAAGATGTCCATGAACCGGTAATTCCTGTCCGGGCCAGCCCTCCTCGGACTAGCCCGGCTCCCATTAGTCCAGTTCATATTGCTGCCCCTTCACAGCCAAATACTGCTTCCTCTCCGGACGTTCAAATAACCGGGACGGGTTTTACCGCTCCTGCTGAGCCTATCGTCTTAGCCAAGCACACTGCTAAAGCGGAGAAGCTCCAGCAAGAGAAGGGCAAATGGAGTATAGATTTGTCCAATTATGCCGAACTGAGTACCCAGGAACTTTACTCCGGATATTTGAACTGGCTTCATAACAGCCGTGAATATGAAATGGGCTTGGTTAACATGATGAAGGACAAATACGAGGTACCTTACTTGTCTTTGTTTTGCCTTTTTTTGCATTTCTGTCTATGCCATGGTAGCCCCCAAGTTCCGGTTTAGCTTTGTTGGAGGTGAACCGGTACTTCCAAATGTGTGCAAATGATCTTACATTAGCCCCCAAGTGCCAGGGGCATAACTCGTTTTATGTGCCTGGGACTTGTCTGAATCGCTCTTTCGATACTTCAACTGCCCATTAGCCCCCAAGTGTCAAGTAGATAACTTGCTTATGTGCTTGAGACTTGTCTTTAATTGTCACCCTTGGACACTTCAACTGCCCATTAGCCCCCAAGTGTCAAGTGGATAACTTGGTTATGTGCTTGAGACTTGTCTAACTTGTCATTTATTCCACTGGATTTGCAGGCTGATTTGACCCGGAGGGCTGCAGAAATAATTGAGCTCCGGAATAGACTTGCTGTGACTGAAACTGCTGCTGCCAAGGCCAAAGATGATCTGGCGTTGAACTTAACCACTACTGAACAATTGAAGAAATACTTTGAAGCGGAGCGGACAACCTGGGAAGTGCATAGGAACGCTCTTGAAAAAAGAGCAAAGGATGCTGAAGAGGCCCTTAACCCGGTGACACAAGAGCTGACCGGGTTAAAGCAGCAAATAGAGCTTATGACCTCTGCCGTCTTTGGTAAATACTTAACTTGCATGTGTTTTCATCTCTGCAACCTTTATTCCGCTCCGGTTTAACTGTGATAATCATATGTAGGGCGACGCGTCACCCATCTTGGGGATGACCTTCGGAAGAAACTCAAGGCCTCTTATACTCTGGTTGAGCAGCTGTATTCCGGCGCTCAAAGGATTATAAGTGCTATGTCTTTTCATAAAGCGGCCCCCACCACTATCCAAGGCACTTTGGAGAAACTTTCTATACTGCTCGTACGCTTGGAAGAGGTGAAGAAATCTGCTGCACGGGCCGGTTCTCTTGTGGCGCTGACCAGAGCCAAGGCGTGGGTTCCGGACTTTGATCCGGAAGAAGCTATGAACGGGTACCCCAGCACCAAGGAAGATGGATCAGCCTTCTCTGGCAAAGACCTTCATGCTCTGACTAAAGAAATGCGTCCCCTTGCCAGCAAGCTTGCTGATGAATCGGACTTGACCAGGTATCATCCGACGTATGACTTAAAGAATGAGCGGGTGGATCGGTCGGTTTATGACACCGAAAATCTAATCCCACCAGTGCGCCCCCATACTTTCGCCCCAGATGTTGATCCGTCCGACCTTATTACTGAAGAGATGTACTTTCGTGCTTTGTCCAAGATCGACTCGCGCGTTCTTGATTTTCAGCCGCTTCAAGAGGACGAAGAGGTTCCGGAACAAGTCGATCCTCAGCCTTCGCATCAGGAAGAAGCATAAGTCACTTCATTTTATGTTTATCGGTTGTAATCCGTCGCTGAAAACTTTAATCCGTTCAGGCCTTCAAGTGCCTTGTAATAGGATAGCTCGAAACATTTTCTGCCTTAATCTGGATGTCAGATGTTTGATTATGCATCCGCCAATCTTAATCCCTTGTCTGCTATGGTTGATCTTTTATATTATCTGTATCTGCATAGATAATACTGAAAAGATGTCCTAGCGGTTTACCGCCGGACCGATTAAATCGCTCTCATATATATCAAACGAGTGTCTGTTTCATACCAAAAATAACTTCGTACCTTTGATTAAGTATACTTGATATCCTTAATCCGGCGATCCTTGTATTTTCTGAGGAAGCTCTTGGCTCTATTGGGGTGGACCCAATAATTGCTTCGGGTTATAATAACTACCGGTTTAAATAATGCTGGAGCTCTATGTCCAGACTTTTGAAAATATGTGGTCAACTTTGAAGTTGTCCAGTTCCGGATTAAAAACCATAGAAAACACATGAAAAATCACAAACACAAAAAACCCAAGTTGTAAATAAGACCATGTAGTTGAGGCTTTTTGCGAGCTGCCAGGCTCCATATGTGCCAATCAAAGGGTGCGACCCAAAGGGCTATACTCTTTTCTTTTGCCATCAAAGGATGTACTCCAAGGGGCAGAAAATATTGCATCTGCCATCAAAGGAAGTACTCCTAGGGACAAGAACTTTTCTTTTGCCATCAAAGGGATGTATCTTCCAAGGGGCAGGAAATATTGCATCTGCCATCAAAGGAAGTACCCTAGGGACAAGAACAGATTTTCTTTTGCCATCAAACGGAATGATCAACCAAGGGGCAGGAAATATTGCATCTGCCATCAAAGGAAGGTTCCCTAGGGACAAGAACAGGTTTTTTCTTTTGCCATCAAAGGGAATGATCAACCAAGGGGCAGGAAATATT
>LR738712.1:109596920-109630957 GCA_902687465.1 Secale cereale | reverse complement strand
AAATATTGCATCTGCCATCAAAGGAAGGTTCCCTAGGGACAAGAACTTTTCTTTTGCCATCAAAGGATATGTATCTTCCAAGGGGCAGGAAATATTGCATCTGCCATCAAAGGAAGTACCCTAGGGACAACTTTTCTTTTGCCATCAAAGGGTATGTATCTTCCAAGGGGCAGGAAATATTGCATCTGCCATCAAAGGAAGTACCCTAGAGACAAGAACTTTTCTTTTGCCATCAAAGGGTATGTATCTTCCAAGGGGCAGGAAATATTGCATCTGCCATCAAAGGAAGTACCCTAGGGACAAGAACAGGTTTTTGCCAATCTATGGAGTTTATCCAAAGGGCACTGAAATGAAGATAATCATGTAGACCGGACCAGAAAAGACTTTAGCGAGGATTCATATGTAATCCGTAGCCCCCTAGTTTGGTCCCTTCTGCATAAAATAGTTTGTTTCAAAATATCTGTAATAATTTTCACAAGACATATATTTAGAAGAAAAAAGGTTGATCCCCCGGTTTACCAAGGGTGCCGGTTTATTCATTAATCATAATATATACATAGGATATAGCAGAGCTCATGGCTCAAGTGTAGTAGGGCCGCAGGAGAGCGATGTTCCATGGCCTCTTCGTCTCTTCTTCTGATGTCCGTGAGTCTTTGTGCTCTCGAACGTCCACCAGGTAGTATGAACCGTTGTGCAGGTTCTTGCTGACCACAAAGTGCCCTTCCCAAGGTGGGGATAATTTGTGCATATCTGTTTGGTCCTGGATGAGCTGGAGTACCAAATCCCCCTCCTGGAACGTTCTGGTTTTAACTCGGCGGCTGTGATATCTGCGCAAGTCCTGCTGATAAATCGCGGATCGTGCTGCTGCTATGTCACGCTCTTCATCTAGCCGGTCTAAATTGTCCTGTCTTGCCTGCTCATTGGCTGCTTCAACATAAGCCGTCACCCGTGGTGAATCATGGCGGATATCGCTTGGAAGAACCGCTTCAGCCACGTACACCATGAAGAAAGGTGTGTAACCTGTGGACCTGTTCGGCGTGGTATTGATGCTCCAGAGGACAGAGGGCAATTACTCAACCCAGCACCCTGGTGTTCTTTGTAAGGGAGTCATAAGCCGGGGCTTGATACCTCGCAAAATTTCTTGATTGGCCCTTTCAGCTTGACCATTGGATTGAGGGTGAGCTACAGAAGACACATCTAGGCGAATATGCTCCCTTTGACAAAACTCTTCCATCTCTCCTTTAGATAAATTGGTGCCATTGTCTGTGATGATGCTGTGTGGAAAACCAAACCGGAAAATTACCTTTCTGATGAATTTAACCGTTGTTGCTGCATCACACTTGTTCACAGGCTCTGCCTCAATCCACTTTGTAAACTTATCCACAGCAACCAGCAGATGAGTTTTTTGATCTTGGGATCGTTTAAAAGGCCCAACCATATCAAGCCCCCAAGTCGCAAACGACCAAGTGATTGGTATCATCCGCAGCTCCTGCGCCGGAACAAGAGCACGTCGTGAAAATTTCTGGCAAGCATCGCACTTCCGGACTAGATCCTCCGCATCAGCATGGGCTGTCAGCCAATAGAACCCATGTCGAAAAGCTTTAGCAACCAAGGACTTTGAACCGGCGTGATGACCACAATCCCCTTCATGAATCTCTCGAAGGATGTCACAGCCTTCCTCGGATGATACACACCGTTGAAACGCTCCAGAAACACTGCGATGGTGAAGTTCCCCGTTTACAATTGTCATGGACTTGGATCGCCGGATTATCTGCCTTGCTTCAATCTCATCATCCGGCAGCTCTCCACGGCTTAGATATGCCAAGTAAGGGAGCGTCCAATCCGGAATAACATGAAGTGCAGCAACCAACTGCGCTTCCGGATCAGGAACAGCCAAATCCTCCTCCGATGGTACCTGAACTGATGGACTGTGTAGCTCATCCAAAAAGGTATTCGGTGGCACCGGTTTGTGCTGAGAACCTAGCCAACTTAGAGCATCAGACGCTTCATTTTTCCGCCGGTCTATGTGATCCACCTGATATCCTTTGAAATATCATGCGACTGCTTCAACTTCTCGTCTGTAGGCTGCCATGAGAGGGTCTTTAGAATCCCACTTGCCAAATACTTGATGTGCCACTAAGTCCGAATCACCAAAACACTTGACCCGGCTCAAGTTCATCTCCTTTGCCATCCGCAGGCCATGAAGCAATGCTTCATATTCTGCTGCATTATTAGTACAAGGAAACATTAGACGGAGGACATAACAAAATTTGTCACCTCGCGGGGAAGTTAACACAACTCCAGCCCCTGAGCCCTCTAATTGCCTTGAACCGTCAAAGTGAATAGTCCAGTATGTATGATCCAGCTTCTCCTCTGGTGCTTGCAATTCTGTCCAATCATTGATAAAATCCACCAATGCTTGGGATTTGATAGCGGTGCGCGGCACATACTTCAATCCGTGTGGGCTAAGCTCAATGGCCGACTTCGCCACTCTGCCAGTGGCTTCCCTGTTCTGGATTATATCCCCCAATGGAGCTGAACTGACAACAGTTATTGGGTGGCCTTGGAAATAATGCTTCAACTTCCGGTTTGCCATGAACACGCCATATACCAGCTTCTGCCAATGCGGGTACCTTTGTTTGGATTCAATGAGAACCTCACTAACATAATAAACCGGGCGTTGAACCGGATACTCCTTTCCTGCTTCTTTGCGCTCGACCACGATGGCCACGCTAACTGCACGTGCATTGGCGGCCACGTATAACAGCAGTGGCTCCTTATCAACGGGGGCGGCAAGGACCGGTGGTTCCGCTAATTGCCGCTTTAAATCCTCAAACGCAGCATTTGCCTCATCGCTCCACATGAACCGGTCTGTCTTTTTTAGCATCTGATAAAGCGGAATTGCCTTCTCCCCCAGACGACTGATGAATCGGCTCAACGCTGTAATCCGGCCAGCGATACGCTGGACATCATTAATGCAAGCTGGTTTAGTCAGGGACGTGATTGCCTTGATCTTCTCCGGATTGGCTTCTATTCCTCTGTTTGACACCAAGAATCCAAGGAGTTTGCCTGCCGGAACACCAAAAGCACATTTCTCCGGATTAAGCATCATTTTATAGGCCCGAAGGTTATCAAAGGTTTCCTTGAGGTCCTCTATCAATGTTTCCTCCTTCCTTGATTTTACCACGATGTCATCCACATAGGCATGAACATTTTTCCCTATCTGCCCCTTAAGGCAGTTCTGTACGCAATGCTGGTAAGTTGCTTGGGCACTCTTGAGCCCAAAAGGCATAGATACATAGCAAAAAGCACCAAAAGGAGTTATGAAGGCTGTCTTCTCTTGGTCCTTAACCGCCATCTTGATCTGGTGATATCCTGAATATGCATCCAAAAAACTTAGCCGCTCACATCCCGCCGTAGCATCAATGATTTGATCAATACGAGGGATAGCAAAAGGGTCGGTTGGACAAGCTTTGTTTAGATCTGTGTAATCCACACACATTCTCCACTTTCCATTTTTCTTTAACACCAGCACTGGATTAGCCAACCACTCCGGGTGGAATACTTCAACTATGAACCCTGCGGCCAATAGCCTGGCCACTTCTTCCCCTATAGCCTTGCGCCTTTCTTCGTTGAAGTGGCGCAGATATTGCTTGACCGGTTTGAACTTCGGATCAATATTAAGACTGTGCTCAGCGAGTTCCCTCGGTATACCTGGCATGTCAGAAGGTTTCCATGCAAAGATATCCCGGTTCTCACGGATGAACTCGATGAGCGCGCTTTCCTATTTAGGGTCAAGGTTAGCGCTGATAGTGAACTGCTTGGATGAATCGCCTGGCGTAAAGTCGACTTGCTTGGTTTCCTCTGCCGATTTAAACTTCAACACCGGATCATGCTCTGTAGTTGGCTTCTTCAATGGGGACATATCTGCCGGATCAACATTGTCTTTATAAAACTTTAATTCCTCCGTAGCGCATACTGCCTCTGCATAAGCAGTGTCTCCTTCCTCACATTCCAATGCGATTTTGCGACTTCCATGAACCGTGATGGTTCCCTTGTGACCCGGCATCTTGAGCTGTAGATAAACATAGCACGGTCTAGCCATAAACTTGGCGTAAACCGGCCGTCCAAATAGCGCGTGGTATGGGCTCCGGATCTTTGCCACTTC
Organism: Secale cereale; assembly: GCA_902687465.1. Taxonomy (NCBI): domain Eukaryota; kingdom Viridiplantae; phylum Streptophyta; class Magnoliopsida; order Poales; family Poaceae; genus Secale; species Secale cereale. The sequence continues at coordinate 109,626,789 of LR738712.1, read as the reverse complement.
AAAAGTTATCGTCTCTGACCTGGAATCCTGTTCATCTCCAAAGGTAACTTCTAGGTCAATTTTCCCAACTGGGTAAGCTGATTTACCTGGCACCACTCCATGGAATACCGTGTTTGACTGTCTTAGCTTCTTATCCATCAGCCCCATGCGACGGAAAGTCTCGTAATATAAGATATTGATGCTGCTGCCGCCGTCCATGAGAACCTTGGTGAATTTGTAGCCACCCACCTGTGGTGCCACTACTAAGGCCAATTGGCCCGAATTATCGACCCGCGGCGGGTGATCCTCTCTGCTCCACACAATAGGTTGTTCCGACCAGCGCAGGAATCGGGGTATTGCCGGTTCAACCATGTGGACCGCCCGCTTTAAAACTTTTTGATCTCGTTTACACAAACTCGTAGTGAACACATGATATTGTCCACTACTCAGTTCCTTCGGATTACTCTGATATCCGGATTGCTGCTGCTGCTGACGCTGCTGATTGCTTTGATTGTTGTGATTACCCTGGCCCTGCTGTTGGTTGCCTTGGTTATTATAACCGCCTTGACCATACTGATGCTTGCCTTGGTTATTGTAACCGCCCTGACCATACTGATGGTTGCCTTGGTTATTGTAACCATTGTTGCCGCCATGATATCCTGATCCGGAGCCATTACCCTGGTGACCCGGACCATGAAACCCGGGGCCTGAACCGCCGCCCGGTGGTCCATTGTTGAATCTGGCCCGGTTCATGGCCTCCATCATGACCCGGCATTCCCCCCATGTGTGTTTAGCTGGGCGTTCCTCTGTGTTGTGCTTCGGGCAAGGCTCGTTCAACTGTCGCTCCGGATTAATGAACCCTCCGCCGTTCTGTGGAGGCGGTCTACCCTTGTTGCGTTGAAAGTTTCCTTGAACTTTGGTATTGGCCACAAAATCAGAGCCACCCTCTGCCTTTCGCTTACCGTTGAAGCTTGTTCCGACCGGATTAGCCTGCGCTGGTTTACCAGGTTTATTTGCTTTTCCGGACTTATCCCCATCCGCTTCTGGGTACTTAGTGTTGTCAGAGTCCCCATACTTTACCAACGCGCTCATGAGGGTTCCCATGTCATTACAATCCCGCTTGAGCCGTCCCAGCTTCAGTTTCAGAGACTCAAACCGGCAAATTTTTTCCAGTGTTACTATCGCCGTACTGGGACTGATATCGTTCGAAGAGTGTAAGATTCCTGACACTCGCCGCACCCATGCACTGGTAGGCTCCTGCTCTCCTTGTATACATGCCGCTAGGTCTACCACTGACATTGGCTGTTTGCACGTGTCCTTGAAATTTTTAATAAACTGGCGGCGCAACTCACCCCATGATCCGATGGAGTTAGGTGGTAAGCCCTTTAACCAGGTCCGGGCTGTACCCTCAAGCATCATGGTAAAATACTTTGCGCATGCCGCTTCATCTACGTCCAGCATCTCCATAGCCATCTCATAGCTCTCGATCCAAGCCTCTGGAGCCAAATCTGCTATGTAGTTAGGCACCTTACGTGGACCCTTGAAGTCCTTGGGTAACCTTACGCTTCGTAAAGCGGGAATGAGACACTGCAGTCCAAAGGAACTCGCTGTGACTCCCGTCTCTGCTGTGGTTGTGTGAACCGGCGTCGTCTGGCAGACGTCCTCACGGGCCGTAGGTCTGGCCCGGTTCTGCTCCTGCCGGATTATCCTGTCGGATTATCCTCTGCTCCTGCCGGATTATCCTGTCTGTGACGGTGACGCCTCCGCTCACTGCTGGACACCTCCGGTTCATCCCAATGCCTAGTATAACTCCGGCTGTGACGGGGTGTTGAATGAAGTCTCTCCCTGCTATAAGAGTACGCCTACTGCTGTGTCAATGTCGTGTCGAGCAGATCCTTGACTCTGCGTGCTTCCATCGCTACGGGGGATGTTCCCTCAATGGGTAAAGCGGCCAGGCGTGAAGCAGCGGCGACAATGTTATCAAGAGGGTTTGAGTAATGGCCAGGGGGAGTGGGGACGTGCGGCATGGTTATAACCCGACGATCTTGTTCTGCAGTAGGTTGCTGAACCGGCGCTCCTGTCGCTGGGGCTCCCCTCCGGTTTACTTCTAGATTATTGCTGGCTCCCGCTCCTGGCGTGCCAAAGAGATTCATTGCCTCATAGACCGGCGGTAAACGAGTCTGATACCTTCTGTTCCTCACTCCCTGCGCAGAGACCTGATCCATCCTAAGCTAGTAGGCCTGAGAATCTAGCTCTGCCTGTCTTGTTGCTATCGCAGCTTTCTCTGCATTCAGATCTTGTCTGGCTTGTTCGATCCAGCCCTTCAGCTGAAGGATTTCTGCATCGTGCTGCGCCTTGTCAGCAGGAGCCACCACTGCTAGTGCCCGTGTTGTCAACTCCTCGACTAGGGCGGATAGAGCGTCAGAGGGTGAGGGGGCTTGGTCGCTCCCCCCTGCACCAGCTGTGAACGCCCCGGTCATCGTGGGCTGCGGCGCAAATTGTGATCCGGCCATAAAGACAGCCACCCGGTTTGGCGGATCAAAAGGGTCCGGAATACTGTCACCATCAGACATACCCTCGGATCGGCCGTCCCGCAACAGATACAGGGATTCCGTCTCTCCGGATGATGATTCATCATCGGAATAGACAACTGTCTCGCCACCAGAATCTGATCCGTCCTCGGTTTGGACTCCATGTATTGCTCCAACGAAAACGCGCTTCACGGCAGGCCGAATCTGGGCCGATCTCGCACGCTGAGCCGGCTCGACGATGTTGGGGAAGATGTCTGGCTCAGGTCCCGGTTCACCAATCTTGCCGATGAAGACGTGGATGCCGCCGAAAGGAACCCGGTACCCGTATTCGATTGAATCGGCCTCCGGGCCCCAGCCTGCGTCGTCGATGTAGATCCGGCCGCGGCGACTCTTGGTCATCCGGCCGACCGCGTAGCCCTTGAGTCCTTCAAAGCTGCCCTTCAAGAACTCGAAACCATCGTGCGACAGCCCCACGGTGGGCGCCAACTGTTGTGGAATTAGCATGGCAGATGTCTGGTTTAGCGGACTTAGTTGTGGAACCATCGCACGGGTTAGCTTGAAGAGGTTAAAAGCACACAAAGGACACAGAGAGTTTATACTAGTTCGGCCCCTTCGATGAAGGTAAAAGCCTACGTCTAGTTTGGTTTGGTATTGCTTGGGCGTCGATGAACAGGGAGCAGATTGCTTGCCTGTCTCTCGACAGATTGTTTCTTGTCCTTGAACCGTCGCCGGGTCGTCCCTTTATATAAGAGGCGACGCCCGGTCTGGTTTACAGAGTCCCGAGGCCGGCTCATAATTGTGTCCGCCTCGGTCTCTACTCTTTCTTCCTTGTGTCTCAAGTTACATGATAGGACGGTTTACAAACCGTAAACTTTACACATGGGCCCTAAGCCTTCATGGGCTGTAACCTCTACTGAGTTTATAATTACACAGCTACATTACCATAATCCGGATCTCCCTAGCCGGTTTATACCTGCTAGTAATATCCCTGACAGTTGGCATGGGTTCTACTTATCTACGAAGACTTCCGCTATTCGAGTTTATTTGCTATTCAGCCCGTGAGGCTTTACCTATGCAAGACTTGGCCATAATGGTCATAATTTGTGTAAGACGGTATGTATGGATGTAAGACTCTTGTTATTCAGCTTCTGTGTGTTCAGTGAGCATTGATCTCTGGGATCACTGTACACGTGCATTCGGTGATCTCGACTCTTAAGTCGGGGTCCCCACAGGTATCTACTTGATTGCAAAGAAGGTTGCCCACTACTTCTTGGATCATACAATCTCAGTCGTCAGCGGAGCCCCACTGTCAGAAATCCTGAACAACCGAGACGCAAACGGTCGAGTGGCAAAATGGGCGATTGAACTTCTTCCGTTAGATATCAAGTTTGAAGCGAAGAAAGCCATCAAGTCTCAGCCAGTAGCAGATTTTGTGGCCGAGTGGATCGAACAAGAGCTGCCGACTCAGGTTCAGTCGGATCACTGGACTATGTTCGTTGATGGATCCAAGATGTTGAACGGATCCGGCGTAGGCGTGGTCCTGGTATCTCCCAGGGGCGACAAGCTCAGTTACGTCCTTCAAATCCACTTTGACTCATCGAACAACGAAGTTGAGTACGAAGAACTTCTGTACGGATTGTGCATGGCCATCTCACTCGGCGTCCGTCGCCTGATGGTCTACCGCGACTCAGACTTAGTGGTGAACCAGGTGATGAAGGAATGGGACGTTAGAAGCCCGGCAATGACCAATTATTGTAGTGCAGTACGGAAGCTTGAAAAGAAGTTCGAAGGTTTAGAGCTCCATCACGTGCCCAGAGCCAAGAATCAGCTTGCCGATGACCTCGCGAAAATTGGGTCGGCTCGGAAGCCTATACCCAAGAATGTATTTCTGGAACATCTGCACACACCCTCAGTCAAAGAAGACCCCTTCACGGAGGAACCCCCATAGCCAGTCAGTGCGTCATATCCGACTGAAGTCGAAGTACCTGCAGTGGTCGACCTGATCATGGAAATTTTAGTGATTATGCCTGACTGGACTGTGCCATACATAGCATATCTGCTTAGGCAAGACTCCCAGAAGACGAAGAAGAAGCGCGCCAGATCATTCGTCGATCCAAGGCTTTTACCGTCATTCAGGGTTAGCTCTATACAGAGAGTGTCACCGGGGTCGCTCAGCGCTGCATCACCCCAGAGGATGGTCGACTGATTCTGAATGAGATTCACTCGGGGACTTGTGACCACCACGCTTCCTCTCGGACTATAGTGGCCAAGGCGTACCGAGCCGAGTTTTATTGGCCCCGAGGCAATGAGATGGCTAAAGATATCATGGATAAGTGTGAAGGCTGCCAGTTCTACTCCAACATGTCCCACAAGCCAGCGTCTGCTCTGAAGACCATTCCACTAGTTTGGCCCTTTGCTGTTTGGGGCTTAGACATGGTCGGCCCCTTCAAAACTGGCAGAAGCGTATTCACTCACCTGCTCGTGGCAGTCGACAAGTTCACCAAATGGATTGAGGCCAAGCCCATCAAGAACCTCGAGTCGAGCACCACCATCAGCTTCATCGGGGAATTAATATTCAGATATGGAGTCCCCCACAGCATCATCACGGACAACGGCTCCAACTTTGACTCGGATGAATTCAGAGCTTTCTGTTCCTCTCAAGGAACATGAGTCGACTATGCCTCCGTAGCACATCCGCAGTCGAATGAACAAGCAGAAAGAGCAAACGGTTTGATTCTCCAAGGCCTGAAGCCACGGCTCATGCGTGAGCGTGACCTTAAGCATGCCGCCGGAGCATGGGTAACTGAACTACCGTCTGTCTTATGGGGTCTGAGGACAACTCCAAACCGTCGACTGGTCGTACCCCTTTCTTCATGGTCTATGAAGCTGAAGCCGTGCTGCCAAGTGATTTGTTACATAATGCCCCCCGGGTGGAACTCTTCTCTGAGGCCGAAGCAGAGCAAGCTCGTCAGGATGCAGTCGACCTCTTGGAAGAGGAACGTGAGATGGCCTTGATCCGGTCGACCATCTATCAACAGGACCTGCGTCGATTCCATGCTCGCAACGTCCGAAGCCGAGCATTTCAAGAAGGAGACCTGGTTCTTCGAGTGCATCAGAAACGACCGCACAAGCTCGCCCCAGCTTGGGAAGGCCCCTTCATTGTCACCAAGGTGTTGCACAATGGAGCGTATCACCTCTACAACGTCGCTAAGAAGAAAGATGAACCCCGTTCGTGGAACGCGGACCTGCTCCGACGCTTCTACACCTGAAACACTCGAACAGTCAAGTTGTAATAAAGATTTCCCAGTTTGTTTCAAAGACAAGTTTGCAACGATTCCTTAATGATTGTTGGTTTCTAAGATGCTGGTCTTCAAAATCCCACAGTGGGTGCTTAGCCGTGAACCCGATTCGCCTAAGTTACAAAACTACTCCGAGTGAAGAGCAACTCTCTCACTCGAAGGCTTAGCTGCGAACCCGATTCGCCTAAGTTACAAAAATCACTCTGAGTGAAGAGCAACCCTCTCACTCGGAGGCTTATCTGCGACCCCGTAATCGCCTAAGTTACAAAACTACTCCGAGTGAAGAGCAACCCTCTCACTCAGGGGCTTAGATGCGGTCCTCCGAGCTGCGTCATAAGTACAACGTGGCTCTGTCCTCCGAGCTCCGCCACAAGTACAACGTAGCTTGGAATCGCCTAAGTTACAGAAACCACTCCGAGTGAAGAACAACCCTCTCACTGGGGGGATTAGCTACGACCCCGTAATCGCCTAAGTTACAAAAACTACTCCGAGTGAAGAGCAACCCTCTCACTCGGGGGCTTAGCTGCGGTCCTCCGAGCTGCGTCCTAAGTACAACCTGGCTCTATCCTCCGAGCTCCGCCACAAGTACAACGTAGCTTGGAATCGCCTAAGTTACGAAAACCACTCCGAGTGAAGAGCAACCCTCTCACTCGGGGGCTTAGCCGCGGCCCCGTAATCGCCTAAGTTACGAAAACCACTCTGAGTGAAGAGCAACCCTCTCACTCAGGGGCTTAGCTGCGGTCCTCCGAGCTACGTCATAAGTACAACGTGGCTCTGTCTTCCGAGCTCCGCCACAAGTACAACGTAGCTCGTAATCGCCTAAGTTATAGAAACTACTCCGAGTGAAGAGCAACCCTCTAACTCGGGAGCTTAGTTGCGGTCCTCTGAGCTCCGCCGCAAGCACAACATTGCCATCAATACATTGACTCAAAATCCAAACGGCCAGAAAGAGTCGGGAGCAAAACAAGCAAATGCGTAAGGAATCAAATCCAGATAAAAGTCCCGCAAGATTTGAGCAAGAGTACCTGGGCCACGGGCCCACAAGAGTTTAACGATTACAGGATCACTCGGCATTCTGAGGCAAATTGAATCAAAGTATCAAAGTTCATTCACTCCTCAGGAGGAGGAGGACTCGCAGGTGCAACAAACTGGTCCAGGTCGATCCCATCGGCGATGCGGGTGGCGGCTTCCAAGAAAGTCTCATGAACGACTGGAACTGGAGCTCCTTCGTATTGGCGACCTTGAGCACCGCAAGCCTCCTCTCCTTCACTTCCTTGCAGTGCACACGGACCAAAGACAGCGCCAGTCAGCTCCACGACGGGCGGATGACTTCTTCCACTCCTGCACTCGACTAGGGATCTCACTGAGTCGAGTCATCAGGGACTCAAGGTCGTTCTCCTGCATGACTCCCCTCCAAAGTGCGGCGTCGATCCGAGCCATCACTGCTTTCAGCCGACCTAGGTAGCCCGTGGCAGCAGTAAGGCGGGACTCCAACCTCAAGATATTCATGGCAGCTTCGTCCTTGACAATGGAATTGACTGGGTCCAGGCCGGGTTCGATCCGCCCAATCTCTTCTTCAAAGTTACGGCAGAATTCTACACAACAAGGAACGCGTCGAGTCAGCAAGTAAATTACGGGTCGACCGATCCAACTAAGTCTGAGCAAAAGAGGTATACCTTCGAGCAAGAGATACCACTTCTTGGTGAGGTCGCTTTGATAAGCCTCCAGCTTGTTCTTCCTCTGGAAGAGGCCCTCGTATTTCTCGTTCAGGGCGTTCTTGGCACCCTTCAGTCGAGTCACTTCTTGGTTGGTCGCGTCGAGGGAACTCTTCAACCTGATGATCTCCGCTTCAAGCGTGCCGATCGAAGCCAGCTTCTGCTCCGCCAGTTCAGTTTTTTCCTATGCCTTCTGCTGCGCCGCTGCCAAGTCGAGGTCCTTCTGCTCTAGGGCCGCCTTCAGTTGATCTACAAGAGACGTCACTAGACAGATGAACATGAGGATACACAGGATATACTTATCGAAGGTCAGTCGACGAGTTGCTCGCGTCAGTTACCAGCTGCTTCATCCTGGTCTTCTTCAAGTGGTCCCGAGCCAGCTGCAAGTCGAGATTGAGCTGGACCTGCTTCTTCTCAAGATCCACAAATCTGGCTTCGAACTCACAAGATCTTTGCATCAACACAACAAATCAGAATTCTAAGACTACAGTTGAGTCAAACACTCAACTGCAGTCTCGGGGACTACACCCAATGGGTGCACTAAGCATGCCCCCACTTGTTCTCGCCTGGCCAAGATCAGTCTGGCCCGAGCTCAAAAAAAAAACAACACAAGGAGGAAAAGTTCTATTATCAGACCACGGCCGACTACCAGCAGTCGACCATGGTCTTGGGGGGCTACACCCAGTGGGTGCACTGAGCGTGCCCCCACTGGTTCTTGCTCGACCAAGATCAGTCTGGTCCGAGCTCATGAAAAGTACACAACGAACAAGAAATTCTAAAGACCACAGTCGACTGACCTCAGTCGACCATGGCCTCGGGGACTACACCCACTGGGCGCACTGAGTGTGCCCCCAGTGGTACTATCGGTCGACCTTCAAAAGCTAAAAGCTACAAGACAAGGCACCCAGTGGGTGTGGCGTCATCTCACGAACAAGGCAGTAGATTTCTCAAACTAAAGACTACACCAATACAGCAAATCAGTCGGAAGAGAGAAACCTGGACATTGGTCCGAAGGGCCGATCTAGCGTCGTAAGCAGCCATGCTAGCCTCGTACGCCGCCTTCGTCCTCTCCATCATCAGCCCCGCCTGACGAACGGCTTCTTGAGCCGCGCCCACGGGATCCTCTGGGATGTGATGGGTGGAGAAGAGAACCGACGATGGAGCATGCGCTTGGTCGACGGCCGGAGCAGGCGCTGGGTCGACGGCCGGACCAGTCGACGAAGAAGGGCGGACAGTCGACACGGGGACGGCGAAGGGGACTGTGGTCCGGGCCACGTCTTCCTGTTGCTGGGCCTCAGAGTCAGAAGGCGCCTTCCGGCCCTTCCTTCACGTGCGTCGTCGAGCCACTCCCGAGCGCTCCTCATCATCGTCAGGGAGCTCTATGACATGGCGTGGCACTTCAAAAAAGACAACTACGAAGTTCAGTTGACCGCCAGCTCAAACCGACGAAAAGCGAAGCACGATCTACAACTTGCACCTGCGCGGGACGTAGCAGCATCCGCGGCCTCCTCATCATCCGACCCTTGTCGATATCCATCGAGGTCGCGGAAGCAGCAGCACTGAAAATTTCCTTGAAAGTGAGTCGACGAAGACAGAGTCGACCTCCGAAAGGCAGAAATAAATAAAACAGAACAACACTTACGTGGAGGTGATTGGGACGTCCACCTTGATCTTGGGTAGGACCTTTCGGGGCTTAGCAGTGGTGACCTTGGGCTGCTTGGGCGCCTTTTCGGATGGATCGGGAGTGGCCGTACGAGCCCGCTTCTGCACCTGGGAGCTGGAGGGGCCCGCTCGGGAGCGCACAACCTCTGGGTCATGCTTTCCCTTGGAGCGCTTCTTGCCGCGGGGAGGTGACTCGACCTCCTCGCTGCTGCTGGAGTCCTCGCTCTCCTCTTCGGTCTCTTCGTCGGACTTCCACTCGGAAACGTCGCCCGTGCCCTCTTCGCCCTCCAGGACCTGATCCCCGTTGGGCACGGAGTACATTTCGGTGTAGATCTGCAGAAAGGAAAGATTTGCCAAATGTCAGTCGGATTCATCAAGACAACTGCAAGTAAGAAGCAAGAACATCACTCGGAAGTTAAGGCCAGACCTTGTCAGGAAGGTGGTCGACGTCGAATGGAGGAACCCTTCCGAGCCCCCTGGGGTTGTCTTTGTTCCCCGTGATGTACCTCAGACACTGCGCCACCATCTTCGCTGATGCTTCCTCTGGGTGGACTTGAGACGAGTCGTCCACGCTGGAATACAGCCACATCGAGTGGTCTCGAGCTTGGAGAGGCTGGATCCTCCGCATAAGGTACACCTCAAGCAGATCCAGCCCTGTAACCCCGTCGTGAACCAGCTAGACGACCCGCTCCACCAGCATGTCCACTTCCACCCTCTCGGCCCGACTCACAACTAACGACGGAGGCTGGCTGGCCCGACTAAGGGAAAAAGGGGGAAGACCGGTCGAATGACCAGGAGTCGGACTGTCCTTACAATAGAACCAAGTCGACTGCCAGCCCCAAACCAACTCCGGGAGGATCATAGCAGGAAAAGCGCTCCTATTTCTAAGCTGGATGCCTGGCCCTCCGCACACCTGGATGATGTGCGTCTTCTCATCACTCGGATTCGCCTTCTTGACGGTTTGCGATCGACAAGTGAAGATATGTTTGAACAAACCCCAGTGCGGTCGATAGCCGAGGAAGTTCTCACACATCAAGATAAACGTAGCGAGAAACCTCGGTCGACGTGGGTCGCGAGGAGGACGCACTCGCCCTCCCGCGGCTGAGGCTCGAGCTCGCCCTCCGGCACCCGCCAGGAGCCGCGGGCGAGCAAGCCCTCCTCCTCCAGCTCCTCCATGTCCTCCACCGTAATGGTGAACCTGATCCAGTCCCCCTGGATCCAGCCAGGAGGGAGCCCGGACCTTGACGACGACCCTCCGCGGCCGGACCGCTTTGCTTTCCCCGCCGCCGCCTTCTTCGAGCGCTCCAACGCCGCGGTCTTCTCTTTGCCCATGGCGTGCGAGCTGGTGTTGGCCGAGGAGAAGGAGGAAGAAGCATAGGCACGGCAGAGAGATGGAGGCGGCGAAGCAGGGAATGGGCGCACAGTGCCCTTGCCTCGGACTCTGCGCGCATTTATAGCACAACGGTCGAGTGACTGACCGGTTGCCCCGAGCAATCCTGTCAAATCCCGCAACAGGCGCGCACACGATACGTGGCGAAAAAGGCGGCACGAGGATCGAGGCGTCCCGGGCATATCCGATCTGATTGCCACGGCACGACCCGTCCCGCTCGCTTCCCCAAATTTCGAAATCCCGCAAAATCCGGAGACCAGAGAGCAACCGATCCCGCCAAAAACTGCGCACGACAACGGCGCTCGGCACCTCGCGCAAATTTCAATCGACGGCCAACGCAACAAGCACACTCGACGGATTCCGGAATCGATTAAGGCAACCAAGACGAGATTGAAAAGACGGCATGGTCCACGAGCTCAGAGAAGACTACCCCAAGGGCATCGAACTCGGACTAAAACTCTCTTCGGCACTCTCTCCTGCTCAAGCCTCAATCCATTCGGGGGCTACTGATGAGGTTATGGACCTAGGGTAGGGTCACAGGCCTGACCAAGGTACCCCACCCAAGGTCACTACCCCAGAAGATCAAAAGACAAAACCAATGGGAACAAGGACAGTCGACTGAGACAACCCAAGAGGACATCCCACTCGACTGTACACCACGTGCCAGACGACTCAACTTCACTCGACCCATCCAAGGCACTCGACCCCCGAAGGTCAAAGGTCCCTTAGGACAACAATGGTCTGGTATTCACTCGCTGTAGTGAATGCCTTTATTACTCTTTAATGCGGACGTTGTCAGTAACACCCGCCTTTATGTACATTGAACCCTTAGTAACGTGGAGCATGGCTGGGTTCCTGGCACACTATATAAGCCACCCCCTCCTCCAGTACAAGGGTTCGCACCCCCTGTAACACACACACATATACCCATTCCATTCGACCGCCTCCGGGCACCGAGACGTAGGACTATTACTTCCTCCGAGAAGGGCCTGAACTCGTAAAACACCTCGCGTACAACTTCACCATAGCTAGGGCCTTGCCTCCTCCTACGTACCCCCTACTCGTACTGTCAAACTTAGAACCACGACAGTCGTCTCAATGGATTTTGATGGTGCCCTATTTAACGTGAATGCAGCTGTCTCTAAAGCATAACCCCAAAACGATAGTGGTAAATCAGTAAGAGACATCATAGACCACACCATATCTAATAAAGTATGGTTACAAAATTCGGACACACCATTACGTTGTGGTGTTCCGGGTGGCGTGAGTTGTGAAACTATTCCACATTGTTTCAAATGAAGACCAAACTTGTAACTCAAATATTCATCTCCATGATCAGATCGTAGAAACTTTATTTTCTTGTTACGATGGTTCTCTACTTCACTCTGAAATTCTTTGAACTTTTCAAATGTTTCAGACTTGTGCTTCATCAAGTAGATATACCCATATCTGCTCAAATCATCAGTGAAAGTCAGAAAATAACGATACCCGCCGCGAGCTTCAACACTCATCGGTCCACATACATCAGTATGTATGATTTCCAACAAATCTGTTGCTCACTCCATTGTTCCGGAGAACGGAGTTTTAGTCATCTTGCCCATGAGGCATGGTTCGCAACCACCAAGTGATTCATAATCAAGTGATTCCAAAAGTCCATCACTATGGAGTTTCTTCATGCGTTTTACACCGATATGACCTAAACGGCAGTGCCACAAATAAGTTGCACTATTAGTATTAACCTTATATCTTTTGGCTTCAATATTATGAATATGTGTATCACTACGATCGAGATCCAACAAGAATAGACCACTCTTCAAGGGTGCATGACCATAAAAGATATTGCTCATATAAATACAACAACCATTATTCTCATATTTAAATGAATTACTGTCTCGCAATAAACAAGATCCAGATATAATGTTCATGCTTAACGCTGGCACCAAATAACAATTATTCACGTCTAAAACTAATCCCGAAGGTAGATGTAGAGGTAGTGTGCCACCAGCGATCACATCGACTTTGGAACCATTTCCCACGCGCATCGTCACCTCGTCCTTAGCCAATCTTCGTTTAATCCATAGTCCCTGTTTTGAGTAATAAATATTAGCAACCGAACCGTTATCAAATACCCAGGTGCTACTGATGTCTACACACGCTTCTATTCTTGTAGACTATGTTGGGCCTCCAAGCGCAGAGGTTTGTAGGACAGCAGCAATTTCCCTCAAGTGGATGACCTAAGGTTTATCGAACTCAGGGAAGTAGAGGTTGAAGATGGTCTCTCTCAAGCAACCCTGCAACTAAGATACAAGAAGTCTCTTGTGTCCCCAACACACCTAATACAACTAGGAGTTGTATAGGTGCACTAGTCCGGCGAAGAGATGGTAAAATATGGATGATAGGAGTGGCAAAGCAAAGTAATATAAATCTGTAATAAAAAGTGCAGCAAGCAAACAAGTGGTAAACATGAGCACAAATGGTATTGCAATGGTGGAAACAAGGCCTAGGCTTCATACTTTCACTAGTGGCAACTCCCAACAACATTATCATAATCGAATCACATGATATTTCCCATAAAACATGCAATGGAGACGCACTCGGAGGTCATTCCTTTGTGGTCAAGAGAGGACGAGAATTATGTAGGGCTACAAAAGCACACCTCAAAGTTCGTAGTTCTCAATCTATGGATTTCCCAATGTCACTGCGGCCATCCAAAGAGAGTACCACAATCACCACAACATATCTCCATGATAGTCAAAGACAAGCACCAAGAGACTCTCAATCTTCAATCAACACACAAAAGAGGAAATCACTCATGAAAATATTCTTCTAATCCATGTCCAATAGACCGCTGTCACCTTGGTCTCGGGGATTATACTAGATAAAGACAAGTGAGTACATCAATTCAATACATAAAGGAAGGGGAAATATCATGAGATCACCCTGGATTTACATAGCATATGATCACAACGAAGATCACATCATGGGAGAGAGAATTGACCACATAGCTACTGGTAGAAACCTCAGCCCCGAGGAGGAACTACTCCCGCATCATGGAGGGAGGAAGCAACATCGATGGAGATGAATCCGGGGGCACTTCCCCGTCCCGGCAGGATGCCGGCACAGGAATTCTGGTCCCTCGAAACTTGGTGGCGATGGCGGCGGAGATCGGAATTGCTTCTGGAGAAAAGGGTTCTAGAATCAGGGTTTTCGCGACGCGAGGAATATATATGCAAAGGGGGGTCACCAGAGGCGGAGAGGGGGCCCCAGGCGCCCCCCTGGCACGGCCAGGGGTGGGGCCGCGCCGGGTGGCCGCCTGGGCCACCCCTGGCTCCCCTCTGGCCCCGCTTTGGTTTTTCTCGAAGCTTCATGTACGCTGATTTTTCCTGTATTTTTCCCGGAATTTTTTGGGCATTTTTAATATGGGGGAAACCTGAAATAGAAAAACAGCAGAAAACAGGAACTGGCACTCTGGTGCACTGAGTTAATAGGTTAGTCCAAATATGATCAAAAGTGTATGGAAGTGCATAAATATCATAGCAATATCACACAAAAGAAGCATGGAGCAAGCAGAAATTATAGATACGTTTTGGACGTATCAACATCCCCAAGCTTAATTCCTGCTCGTCCTCGAGTAGGTAAATGATAACAAGCATAATTTCTGTGGTGACATGCTATCAACCATATAAGAACTTTTTAAGTAAAGCAATCAAGGCATGTAATTCAATTCAAGTCATAACAAGCAAGAGTCTATATTAGCATTGTAACAAGCAACATAAGAACATAAAGGTGCAAGAGCTCTCGCTGTCCGTGACTCGAATGTCTCCAAATGGTGTTTGCGTGCAAGAAAGGGGATAGGGATATACGAGAGAGTAAAACATAGCTTTTGTATTGTTGAGAACTTAATCTACTAAAGTTTCACACTTGGTCTTCTTTGGAATCTTATCTTGACTCATCCCCAGACCAGCAGCCAGGTACAAGTCAAAATGATCCACTCCCTTTCGATATTTTGAGCACTCATGCAATGGATGAGCGTAAGCAAGAAAGTTAACACTTAGGATGGCAAAGAGAGAAAAAAATGATGAAGGGGGAAGACAAAAAAGGTGTGAAAGGCTCACATCAATGAGGACAATCATAGGCGAGAGAAAGCCAAATGATAGATATGATGTGAGGAGTAGGGATCGCCATGCAACGGATGCACATATGAGCTAAGGTAAGCTCTCCAATGGAACTAGTGGGGGTGCATCCAACTTGCTTGCTCAAGAAGACCTAGAGCTCTTTTGAGGAGGCTCATCATTGGAATATACAAGCCAAGTTCTATAGTGTGAAGGTCCCCACATAGCTATATGCATGAATGATAATCTCTATGGAGTACAAGGTATAAGATGGAGTACGAGTGTGGATCTCTCAAAAGGAATAGTAGTGTGCCCCCTTCTCTCTTTTTATTTCTTTTTCTTTTTTTTCTTTCTTTTTTTATTTTTTTGTGGCCTCAATGGCTCTTTCTATTTAACTCTCATTTGTCCTCTTTGGGATCTTTTGATTTTGTCCTCTTTGGGATCTTTTCCTCACTTTAGGGGCAACACTCTATGTATTACAAGAAGTATAGAAGATCTTTCACACTTTACAAAAGTACTCAACATAAAGAAAATGAAACTATCATGATGTATGCAAATGTATGCCTCTGCCAGTGTAGCAGGATATGCAATGATACTAGCACGTCATGTAGCAATGATTAGGGCAAGTCCCAACTAGCATGCGGCTCATCGATCAAGCAAAAAGCATGTATGACATGAAGATCAAGTCATGAGAAGATGGATGTTGCATGGCAATGTATCTCAGAAAGGCTATGGAAATGCCTTGATATGTAGGTATGGTGGCTGTTTTGAGGAAGGATATAATGAGGCTTACGATGACAGAGCGTATCGTGCCAAGGATTTGGATGCATCGGCGAATTATGCACCAACTCTCGAGGTGAGAAAGGGCAATGCACGGTACCGAAGAGGCTAGAAAAATATGGCTAGGTGGAAGTGTCAACTTTCGAATACTCACATTAGTCCGAAGAACTCATGCACTTATTATCGGTAACTCTCAATCTAATTAGGAGGTTTACAAAGAGACAAGTACCCCGAGGAGGAGTGTATGGGGGTTTGGTTATCCTTGCGCATCCTCGGCTCATGGTACGTGAGTGTACTCTAATATTCGATCCCTCCAAAGATTAGTGATCCATTTAGTAGCTAAAGTTCTCAACTATTTGTAGGTTTTCGAAAATAAACACGGATTGCCCAAAATACGACATCTATCACTAATAGGCTAAAGCTCTTGACACCAAAAGTTTAGACATTACTCATGGCAATACCTCAAAACTATTGCAAGTTACTACTAAAATTAAATAGCAACCTCAATTACCTACTTTAAGTTAAGACACACAACTCAGTGCAACAGGCAAACTCTCTTAACAAGATAAACATGAAAACTCAAGAGAGTTCAGCAACCAACTAAACACAAGCTCTTTAAAAAGAAAAGCATGAAAACTAAGAGCTAAACATGACAGCAGCTATGGAAAGACAAAGAACACACACAGCAAAGATAAGCATGAAAATCCTATGTTGTGTTCTAGGTTGAATTGGAGCGTGTTTTTCTCCCACACAAAGAAAGCTGGGTTCTAACTTGTTATGAACAGCAAGCAAAGCTAAAGAAAACTAAAAAAGAAACTAAGAGCAAGACGCTCCAAGCATAGCACATAACGCATGAAGTGATTAAAATATAGTGGAACGAAAGACGAACTGATAATTGTTGATGGAGAAGGGGATGCATGGGGGCATCCCCAAGCTTAGACGCTTGAGTCTTCTTGAATATTTCTTGGGGGTGCACGGGGGCATCCCCAAGCTTGAGCGTTTGATCCTCCTGAGTCTTCTTTTATCTTCTTCCCTCGCACACTTGAAAACTCCCTTCATACATAACTCATCATAATCTGATTAGCGAGGTTAGTACCCACAATAAAATAACTTTTCCCTACTGGAAATAAAGATAATCTTGAAGAGCTACTGTTTCTCAAGATTGCCAAAAGGTTTTTGCAAATAAAAAGCAAGCTCAAGGTTTGCAAAACGAAGAAAAGGCAAAACAGGACAGAATCTGTGAAAAACAGACCAGCAGGTAGTAAATAATTTGTTCGGGGCACTTCTGCAACTCAAATCAAAAAACTCAGAACAGACGCTCGAAAGCCAATTGTATAGAGCACGCTGTCAAAAAAATTCAGATCAAAAAGATGACCTGGTGATTTTATTCGAATTTTTTCTGTCCCAGGACAGAATCTGTTTCCTGGACAGCACGTCACAACTTTTGAACTTTCTTGCAATCGGAGGCTAAACTTGGCACAAAGCTGAAAAATAAAGATACAATGATGTTGCTACAGTAGTAACAAACATCAAGACCACTAAAAACTGAAAGAACAAACTGAAAGCAAAGATAACAAGGGTTGTCTCCCTAGAGCTCTTTCTTTATAGCCATAAAGATAGGCTTAAGACTTTAATGATGCTCTCATAGGAATAAGAGTTGAAGAACAAAAGAGAGCATCAAGAAGCAAATACCAAACACATTTAAGCCTAACATGCTTCCTATGCATAGGAATATTGCAATAGAATAATTCATTGAAGCACAAAGCAATAAGCATAGGAAGACAAAACAAGTGCAGCTTCAAAACCTTCAACATAAAGAGAGGGAACTTGATATTATTGAAATATCTATAAGCATATGTTCCCTTCTCATAATAATTTTCAGTGGGATCTCACATAAAGCATTGTTACCATGATCCACATGCAAAAAGGTACTCTTACTCTCCACATAAGCATAATCTTTCTCATTGGTAATAGCGGGAGTAGGACTATCATAAAAACTTGAACACTATAGATTAATTGTGTATTAGGAAGATGGTGCTCAACAAGGGAGTAATTCCCTCCATGATTATGACAAGTTTCATAAGGATAATTTCTCCTTATGTCATAGGTACCTTTATAACCACTATAGATTGGAGTTATAACATCATCATAGTAGAGAAGAGCATTATCATTGCTAGCAACTATATTTGTAAACATGTTGTCTTTATTCTTACTAGCAAAAGAATTATCAATTATCACATCACTAGTGGGTAAAGGATTTGCAATCCTATCATCCCCAAGCTTAGAGATTTCCATATTATCACTTTCAGAGTTGGTACCAAAAAGATTTTCAAGATCATAAGTAGCATTATCATCATTTTCCCAATCACAATAAGTAACATGCATATCATAATCAAAATCATCTTCAATAGTACCTATGGACGTATCATCAAGATGATAATTAAGGCAATAAACTTCACCTTCTTCTTTAAACTTACAACCGTTAGGATAAAAGTTGATGGGAGGAATATGCTCAGGCCAGGTTGATACCCATTCTTCTTCCTTCTTGCTCCTCTTTTTTTTTTCTTCACCTTAGGAGGGAGTGGTTGGAGATGAAGCTTCTCCACATATCCTGGTTTATCATTAGAAACAATAGGGGAAACTTGGGAGAAACTCTCCTTTTTATTAGCAGAAATATAAGAGACATTCTTATACTTTGGTAAAGTTCCCTCCTTTCTAATCTTACTTATGTAATCATTTTTATGGCAATTAACAACACAATAGAGATGGCAATTTTGCAAAGTGTTTTTTATTCCTATGGCATTAACATCTAGCCAAGAAGTCTTTTCTGATAACTCTTCACACATCAAAAATAACATAAGCTCGTCATAAAGATCAGGGGTGATCATGTTATCACGCAACTGGTTAACAGTTATGTTTTGAAAGTGCATGCATTGAAAATTAAAGTGACCCTCTATACAGCAAAGTTCACAAGTAAAAGGATAAAGGTCACACAATTCTCTAGCAATTTCATTTAAATCTTTGACCCAAGTGATTGTTCTTTCATGCTTATGTTGCTTACAATACTTCTCTTCGTCAATCATAGGCCTTTCACAAGGTCTATCCACTCCACAAAAATTAACATGCTTATATAAAACTTCATTTTTAGGAATTGGATCATGCATGTTGCAATCATCATGAACAATTTCATTTTCTTTGCAGATCTCTTTAAAAGGTTCATGATGCTTGATCCAATCCTCCTTAGGCATATTAAAATGTGAAGCAAAAGATTTGAGGAAATCAACAAGGAGTTGAGAATCAAGCCCAAACTTAGCGCTAAACTTATTAAAACTTGTAGTTTCAACAAAGGACTTAATGCAATCATACTCATAAATTATACCTGACTCTTTACCTTTGTCGATCTCCCAATCTTCAGTGTTGCATTGAATTCTTTCAAGGAGTTCCCATTTAGCATCAATCTTTTCGTTTGTGAAAGAACCCATAGAGGAAGCATCGAGCAAATCTTTATCCTGTCGAGAGAGCCTCGCATAGAAATTAGTAATAATCATATCTTTGGGGATCCCATGGTTAGGACATTTTAGCATTAACGTTTTCAGTCTCCCCCAAGCTTGAGCTATGCTCTCTCCGTCATGAGGATAGAAATTATAAACATAATTCCTATTCTCATGGGCTTCATGAAGAGGATAAAACTTGGAGTAAAAGAGAGACTGGATCTCTTCCCAATCCAGCAGGTGAGAGTCATCTAGTAGCCTATACCATTCCAATGCTTTTCCTTTCAGTGACAAGGCAAATAATTTCCTCATGACTCCATCTCTTGTCAAACCTGAAATCTTAAACAACTCACAAAGTTCTGTAAGTTTCAACAAATGAATACTAGGATTGACTGTCCCATCATAACAATCATTCCTAATTATTTCAATTATCCCAAGTGGTATTTGGAACGGGATACATTCAGTAGGTGGAGGAGACTTCTCTACCACGGGTGTGGTAAAGCGGCCTTCCCCAAGCAGCGAACTAAGAGTGCGGTTTTCCATAAACATAACTAGTGAAACTAAAAACAAGAAACGAAAAGATTTAATTGCAAGATCTAAAGATATACCTTCAAACACTTACTTCCCCGGCAACGGCGCCAGAAATAGCTTGATTTCTACACAAGCTTCTATTCTTGTAGACTATGTTGGGCCTCCAAGCGCAGAGGTTTGTAGGACAACAGCAATTTCCCTCAAGTGGATGACCTAAGGTTTATCGAACTCAGGGAAGTAGAGGTTGAAGATGGTCTCTCTCAAGCAACCCTGCAACTAAGATACAAGAAGTCTCTTGTGTCCCCAACACACCTAATACAACTAGGAGTTGTATAGGTGCACTAGTTCGGCGAAGAGATGGTAAAATATGGATGATAGGAGTGGCAAAGCAAAGTAATATAAATCTGTAATAAAAAGTGCAGCAAGCAAACAAGTGGTAAACGTGAGCACAAATGGTATTGCAATGGTGGAAACAAGGCCTAGGCTTCATACTTTCACTAGTGGCAACTCCGAACAACATTATCATAATCGAATCACATGATATTTCCCATAAAACATGCAATGGAGACGCACTCGGAGGTCATTCCTTTGTGGTCAAGAGAGGACGAGAATTATGTAGGGCTACAAAAGCACACCTCAAAGTTCGTAGTTCTCAATCTATGGATTTCCCAATGTCACCGCGGCCATCCAAAGAGAGTAACACAATCACCACAACATATCTCCAGGATAGTCAAAGACAAGCACCAAGAGACTCTCAATCTTCAATCAACACACAAAAGAGGAAATCACTCATGAAAATATTCTTCTAATCCATGCCCAATAGACCGCTATCACCTTGGTCTCGGGGATTATACTAGATAAAGACAAGTGAGTACATCAATTCAATACATAGAGGAAGGGGAAATATCATGAGATCACCCTGGATTTACATAGCCTATGATCACAACGAAGATCACATCATGGGAGAGAGAATTGACCACATAGCTACTGGTAGAAACCTCAGCCCCGAGGAGGAACTACTCCCGCATCATGGAGGGAGGAAGCAACGTCGATGGAGATGAATCCGGGGGCACTTCCCCGTCCCGGCAGGATGCCGGCACAGGAATTCTGGTCCCCCGAAACTTGGTGGCGATGGCGGCGGAGATCGTAATTGCTTCTAGAGAAAAGGGTTCTGGAATCAGGGTTTTCGCGACGCGAGGAATATATATGCGAAGGGGGGTCACCAGAGGCAGAGAGGGGGCCCCAGGCGCCCCCCTGGCGCGGCCAGGGGTGGGGCCGCGCCGGGTGGCCGCCTGGGCCACCCCTGGCTCCCCTCTGGCCCCGCTTTGGTTTTTCTCGAAGCTTCCTGTACGCTGATTTTTCCTATATTTTTCCCGGAATTTTTTGGGCACTTTTAATATGGGGGAAACCTGAAATAGAAAAACAGCAGAAAACAGGAACTGGCACTGTGGTGCACTGAGTTAATAGGTTAGTCCAAATATGATCAAAAGTGTATGGAAGTGCATAAATATCATAGCAATATCACACAAAAGAAGCATGGAGCAAGCAGAAATTATATATACGTTTTGGACGTATCAGCTACTACGAGCATTAGTAAGGTACACATCAATAACATGTATATCACATATACCTTTGTTCACCTTGCCATCCTTCTTATCCGCCAAATACTTGGGGCAGTTCCGCTTCCAGTGTCAAGTCCCTTTGCAGTAGAAGCACTCAGTTTCAGGCTTGGCTCCAGCCTTGGGTTTCTTCGTGGGAGTAGCAACTGTCTTGCTATTCTTCTTGAAGTTCCCCTTCTTTCCCTTGCCCTTTTTCTTGAAACTAGTGGTCTTGTTAACCATCAACACTTGATGCTCCTTTTTTGATTTCTACCTCCGCAGCTTTGAGCATAGCGAAGAGCTCGGGAATTATCTTCTGCATCCCTTGCATGTTATAGTTCATCACGAAGCCTTTATAGCTTGGTGACAGTGATTGAAGAACTCTATCAATAACACTATCTTCGTCAACTTTGCGTCCAAGTTGAGTCATATGATTGTAGTACCCAGACATTCCGAGCAAGTGTTCACTGATAGAACTATTCTCCTCCATCTTGCAGCTGTAGAACTTATTGGAAATCTCATATTTCTCAATCCGGGCATTTGCTAGAAATATTAACTTCAACTCCTGGAACATCTCATATGCTCCATGACGTTCAAAATGTGGTTGAAGTCCCAGTTCTAAGCTGTAAAGCATGGCACACTAACTATCGTGTAGTCATCAGACCGCGTCTGCCAGACATTCAAAGCGTCTGCATTAGCGAGAGGGGTCTTGTCACCTAGCGGTGCTTCAAGGAGATAATTCTTCTGTACAACAATGAGGATAATCCTCAAGTTACGGACCCAGTCCGTGTAATTGCTACCATCATCTTTCAACTTAGTTTTCTCTAGGAATGCATTAAAATTCAAAGGAACGGTAGCACGGGTCATTGATCTACAACAACATAGACATGCAAAATACTATGAGGTACTAAGTTCATGATAAATTAAAGTTCAATTAATCATATTACTTAAGAACTCCCACTTAGATTGACATCCCTCTAATCATCTAAGTGATCACGTGATCCATATCAACTAAGCCATGTCCGATCATCACGTGAGATGGAGTAGTTTTCAATGGTGAACATCTTATGTTGATCATATCTACTATATGATTCACGCTCGACCTTTTGGTCTCCAGTGTTCCGAGGCCATATCTATATATGCTAGGCTCGTCAAGTTTAACCCGAGTATTATGCGTGTGCAAAACTGGCTTGCACCCGTTGTATGTGAACGTAGAGCTTATCACACCCAATCATCACGTGGTGTCTCGGCACGACGAACTTTCGCAACGGTGCATACTCAGGGAGAACACTTGTACCTTGAAATTTTGCAAGGGATCATCTTATAATGCTACCGCCGTACAAAGCAAAATTAGAAGCATAATAAGATAAACATCACATGCAATCGAAATATGTGACATGATATGGCCATCATCATCTTGTGCTTTTGATCTCCATCTCCAAGGCACCGTCATGATCACCATCGTCACCGGCGCGACACCTTGATCTCCATCGTAGCATTGTTGTCGTCTCGCCAACTATTGCTTCCACGACTATCGCTACCGCTTAGTGATAAAGTAAAGCAATTACATGGCGATTGTATTTCATACAATAAAGCGACAACCATATGGCTCCTGCCAGTTGCCGATAACTTTAGAAAACATGGTCATCTCATACAATAACGTATAACTCATCATGTCTTGACTATATCACATCACAATATGCCATGCAAAAACAAGTTAGACGTCCTCTACTTTGTTGTTGCAAGTTTTACATGGCTGCTACGGGCTTAGCAAGAACCGTTCTTACCTACGCATACAAAACCACAACGATTTTTCATCAAGTATGTGATGTTTTAACCTTCACAAGGACCGGACGTAGCCACACTTGATTTAGCTAAAGTGAGAGATACACACACCTGCCAGTCACCTTTAAGCAACGAGTGCTCGTAACGGTGAAACCAGTCTCGCGTAAGCGTACGCGTAATGTCGGTTTGGGCCGCTTCATCTCACAATACCACTGAAACAAAGTATGACATGCTGGTAAGCAGTATGACTATTATCGCCCACAACTCATTGTGTTCTACTCGTGCATATCATCTACGCACAAACCTGGCTCATGATGCCACTGATGGGGAACATAGTATTTCAAAAAAAATCTACGATCACGCAAGATCTATCTACTAGATGCATAGCAATGAGAGGGGAGAGTGTGTCTACGTACCCTCGTAGACCGGGAGCGAAAGCGTCTAGTGACACGGTTGATGTAGTTGAACTTTCTTCACGATCCAACCGATCAAGCACCGAACGTACGGAGCCTCTGCGTTCAGCACACGTTCAGCTTGATGACGTCCCACGAGCTCTTGATCCAGTAGAACTTCGCAGGAGAGTTTCGTCAGCACGACGGTGTGGTGACGGAGATGATGAAGCAACCGGCGTAGGGCTTCGCCTAAGCACTGCAACGATATGACCGAGGTGTGTTTCTGTGGAGGGGGCACCGCACACGGTTGGGAGAGATCAACTTGATCAACTTGTGTGTATAGAGGTGCCCCCTGCCCGTGTATATAAAGGAGCAAGGGGGGAGGTCGTCCGGCCCCTATGGCACGCCCTAGGAGGGCCACTCCTACTAGGAATAGGATTCCAATCCTATTCCTAGTAGGAGTCCACCAAGAGGGAGAGGGGAAGGAAGGAGAGGGAGAGGGAGAGGGAAAGAGGGGCCGCGCCCCCCTTCCCTAGTACAATTCGGACTCTCCTTGGGAGGGGGCAAGCCACCTCCTGGGCTGCTGCCCTCTCTCTCTCCTAAAGCCCAGTAGGGCCCAATACTTCCCCGGGGGGTTCCGGTAACCCCCCCCCCCCGGCACTCCGGTTTTATCAGAAACTTTTCCGGAACACTTCTGGTGTCCGAATATAGTCGTCCAATATATAAATCTTTACGTATCGGACATTCCGAGACTCCTCGACATGTCCGTGATCTCATCCAGGACTCCGAACTTCCTTCGGTACATCAAAACTCATAAACTCATAATACTGATCGTCATCAAACGTTAAGCGTGCGGACCCTACGGGTTCGAGAACTATGTAGACATGACCGAGACTCTTCTCCAGTCAATAACCAATAGCAGAACCTGGATGCTCATATTGGCTCCTACATATTCTATGAAGATCTTTATCGGTCAAACTGCATAACAACATACATTGTTCCTTTTGTCATCGGTATGTTACTTGCCCAAGATTCGATCATCGGTATCTCAATACCTAGTTCAATCTCGTTACCGGCAAGTCTCTTTACTCATTCTGTAATACATCATCTCGTGACTAACTCATTAGTCATTTGCTTTCAAGGCTTATTATGATGTGCATTACCGAGAGGGCCCAGAGATGCCTCTCCGACACTCGGAGTGACAAATCCTATTCTTGATCTATGCCAACACCACAAACACTTTTGGAGACACCTGTAGAGCATATTTATGATCACCCAGTTACGTTGTGACGTTTTATAGCACACAAGGTGTTCCTTCGGTATTCGGGAGTTGCATAATCTCATAGTCATAGGAACATGTATAAGTCATGAAGAAAGCAATAGCAGTAAAACTAAACGATCATAGTGCTAAGATAACGAATGGGTCTTGTCCATCACATCATTCTCCTAATGATGTGATCTCGTTGATCAAATGATAACTCATGTCTATGGTTAGGAAACATAACCATCTTTGATCAATGAGCTAGTCTAGTCGAGGCATACTAGGGACATACTGTTTTGTCTATGTATTCACACATGTACTAAGTTTCCGGTTAATACAAGTCTAGCATGAATAAAAGACATTTATCATGATATAAGGAAATACAAATAACATCTTTATTATTGCCTCTAGGGCATATTTCCTTCAGTTAGAGGCAGTGCACTTGCGCTGCTCCGGTGAACCTATTCGCGGGATCCGATCTGCTACGTGGGAGATCGACAAGGAAGAGACGACTCCGGAGACGCGATGCCCCAACTCTACTTTCGCTGCACGGCACTGCGCGTCTAGTGGTAACGGTATGTGATCCATCTCCCTTAGCATGTTCTTGGATGTTCTGCACATAGGAAATTTTTAATTTGTAGTCGACACACCCTACCGTAGATCCCAACCCATTATTGGCCCAATACTCATTCCACCTCTTGGCCTTTTAAGGCCCGTTGATATTCAATTAAATATAAAAGCCTCCTAACTATTATTAGAACCTTTTATTATTAATTTAACATCTCTAGAAACATTTTCCACATATATATTATTCATTGGTAATACCGGGTATTATCCGATAAACTTTGGAACCCTTCTGGTGACCCCGAAACGCTTTCGGTTCCTCTTAAAACTATTTCCAATATTAACGAAACTATTCCACAAATATTTCCTCGTTACTCCTATGCTAATAGCACTCAAAATATTGTGATTACCTTAAGCTTGTTATCATGTTGGATAAACCACACACATGAATAAAACCCCTTTGTCAATGAGCGATAGCGGAACCATGAATGTCCATATCTATCACTTTAATTACACGAATCATAGGAAAGAAATCCGTGAATTCTCTCGATCGAAGGCAACAAATCCGATAGGATCAACCCTCTGGGTAAGAAATATATAATGTTTGTCTCGTGGAGCCGCTCAATTAAGAAAATACATGAAAACATAGAAGTATTCTTGAAGACTGTGTGTGTGGGCTGTCTCAAAAGGCAGTCGTAGAGGAAGTAGGTGAGTCCAACATGGCCTACCCACGTGTGGGCTACATGGGTAGCTGCATGGTCCACCTGGGTCTCCACACGTGGGTTGCCTTGGTCTATGGTTCCTCGTACCTTCAACATTTGCATATATTTTTGTTGTATTATTTCTCCTGCTATTGAAATTGTCATTTTATTCGTGTTATCCTCCAAAAATCTAGTGGCAACAATGTTTGGGGTCTCTCTGGCACAATTATGTAAATGCAAGGAAAAAAGAGACAAAATGTAGCAAACATGGTTTGATACACAATGTTAGCCGAGCCATTTATCTTACAAAATTGCAATGTAAAATGCATGTATCACTTGACTGCCAGGTGAATTAAAATTAGAACGACAGTTTTAATGTGCGGGAACATAAGTATAACTTTTTTATCAAGAAGAAAAACATAAGTAACTTTTTTTAGGGGTGTAAAGCTTTATTCACACCGTAATGTTTGACTAATATCGACAGCTAAATGGCCCAGAAATTACGAAGTATTGTGGCTTATATGGGCGAAAGGGCATTGTGTATACATATTTCAATGAATTTTCTATGTTATTTGACGAGTAACACAATATCAGCATTGCAACACAGTTGGTAATCCAAGATCTATTTTACCATGTTATGAGTTCGAAGCACTGGAACAAATACTGGATGATCCAAGATGCAATTTCTCTTGAATGTAGCGCATCTACATATTTGTACACCTGTTAACCGCGCCCAACGTTGACACTAGCCTGGTTTACGTAAAGGCTATAGGGTCGGCGTATCTAGTTGTTGCCTCCTGTATAAACCCTACATCTCTAGCAATAGTGGGAACCCCAATTCCACATCCCCTGTTCCCCGCCTTTCCGCCTCTTCAGTCCCCATCCCCTCTCTCCCCCACCCTCTCCGGTGATTGTAACACCCCAAATTTTTTAGTTTGTTTTTCTTTCAAACTTTTGGCCTTTTTAGCAGGGGATTGTTTGATCTTTTCTTTTGCCCTTCTAAAATCCCTCATGGCCAAAGTTGGTGTGTCTTCTCAAACTTGGTTTTTGGCCTTGAAGTTTTTCTCTTGTGTTTGGCTCAAACACAAGTTGAGTTTCAGAAGTGGTTGTTTGAATTCTCCCCTTCTTGATTTAAAAACTCTCAAGTTTAACCTTGGACTTATCTCCCTCTCCATCCTTCATCTTGTCATGACCCCAACAGAAATATTTCTCTCCAAGACCCTCTCCACATCTTAGGACAAGTCTCTCAGGAATTCCAGTAAGTTTTGACCTTATTGGGATTTTTCCCCTATTTATTTCACTCCAAAAATAATTCTGTCTTTTATAATGGACCTTGGTGATTTACAAAGGAGCCACCATTTCCATTTAGTTATTTAACTCCAAACCAACTCTCCTAGATAGTCCTTAGTACCCACAATCTAGATCCATCTTGTTTCACTGGTCCATAGTTCAAAATTTTCAAATTTCACCTACTGCAAGTTTGGACCAGATTTGCAAAATTTGGTGAAATTCATATTTATCTTCTTCCAAAAATTCTGTGAAAAATCAGGCAACCTCTAGATACATCAAGAGGCCACCCCACAAAAAATCAGCCCCAGGAACATTGCACACATGCCAGAATCATTTCATCAAACACATTGCATACACTGTTTGTCAAATTCAGAACTGTTACCTGAAACTGTCGACAGTTTCGTCAGTTTCTTCAGCGCAGCGACAAAACCTCGCCAGTACCCCCCTTGGCTCGACGCTGCACTGCAGCTTCTTCTTATCCAGTCGCCGCACGCTCGCTTGGCAGCTTCTGGGCGTCGGTGGCGCTCTGGCCGACCACGCCGGCGACTGCCACGGCAACAGCGCCGCCCGTGGCGGCTGACAGAAGCAACCCCGCGGCTCAACGCCGTTCGGCGCCGCCCAAACCACCCCAGCGCTCCGCGTGTCCATCTCCACAGCCAGCGCATGCCTTCCACGCCGTCGCCGTGGCCTGGCACGCGCAGAGCGCGTTTTCTGCCGCCGCCGTGCCGCGCGGCCGTTCCGTCGGGGATAGCCCGTAACTCCACCTCTCCTGCTAAGTTAGGTGCGGGAATGGAACCCCTACAGCTCCTAGATGATGCTCAAGCCCCTAACTCCGCCGTCCGACCACTGCAGCACCGTAATCGACTCGCCGGACTTATCCATTCACGACAGCCACCTCGAGCCGCCTATAAAAGGCATCCTCGAGCTCGTGCTCGAGCCCGCAGACCTTCACTACCTCCCTAGACCGCGCCCAACCTCTGGAAGAGCCTCGAGGGGCCCTTCTTCCCCAACTCCGGCCAGCTACCTCCTCCTCGGGCTCCAGCTTCGTTCACTCCGGTGAGGGATTTTCCGCCGCCGTGGACTCGAACGTAGCACCCTAGCACCCACCTAGACCTAACCCCCACTTCAATTTCATCCCAGGAACCCTCTCCGATGAGGTCCACGACCACCCGAGCCGCCGTCCGCCGGAGACAAGGTCGCCATCGACGTGGGGCTCGCCAAGACCTAACTCCACCACCGTTCGACGCGGAAGACCACCGTGAAGCCGTAGGTACCACTCCCCTCCCCTAACTCGACGTGGATTGACGCCGGCGATCACCGCGGCACCGGCACCGTCGCGGCTCTGTTTTCATTTTCAAACCTGACAAGTGGGGCCCCTTGTCAGCCTCTCATCTCTCCCCTCCGAATCGTTTTCTGTAAGCGCATTCGGCAAAATACGTCTCCCCTCTACGGTTGACGTACTGCGTACCGGTTCGCTTTGCTGTTTTCTGTTCTAGCCCCTGGATCTTTTCTGTTTCATTACAGATGGGTCCCTGGACAGAAACCTTAATATCTTTTAAACTAAAAGTGATTTTGAGTTGATTCTTTTTCTGTCCACTTTAGTTTTCTGCCTAGTTTTTTGTCATATTTATGGGGAAATGTTTGGAGAAACTTTATTTGCACGCGCGGTATTTATGTTAGTGTGTATTTTGTTTGAATACATAGATACCAGAGGCCGTGACGGAGACGCGAATCACACTGAGTTAGGCTCCGACTTTTCAGAACCAGGCAAGCATGTTTGAACCTTTGATATGATGAGTGTGTTGCATGTTTGCTCGAGTAGCTCTTCTCATAAGCATGGTCATATAAGCATTATGTATGGTTATATTTCATGCAAGCAAGTTTCGGGTGAGCCCGGATGATAATGTTTGAACCACCTCGATCATATGGTGATATGATGGGTGGAATGCTGGTATTATTGGAGCATGCTAGTAGCTGGTTAACTCAGTATCAACGGAGATCATGTCATGATTCCGTTCATCTCCTTTTCAGTACTATCATAGGCCGTCCGTTGGGATTACGGTCTAGTCAGTTGCAAACCACTTCCCGAGTACACACCAAGTAGAGGGGCCGGGATGAGGGTTCCATGGCCCTGGATTAAAGCCCGTCATCCGGTCAGGGGGCATGGGTGTTTCCGGTTGGGACCGAGAGGGGGGCACCCCTTAGAGCGTGCATATATAAATTTGATCCCATGCTATTCGAGGTTGTAGCCTCCCCGTCTTAAAGTTTTCCGTGAATGTCGTCGCGTGTGATTCCGGACGACAGGATGTTAAACGGGTGTGTACTGGTTAGTTGGGTTTCTACTAAAACACCGTAGACGGGGCTAGCCCACGTGGCTAGTAGAACCCGTTGGCTATGAGTTAATGGTACAAGCTCTGCAGAGTTAAATTCCTTCAGTAGCCTTGTTTATGGCCTAGGGTCAATCTTCATGTCAACCCGGTGACCGTCTCTAGTATATTCTTGTTGGTAACCAGAGTAGTGTTTTTGTCAAGTTCATTTGGTAGATGAACTCACCCACTATCTCAGTATTGATTTATTTTCAGAAGTATTTCATCATTGTTATATTGTTATTTATAAGCCCTTTATGTGATGTCGCTCAGACGTCCGACTGTGGCATTCTTTCTATTTATAAGCCCTTTATGTGATGTCGCTCAGACGTCCGACTGTGGCATTCTTTTATTTATAAGCCCTTTATGTGATGTCGCTCAGACGTCCGAGTGTGGCATTCTTTTTATTTATAAGCCCTTTT
>LR738712.1:109540405-109586947 GCA_902687465.1 Secale cereale | reverse complement strand
CTTTATGTGATGTCGCTCAGACGTCCGACTGTGGCATTCTTTTTATTTATAAGCCCTTTATGTGATGTCGCTCAGACGTCCGACTGAGGCATTCTTGTTATTTTGATTCTGCTATAAGCCATTTTTGCGGTGTCGCTCAGACGCCCGACTGTGGCCTGCTGTTATTTAATTATTTTTTCCCACGAGGCGTCACTCAGACACTCGTTTGGTCTCCTTATATTTACCTTATGGATTTCGGGAGGATTACCGCCCGACTTCTATCGTTGCATACAGCTCATTAATATTTTATTTCCGGTCGCATTTTTGCTGGAATTACTCATATGCATCATGTTGCCATTTGTTATATCTTAAGTCCGAACTGTCTTGCGAGTACATTCAAAGTACTCACCTGGCTTGTTGATTTGGCCAGATGTGGAAGAAGGCGATCTCATGGATGAGGAATTCGATAGCGAGTCCGACACTTAGAGGAGTCCCAGTCAGTCCCCTGCGATCCTGGAGTTGATCACTGTTTTATAACCGCTTCCACCTACCACCAAATAAATTCATCGGGTCTCACTCCGACACTCGATGAACTGTAAAATATTGGAGTCACATCACCCACTTCACTGTGGCATATTCCACCAGCTTTTATTACGAGTTAGTAGTATGCCACCCTGCCTTGTGTCATATCTGCCTTTATGTATTATATTGGCGCGCTTGTAATAAAATTGTTGAGCAACCCCCAGCTCAACCTTGTATAATATTCAGTGTACTTGAATTCTATATCAAGGAATTGTCTGCCAGCAGGTAATAATATTCCTCACTGGTTTAATAAAAAGGTCGGTCTTCCGGTAATTATTTTACTATAGGACCGGTCCTGACAGTGATGAGCTTAGTCGGGCACGACGGCAAGAGACTTGCGGGGCCTCTAACAGACACAAATTATCAGGAGGGTAATTTGGTACTCAAACTAGCCCTGATTTTGATTGGCATCAGAAGATAAACTGGTACACGGTAGAATTCGAGGATCTACCTCATCTACCAAGTAGTCTAGGGTTCTAACTAGTCTATTACTACTTGGAGAAGGGAAAAGATGGGGAAACCCTATGCAAAGGGGAGAAGAAATAGCCAGCGAGGTTGGAGCCGAGTTGTCAGGCAAGTTGGCGAGCTACTGTTCTTTTCACCATTAGTCTTGTAAGCGTGTGAAATGATACAATTACCGCCGTTGCTGGGGAGCCATCGATCTTGTTTTAACCGAAGTGATCCAGAGCGTTCATCTAGTAGTTGTGTACCACTTCACTTGAGGTGTCGAATTCTTCAGAGTAGGTGTCGAAGTCTTCATACAGAAGTTCCAGATAGTTTAGGTCCTGACAATTGCCCGCCGTTGAAGACTACCCTTGTCCACTTGGATTGTTTGGAGGAAACCATGATCTGATGGTGTTGTTCAAGAAACTGAGATATGTGAATTTGATGCAGTATGCGTCCTCCCAGGTTGCATCTTGTGGAGACATATTCAGCAACTGAACTAGCCAATGAGCGACAAGATGTGGAGGTCTTGGAAGTGCAGGCATGTCTAGTACCATGATATCTTCTACCTTTACTCTCCCTTGTGTATCCACTAATGGTAGTCCTGGAGCTGGAACTACCTGTGGTCCGATGTGTTTCTTTAATTGACTTGTATGAAAAACATCATGTATCTGAGTTATACTGTGAAGCTGTAATTTGTATGCACTTGGGCCAATTCTTTTCAAAACTCTGAATGGTCCATAGTATTCTGTTGCTAGTTTCAGTCATGTACGAATCCCAAAAAGCAGCAAGGCAATATAGTTGCATTATTAGGTACACCATGTCTCCTTCATCAAACTTCATGTATGTTCTTTTAAGGTCTACAAATTTTTTCATTCTAGCTTGAGCTTGCTCCAGATTGTTCTTGAGCTAAGTCTAGATGAACTGTTTTTCTTCCAAGAATGACTTTGCTTCAGTATCAATAGGACCAAGTATGGAAATTTCATTGATCAATAGAGGGGGGAAACCATACAGGCACTGGAAGGGAGTAAATTTAGTAGTTGTGTGGTAAGATGTATTACACCACCACTCTGCGGATCGTAGCCAGGAAAACCACCTATTTGGTTGAAAGCCATGCTCTTGAGATAGGCCCCGAGGCATTGATTGACCCTCTTGGTTTGTCCATCAGACTGTGGGTGGTGTGTCGTGCTCATCCTCAAGCAGACATGAAGTGATTTGAACATTGCTTGCCAAAAAATTCTAGTGAATATTATGTCTCTGTCAGTTATTATTGATGCTGGCATTCCATGCAGTTTAAAGATGTTATCAATGAAAACATATACTACTTATTGAACTGTGTAAGGGTGAGAGAGTGGTAAAAAGTGAGCATATTTTGTAAGTTTGCAGACCACCACCAATATGATTTATTTGCCCTATGATCGAGGTAAGCCCTCCATAAAATCCATTGAGATATGCCTCCAAGCCATGTCAGGAATAGGGAGTGGTTATGCCAATCCAGGGTAGTGATAGTGCTCTCCATTAGCTCTTTGACAAATAGGACGATGTTGGATAAATGTTTCCACAACTTTCTTTAAGTTGGGATAGTAAAATAGTCTCTTGATCCTGTGGTATGTGGCTCTGACTCCTAAATGGCCCCCCAGTGGAAAGGAGTGGAATGTTTCAAGTAATTTGAGTTGAAAAATCTTGGTCTGCTCCAACATAAATGTTTCCCTTGTACCTAAGTATGCGAGACATGAAGGAATACTTGGGTAGTGTAGTTGATCCAGCAGTAAGTTGTGTGATGAGAGATTTGCAGCTTGCATCATTGATATATGTTTTTCAATATTTTCGGACCATGAGGGAACAACTGCATAAATTGCAAATATTGTTGGGATTCTGGAAAGTGCATTAACAACTATGTTGGTCTTCCCTTTCTTGTATCCAAATGTGTATGTGAACTCCAACAATTTTAACATAAGTTTATGCTGAATTCCCTTTGAAACTCTCTGCTCTGTGATGAACTTCAAGCTCTGGTGGTATGTTCTTAGTGTCGGAGAAGAGCCCAGAAAATAGTGTCTCAATTTCCTTAGTGACTCAAGGATGGCAATGGCCTCTTTTTCATATGTTGAGAGAGTAGTAGCTCTAGGACCCAATGTCTTGCTAAAGTATGCAATTTGTCCTTTGCTTTGCATAAGAACAACTTCAATTGCTGAGCTAGAAGCATCACCGTCTATAACAAATGGGTGGAAAAATCTGGAATGGCTAGCACAGGGGCATGAGTTAAACTATATTTAAGTTTGTCAAATGCTAGAGTTTGCTTGTGTGTCCATACAAACCCATCTTTCTTGAGCAAATCATGTAGGAGCCTGCAGATTTCCGCATAGTCCTTTATAAATCTCTTGTAATAACCAGAGAGCCCTAGGAAACTTCTTAATTCAGTTACGTTGGTGGGTATGGGCCAGTTGCTGACATCTGCAATCTTATTTGGATCAGTGGCTACACCTTTTTTACAAATCACATGACCGAAATATTCCATTGAATTAGATCCAAAAGTACATTTGGAGTACTTGAGGTAGAGTTGGTTTGCTTTGAGAATTTTAAAGACAATTGTCAAGTGGTGTAAGTGTTCTTCAACTGTCCTGTCGAACACTAGTATATCATCAAAGAATAACAGGACAAATTTTATGAGATATGGCCCAAAGAGTAAATTCATAAGAGCTTGAGATGTTGCAGGTGTGTTTGTCAATCCAATTGGCATGACAAGATATTCGAAATTCCAAAAGTAAGTGTTGAAGGTTGTCTTGTGGATGTCTTCAGGTTTCATTCTATTGTGATGATAACCAGATATTAGGGCCAACTTAGTGAATATTGTGGCGCCAGATAATTCAACAATGAGGTCTTCCATGACAGGAATTGGAAATTTGTTCTTCAGAGTCTACTCATTTAATTTCCTAAAATGCTCATATAGTCGCCAAAACCCTTCCTTCATTTTAACTAGTAGGGCAGGAGCTGCATAGGGACTGCTGCTAGGTTGTATGAGAGATTGTTCCAGTAATTTTTTTACTCGCTGCTCCATCTTTTCTTTTTGATGATCTGGAACTCTGTAGGGCCTTACATTGGGGGTATTGCATTGGGTTACACAGGAATGGCATGATCACATTCTCTTGCTGGTGGTAGGGTAGTGGGTTCTACAAACAAGCTTGTTAGGGAATGTAGTATTTCAAATAAATCTACGATCACGCAAGATCTATCTACTAGATGCATAGCAATGAGAGGGGAGAGTGTGTCTACGTACCCTCGTAGACCGGGAGCAGAAGCATCTAGTGACGCGGTTGATGTAGTCGAACTTTCTTCGCGATCCAACCGATCAAGCACCGAACGTACGGAGCCTCCACGTTCAGCACACGTTCAGCTTGATGACGTCCCATGAGCTCTTGATCCAGTAGAACTTCGCAGGAGAGTTTAGTCAGCACAACGACGTGGTGACGGAGATGATGAAGCAACCAACGCAGGGCTTCGCCTAAGCACTGCAACGATATGACCGAGGTGTGTTTATGTGGAGGGGGGCACCGCACACGGTTGGGAGAGATCAACTTGATCAACTTGTGTGTTTATGGGGTGCCCCCTCCCCCATATATAAAGGAGTGGATGAGGGGGAGAGGCCGACCCTCTATGGCGCGCCTAGGAGGAGTCCTACTCCCATCGGGAGTAGGATTCCCCCTTCCCTAGTTGGAGTAGGAGAGGAAGGGAAGGAGGAGTAGGAGAGAAGGAAAGGGGGGGCGCCACCCCCCCAAACCTTTTCCAATTCGGCCTCCTGCCCAAGGGGGCGCACCGGCCCCTTGTGGGCTCGTGTGCTTCCTTCTTATGGCCCATAAGGCCCATAACTTCTCCCGGGAGGTTCCGGTAACCTCCCGGTACTCCGGAAAAATGCCCGAACCACTTGGAACCTTTCCGATGTCCGAATATATCCTTCCAACATATCAATATTTACGTCTCGTACATTCTGAGACTCCTCGTCATGTACGTGATCTCACATGGGACTCCGAACTACCTTCGGTACATCAAAACTCATAAACTCATAATACCGATCGTCATCAAACGTTAAGCGTGCGGACCCTACGGGTTCGAGAACTATGTAGACATGACCGAGACTCATCTCCAGTCAATAACCAATAGTGGAACCTGGATGCTCATATTGGCTCCTACATATTCTACAAAGATCTTTATCAGTCAAACCGCATAACAACATACGTTGTTCCCTTTGTCATCGGTATGTTACTTGCCCGAGATTCGATCGTCGGTATCACCATACCTAGTTAATCTCGTTACCGGCAAGTCTCTTTACTCGTTCCGTAATACATCATCTCATGACTAAATCATTAGTCATATGCTTGCAAGGCTTATTATTATGTGTATTACCGAGAGGGCCCAGAGATACCTCTCCGACACTCGGAGTGACAAATCATATTCTTGATCTATGCCAACACCACAAACACCTTCGGAGACACCTGTAGAGCATCTTTATAATAACCCAGTTACGTTGTGATGTTTGATAGCACACAAGGTGTTCCTTCGGTATTCGGGAGTTGCATGGTCTCATGGTCATGGGAACATGTATAAGTCATGAAGAAAGCAATAGCAGTAAAACTAAACGATCATAGTGCTAAGCTAACGGATGGGTCTTGTCCATCACATCATTCTCCTAATGATGTAATCCCGCTGATCAAATGACAACTCATGTCTATGGCTAGGAAACATAACCATCTTTGATCAATGAGCTAGTCTAGTAGAGGCATACTAGGGACACTCTGTTTTGTCTATGTATTCACACATGTACTAAGTTTCCGGTTAATACAATTCTAGCATGAATAATAAACATTTATCATGATATAAGGAAATATAAATAACAACTTTATTATTGCCTGTAGGGCATATTTTCTTCAGTCTCCCACTTGCACTAGAGTCAATAATCTAGTTCACATCACCATGTGATTTAATACCGATAGTTCACATTGTTATGTGAATAACACCCATTGTTCACATCGCCATGTGACCAACACCCAAAGAGTTTACTAGAGTCAATAATCTAGTTCACATCGCTATGGGATTAACACCTAAGAGTAATAAGGTGTGATCATGTTTTGCTTGTGAGAGAAGTTTAGTCAATGGGTCTGTTACATACAGATCCGTATGTATTTTGCAAATTTCTATGTCTACAATTCTCTTCCTGGAGCTACTCTAGCTAATTGCTCCCACTTCCAATATGCATCCAGATTGATACTTAGAGTCATTTGGATTAGTGTAAAGCTTGCATCGGTGTAACTATTTACGATGAACTCTTTATCACTTACATAATCGAGAAAATGTTTCCTTAGTCATCCAGTAACTAAGGATAATTTTGACCGTTGTCTAGTGATCTACTCCTGGATCATTTTTGTACCTCCTTGCCAAACTCATGGTAAGGTACACAACAGGTTTGGTACACAACATGGCATACTTTATAGAACCTATGGCTGAGGCATAGGGAATGACTTTCATTCTTTCTCTATCTTCTCCCGAGGTCGGGCTTTGAGTCTTACTCAACTTCATACCTTGCAACACAGGGAAGAACTCTTTCTTTGACTGTTCCATTTTGAACTACTTCAAAATCTTGTCAAGGTATGTACTCATTGAAACAACTTATCAAGCGTCTTGATCTATCTCTATAGATCTTGATGCTCAATATGTAAGCAGCTTTACCGAGGTTTTTCATTGAAAAACTCCTTTTAAACACTCCTTTATGCTTTCCAGAAAATTCTACATCATTTCTGGTCGACAATATGTCATTCACATATACTTATCAGAAAGTTTGTAGTTCTCCCACTCACTTTCTTGTAAATACGGGCTTCACCGCAAGTCTATATAAAACTATATGCTTTGATCAATTTATCAAAGCATATATTCCAACTCTGAGATGCTTGCACCAGTCCATAGATGGATTGCTGGAGCTTGCATATCTTGTTAGCACCTTTAGGATTGACAAAACCTTTTGGTTGCATCATATACAACTCTTCTTTAATAAATCCATTAAAGAATGTAGTTTTGTTATCCATTTGCCAGATTTCATAAAATGCGGCAATTCCTAACATGATTCAGACAGACTTAAGCATCACTACGGGTGAGAAAGTCTCATCATAGTCAACTCCTTGAACTTGTCGAAAAACCTTTCGTGACAAGTCGGCCTTTGTAGACAGTAACATTACCGTCGGCGTCGGTCTTCCTCTTGAAGATCCATTTATTTTCAATGGCTTGCCGATCATCGGGCAAGTCAACCAAAGTACACACTTTGTTCTCATACATGGATCCCATCTCAGATTTTATGGCCTCAAGCCATTTTGCGGAATCTGGGCTCATCATCGCTTCCTCATAGTTCGTAGGTTCATCATGGTCTAGTAACATGACTTCCAGAACCGGGTTGTCGTACCACTCTGGCGCGGACCGTACTCTGGTTGATCTACGAAGTTTAGCAGTAACTTGATCTGAACTTTCATGATCATCGTCATGAGCTTCCTCATTGATTGGTGTAGGAATCACTGGAACTAGTTTCTGTGATGTACTACTTTCCAATTCGGGAGAAGGTACATTTACCTCATCAAGTTCCACTTTCCTCCCACTCACTTCTTTCGAGAGAAACTCCTTCTCTAGAAAGGATCCATTCTTAGCAATGAATATCTTGCCTTCGGATCTGTGATAGAAGGTGTACCCAACAGTCTCCTTTGGGTATCCTATGAAGACACATTTCTCCGACTTGGGTTCGAGCTTATCAGGTTGAAGATTTTTCACATAAGCATCGCAGCCCCAAACTTTAAGAAACGACAACTTTGGTTTCTTGCCAAACCACAGTTCATAAGGTGTCATCTCAAAGGATTTAGATGGTGCCCTATTTAACGTCAATGCAGCTGTCTCTGATGCATAACCCAAAATGATAGTGGTAAATCGGTAAGAGACATTATAGACCGCACCATATCTAATAAAGAACGGTTACGACGTTCAGACACACCATTACGCTGTGGTGTTCCGGGTGGCGTGAGTTGTGAAACTATTCCACATTGTTTCAAATGAAGACTGTAACTCAAATATTCAGCTCCACGATCAGATCGTAGAAACTTTATTTTATTGTTACGATGATTCTCTACTTTACTCTAAAATTCTTTGAACTTCTCAAATGTTTCAGACTTGTGCTTCATCAAGTAGATATACCCATATCTGCTCAAATCATCAGTGAAGGTCAGAAAATAACGATACTCGTCGTGAGCTTCAACACTCATCGGTCCACATACATCAGTATGTATGATTTCCAACAAATCTGTTGCTCGCTCCATTGTTCCGCAGAATGGAGTTTTAGTCATCTTGCCCATGAGGCATGGTTCGCAAGCACCAAGTGATTCATAATCAAGTGATTCCAAAAGTCCATCACTATGGAGTTTCTTCATGCGCTTTACACCAATATGACCTAAACGGCAGTGCCACAAATAAGTTGCACTATCATTATTAACCTTGCATCTTTTGGCTTCAATATTATGAATATGTGTATCACTATGATCGAGATCCAACAAACTATTTTCATTGGGTGTATGACCATCGAAGGCTTTATTCATGTAAACAGAATAACAATTATTCTATGACTTTAAATGAATAACCGTATTGCAGCAAACATGATCAAATCATATTCATGCTCAA
The DNA here is from genome assembly GCA_902687465.1 of Secale cereale. Lineage (NCBI taxonomy): Eukaryota > Viridiplantae > Streptophyta > Magnoliopsida > Poales > Poaceae > Secale > Secale cereale. Next base: position 109,578,244 of record LR738712.1, on the reverse strand, counting down.
CGCAAATGCCAAATAACATTTATTTAGGTTCTACACTAACCCCGAAAGTATAGGGAGTGTGCGATGATGATCATAACAATCTTGGAACCATTTCCAACACACATCGTCACTTCACCTTTAACTAGTCTCTGTTAATTCTGCAACTCTCGTTTCGAGTTACTAATTTTAGCAACTGAACTGGTATCAAATACCCACGGGTTGCTATGAACACTAGTAAAATACACATCAATAATCTGTATATCAAATATACCTTTTTTCACTTTGCCATCCTTCTTATCCGCCAAGTATCTAGGGCAGTTCCACTTCCAGTGACCATTTCCTTTGTAGTAGAAGCACTTAGTTTCAGGCTTGAGTTTAGCTTTGGGTTTCTTCACGGGAGTGACAACTTGCTTACCATTCTTCTTGAAGTTCCCCTTCTATCCCTTTGCCCTTTACTTGAAACAAGTGGTCTTGTTAACCATCAACACTTGATGCTCTTTCTTGGTTTCTACCTTCGCCGACTTCAGCATCGCGAAGAGCTCGGGAATTACTTTCGTCATCCCTTGCATATTATAGTTCATCACGAAGTTCTACTAACTTGGTGATAGTGACTAGAGAACTTTGTCAATTACTATCTTATCTGGAAGATTAACTCCCACTTGATTGAAGTAATTGTAGTACCCAGACAATCTGAGCACATGCTCACTGGTTGAGCTATTCTCCTCCATCTTGTAGGCAAAGTACTGTCATAGGTCTTATACCTCTCGGCACGGGCATGAGTATGAAATACTAATTTCAACTCCTGGAACATCTCATCTGCTCCGTGGCGTTCAAAACGTTTTTGAAATCCTGGTTCTAAGCCGTAAAGCATGGTGCACTAAACTATCAAGTAGTCATCATACCGAGCTTTTGTCAAAACGTTCATAACGTCTGCATCTGCTCCTACAATAGGTCTGTCACCTAGTGGTGCATCAAGGACATAATTCTTCTGTGCAGCAATGAGGAAAATCCTCAGATCACGAAACAAGTCCGCATCATTGCTACTAACATTTTTCAACTTAGTTTTCTCTAGGAACATATAAAAACAAACGGGGATCTACAACGCGAGCTATTGATCTACAACATAGATATGCTAATACTACCAGGACTAAGTTCATGATAAATTAAAGTTCTATTAATCATATTACTAAAGAACTCCCCCTTAGATAGACATCGCTCTGGTCATCTAAATGATCACGTGATCCAAATCAACTAAACCATGTCCAATCTTCACGTGAGATGGAGTAGTTTTCAATGGTGAACATCTAATGTTGATCATATCTACTATATGATTCATGCTCGACCTTTCGGTCTCCAGTGTTCCGAGGCCATGTCTGTCCATGCTAGGCTCGTCAAGTTTAACCCGAGTATTCTGCGGGTGCAAAACTGGCTTACACCCATTGTATGTGAACGTAGAGCTTATCACACCCGATCATCACGTGGTGTCTCGGCACGACAAACTTTTGCAACGGTGCATACTCAGGGAGAACACTTGTACCTTGAAATTATGTAAGGGATCATCTTATAATGCTACCGCCATACTGATACGTCTCCAACGTATCTACTTTTCCAAACACTTTTGCCCTTGTTTTGGACTCTAACTTGCATGATTTGAATGGAACTAACCCAGACTGACGCTGTTTTCAGCAGAATTGCCATGGTGTTGTTTTTGTGCAGAAATAAAAAGTTATCGGAATGACCTTAAAATCCACGGAGAATTATTTTGGAAAATATAAAAAATACCTCCGGAAGGGTGGGGGGCGCGCCCCTCCCCGTGGGCGCCCCCCCTGCCTCATGGGCCCCCTCATGCTCCAACGACGTACCCCCGGACTCCATATATTCACTTTCGGGGAGAAAAAAATCAGAGAGCAAGAATTATCGCGTTTTACGATACGGAGCCGCCGCCAAGCCCTAATCTCTCTCGGGAGGGCTGATCTGGAGTTCGTTCGGGGCTCCTGAGAGTGGAGAACGTCGCCAACGTCATCATCAACCTTCCTCCATCACCAACTCCATGATGCTCACCGTCGTGCGTGAGTAATTCCATCGTAGGCTTGCTGGATGGTGATGGGTTGGATGAGATTTACCATGTAATCGAGTTAGTTTTGTTAGGGTTTGATCCCGAGTATCCACAATGTTCTAAGATTGATGTTGCTATGACTTTGATATGCTTAATGCTTTTCACTAGGGCCCGAGTGCCATGATTTCAGATCTGAACCTATTATGTTTTCATGAATATATGCGTGTTCTTGATCCTATCTTGCAAGTCTATAGTCACCTACTATGTGTTATGATCCGGCAACCCCGAAGTGACAATAATCGGGACCACTCCCGGTGATGACCGTAGTTTGATGAGTTCATGTATTCACTATGTGTTAATGCTTTGGTCCGGTACTCTATTAAAAGGAGGCCTTAATATCCCTTAGTTTCCACTAGGACCCTGCTGCCATGGGAGGGTAGGACAAAAGATGTCATGCAAATTCTTTTTCATAAGCACGTATGACTATATTTGGAATACATGCCTACATTACATTGGTGAACTGGAGCTAGTTCTGTGTCACCCTAGGTTATAAATTTTACATGATGAATTGCATCCAACATAATTCCCCATCACTGATCCAATGCCTATGAGCTTCTCACATATTGCTTGTTGCTTATTTACTTTTCCGTTGCTACTATTACAAAAACTACAAAAACACTGTCGTTACTTTTATTTTTGTTACCACTATTTCCATATTACTTTGCTACTAAACTACCTTGCTACAGATACTAAGTTTCCAGGTGTGGTTGAATTGACAACTCAGCTGCTAATACTTAAGAGTATTCTTTGGCTCCCCTTGCGTCGAATCAATAAATTTTACTTTACCCTCGAAAACTGTTGTGATCCCCTACACTTGTGGGTTATCAAGACTATTTTCTGGCGCCGTTGCCGGGGAGCATAGCTCTATTTTTTAAGTCACTTGGGATTTATATCTGTTGATATCTATGAAGAACTTGAAGGACTCAAAAACCAAGATCTATCCCTCAACTACGAGGGGAGGTAAGGAACTGCCATCTAGCTGTGCACTTGATTCACCCTCTGTTATGAGTAAACTTGCGACACCTACTCCTGCTATTGAATCTGATATGTCGTATGTTCTTGATGATGCCACTTCTTCTATGTATGATGAAACTACTTCTATGCCTGATAATATTGTGCCACTAGGTGAATTTCTAGGTGAACAAATTGCTAAGGTTAGGGAGAATGCAAATATTGAAACTGATAATATCTATGAAAGTGATGATGAAGCTTCTCCCCCTAGATATGAATTGCCTATTGTTCATGAGGTTATGTGATGGATGAAGAAATTGCTAAAGACTTTCTTGCTTTCAACGATAGATATGATCTTAAGAAATTATTAGCTAAGTTGAAAGAAAAGTCTTTGAATGCTAGAATGAAACATGACCCTGCTTTTGCTACTTCACCTATCTTTGTTACTGATAAGGATTATGATTTCTCTGTTGATCCTGAGTTAATTACTTTGGTTGAATCTGATCCTTTCCATGGCTATGAATCTGAAACTGTTGTGGCACATCTTACTAAGTTGAATGATATAGCCACCCTGTTTACTAATGATGAAAAGATTCGTTGTTACTATATCCTTAAGTTATTTCCTTTCTCGTTAAATGGTGATGCTAAGACTTGGTTTAATTCTCTTGATCCTGGTTGTGTGCGTAGTCCCCAGGATATGATGTATTACTTCTCTGCTAAATATTTTCCCGCTCATACGAAACAAGCTGCCTTACGGGAAATTTATAACTTTGTGCAAATTGAAGAAGAGAGTCTCCCACAAGCTTGGGGGAGGCTTCTCCAATTACTTAATGCTTTGCCTGATCATCCTCTTCAGAGGAACGATATACTTGATGTCTTTTATAATGGACTAACCGATGCTTCCAGAGACCACCTGGATAGTTGTGCTGGTTGTGTTTTCATGGAAAGAACGGTTAAAAAAGCTGAATTATTATTGAATAATATGCTGGCCAATGAAAATAATTGGAAACTTCCCGAACCAGCCCCTAAGCCAACTCCGAATAAAAGAGGTGTTCTATTTCTCAGTCCTGAAGATATGCAAGAGGCAAAGAAATCTATGAAAGAAAAAGGTATTAAAGCTGAAGATGTTAAGAATTTACCACCTATTGAAGAAATACATGGTCTTGATAACCCGACATAGGTAGTAAAGGTAAATTCTCTTTATAGATTTGATGAAGGTGATATTCCTCGTTATAAGTCTGCTAGCCAATGCTTAGATGAGTTTGACAATTTCATTATGAAACAAGATAACTTCAATGCTTATGTTGGTAGACAATTACAACACAATGCTTATATGATTGAACGCTTGAGTGATTATCTGTCTAGAGCTAAAGGTGAACTGAAACTTATTAGTAAACATGCTTCTATGGTCACCACTCAAGTAGAACAAGTACTTAAGGCTCAAAATGATTTGCTCAATGAATTAAATGCTAAGAATAATGACTATGCTGTTAGAGTTGCTACTAGAGGTGGTAAAGTGACTCAGGAACCTTTGTATCATGAGGGCCACCCTAAGAGAATTGAGCAAGATTCTCATAGAGCTAATTTAGATACACCTAGTTCTTCTAAGAAGAAGAAAAGGAGAAATGATAGGACTTTGCATGCTTCTAGTGAACCTGTAGTTGACACACCTGAGAATCCCAATGATATCTCTGTTTCTGATGCTGACACACAATCTGGTAATGAACATGAACCTAGTGATAATGTGAATGATGATGTTCATGATGATGCTCAACCTAGCAATGATAATGATGTAGATATTGAACCTGTTGTTGATCTTGATAACCCACAATCAAAGAATCAACGTTATGATAAGAGAGACTTTGTTGCTAGGAAGCACTGTAGGGAAAGAGAGCCATGGGTTCAGAAACCCATGCCTTTTCCTCCGAAACCATCCAAGAAGAAGGATGATGAGGATTTTGAGTGCTTGCTGAAATGATTAGACCTATCTTTTTGTGTATGCGTTTGACTGATGTGCTTAAAACAAATCCTTATGTTAAATATATGAAGGACATTATCACCAATAAAAGAAAGATACCTGAAGTAGAAATTTCCACCATGCTTGCCAATTATACTTTCAAAGGTGGAATACCTAAGAAACTAGGAGATCCAGGAGTACCCACTATAGCTTGCTCCATTAAAGGAAACTATGTTAAAACTGCTTTGTGTGATCTTGGGGCTGGTGTTAGTGTTATGCCTCTCTCTTTATATCGTAGACTTGACTTGAGTAAGTTGACACCTACTGAAATATCTTTGCAAATGGCTGATAAATCAACTGCTATATATGTCGGTATTTGTGAGGATGTGCCTGTTGTGGTTACAAATGTTACTATTCTAACGGACTTTGTTATACTTGATATTCCTGAGGACGATGGTATGTCTATTATCCTTGGTAGACCCTTTTTGAATACTGCAGGGGCCATTATTGATTGCAACAAGGGCAATGTCACTTTTCATATCAATGGTAATGAGCATACGGTACACTTTCTGAGGAAACAACCTGAGGTCCACAGTATCAATTATACTGGAAAATTTTCAACTATTACTATTGGAGGTTTTGAATTTCCTCTCCTTACTGTCAAGAAGACATATGATATTCTTATTGTTGGGGACATACATATCCCCATTGAGGTAACCTAGTGTTATTCGAAAATTCTCTGGTTTCATGTTATTCGGAAAGAGTTTATTAATAAGACCCCATCAACCTTGTTAATGGATTCCTTTTGATGAGCATTAGATGGGTTAATCTAAATAGCACAACCTTCTGTACCCTCCTTTTACTTTCTATTAATTAGGATAAATAAAGCAAAAATAGTAATTTATGCATGTTTCCAGACTTATCCGCGCAATAAAAAATACCCCAAAAATAAAAGTTCTCCAAATGCCCTGAAAATGAAATATGATTTTTTTCCAGAATATTTGAGAATATATGGCATAGAAAACACCACGAGGGGAGCCAGCACCTGGCCACGAGGGTCCAGGGCGTGCCCACCCTTACAGGGCGCGCCCCCTGCCTCGTGGGCCCCACGTGGCCCCCCTCCACTTATTCCTGCACCCATACCCTTCTTCTTCCTCCCAAAAAATCGTTATCCAGCTCAAGCACAAGTTCTAGCTCATCTTGCTGCCATTTTCGATCTCCTTGCTCAAAGCACCATTCACAAAACTGTTGGGGGAGATTGTTCCTTGGTATGTGACTCCTCCATTGGTCCAATTAGTTTTTGTTCTAGTGCTTTGTTTATTGCAATTTTTTGCTGCTGTGGTGACCTTGTTCTTGAGCTTGCATGTCAAATTTCCTTGGTCCCAAGTAGTTCTAATGCATGATATAGTCTTTCGGCACTTGTAGGAGTTGTTGCTATCAATCTTGTTGAGTTCGGTTAATTTTTATTTTGAGTTACTAAAAATTTCAGAAAAATGCATAGGAAAATCTTCCAAGGTGGTTCTTCAAGGAAGCAAGAACCAAGGCTCGCGATTCGTGAGCCGCATGATGAACTACCGAGGGAAGCTGAAGTGCGGCCTTGTGAATGGCCGTCAGACGAATTTATGGTTCAGGTTGGCATTAAGGAGGAATTTGACGCATATGTGTGCAACGCTGATCTCGAGGGCTTCATACAAGATAAGTGCCCTCAATACCGTTGCTTAACTGATACCTTTGTGAGAAGGTTTAAATTTTCATCTTCACGTAATTCTCACATTGTCTTGTTTGACCTTTATGATAAATCTTACACCATGGACTTAGAAGATTTTAATGACGCTTGTAAGCTCCCGCAATGGGGCAGTATGGGTGATCCTCGTAAATCTGAATATAGAGATTTCCTTACTAGTATCACTATGGTGGAATCTAGAGAAATCACACAAGCTACCATAGGGAGCATTCATTTTCCTGCTATTCATTACTTTGCTCTCTTTATTGGTAGATGCATAAACGGTAAAGACGAGGCTTGCCACATGTGTGTTCCTGATCTTAGTGTTCTCAAGAGTGATGTATTAGGTGATAGAAAATATAACTTGGGAGCCATTGTTGCACGTAGGCTACATCATAATGGTTTCCATGGAGATTTATTTGGTGGGATTTATGCCACTCGCATAGCCCGCTGTCTTGGTGTGCCTGTCCATGAAAATGATGAACCTTTACCGCTTGCTCATTTGGATTACAATGCCATGACTAGTCACCGGTTTATAGAGAGGGATGAACAATCCCTCAAATATCGACTAATCTTTAACAGGTGTCATGCCGTCCATATTGCTCTTCCTGCCCCTACTTTGTTTGACTTTCAGGCAAAAGGGAGATATACTATAACTAGGGAGGAGGCAAATGAGTATCATAATATGATGGAAGCAGGCCGCCTCCAAGCTGCAGCTCAGCAGGCAGTAGTTGCTGCATCTCAGTACAACCCCAACTACAACTTTGGGTATCCATCAGGCCAATACTAGCCATAGACCAACTTAGGCCAAAAGCCTAAGCTTGGGGGAGTACGTGTTTCTCAGCGACTTTACATTCATGCTCACACACTTATTCTAGTTGTCGGTGCTCACACTCTTTCATTGTACTATCTATGCTTAGTTTCAATTCTTTTTCTTAGTCTTTTCCTCGTGTGTTAGAAAAACCTTAAGAAAAACAAAAAAATTAGTTGTAGCTTCTAGCTAGTTTACTTTCCATGCTTGTAGTAGTAGTAATTAAAAGAAAACCCAAAAAGATTTCTTGTTCTTCTTTTGCTTCTTGGGAGCTTTCCCGTATAAATAGTTTCTTTTCTTTTCTTTGGGGGTCAAGAGTAGAAGACCATAACTAAAATGCTTAGTGGCTCTCATATGCTTTATTTTTTATTTAACCTTGAGCCATATTACCTTGTCTTCTCTCTTGTATTGAATGCTCGCAGATTCTAGCTTAGTCCAATGCACGTGCACTATTATTATTATCCACACCTTTCGGTCGTGCGAGTGAAAGGCAATAAGGATGATATATGATGAACTAATTGAGATGAGAAAAGCTAGTATGAACTCGACCTCTTTTGTTTTTGTAAATATGATAGTTCATCGTTCCTGATTCAGCTTGTTATGAATGAAACATGCTTGCAATGACAATTAGAGATCATAGCTGCCCATGTCATGCTTAATTAGCTGAGAGTTCATAATGGTCTATCTTGCGTGCCAACATGATATTAAAATGGTTGTGATGTGGTATGATAGGGTGGTATCCTCCTTTGAACAATTCAAGTGGTCTGACTTGTCACATGTTCACGCATGTAGTTGAAACAAATCAACATTGCCTCCACGATATTTATGTTCATGGTGATTTATATCCTACTGATAAGTCTCCAACGTATCTATAATTTTTTATTGTTCCATGCTATTATTTATGAAGTCTTGGATGTTTAATGGGCTTTATCATTCACTTTTATATCATTTTTGGGACTAACCTACTAACCCAAAGGCCCAGTCCAGATTGTTGTTTTTTTTGCCTATTTTAGGGTTTTGCAGAAAAGGAATATCAAACGGAGTCCAAACGGAATGAAACCTTCGCAGGAGATATTTTTGGAGAAAATCACGCACGATAAACTTCGGGGCCAAGCCAGAGGACAGGAGACCCACCCTCGAGGGTGGGGGCGAGCCCCCCTTCCCAGGGCGCGCCCCCCTGCCTCGAGGGCAGCCCCTTGGCCCTTGGTGCCCCTGTTCCTCCTATATATACATACGTACCCCAGAAACTCCGTACGCAGAGAGAAAACCCTAATTCCACCGCCGTAGCTGTTGTTCCCGTGGAGATCCCATCTTGGAGCCTGTTCCGGGAGGGGGGTCCATCACGGAGGCCTTCATCATCATCATCATCGCCCTCACCATGAGTTGTGAGTAGTTTACCACAGACCTTCGGGTACATAGCTAGTATCTAGATGGCTTCTTCTCTCTCTCCGGATCTCAATACAAAGTTCTCCTCGGTCTTCGAGGAGATCTATTCGATGTAATCTCTTTTTGCGGTGTGTTTGTCGAGATTCAATGAATTGTGAGTTTCTGATCAAAGTTATCTATGAAAGATATTTGGTTCTTCTCTGAACTTTTTATGTGTGCTCATAATATCCTTGCAAGTCTCTTCGAATTATTGGTTTTGTTTGGCCTACTAGATCTATAGTTCTTGCAATGGGATAAGTGCTTGGCTTTGGGTTCAATCTTGCGGTGTCCTTTCCCAGTGACAGTAGGGGCAGCAAGGCATGTATTGTATTGTTGCCATCGAGGATAAAAAGATGGGGTTTTCATCATATTGCTTGAGGTTATCCCTCTACATCATGTCATCTTGCTTAAAGCGTTACTCTGTTCGTATGAACTCAATACACTAGATGCATGCTGGATAGCGGTCGATGTGTGGAGTAATAGTAGTAGATGCAGGCAGGAGTCGGTCTACTTGTCTCGGACGTGATGCCTATATACAATGATCATGCCTAGATAGTCTCATAATTATTCGCTTTTCTATCAATTGCTCGACAGTAATTTGTTTACCCGCCGTAGAATATCGCTATCATGAGAGAAGCCACTAGAGAAAACTATGGCCCAGGGGTCTATCTCTATCATATTACTTTCCCGTTAATTTCTTTTGCCGTTGTTTATTTGCTGTTTTATTAAACTAAAAAATATCGAAAATATTATCTTATCATCTCTATCAGATCTCACTCTCGTAAGTGACCGTAAAGGGATTGACAACCCCTTATCGTGTTGGCTGTGAAGTTCTTATTAGTTTGTGCAGGTGCGAGGGACTGGCGCGTGGTCTCCTACTGGATTGATACCTTGGTTCTCAAAAACTAAGGGAAATACTTACGCTATTGTGCTGCATCTCCCTTTCCTCTTCGAGGGAATACAACGCAAGCTCAAGAGGTAGCAAGAAGAATTTCTGACGCCGTTGCCGGGGAGGCTTACGCAAAAGTCATATACGAAGTACCTATCACAAACCCTTATCCTTCGCATTACATTTATTTGCCTCTCGTTTTCCTCTCCCTCACTTCACCCTTGCCGTTTTATTTGCCCTTCTTCCGCCGTGTGTTTATCGTTCGCTTGCCTCTCGTTTGCTTGTGTGCTATGTGCCCTCAATTAGCTTGCATCTTCGCTTGCTAAAGTATGGATCCTCATCCACTTGCTAATCTCTTTAAGAGATCCAATTATGTTGAACCTATTGCTAGTGAGTTGACTGCACTATATTATCTTTATGGGGTTTTGCTTGAAATTTGTGAATCTAAAAATTGTGACGAAGTATTGAAGGAAAAACGTAAACTGATTCACTATAGCTCCTTGAGTAAAAAGAATGATTGCAATGATGTTATTATAAATTCTATTAATGTCAATTGTGCTAATGATATGCAAAACCCTAAGCTTGGGGATGCTAGTATTGTTATATCCACCACTTGTTGCTATGATCATGATTGGGGAGATTCTTGTTATGATCTTGAAAATTTATTGAAACCCCATCATGAATATGAGATCGATAATAATGTTTGCCATAATATTGAAAGTGGGTTTGGAAGAGTATCAACTTTAGATGCCACACATTTGGAGACTATTCAATCTTATGATTTTTTTTGATAAAAGTGGGTTTGGAGAGGTCATGACTTTAGTTAATGTTGATCCCACTATTTCGGAAGAGTGTCAACTTCGTATGCATGTGGATCGTGTTGAAAATATGTTTTGTGATAGCTATATTGTTGAATTTTCTTATGATCCTACATGCAATTATTATGAGAGAGGAAAATATGGTTGTAGGAATCTTCATGTTACTAAATTACCTCTCTACATGTTGAGATTGATCTTGTTTCTTTCTTCTTCCTTGCATATGCTAGATTGTGCTTGCCTTGCTAATTTGTTTGCTTATAAAATGCCTATGCATAGGAAGTATGTTAGACTTAGGTGTGTTTGTCCCATGTTTTATGATGCTCTCTTTGTGCTTCAATTCTTATCTTTCATGTGAGCATCATTGAATTCTCAAGCCTATCTTAATGGCTATAAAGAAAGAGCTTGTTGGGAGGCAACCCATTTTATGTTTTTTGTTTTTGTTGCTGTTAGGAAATAAATATTGCATCTAGCCTCTGATTAGATGTGTTTTCATGTTTTGTTTAGTGTTTGTGCCAAGTAGAACCTTTGGTAAGACTTGTGTGAAGTTTATTCGATCTTGCTGTGAAAAACAGAATCGTTAGCGCTCGCTAAAGTAGTCTTCAGATTTTACTGGAGCGTGCTTTTTAGTTGATTCTTTATGCTGCTGATTGGTATACAAATTTCTCAAATTTACCAATTTAATTTGAATTTTTTGGAGTTCCAGAAGTAGGCGAACCCAGCAGATTACTACAGACTGTTCTGTTTTTGACAGATTATGTTTTTCGTGTGTTGTTTGCTTATTCCGATGCATCTATGAGTAATATTGGAGGATATGAACCATAGAGATATTGGAGTACAGTAGGTTTAACACCAATATAAACAATTAATGAATTCCTTGCTGTACCTTTGAGTAGTGGTTTGCTTTTTCTTACTAACGGAGCTCACAAGAATTTTTGTCTAAGTTTTGTGTTGTGAAGTTTTCAAGTTTTGAGTATTGCTTTGATGGACTATGGAACAAGGAGTAGCAAAGGCCTAAGCTTGGGGATTCCCATGGCACCCCAAGTAAATTCAAGATAATCAAAATCCTAAGCTTGGGGATGCCCCGGGAAGGCATCCCCTCTTTCGTCTTCATCCATCGGTAACTATACTTGGAGCTATATTTTTATTCGCAACATGCTATGTGTTTTGCTTGGAGCGTCTTGTATAATTTGAGTCTTTGCTTGTTAGTTTTCCACTATCATCCTTGCTGGACACACCTATTTGAGAGAGTTAAATATGCCCTAGAAATTGTTAGAACACTCTATATGCTTCACTTATATCTTTTGAGTTGAATAATTTTTGCTCTAGTGCTTCACTTATATCTTTTAGAGCACGGTGGTGGTAATATTTTGTAGGAATTTTTGAACTCTCATGCTTCACTTAGATCTATTTGAGAGTATATTAAAACAGCATGGTAAAGTGTTTAGGCTAGAGAAACTAGTCTTCACATGATAAACATCCAATGTCAATGTAGTAAAAAAAATCACATCAAGTGCATTGAGTAGAAAGAGATGTTGGATGCTTGATAATTGTTTTGAGGCATGAGGATAGTGATATTAGAGTCATGCTAGTGGAGTAATTATGAAATTGAGAAATATTTGTGTTAAGGTTGGTGATTTCCGTAGCATGCACGTATGGTGAACCGTTATGTGACTAAATTAAAGCATGAGGTATTTGTAGAGTGTCAACCTTTGTGTGGAGGTCGGGGGTGCGTGATGGTTAACTCCTACCAACATCCCCCCTAGGGGCATGCGTTGATTGCTTTGTTTTGATGACTCGTAGATTTTTGCAATAAGTATATGAGTTCTTAAGACTAATGTTGAGTCCATGGATTATACGCACTCTCACCCTTCCACCATTGCTAGCCTCTCTTGTACCGCGCAACTTTCGCCGGTGCCATAAACCCACTATATATCCCTCCTCAAAACAGCCACCATATTGTTCCTCAAAACAGCCACCATACCTACCTATCATGGCATTTCCATAGCCATTCCAAGATATATTGCCATGCAACTTTCCACCGTTCTGTTTATATGACACGCATCATATTGTCATATTGCCATTGCATGATCATGTAGTTGCCATCATATTTGTGGCAAGGCCACCATGCATAATTTTATACATGTCAGTCTTGTTTCATTGCACATACCGGTACACCACAGGAGGCATTCATATAGAGTCATACTTTGTTGTTGTAGTATCGAGTTGTAATCTTGTGTTGTAATGAAAGTGTGATGATCATCATTTATAGAGCATTGTCCCATGGGAGGAAAGGATGAATCTATAAAGCCCCTCCGCAAAAAAAGGCCAAAGAAAAAAAGGAAGGCCCAAAAAAAGAAAAAAAGAAAAAAAGTAAAAAAAGGGACAATTGCTACTATATTTTTCCACACTCGTGCTTCAAAGTAGCACCATGTTCTTCATTGTAGAGAGTCTCATGTTTAGTCACTTTCATGTACTAGTGGGAATTTTCGTTATAGAACTTGGCTTGTATATTCCAACGATGTGCTTCCTAAAATGCCCTAGGTCTTCGTGAGCAAGCAAGTTGGATGCACACCCACTAGTTTCTTTTGTTGAGCTTTCATTCATATTTAGCTCTAGTGCATCTATTGCATGGCAATCCCTACTCACTCACATTGATATCTATTGATGGGCATCTCCATAGCCTGTTGATACGCCTAGTCGATGTGAGACTATCTCCCTCTTTTTGTCTTCTCCACAACCACCTCTATTCCACCCATAGTGCTATATCCATGGCTCACGCTCATGTATTGCGTGAAAGTTGAAAGGTTTGAAAAGATAGAGCATGAAAACAAATGCTTGGCTGAAATCGGGGTTGTGCATGATATGAATATTTTGTGTGATAGCAAGGGAGCATAGCCAACACTATATGATTTTGTAGGGATAACTTTCTTTAGCCATAGTATTTTGAGAAGATGTGATTGCTTTGTTAGTATTGCTTGAAGTATTGTTATTTCTTATGTCAATATAGACTTTTATCTTGAATCTTTCTGTGACGCCCGAAGACCGACGCTCCAGAAGATTCCAGATGTTCCGGGTTTCGCCGTGTGTTTTAGTTGTGCTTGCTCTATTTATTTTTGCGTTGCATCATGTCATCATGCCATCATGCTATAAATCTTTTGCTTCTCAGCTAAATAAATTGTATGGATCTTCGATCCATTTAAATCGAGGGAAGAGTGACTTCTTTTTATAACATATCCTCCTGGTATTAGGGAGCTACAATAAATAATCCATTAACTTGGAATCGCCTATAACACATTTGCATTATTCTTCAACTCTTCTTTTATCCGACTCTGCTTCCTATCCTTCCTTTTCGACCTTTTTAGTAAAATTGAGTTGGAATTTTACTTCTCCATAAATGTTCGAAATCTGCCCATAAATCACATCTAGTGTGTAGGGTCACCTTCTATAATTTCAACTCATTTGGAGTTCAATGGAATTGGTTTCAAAATTCAAACATGCCGAGTTAAATTCAACATGTTTGGATTTTACTTCCTCTAGAAAGCCTCAGGCCATATTTGTAATATTCCTCATATTTTTATGAGTCCAAGAAAAATGGCCTTCTGCTCTAATTATTCCTCCAGACACCCCCCTCTCTATTTTTTATTAGACCCTCTGTTTATTTGTTAAGCAATAAAAAAAGGGATTTTAATAAAAAGAAGGAGAGGAGCCCAGCCGAACTGGGTCCAACCTAGGCCCAACTGCACCCTGCTCCTGGACCCAGCCCGCAGAGCCTCCCTGCAGCCTGCTTAAGGCCCGCCTGCGGCCTGACCTAGCCGGCCCAAGAGGCTCCCCGATCTCTCATCGAGCCCTCTGCTCGACCCCTCTCTTCCCTCAGCGCGCCGCCACAATCGCACGAAGCCTCGAGCGTCGCTCCCCCGACCCTGTCCTCTCGCCCGCTCGTCCCCTCCTCGTACTCCCTCTATCCCCTTCTTCTACCCTCTGTTGCGCCGCTCCTCCCTCTGTCGCGCCCCCCGCAGCGCTCTACCTCGCCCTGCTCGACCTCCCTTCCTCCTCCGCTCCACCGCCTTGCCATGGCCCCAGCACCGTCGCGCCTTCCCCGTCCTCGCCTTTGCACCTTTCCGTCGGCGAGCCAGCCGCCAGGAGCTACCACGTGCCTGGCCATGTCGCCCCGTGCCTCTCCGCCTCCGCGCCGTTGTCCAGGACCCCGGCAGCCGCGCCACTCACTGGGGCTCCCCAAGCTGTCCCCGCGCCGGAGCTCCACTTTGCGCACCCGTCGGCAAGCCGTTCGGCCGGAGCTACTTCCACGACAGCTCCTTCATCCCGCATGGAGTCTGCTCGCCTCGAGCCGCACCGCGCCTCGCCATCTCATCCCCGACCCCAGTTGCCGGATCTGGCCGGATCGAGCCCGCCCGTGTTCGCCACCTCTACTCCGCCTCCGTCGCGCCCAGGCCGTGCCGAGCTTGCTGCTGGTTCCACTGGCCATGCCAGCCCGCAGCCATGGCCTCGAGCCAAGCCGATGCGTCCCTGCTTCCTACCAAGGCGATGACAGCCTCTTGTCTTGTTTTGGACCAGCACGAACATCGCCAAGTACCACGACGCCCGGAGCTTCGGAACCACAGAGTTCCTCGACGTAACATGTATGTCTATCATCGCCGTGGAATCGCCAAGACGAGTACCACTACGTCCGATGCTGCGACAAGTACCTCTACGAAACGAGAACGACTACATCCTCTACCGTCGACCTCGGAGACCCGTGGATGCGCCAAGTACCCCTTCGGTCTGGAACGCGGCAAGTACCACGACACGATAACGTGAACGGCTACAAAATGTGTACCATGACCCGCGAGAACCACTACTTCCACTACGTCCCTCGACGACTCGAACCCCTCCGAAAAAGCTCGCTCCGAAGGTATACCCCGAGACGATGACCCGTGGACGAATGCTTGTGTTGTATGAGATGAATCGGATGTTTGCATCATGTCCGTTGTGACCATCGTTTGCCCTGTCGTTGTCACGTGGGAACCCGGTAACGGGAGCACCCCACCGTCTTTGCATGACACGCTCACGCTCTCCGTCATCTTTTGCTCCGGACTCTCAACGAGTTACCGGAACCGATATGTTGTGTGGCATCATTTTCGGATTCGCCGCCGTGGCCCCTTTCTTTCCACCACGGTGACAAATACTTCATATCTCTTCATGTTAACTTTTACTAAAAATTGCATAAAACTTGATCATGTCATCCGCATCATGTTAACAACATTAAAATGTGTGAATTGTTGTTTGCTTAAAATTGCTAAACATGCATATGGGGATTTTCCGGAATTGTTGTTGTAGTTTCCGGCCTCATTTAAACTTGTTGACTTGTGTTGTTTCTCTGTGCTTCCTACCTTGCCATGTTTTGCTTCCTGTATAGACTTGTCGTGCATCATACCTTGCCATGTATTGCATCATATAGACTTGTGTTGTTTTTCTGTGCTTCCTACCTTGCCATGTATTGCTTCCTGTATAGACTTGTCATGCATCATACCTTGCCATGTATTGCATCATATAGACTTGTGTTGTTTTTCTGTGCTTCCTACCTTGCCATGTATTGCTTCCTGTATAGACTTGTCATGCATCATACCTAGCCATGCATTGCATCGTATATAGACTTGTGTTGTTCTCCTGTGCTTCCTACCTTGCCATGTTTTGCTTCATGTATGGACTTGTAGTGCATCCTATATAGAACTGTCTTGCATCATACTTGGTTGAGCATATTGTCATGTCTCGGGTTGTGTGTTTACCGTATTGCTTGCTTCTTCTCGTTAGTGCTTGTTCCGTTGCGATCATGAGGATCCGTTCGACTTCTCGTGGTGCTTCTTCAAGGCTTCTTCTTCGTCTTCTTCACGGATCCGTTCTTCTTCCTTGCGGAATCTCAGGCAAGATGACCATACCCTTGGATACCTTTACTATCATTGCCATGCTTAGTTGTCTCGATGCTATCGTTACATGTCGCGCTACCCATCATTATTGTCAGCCCCTCTCCTTGTTGCCATGAAACCTCTAACCTTTGAAACCTTCCTAGCAAACCATTGTTTGGCTATGTTACCCGCTTGCTCAGCCCCTCTTATAGCGTTGTTAGTTGCAGGTGAAGATGAAGATCGTTCCAGGTGGGAACTTGTTGTTGGAATATCACAATATCTATTATTATTATTAACACACCTATATACTGGGCATGGGTGGAAGGCTTGGCCTTTTGCTCGGTGTTTTGTTCCACTCATGCCACCTTAGGCGCCGATAAACTGGCATTATGTTCCTTGATTTTGCGTTCCTTACACGGTTGGATATATGGGGACCCCTTGACACTTCGACTTTGAATAAAACTCCTCCAGCAAGGCCCAACATTGGTTTTAATTTGCCTCATAATAACAACTTAATTAATTAATTAAAATTGCATAGGGGGTCGCGTCCCCGGGGATTCTTTCTACATAGCAGGGGGGCTAATGCTGATGGTGTTGGTCCCAAACGGGGAGACTGCGGGGCTGCCACGGGGAAACCCGAGGTATCTGGTATAACTCGTAGGATCACCTATCCGGACGTGGCCTGAGACGAGATACGCGCGGCTACTATCAGGGTGTCGGCACGTCGGGAGGTCTTGCTGGACTTGTTTTACCATTGTCGAAATGTCTTGTGCACCGGGATGCCGAGCCTGATCGGATTTCCCTAAGATAAGGGGTGGTAATATTATATTTATCACTTCAGCTGATCGTGAGAGCTTGTGATGGGCTAAGTTGGGACACCCCTGCAGGGTTATGATCTTTCGAAAGCCGTGCCCACGGTTATGTGGCAGATTGGAATTTGTTAATGTCCGGTTGTAGAAAACTTGACAGAGGATCCGAAGTAAAACACACAACTGTGTGAGTAACCATGACTGTCTCTTTTCACTTTGAGAAGAGAACACGATGGGGTTATGTATGACTCGTAGGTAGTTCAGGATCTCTAGCGATCATTACTAGTTTGCGACCGTTTGCGTAGATGCTCATCTTACTCTTGTACTCGTAAGTTAGCCACCATATTATGCTTAGCCGCTGCTACAATCTCACCACTTTACCTCCTCCTACCCATAAAGCTTTGCTAGTCTTGATACCCATGGTTATGGGATTGCTGAGTCCTCGTGGCTCACAGTTACTACAACACCAGATGCAGGTCCAGCCGAGAATGATGCAGGAGTTGTTTAAAGAACTTCACTGGGAGCTCGATGAAGAGTTTGGCCGTATGTATGTGACGTGTTTCGACGATCAGTAGTGGTTTCTACTAGGGGCGATTCGGACCTGTGGCTTTATTTATTTGGTATCTTTCTTTTGGATCCTCGCCCGTAGTCGGGTTGTGATGTTTTGGATGATGATTGCTTATGTAATGCATTGTGTGATGTGGCGAGTGTAAGCCAACTATCTCTTTTGCATTTCATCCCTATTTTTTACATGAGTCGTGCAAAGATACCAAACTTGAGATCATTCCAGAATGGGCTTATACCTTTAAGTCGTGCCTCGACGCGTAGGAGGTATAGTCCCATCCTGGGCATTACAAGTTGGTATTCAGAGCCTTATCCGACCTAGAAGCCCCACTGATTGATCGAATCGTTGACTGTTGAGTCTAGGCACACACTTGAAAATGTTTTGAGTCTTATATATATATCGGAGAGTAGGATTTCTTTTACTCCTCATCCTTTATCACTCTGGTGAGGACTCCTGACGATTACTTTATCTCTTCTACTCCCAAAAATTCACCAATTTTTTTAGGATCACGCGAGTATTGTTTGGATTGTTCCGATGTCTTTGTGACGAGAACATTGTTCTCGATGCCTCCTGTCATTTAGGGGTTGTGGCAGTGTCCCGGGGAGTTGAGCTTCGAGGTGTTGTCGTCACAAATATATCGCATCAGTTCTGGAATACTTAAGACGGCCGGCATCAAAAACTCTCCTATGCGGTTAGTGGCAAGATAACCCCGACATCACCCAGTACTGGGGAGGTAGTTCGGGAGTATTGCCATAGCTTGTATAGCATACGCGTTTCGAAGGTCCGAGGTAAACAGTTTCCGGAATAAACTGGTTATGTGTTGAAGGATGGATACAGCTGGATGTAGGATTAGAGTTGAGTGTGCGATGCTTCCCCTGTATCCCCAACACCTGATTGCATAACTGGAAACTTTCGGAAATTAATAGGTGGGTTATTCTAGTAGCTCGTAGGCATTCTTCCAACGAATGCATGATATGGAGTTCGGGGTTCTACATTGAGTGAAGTGGTTTTATGGGCATTGTTCCGATCGGGAGTTGCATCTTAAAGGGTCCTTGGCTATGCTGATCCGGGGATTGCAAAACCCTTTTGTAACACGTTCCATAAGCTTTCAGCACGAACATGTGGAACGAAACTTCTATCTTGTATTTGTTCTATCTCCTCCTTGTTGTGTTTTTTTATTTACCTTTTGTTCTCCTAAGTGGCTTCTCGACAAATTGATGTACCACCAAGCTATGGAATTCATTCGTTCAATTCTCTGTTCGGATGATATTGTGAAGATTATGTTGCAACATATCTATCCTTTGTTTTGATTTGATTCTGGTATTCGAGTTGCTTCGATGTCAAATGTTGATTCCATACCTTTCCTAATCGGTGTTCTCATATTTCTATGGGAGTGCTAATTCTTCTTGACCATCGAGATTTTCATGTTAATCCTTTTTCAACCGGCGTGCTTCTCTTCAAGTTAATCCGTTCTCTTCATCTTTTGCAAGATCATCTCTCAATCTTCTCTCAACGGGTCTGTTTCATTCATCCCAAGTTGTCTTTGTTTTTCCCCACCCTCCCTCCCTTTTCTTTTGGAGCCAGAGTCCTTGATCAAGTATCCATTTTATTCATGTGATATTTCTTCATTCTTTCCCTTCAATGTTCTTATCCGGTGATTTATCGTGAAGATGCTCAGGAGCTTCAAGTTTTTCATTCTCCATTCACGTTTCTTCTCTGGTGGCTTTAATTCAATCCTTGGTGTTGATCATATCCTTCCTCTTGTTTCACATGTTTTCCCATGTTGAAATTTATTATCCGAAGGCTCTCTTATTTATTCAACTCTCCTATTCTTATCCGGAATGTACAAGACAACTCAGAAGATTCATAACTCCATTCTTAATCCGTTCAAACTATTTTGAGATTGTCATCTTACTCAAGCCATTTAATTCAACCGGTGCAATATCTCTTAAGCAATCTTTTTCAACGGTGATTTTCTTTTGAGTGGGCCCTAACCCACAGGTCTTTTCCAGGATCTTACCTGACTCTTCTTTTTCCGGAGAATTCTTTTCAAAGTGTGACGTAAGAATGATTTCCATCAATCACACGCCTTATCCAAGCTTGTTTTCAATTATTTCCATCTTTAGCTCTACCTTCCCCTTGTCATTCGTCCGAAGTATCTTGAAATTCTTCATGGAATTTCTCGTCTTCAGTCTCAACATTTGAAGACCGGAGAAGTGTTTCTCTTAAATCTTGGTCTTTTCCTTCAAGATTCGTGGTTCTAGCTTCATGCCATCCTCATTATTGTTCCGATTGTGAGGAATTCTTTTATACCATACGAAGCATTTCATGAATTCTTTCCATTGTGATCCTCCGAAGGCCATCATTTCAGAATATTTCTTCGTTCTCAGTTTTCAACTTGTCCTCCAAATATTCTTCATTGATGCCTCTTCGTTCGTCTCCATATTCTTTCGGTGGTTCGTTCAAGATTTCTCTTCCTTTGTTATCGTATTAATTCATTCGTTCTTTCAAAACCCTACTGGTGATTCGTTGAATACTTTATCAAGCTTGTGCGAGATCTCTCTTTAATTCTTTCCAACGAGAATAAGTAGTATGCCAAATCCTTTGGTTGTCATCAATGTAAATTGGTGAAGGATATGCATGACATAATTCTTATTCTTATTCCTTCAAGGTGATTTAATTCCTTTGTCTGGAGCCTGTTCATCATATCACATTCTCGGTCCTAAGTTGTTCATCTTGTTTTCCGGAGCTCCAAGTTATTTCAATTATATCATTTCAAAGCTCCATCTAAATCATTGCAAGGCTTCAATCTTATTCTTTTCATCCTTTTGTTACCGGAGTTCTTGGTGGTTCATCAAGATTTAATTCATCCTCGAAGTCTTCATCAAGATTCTTGTTGGAGCTCAAGCATTCTTCATCATGCTTTCCAAGTGCAATTGTTTCAACCTTATTGTTTGAGATGGTGGTATGCCATTTTGACAATTTCCCTTCATGTTTCATGATTCACAAGTTGTCAGGAATGAGATATTTAAACCCGTCATTTTCTTTGTTCAGGAGATCTTTCCAACCATTCAATTTATTCGTTGGAGTAATCTTGGGTTGTATTTCACCTAAAAGCTTTCCCTAAGGATTTTTGCTATTGTGGTACTTATAAATGACCCAAGTTCTTCATTTATCATCTCGGTGAAATAAGTTTTTCGTCTCCTTGTTGATCTCAATCCAATCAAATGTTTTCGTAAGTGGCTGGTTGTCACCTCTTAATCTTGAGATGTTTTCCATAAGCCCACAACAAGCATATTCTTTTCGTTGTTGATTTCCATCAACTCTATTCAATCCATCGTTGTAAGGATGCTCTTTCAAACTCATTCGTGGGAGAAGTTGTCATTTTCTTCTCCGTTCTTTCTTTCCAACGATCTAGCATCTATTCTTTCATTCCGGAGGCATTGTAATATTGCTCTCTTTGTCCCATCATCTTGTCATATCAAGATCATATTCTTCCCTTGCTTGTCTATTTAACCGGAGTGTTGTGTCCTCCATTCAAGTTCCGTCATCTTATCTAGTTTTTTCCTCTATTTTTAACCGTAGTGTTGTCTGAAATCTTTCTTACCCTCGTGGCATTCTTTCAATTGTCCCAGAGGTAGTGTGTTGTTGATTTCATCAACTATCAGCCCATCTTCTCAAGTTCATGTTAATTCCTTCCATTTTCAGACAGTGCTGTCCAAATTATGTCATTCTTATTCCTTGGCTATACCATTGCAGTTTCATATTCTTTTGGTTCGTAAGCTCTTGTTTCATGTCTTTCAACTTACAAGGTTCTCGTAATGTTCCTTGTTCCTATTTTTCTAACGGAGTGTTTTCATCTTCGTTCATCTCCATTGTATTCTTATTCAACTTGTTTAACCTCTCAAGGTTCGTGGTTTCACTCGTCTGTCAAAGATGCAACTCTGTTTACCTCTTCATTTTCGTTTCTACCCGGTGCCATCTCTAGGATCTAGGGTCAAGATCCTCTGTTAGTGTGGGAGAGTTGTGACGCCCGAAGACCGACGCTCCAGAAGATTCCAGATGTTTCGGGTTTCGCCGTGTGTTTCAGTTGTGCTTGCTCTATTTATTTTTGCATTGCATCATGTCATCATGCCATCATGCTATAAATCTTTTGCTTCTCAACTAAATAAATTGTATGGATCTTCAATCCATTTAAATCGAGGGAAGAGTGACTTCTCTTTATAACATATCCTCCCGGTATTAGGGAGCTACAATAAATATTCCATTAACTTGGAATCGCCTATAACACATTTGCATTATTCTTCAACTCTTCTTTTATCCGACTCTGCTTCCTATCCTTCCTTTTTGACCTTTTTAGTAAAATTGAGTTGGAATTTTACTTCTCCATAAATGTTCGAAATCTGCCCATAAATCACATCTAGTGTGTAGGGTCACCTCCTATGATTTCAACTCATTTGGAGTTCATTGGAATTGGTTTCAAAATTCAAACATGCCGAGTTAAATTCAACATGTTTGGATTTTACTTCCTCTAGAAAGCCTTAGGCCATTTTTGTTATATTCCTCATATTTTTATGAGTCCAAGAAAAATGGCCTTCTGCTCTAATTATTCCTCCAAACACCCCCTCTCTATTTTTTATTAGACCCTCTGTTTATTTGTTAAGCAGTAAAAAAGGGATTTTAATAAAAAGAAGGAGAGGAGCCCAGCCGAACTGGGTCCAACCTAGGCCCAACTGCACCCTGCTCCTGGACCCAGCCCGCAGAGCCTCCCGGCGGCCTACTTAAGGCCCGCCTGCGGCCTGACCTAGCCGGCCCAAGAGGATCCCCGATCTCTCATCGAGCCCTCTGCTCGACCCCTCTCTTCCCTCAGCGCGCCGCCACAATCGCACGAAGCCTCGAGCGTCGCTCCCCCGACCCTGTCCTCTCGCCCGCTCGTCCCCTCCTCGTACTCCCTCGATCCCCTTCTTCTACCCTCTGTTGCGCCGCTCCTCCCTCTGTCGCGCGCCCCGCAACGCTGTACCTCGCCCCGCTCGACCTCCCTTCCTCCTCCGCTCCACCGCCTTGCCATGGCCCTAGTGCCACCGCGCCTTCCCCGTCCTCGCCTCTGCACCTTTCCGTCGGCAAGCCAGCCACCAGGAGCTACCTCATGCCTGGCCATGTCGCCTCGTGCCTCTCCGCCTCCGTGCCGTCGTCCAGGACCCCGGCAACCGCGCCACTCACCGGGGCTCCCCAAGCTGTCCCCGCGCTGGAGCTCCGCTCTGCGCACCCGTCGGCAATCCGTTCTGCCGGAGCTACTTCCACGACAGCTCCTTCTTCCCGCATGGAGTCTGCTCGCCACGAGCCGCACCGCGCCTCGCCATCTCGTCCCCGACCCCAGTTGCTAGATCTGGCCGGATCGAGCCCGCCCGTCTTCGCCACCTCTGCTCCGCCTCCGTCGCGCCCAGGCCCTGCCGAGCTTGCTGCTGGTTCCACTGGCCATGCCAGCCCGCAGCCATGGCCTCGAGCCAAGCCGCTGCGTCCCTGCTTCCTACCAAGGCGACGACGGCCTCTTGTCTTATTTTGGACCAGCACGAACACCGCCAAGTACCACGACGCCCGGAGCTTCGGAACCGCAGAGTTCCTCGACGTAACGTGTATGTCTATCGTCGCCGTGGAATCGCCAAGACGAGTACCACTACGTCCGATGCCGTGACAAGTACCTCTACGAAACAAGAACGACTACATCCTCTACCATCGACCTCGGAAACCCGTGGATGCGCCAAGTACCCCTTCGGTCCGGAACGCGGCAAGTACCACGACACGATAACGTGAACGGCTACAAAACGTGTACCATGACCCGCGAGAACCACTACTTCCACTACGTCCCTCGACGACTCGAACCCCTCCGAAAAAGCACGCTCCGGAGGTATACCCCGAGACGATGACCCCTGGACGAATGCTTGTGTTGTATGAGATGAATCGAATGTTTGCATCGTGTCCGTTGTGACCATCGTTTGCCCTTTCGTTGTCACGTGGGAACCCGGTAACGGGAGCACCCCACCGTCTTTGCATGACACGCTCATGCTCTCCGTCATCTTTTGCTCCGGACTCTCAAAGAGTTACCGGAACCGATATGTTGCGTGGCATCATTTTTGGATTCGCCGCTGTGGCCCCTTTCTTTCCACCACGGTGACAAATACTTCATATCTCTTCATGTTAACTTTTACTAAAAATTGCATAAAACTTGATCATGTCATCCGCATCATGTTAACAACATTAAAATGTGTGAATTGTTGTTTGCTTAAAATTGCTAAACATGCATATGGGGATTTTCCGGAATTGTTGTTGTAGTTTCCGGCCTCATTTAAACTTGTTGACTTGTGTTGTTTCTCTGTGCTTCCTACCTTGCCATGTTTTGCTTCCTGTATAGACTTGTCATGCATCATACCTTGCCATGTATTGCATCATATAGACTTGTGTTATTTTTCTGTGCTTCCTACCTTGCCATGTATTGCTTCCTGTATAGACTTGTCATGCATCATACCTTGCCATGTATTGCATCATATAGACTTGTGTTGTTTTTATGTGCTTCCTACCTTGCCATGTATTGCTTCCTGTATAGACTTGTCATGCATCATACCTTGCCATGTATTGCATCATATAGACTTGTGTTGTTCTCATGTGCTTCCTACCTTGCCATGTTTTGCTTCCTGTATGGACTTGTAGTGCATCCTATATAGAACTGTCTTGCATCATACTTGGTTGAGCATATTGTCATGTCTCGGGTTGTGTGTTTACCGTTTTGCTTGCTTCTTCTCGTTAGTGCTTGTTCTGTTGCGATCGTGAGGATTCGTTCGACTTCTCGTGGTTCTTCTTCAAGGCTTCTTCTTCGTCTTCTTCACGGATCCGTTCTTCTTCCTTGTGGAATCTCGGGCAAGATGACCATACCCTTGGATACCTTTACTATCATTGCCATGATTAGTTGTCTCAATGCTATCGTTACATGTCGCGCTACCCATCATTATTGTCAGCCCCTCTCCTTGTTGCCATGAAACCTCTAACCTTTGAAACCTTCCTAGCAAACCATTGTTTGGCTATGTTACCCGCTTGCTCAGCCCCTCTTATAGCGTTGTTAGTTGCAGGTGAAGATGAAGATCGTTCTAGGTGGGAACTTGTTGTTGGAATATCACAATATCTATTATTATTATTAACACACCTATATACTAGGCATGGGTGGAAGGCTTGGCCTTTTGCTCGGTGTTTTGTTCCACTCATGCCACCTTAGGCGCTGATAAACCGGCATTATGTTCCTTGATTTTGCGTTCCTTGCACGGTTGGGTATATGGGGACCCCTTGACACTTCGTCTTTGAATAAAACTCCTCCAGCAAGGCCCAACATTGGTTTTAATTTGCCTCATAATAACAACTTAATTAATTAATTAAAATTGCATAGGGGGTCGCGTCCCCGGGGATTCTTTCTACATAGCAGGGGGGCTAATGCTGATGGTGTTGGTCCCAAACGGGGAGACTGCGGGGCTGCCACGGGGAAACCCGAGGTATCTGGTATAACTCGTAGGATCACCTATCCGGACGTGGCCTGAGACGAGATACCCGCGGCTACTATCAGGGTGTCGGCACGTCGGGAGGTCTTGCTGGACTAGTTTTACCATTGTCGAAATGTCTTGTGCACCGGGATGCCGAGCCTGATCGGATTTCCCTAAGATAAGGGGTGGTAATATTATATTTATCACTTCAGCTGATCATGAGAGCTTGTGATGGGCTAAGTTGGGACACCCCTGCAGGGTTATGATCTTTCGAAAGCCGTGCCCACGGTTATGTGGCAGATTGGAATTTGTTAATGTCCGGTTGTAGAAAACTTGACAGAGGATCCAAAGTAAAACTCACAACTGTGTGATTAACCGTGACTGTCTGTTTTCACTTTGAGAAGAGAACACAGTGGGGTTATGTATGACTCGTAGGTAGTTCAGGATCTTTAGCGATGATTACTAGTTTGCGACCGTTTGCGTAGATGCTCATGTTATTCTTGTACTCGTAAGTTGGCCACCATATTATGCTTAGCCGCTGCTGCAACCTCACCACTTTACCTCCTCCTACCCATAAAGCTTTGCTAGTCTTGAAACCCATGGTTATGGGATTGCTGAGTCCTCGTGGCTCACAGTTACTACAACACCAGATGCAGGTCCAGCCGAGATTGATGCAGGAGCTGGTTCAAGAACTTCACTGGGAGCTCGATGAAGAGTTTGGCCGTATGTATGTGACGTGCAAAGATACCAAACTTGAGATCATTCCAGAATGGGCTTATACCTTTAAGTCGTGCCTCGACACGTAGGAGGTATAGTCCCATCCTGGGCATTACACTTTCAGATCTCAACATTCATGCCACAATTAAGAGAATTACATTGAAAAACTATATTGGTTAGCATTCCACATCAAAAATTCTTTCTTTATCATTTACCTACTCGAGGACGAGCAGGAATTAAGCTTGGGGATGCTTGATACGTCTCCAACGTATCTATAATTTTTGATTGTTCCATGCTATTATTTATGAAGTCTTGGATGTTTAACGGGCTTTATCATTCACTTTTGTATCATTTTTGGGACTAACCTACTAACCCAAAGGCCCAGTCCAGATTGCTGTTTTTTGCCTATTTCAGGGTTTTGCAGAAAAGGAATATCAAACGGGGTCCAAACGGAATGAAACATTCGCAAGAGATATTTTTGGAGGAAATCACGCAAGATGAACTTCGGGGCCAAGCCAGAGGACAGGGGACCCACCCTCGAGGTTGGGGGCGCGCCCCCCTTCCCAGGGCGCGCCCCCCTACCTCGAGGGCAGCCCTTGTGGCCCCTGGTGCCCCTCTTCCTCCTATATATACCTAGTTACCTACGTACCCCAGAAACTCCGTATGCAGAGAGAAAACCCTAATTCCACCGTCGTAGCTGTTGTTCCCGTGGAGATCTTGGAGCCTGTTCCGGGAGGGGATCCATCACGGAGGCCTTCATCATCGTCATCATCGCCCTCACCATGAGTTGTGAGTAGTTTACCACAGACCTTCGGGTCCATAGCTAGTATCTAGATGGCTTCTTCTCTCTCTCCGGATCTCAATACAAAGTTCTCCTCGGTCTTCGAGGAGATCTATTCGATGTAATCTCTTTTTGTGGTGTGCTTGTCGAGATCCGATGAATTGTGAGTTTATGATCAAGGTTATCTATGAAAGATATTTGGTTCTTCTCTGAACTTTTTATGTGTGCTCATAATATCCTTGCAAGTCTCTTTGAATTATTGGTTTGGTTTGGCCTACTAGATCTATAGTTCTTGCAATGGGAGAAGTGCTTGGCTTTGGATTCAATCTTGCGGTGTCCTTTCCCAGTGACAGTAGGGGCAGCAAGGCACGTATTGTATTGTTGCCATCGAGGATAAAAATATGGGGTTTTCATCATATTTCTTGAGTTTATCCCTCTACATCATGTCATCTTGCTTAAAGCGTTACTCTGTTCGTATGAACTCAATACACTAGATGCATGCTGGATAGCGGTCGATGTGTGGAGTAATAGTAGTAGATGCGGGCAAGAGTCGGTCTACTTGTCTCGGACGTGATGCCTATATACAATGATCATGCCTATATAGTCTCATAATTATTCGCTTTTCTATCAATTGCTCGACAGTAATTTGTTTACCCGTCGTAGAATATCGCTATCATGAGAGAAGCCACTAGAGAAAACTATGGCCCCCGTGTCTATCTCTATCATATTACTTTCCCGTTAATTTCATTCGCCGTTGTTTATTTGTTGTTTTATTAAACTAAAAAATACCAAAAATATTATCTTATCATCTCTATCAGATCTCACTCTCGTAAGTGACCGTAAAGGGATTGAGAACCCCTTATCGCATTGGCTGCGAAGTTCTTATTTGTTTGTGCAGGTGCGAGGGACTAGCGCGTGGTATCCTACTGGATTGATACCTTGGTTCTCAAAAACTGAGGGAAATACTTACGCTATTGTGCTGCATCTCCCTTTCCTCTTCGAGAGAATACAACGCAAGCTCAAGAGGTAGCACCTACTCATGCTTGCATTCACTGTTGATTAATTTTAATGCATGTTCATGACTGTTGTCGCTCTCTAGCCGGTCGCTTCCCAGTCTTTTTCTAGCCTTCACCTGTACTAAGCAGGAATACTACTTCTGTATCCACTTCCATAAACCCCAAAGTTATTCTAATGAGTCCACCATACCTTCCTATATGCGATATTTACCTGCCGTTCCAAGTAAATTTGTATGTGCCAAACTCTAGACCTTCAAATGAAATTCTGTTTTGTATGCTCGAACAACTCATGTATTAACTAGGGTTCTCTATATCTTCCATGCTAGGTGGGTTATTCTCACGATGAGTGGACTCCGCTCATCATTCATGAGAAAATGGCTGGTAATCGGGATGCCCAGTCCCATGCTCAAAATCATAATAATTAAACAAAATCCCCCAGGGCTGTTGTTGGTTTGGACGGTACCCGTTGTTTCGGACCAGCCGTGGAGTGTGCTTGTTGGTGGTTGGGGGAGTATAAACTTTACCATTCTGTTTGGGAACCACCTATAATGTGCGTAGCATGCAAGATATCGAGATTCTTGGTTGCTATGTTGACAATGAGAGTATACCGCTCAAAATGTTATTAATCTCTATTTAAAAATCGAGCTCTGGCACCTCTACAAATCCCTGCTTCCCTCTGCGAAGGGCCTATCTATTTACTTTTATGCTACGTCATCATCCTCTCATTAAAGAGCACCAGTTGGAGAGCACCTCTGTCATTTGCATGTATTGCTATTAATTTGCATTGAGTATGATCATGACTGGATCTCTTTTACCATGAATTACAATGTCTAGTCTGTCCTTGATCTTTAAAGGTGCTCTGCATTTATGTTTTGCGGTCTCAGAAAGGGCTAGCGAGATACCATCTTGTTATATCGTATCATGATTGTTTTGAGAAGTGTTGTCATCCGAGGTTTATTATTATTGCTCGCTAGTTGATTATGCCATTGATGTGAGTAGACATGAGACCTGAAAGTTATTGTGAATGTGGTCAGTTCATGATTTTTGCTGAAAACCTGAATGTTGGCTTACATATTTACAACAACAAGAGCAAACAGAGTTTGTCAAAGTTTTTCTTTATCACTTTCAGTTTATCAACTGAATTGCTTGAGGACAAGCAAATGTTTAAGCTTGGGGGAGTTGATACATCTCGTACGTATCTACTTTTCCAAACACTTTTGCCCTTGTTTTGGACTCTAACTTGCATGATTTGAATGGAACTAACCCGGACTGACGATGTTTTCAGCAGAATTGCCATGGTGTTGTTTTTGTGCAGAAATAAAAAGTTCTCGGAATGACCTGAAAATCCATGGAGAATTATTTTGGAAAATATAAAAAATACCTGCGGAAAGATCTACGTCAGGGGGCCCACACCCTGTCCACGAGGGTGGGGGCGCGCCCCCTCCCCCTGGGCGCGCCCCCTGCCTCATGGGCCCCCTGATGCTCCACCGACGTACCCCCGGACTCCATATATTCACTTTCGGGGAGAAAAAAATCAGAGAGGAACAATTATCATGTTTTACGATATAGATCCACCGCCAAGCCCTAATCTCTCTCGGGAGGGCTGATCTGGAGTCCGTTCGGGGCTCCAGAGAGTGGAGATCATCGCCATCATCATCATCAACATTCCTCCATCACCAATTCCATGATGCTCACCGCCGTGCGTGAGTAATTCCATCGTAGGCTTGCTGGACGGTGATGGGTTGGATGAGATTTACCATTTAATCGAGTTAGTTTTGTTAGGGTTTGATCCCTAGTATCCACTATGTTCTAAGATTGATGTTGCTATGACTTTGCTATGCTTAATGCTTGTCACTAGGGCCCGAGTGCCATGATTTCAGATCTGAACCTATTATGTTTTCATGAATATATGTGTGTTCTTGATCCTATCTTGCAAGTCTATAGTCACCTGCTATGTGTTATGATCCGGCAACCCCGAAGTGACAATAATCGGGACCACTCCCGGTGGTGACCGTAGTTTGAGGGGTTCATGTATTCACTATGTGTTAATGCTTTGGTCCGGTACTCTATTAAAGGAGGCCTCAATATCCCTTAGTTTCCACTAGGACCCCGCTGCCATGGGAGGATAGGACAAAAGATGTCATGCAAGTTCTTTTCCATAAGCATGTATGACTATATTCGGAATACATGCCTACATTACATTGCAGAACTGGATCTAGTTCTGTGTCACCCTAGGTTATAACTTTTACATGATGAATTGCATCCGACATAATTCCCCATCACCGATCCAATGCCTACGAGCTTTTCACATATTGATTGTTGCTTATTTACTTTTTCGTTGCTACTATTACAAAAACTACAAAAACACTACCGTTACTTTTATTGATGTTACCACTATTTCCATATTACTTTGCTACTAAACTACCTTGCTGCAGATACTAAGTTTCCAGGTGTGGTTGAATTGACAACTCAGCTTCTGATACTTAAGAGTATTCTTTAGCTCCCCTTGTGTCGAATCAATAAATTTGGGTTGAATACTTTACCCTCGAAAACTGTTGTGATCCCCTACACTTGTGGGTTATCACATTCTAAGCAAAATAAGAAGCATCAAAAGATAAACATCACATGCAATCAAAATATGTGACATGATATGGCCATCATCATCTTTGCTTTTGATCTCCATCTCCAAGGCACCGTCATGATCACCATCGTCACCGGCACGACACCTTGATATCCATCATAGCATCATTGTCGTCTCGCCAACTATTGCTTCCACGACTATCGCTACCGCTTAGTGATAAAGTAAAGTAATTACATGGCGATTGTATTTCATACAATAAAGCGACAACCATATGGCTCCTGCCAGTTGCCGATAACTTTACAAAACATGATCATCTCATACAATAACGTATCATTCATCATGTCTTGCTCATATCATATCACAACATGCCCTGCAAAAACAAGTTAGACGTCCTCTACTTTGTTGTTGCAAGTTTTACGTGGCTACTACGGGCTTAGCAAGAACCGTTCTTACCTACACATACAAAACCACAACGATTTTTCGTCAAGTATGTGATGTTTTAACCTTCACAAGGACCGGGCGTAGCCACACTTGATTCAACTAAAGTTGGAGAAACTGACACCCGCCAGCCACCTGTGTGCGAAGCATGTCGGTACAACCAGTCTCGCGCAAGCGTATGCGTAATGTCGGTCCGGGCCGCTTCATCCAACAATATCGCCGAATCAAAGTATGACATGCTGGTAAGTAGTATGACTAGTATCGTCCACAACTCACTTGTTTTCTACTCGAGCATATCATCTACGCATAGACTTGGCTCTGATGCCACTGTTGAAGAACGTAGTATTTAAAAAAAAATCTACGATCACGCAAGATCTATCTACTAGAGGGGAGGGTGTGTCTGCGTACCCTCATAGACCGGGAGCGGAAGCGTCTAGTGACGCGGTTGATGTAGTCGAACTTTCTTCACAGTCCAACTGATCAAGCACCGAACGTACGGAGCCTCCGCGTAAAGCACACGTTCAGCTTGATGAGTCCCACGAGCTCTTGATCCAGTAGAACTTCGCGCGAGAGTTTCGTCAGCACGACGGCGTGGTGACGGAGATGATGAAGCAGTCCACGCAGGGCTTTGCCTAAGCACTGCAATAATATGACCGAGGTGTGTTTCTGTGGAGGGGGGCACCGCACACGGTTGGGAGAGATCAACTTGATAAACTTGTCTGTCTATGGGGTGCCCCCCACCCCCGTATATAAAGGAGTGGAGGAGGGGGAGAGGCCGGCCCTCTATGGCGCGCCTAGGAGCGGTCCTACTCCCACCGGGAGTAGGATTCCCCCCCTTCCCTAGTTGGAGTAGGAGAGGAAGGGAAGGAGGAGTATGAGAGAAGGAAAGAGGGCGCCACCCCCCAAACCTTTTCCAATTCGTCCTCCTACCCAAGGGGGGTGCACCAGCCCCTTGTGGGCTGGTGTGCTTCCTTCTTATGGCCCATAAGGCCCATAACTTCTCCCGGGAGGTTCCGGTAACCTCCCGGTACTCCAGAAAAATGCCCGAACCACTCGGAACCTTTCCGATGTCCGAATATAGCCTTCCAATATATCAATCTTCATGTCTCGGACATTCCGAGACTCCTCGTCATGTCCGTGGTCTCATCCAGGACTCCGAACTACCTTCGGTACATCAAAACTCATAAACTCATAATACCGATCGTCATCAAACGTTAATTGTGCGGACCCTACAGGTTCGAGAACTATGTAGACATGACCGAGACTCATCTCTGGTGAATAACCAATAGCGGAACCTGGATGCTCATATTGGCTCCTACATATTCTACGAAGATCTTTATCGGTCAAACCGCATAACAACATACGTTGTTCCCTTTGTCATCTGTATGTTACTTGCCCGAGATTCGATCGTTGGTATCACCATACCTAGTTAATCTCGTTACCGGCAAGTCTCTTTACTCATTCCGTAATACATCATCTCGTGACTAACTCATTAGTCATTTGCTTGCAAGGCTTATTATGATGTGTATTACCGAGAGGGCCTAGAGATACCTCTCCGTCACTCGGAGTGAAAAATCCTATTCTTGATCTATGCCAACACCACGAACACCTTCGGAGACACCTGTAGAGCATCTTTATAATCACCCAGTTATGTTGTGACGTTTGATAGCACACAAGGTGTTCCTCCGGTATTCGGGAGTTGCATAATCTCATAGTTGTAGGAACATGTATAAGTCATGAAGAAAGCAATAGCAGTAAAACTAAATGATCATAGTGCTAAGCTAACGGATGGGTCTTTTCCATCACATCATTCTCCTAATGATGTGATCCCGTTGATCGAATGACAACGCATGTCTATGGCTAGGAAACATAACCATCTTTGATCAATGAGCTAGTCTAGTAGAGGCATACTAGGGACACTCTGTTTTGTCTATGTATTCACACATGTACTAAGTTTCCGGTTAATACAATTCTAGCATGAATAATAAACATTTATCATGATATAAGGAGATATAAATAACAACTTTATTATTGCCTCTAGGGCATATTTCCTTCAAAGCTGTCATACTGTTGCAATACATGTTGTAAGAATGCATGAATTTCTTTCGGTTTAGCAACTCTCTATGGGAAATGAGGCGCAGACTGAGAACATAACCAGTCATGCCTTTGTTGTTCAATTTTTCTAGTTTTTCACTACCGATGAGCTTAATATGTCCAGTGTAGTTGCAGTCAAGATATGTCACATATTACTTGCTATATTTAGTAAAATGGACCTTTCTTGCCTTGTAATCCAGAGAAATTGGGCTATGGTGATATAACATGTCACAACCTATGACATGTCATAGTCTTGTAGGTCTAACATTGTGAAAGTGTGTTGATACCGGTCCTTTTGGATAGAGAAATGTGCATTAGGAACGTGAGCACCAGATGCTAACAGTCCTCCCATGGCTACTTTCACTCTTTGCACTGGATTATTGATCAATTTACAAGCAGTCTTGAGGGAAAACTTCAAATCTATGAAAGTTGCAGTACTACCAATGTCTACCAGTGCTACTCTCATTTTTTCACCAATAAGGACTTTTATTGCTAGAGTATTGTGACACCCCGAGACCGATGCGCCAGGTGTCTTCTATTATTCGTTGTCGTTGCCATGTCATTTGCTCACGTGTTGCATTTTGCCATGTCATCATGTGCATTGCATCTGCATAGTTTTCAAAACTTGCATCCGTTTGTAGTTGGCCGTCTTCCCGTTCTCTCCGTTGTCCGTTCTGAGTCTAGACACACTCGCACGTGTCCGCGACACCTCCGAAACCTTATTTTATAAGTGGCCGAAGAATGTTCTCAGAATGGGATTAAAGTTGACGTGCGGTCTTGTTGTAGTGTATGTAGACCGCTTGTCAAATTTCGTTCCGTTTGGAGGTCAACTGATGCCCCAAATGGTTAGCCGTGTTAACCGCCGGACCCCTTTCTCTTTTCAGCCCAGCACCCCTCCACAACAGCCCACTAGCCCACCTAAGCCCCCTCCATGCTCTCGCCGTTGGATCACGATCTTGTGGGCGAAAACTGCTCCTCCATAGCCCTCTTCTAGCTCCCTCTATCTATAAATCAGTCCCCTCCCCCGAAATCTATGGAAACCCTAGTTTTGCTTCGAAAACCGTGTCATCTCCTCCCTCCTCCCACCTCCAACAGCCAGGGCCCGCGGGGCCCGAATCGGGCCCGCCCAAGCCCGTTCGTCGTCGCCGCCCGCGCGAGCCCGTGCCCCACACCGCCTCCTCGTCCCCTGCGGCCATTCCACCGACGCCAGCCAGCGCCTCCACCGCCGCGCACGCTCGCAACCCTCGGCCCCGCATCGCCGTCGCCCACCGGACCCCGAGCTGCCTCGCCCTCGGCCCCCCTTGTTGGCGATCTCCGCCGCGCTAGCTCCTCGCCGTCACCGGGAATGGTGACCCTGGGGCCGGATCTGGCCAGATCCGCCGGTGCCCCGCCGCCGGCGCCCGCGGCCCGCTCGCCCTGCTGCCGTGTCGCCTCCTTCGAGCGGCGCCAGATCCGCATGCCCGCGTCGACCGCCCCTACACGCTGACCGGTGGGCCCGCTGCGCCCGCAACCGCCGGAGGTGTCCGATAGGGCCCGGACACGGTCCACTCAGCCAGCCCCGAGGTTGTTTTTTTCACTAAGTCCTTTTTCCCAAATCATCATATATGCATGTTGTGAGTGTTGTAACTTTGTGCACGTAGATCCAATTTGAGCATATAATATGTCAAAATGTTCGTCTCTGAATGCTCCACATGATGATTGCATTTGCATACATGTTAGGATGCATCTTACTATGTTAATCTATGTTGCAAAAGTGCTAAGTGTTGTTAACTGCTGAAAACTTATATAACTTGCTGATTTGTCTTTTTCATATCTTTTTGTGTGATTTTTGTTTGAGCATCATGTCAACATGTTTTAGGAGCACAATCATGTCATCTTTGCAATGCTGTAATTAGTTCTTCATGATATGCCTTGTGATGAGTGGAACAAACTTGCAAAGTGACCTACTCGTTGTTTGCTGTTTTCTGAGACTTGTTCAAAACTGTAGTCTGAATCTGTTATATTGATGCAGTGTTTGCTTAATGCTACAGTCAAACCCATGCATGTATGTCCAATGATCATGTCTATAAGTCCACGTTATGCTCTATCTATCCATACCCTCGTTTGCAACTATGGCCTGTTGTAGCTTGTCATTACCATGCTCTGAAATTGCTAAATAATGTTTCTGTCAACCTGTTAAAAGTAAGTTCTTTTTTGCCATGTGAATAGCTAGTGTTATATGCATCCTATGACCATGTTATTGACATGAGTAGCTGAATAAACATGTCTTCTTGTTGTTGGTTATATTCTCATGCCATGATATGCTTTGATATGAGTTGCACAAGCTTGCAAACATGCCTACATGTCGCTGTTCCTGCCATGTTCAGTTATTTTACCAAGTTTGTGAAACTGTTATCATTTGCAATCTTGCCATGATGTTTTGAGCATGTTCTAGTGGTATTTGGCAGTAGCTCAGTGATCATGTTTTGTAATGCTTGACATGTAAATGCTTTCCATGCCCTTTGAAGCCATGAAATGTTCCTATAGCATTAACTTTTGTTGCCTCAAATTATGCATCATGAATCTGTTTTCGGCCTTACTCTATTTTTCACTAAGTTTGAGAATCTGCTATATCATGTTTGCATCTTGTTTTGATGACTGCCATGAACCTGTTGCTCCCATGTATATGCCATGTTGTGTTCCTTGAGCTCCATGTTATGTTCTAGCATACCATGCTTTTGCTTGCCATGTTCTTGTGCTGTAGCTTAATTATTTCTTGCCTCCAACATGCCAACATTTTAACTTTGCTCATGTATATGCCATGTTTTCCACTAAGTCATAATTTGTGATATAAAGTTTGCTTGTTGTCTTGATCATGGTGGATTACTCTTGATGCCTATGAATCTGATCCTTGTTGATTCTTGAAGCATTTAATATGTACTTTGAGTTCATGCC
Source organism: Secale cereale (assembly GCA_902687465.1). Taxonomy (NCBI): domain Eukaryota; kingdom Viridiplantae; phylum Streptophyta; class Magnoliopsida; order Poales; family Poaceae; genus Secale; species Secale cereale. The sequence goes on along the minus strand of LR738712.1, from coordinate 109,542,217 downwards.
ATGCTTGTGCCTATCATGTACATGTAGCATGTTGTTTTGGTGCTTGTAAGATGCCTAGTTGCTATTTTGGACACCTTGTCCTTTAAACTTGTTTCATGTGTATCTGTTGAACCATTGCTCCGTTTTGGGCATGCTCTATATGAAACTTGCATGGCTTTGCATGTAGATGCATCATGTCATGTTGCATCCATGTTTGAGAGTGTGTGCTTGATGTTTGAATGCAGTTTTGCATCAATGCCATGTTTAACTTGTGTTGCTCATATCTTCCAGGTCGTAGCTCCGAATTAAATGAACTCTATATGTAACTTGACTATAAATTTGTGTAGATCATCATGGTGCATCTTAACTTGTTGTTTAACAACTCTAATTTAAGGTTTGTTCAAATACTGGACCAATTTCAAAATTTGCATATGAGGACTAACCGGAATTGTTATATGTTGTTTCTGGCCTCATTTAAACTTGCTTTGTGTGATGTTCTTGTATGCTTCATCGCTTGCCATGAGTAGCATCATGTAGCCTTGTCATGCATCATACTTGGTTGAGAATCATGTCTTGTTTATGTGTGGTGTGTTTATCATGTTGGTTGCTTCTTCTCGTTAGTTCCTACTTCGTTGCGATCGTGAGGATTCGTTGAACTATGCTTGGTTCGACTTCGTGGCTTCGTCTTCGTCATGGACTCATTCTTCTTCCTTGCGAGATTTCAGGAAAGATGACTATCACCTTGGATCTCATTACTATCATTGCTATGCTAGTTGTCTCGATGCTATCGTTATATGTCGCGCTACCCACCATTTGTTTGTCATCCTCTCTTTGTCGCCATGAAACCTCTAACCATTGACACCGTACCAGCAAACCGTTGTATGGCTATGTTACCGCTTTCTCAGCCCCTCTTATAGCGTTGTTAGTTGCAGGTGAAGATGAAGATTTCTCCATGTCGGATCTTGTATATGTGGAATATCACAATATATCTTACTATAATTAATGCACATATATACTTGGAAATGAGTGGAAGGCTTGGCCTTTTGCTCGGTGTTTTGTTCCGCTCATGCGGCCTTAAGAACCGATAAACCGGTATTATGTTCCTTGAGTTTGCGTTCCTAACACTGTTGGGCGTTATGGGTGTTGGGGAACGTAGTATTTCAAAAATTTCCTACGATCACGCAAGATCTATCTACTAGAAGCATAGCAACGAGAGGGGAGAGTATGTCTACGTACCCTCGTAGACCGGGAGCGGAAGCGTCTAGTGACGCGGTTGATGTAGTCGAACTTCTTCGCAATCCAACCGATCAAGCACCGAACGTACGAAGCCTCCGCGTTCAGCACACGTTCAGCTTGATGACGTCCCACGAGCTCTTGATCCAGTAGAACCTCGCGGGAGAGTTTCGTCAGCACGACGGCATGGTGACGGAGATGATGAAGTTACCGTCGCAGGGCTTCGCCTAAGCGCTGCAACGATATGACCGAGGTGTGTTTCTGTGGAGGGGGGGCACCGCACATGGCTAGAACAATGTTTCTTGTGTGTCTTTGGGTGCCTCTACCCCCGTATATAAAGGAGGAGGGGAGGGGAGGGGGCGGCCCTCTCTATGGCGTGCCCTAGGGAGTCCTACTCCCACCGGGAGTACGATTCCCCCCTTTCCCTAGTAGGAGTAGGAGAAGAAGGAAGGAAGGGAAGGAGAAGAAGGAAAGGGGGGCCGGCCCCCCTCCCAATTCGGATTGGGCTGGTGGGGGGCGCGCCCCCACCTTGGCCGCCTCCTCTCCCTTTCCCCTATGGCCCATTAAGGCCCATTAACTCCCTAGGGGGCTCCGGTACCC
>LR738712.1:109507873-109540381 GCA_902687465.1 Secale cereale | reverse complement strand
CCCCCGGTACTCCGGTATATGCCCGAAACCTCCCGGAACCTTTCAGGTGTCCAAACATAGTCGTCCAATATATCGATCTTTATGTCTCGGACATTACGAGACTCCTCGTCATGTCTGTGATCTTATCCGGGACTCCGAACTACCTTCGGTACATCAAAACTCATAAACTCATAATACCGATCGTCATCAAACGTTAAGCGTGCGGACCCTACGGGTTCGAGAACTATGTAGACATGACCGAGACACATCTCCGGTCAATAACCAATAGCGGAACCTGGATGCCCATATTGGCTCCTACATATTCTATGAAGATCTTTATCGGTCAAACTGCATAACAACATACGTTGTTCCCTTTGTCATCGGTATGTTACTTGCCCGAGATTCGATCGTCGGTATCTCAATACCTAGTTCAATCTCGTTACCGGTAAGTCCCTTTACTCGTTCCGTAATACATCATCTCGTGACTAACTCATTAGTCATATGCTTGCAAGGCTTATTATGATGTGTATTACCGAGAGGGCCCAGAGATACCTCTTCGACTTTCGGAGTAACAAATCCTATTCTTGATCTATGCCAACACCACAAATACCTTCGGAGACACCTGTAGAGCACCTTTATAATCACCCAGTTACGTTGTGATGTTTGATAGCACACAAGGTGTTCCTCCGGTATATGGGAGTTGCATAATCTCATAGTCATAGGAACATGTATAAGTCATGAAGAAAGCAATAACAGTAAAACTAAACGATCATAGTGCTAAGCTAACGGATGGGTCTTGTCCATCACATCATTCTCCTAATGATGTGATCCCGGTGATCAAATAACAACTCATGTCTATGGCTAGGAAACATAACCACCTTTGATCAATGAGCTAGTCTAGTAGAGGCATACTAGGGACACTCTGTTTTGTTTATGTATTCACACATGTACTAAGTTTCCGGTTAATACAATTCTAACATGAATAATAAACATTTATCATGATATAAGGAAATATAAATAAAAACTTTATTATTGCCTCTAGGGCATATTTCCTTCAGTCTCCCACTTGCACTAGAGTCAATAATCTAGATCACATCACCATGTAATTAACACCAATAGTTCACATCACCATGTGACTAACACCTATAGTTCTCATCGCCATGCGACCAATACCCAAAGGGTTTACTAGAGTTAACAATCTAGTTCGCATCGCCATGTGATTAACACCCAAAGAGTACTAAGGTGTGATCATGTTTTGCTTCGTGAGAGAAGTTTAGTCAGCGGGTCTGTTACATTCAGATCCGTATTTATTTTGCAAATTTCTATGTCTACAATGCTCTGCATGGAGCTACTCTAGCTAATTGCTCCCACTTTTAATACGCATCCAGTTTGATACTTAGAGTCATCTGGTTTAGTGTCAAAGCTTGCATCGGCGTAACTCTTTACGACGAACTCTTTATCACCTCCATAATCGAGAAACATTTCCTTAGTCATCTAGTAACTAAGGATAATTTTGACCGCTATCCAGCGATCTACTCCTAGATCAAAATTGTACTCCCTTTCCAAACTCAGGGCAGGGCATACAATAGGTCTGGTATACAACATGACATACTTTATAGAACCTATGGCTGAGGCATAGGGAATGACTTTCATTCTATCTTCTGCAGTGGTAGGGCATTGAGTCTTACTCAACTTCACACCTTGCAACACAGGCAAGAACTCTTTCTTTGACTGTTCCATTTTGAACTACTTCAAAATCTTGTCAAGGTATGTACTCATTGAAAAAACTTATCAAGTGTCTTGATCTATATATATCTTGATGCTCAATATGTAAGCAGCTTTACCGAGGTTTTTCTTTGAAAAAACTCCTTTCAAACACTCATGTATGCTTTCCAGAAAATTCTACATCATTTATGATCGACAATATATCATTCACATATACTTATCAGAAAGGTTGTAGTGCTCCCACTCACTTTCTTGTAAATGCGGGCTTCACTGCAAGTCTGTATAAAACTATATGCTTTGATCAATTTATCAAAGCATATATTCCAACTCTGAGATGCTTGCACCAGTCCATAGATGGATTGCTGGAGCTTGCATATTTTGTTAGCACCTTTAGGATTGACAAAACCTTTTGGTTGCATCATATACAACTCTTCTTTAATAAATCCATTAAAGAATGTAGTTTTGTTATCCATTTGCCAGATTTCATAAAATGCGGCAATTCCTAACATGATTCGGACAGACTTAAGCATCGCTACGGGTGGGAAAGTCTCATCATAGTCAACTCCTTGAACTTGTCGAAAAACCTTTCGCAACAAGTCGGGCTTTGTAGACAGTAACATTACCGTCGGCGTCGGTCTTCCTCTTGAAGATCCATTTATTTTCAATGGCTTGCCGATCATCGGGCAAGTCAACCAAAGTACACACTTTGTTTTCATACATGGATCCCATCTCAGATTTTATGGCCTCAAGCCATTTTGCGGAATCTGGGCTCATCATCGCTTCCTCATAGTTCGTAGGTTCATCATGGTCTAGTAACATGACTTCCAGAACCGGGTTGTCGTACCACTCTGGCGCGGACCGTACTCTGGTTGATCTACGAAGTTTAGCAGTAACTTGATCCGAACTTTCATGATCATCATCATGAGCTTCCTCATTGATTGGTGTAGGAATCACTGGAACTAGTTTCTGTGATGTACTACTTTCCAATTTGGGAGAAGGTACAATTACCTCATCAAGTTCCACTTTCCTCCCACTCACTTCTTTCGAGAGAAACTCCTTCTCTAGAAAGGATTCATTCTTAGCAACGAATATCTTGCCTTCGGATCTGTGATAGAAGGTGTACCCAACAGTCTCCTTTGGGTATCCTATGAAGACACATTTCTCCGACTTGGGTTCGAGCTTATCAGGTTGAAGCTTTTTCAAATAAGCATCGCAGCCCCAAACTTTAAGAAACGACAACTTTGGTTTCTTGCCAAACCACAGTTCATAAGGCGTCAGCATAACCCAAAACGATAGTGGTAAATCGGTAAGAGACATCATAGTCCACACCATATCTAATAAAGTACGGTTACGACATTCGGACACACCATTACGCTGTGGTGTTCCGGGTGGCGTGAGTTGTGAAACTATTCCACATTGTTTCAAATGAAGCCAAACTCGTAACTCAAATATTCACCTCCACGATCAGATCATAGAAATTTTATTTTCTTGTTACGATGATTTTCTATTTCACTCTGAAATTCTTTGAACTTTTCAAATGTTTCAGACTTGTGTTTCATCAAGTAGATATACCCATATCTGCTTAAATCATCAGTGAAGGTCAGAAAATAACGATACCCGCCGCGAGCTTCAACACTCATCGGTCCACATACATCAGTATGTATGATTTCCAATAAATCTGTTGCTCGCTCCATTGTTCCGGAGAACGGAATTTTAGTCATCTTGCCCATGAGGCATGGTTCGCAAGCACCAAGTGATTCATAATCAAGTGATCCCAAAAGCCCATCACTATGGAGTTTCTTCATGCGCTTTACACCAATATGACCTAAACTGCACTGCCACAAATAAGTTGCACTATTATTATTAACCGTGCATCTTTTGGTTTCAATATTATGGATATGTGTATCACTATAATCGAGATCCAACAGGAATAGATCACTCTTCAAGGGTGCATGACCATAAAAGATATTATTCATAAAAATAGAACAACCATTATTCTCAAATTTAAATGAATAACCGTCTCGCAACAAACAAGATCCAGATATAATGTTCATGCTTAACGCTGGCAGCAAATAACAATTATTTGTTGGAGATATGCCCTAGAGGCAATAATAAAAGCATTATTATTATATCTCCTTGTTCATGATAATTGTTTGTTATTCATGCTTGAATTGTATTGTACGGAAACAGCGATACATGTGTGAATACACAGATCACGATGAGTCCCTGGTAGGCCTCTAGTTACCAGCTCGTTGATCAACAGATGGTCACGGTTTCCTGACCATGGACATGAGATGTCAGTGATAATGGGATCACATCATTAGGAGAATGATGTGATGGACAAGACCCAAACTTGAGCATAACACGAGATCGTATAGTTCGTAATGCATAAGCTTTTCGGTGTCAAGTATTTATTCCTTAGACCATGAGGTTGTACAACTCCCGGATACCGTAGGAGTACTTTGGGTGTGCCAACCGTCACAACGTAACTGGGTGGCTATAAAGGTACGCATCGGGTATCTCCGAAAGTGTCTGTTGAGTTGGTACGAACCGAGACTGGGATGTTGTCACTCCGTATGACGGAGAGGTACCTCTGGGCCCACTCGGTAATACATCATCATAATGAGCTCAATGTGACTAAGTAGTTAGTCACGGGATGATGGATTACGGATCGAGTAAAGAGACTTGCCATAACGAGATTGAACAAGGTATCGGGAATACCGACGATCGAATCTCGGGCAAGTACCGTACCGATGGACAAAGGGAATAACATACGGGATTGAGTGAATCCTTGACACGGTGGTTCATCCGATGAAGATCACCGAGGAACACGTGGGAACCAACATGGGTATCCAGATCCCGCTGTTGGTTATTGACCGGAGAGTGGTCTCGGTCATGTCTACGTGTCTCCCGAACCCGTAGGGTCTACACACTTAAGGTTCGGTAACGCTAGGGTCGTAGAGATAAATGCACGTGGAAACCCGAAAGTTGTTCGGAGTCCCGGATGAGATCCCGGACGTCACGAGGAGTTCCGAAATGGTCCGGAGGTAAAGATTGATATATAGGAAGTCCAGTTTCGGCCAACGGGTGATCTCCGGGGGTCACCGGGAGCGTCCCGGGACCACCGGAGGGGCCCCGGGGGTCCACCGGGTGGGGCCACCCATCCCGGTGGGGCCCCTAGGCCGCAAGGGGAAGTGTCCAGCCCTCAGGGCTGGCGCACCACAAGGGGGCCCACCTCCCCATGCGCCTAGGGTTAAAACCCTAAGGGGGAGGGGGGGCTCCACTTGCCTTGGGGGGCAAGGAACCCCCCCTGGCCGCCGCCCCCTTGCAGATTGGATCTGCAGGGGGGTCCTGGCGCCCCCCCTGGCCCCCTATATATATGTGGGGGGGAGAGGGCAGCCGCACCCAAGCCCTGGCGCCTCTCCCCCTCCCGTCACACCTCCATACTCCCAACGCAGGGCGCCCGGCGAAGCCCTGCTGCGATCTCCACTGCATCCGTCATCACGCCGTCGTGCTGCCAGATCTCTGACGACTTCTCCTCCCCCCCTTGCTGGATCAAGAAGGAGGTGACATTGCTGCACCGTACGTGTGTTGAACGCGGAGGTGCCGTCCGTTCGGCGCTAGATCATCGGTGACGAAGAACGTGAAGAGTTCGACTACTTCATCCACACTTCGTTGAAAGCTTCCGCACGCAATCTACATAACGGTATGTAGATGCACTCTTACTTGCTCGTTGCTAGATGTATCCATAGTTGGATTTTGGTGAAGACGTAGAATTTTTTTTGAATTATGCTACGTTCCACAACAGTGGCATCTGAGCCTAGGTTTTATGCGTAGCATCTTGCACGAGTAGAACACAAAGCAGTTGTGGGCGTATGATCTTGTTCAACTTTCTTACCGTTACTAGTCAATCTTGATTTGGCGGTATTGTGGGATGAAGCGGCCCGGACCGACCTTACACGTACGCTTACGTGAGACTGGTTCCACCGACAGACATGCACTAGATGCATAAGGTGGCTGGCGGGTGTCTGTCTCTCCTACTTTAGTCGGATCGGATTCGATGAAAAGGGTCCTTATGAAGGGTAAATAGAAGTTGACAAATCACGTTGTGGTTTTGGCGTAGGTAAGAAACGTTCTTGCTAGAAATCCTATAGAAGCCACGTAAAACTTGCAACAACAATTAGAGGACGTCTAACTTGTTTTTGCAGCATGTGCTATGTGACGTGGTATGGCCAAGAACGAAGATGTGATGAATGATATATGTGATGTATGAGATTGATCATGTTTTTTGTAATAGGGAGTCACGACTTGCATGTCGATGAACTTGACAACCGGCAGGAGCCATAGGAGGTGTCTTTATTATTGTATGACCTGCGTGTCACTGAATAACGCCATGTGATTACTTTACTTCATTGCTAAACGTTAGCTATAGTAGTAGAAGTAATAGTTGGCGTGACGACTTCTTCAAGACACGATGATGGAGTTCATGATGATGAAGATCATGGTGTCGAGCCGGTGACAAGATGATCATGGTGCCCCGAAGATGGAGATCCAAGGAGCAAGATGATATTGGCCATATCATGTCACTTTAATTGATTGCATGTGATGTTTATCATGTTTATGCATCTTGTTTACTTAGAACGATGGTAGTAAATAAGATGATCTCTCACTAAAATTTCAAGTATTGTGTTTCCCCTAACTGTGCACCGTTGCTAAAGTTCGTTGCTCCGAAGCACCACGTGATGATCGGGTGTGATAGGTTCTAACGTTCGCATACAACGGGTGTAAGATAGATTTACACACGCGATACACTTAGGGTTCACTTGACGAGCCTAGCATGTACAGACATGGCCTCGGAACACGGAAGACCGAAAGGTCGAACACGAGTCATATAGAAGATACGATCAACATGAAGATGTTCACCGTTGATGACTAGTCCGTCTCACGTGATGATCGGACACGGACTACTCGATTCGGATCGTGTATTACTTAGATGACTAGAGAGATGTCATTCTGAGTGGGAGTTCATTATAATTTGATTAAGATGAACTTAATTATCATGAACTTAGTCTAAATTCTTTACAATATCTCTTGTAGATCAAATGGCCCACGCTCAGGTTTCCCTAAACTTCAACGCGTTCCTAGAGAAAACCAAGATGAAAGACGATGGTAGCAACTATACGGATTGGGTCTGTAACCTGAGGATTATCCTCATAGCTGCCAAGAGATCATATGTCCTAGAAGCACCGCTAGGTGATGCACCTGCTCCCGATGCAGCCCAAGACGTTTTGAACGTCTGGCAGTCGCGTAGTGATGATTACTCCCTGGTTCAGTGCGGCATGCTTTACAGTTTAGAATCGGGGCTCCAAAAACGTTTTGAGCACCATGGAGCATATGAGATGTTCGAAGAGCTGAAAATGGTTTTCCAAGCTCATGCCCGAGTCGAGAGATATGATGTCTCCGACGCATTCTACAGCTGTAAGATGGAGGAAAACAGTTCTGTCAGTGAGCACATCCTCAAGATTTCAGGATTGCACAAACGCTTGTCTCAGCTGGGAATGAATCTCCCAGATGAAGCGGTCGTTGACAGAATCCTCCAGTCGCTCCCACCAAGCTTCAAGAGCTTCGTGTTGAACTTCAATATGCAGGGGATGGAGAAGTCCATTCCCGAGGTATATTCAATGCTGAAATCATCGGAGGTAGACATCAAGAAAGAACATCAAGTGTTGATGGTCAATAAAACCACTAAGTTCAAGAAAGGCAAGGGTAAGAAGAACTTCAAGAAGGACGGCAAGGGAGTTGCCGCGCCTGGCAAGCCTGTTGCCGGGAAGAAGCCAAAGTATGGACCCAAGCCTGAGACAGAGTGCTTTTATTGCAAGGGAACGGGTCACTGGAAGCGGAACTGCCCCAAATACTTAGCAGACAAGAAGGCCGGCAACGTCAAAGGTATATATGATATACATGTTATTGATGTGTACCTTACCAGCACTCGTAGTAGCTCCTGGGTATTCGATACCGGTGCAGTTGCTCATATTTGTAACTCAAAACAGGAGCTGCGGAATAAACGGAGACTGGCGAAGGATGAGGTGACGATGCGCGTCGGGAATGGTTCCAAGGTCGATGTGATCGCCGTCGGCACGCTGCCTCTACATCTACCCTCGGGATTAGTTTTAAACCTGAATAATTGTTATTTAGTACCAGCTTTGAGCATGAACATTGTTTCTGGATCTCGTCTTATGCGAGATGGCTACTCTTTCAAATCAGAGAATAATGGTTGTTCTATTTATTTGAGAGATATGTTTTATGGTCATGCCCCGCTGGTCAATGGTTTATTTTTGATGAATCTCGAACGTAGTGATACACATATTCATAGTGTAGATGCCAAAAGATGTAAAGTTGATAATGATAGTCCCACATACTTGTGGCATTGCCGCCTTGGTCATATTGGTGTCAAACGTATGAAGAAACTCCATTCGGATGGACTTCTAGAGTCTCTTGATTATGAATCATTTGACACGTGCGAACCATGCCTCTTGGGCAAGATGACCAAGACTCCGTTCTCCGGAACTATGGAGCGAGCAACCAACTTGTTGGAAATCATACATACCGATGTGTGCGGTCCAATGAGTGTTGAGGCTCGCGGAGGCTACCGTTATGTTCTCACCCTCACAGATGACTTGAGTAGATACGGGTATATCTATTTGATGAAACACAAGTCTGAGACCTTTGAAAAGTTCAAGGAATTTCAGAATGAGGTTGAGAATCAACGTGACAGAAAAATAAAGTTCTTGCGATCGGATCGTGGGGGTGAATATTTAAGTCATGAATTTGGCACACACCTTAGGAGCTGTGGAATTGTTTCACAATTGACACCGCCCGGAACACCTCAACGTAACGGTGTGTCCGAACGTCGAAATCGTACTCTGTTGGACATGGTGCGATCTATGATGTCCCTTACCGATTTACCGCTATCTTTTTGGGGTTATGCTTTAGAGACTGCCGCATTCACTTTAAATAGGGCTCCGTCGAAATCCGTTGAGACGACTCCGTATGAACTTTGGTTTGGCAAGAAACCGAAGCTGTCGTTTCTGAAAGTTTGGGGTTGCGATGCTTATGTCAAGAAACTTCAACCTGAAAAGCTCGAACCCAAATCGGAAAAATGCGTCTTCATAGGATACCCAAAGGAAACAATTTGGGTACACCTTCTACCACAGATCCGAAGGCAAAGTCTTTGTTGCCAAGAATGGATGCTTTCTGGAGAAAGAGTTTCTCTCGAAAGAAGTGAGTGGGAGGAAAGTAGAACTTGATGAGGTGACAGTCACCCCTCCTGTACCGGAAAGTAGCGCAGCGCAGGAGACTGTTCCTGAGGTGCCTGCACCGACAAGGGAGGAAGTTAATGATAATGATCATGAAGAAACAGATCAAGTTACTACTGAACTTCGAAGGTCCACAAGGGCACGTTCCGCACCACAGTGGTACGGCAACCCTGTACTGGAAATCATGTTGTTAGACAACGGTGAACCTTCGAACTATGAAGAAGCGATGGCGGGCCCGGATTCCAATAAATGGCTTGGAGTCATGAAGTCCGAGATAGAATCCATGTATGAAAACAAAGTATGGACTTTGGTGGACTTGCCTGATGATAGGCACGCCATAGAAAATAAATGGATATTTAAGAAGAAGACAGACACGGATGGTAATGTGACCATCTATAAGGCTCGGCTTGTCGCTAAGGGTTATTGACAAGTTCAAGGGATTGACTACGACGAGACTTTCTCTCCCGTAGCGATGCTGAAGTCAGTCAGAATCATGTTAGCTATTGCCGCGTTCTATGATTATGAGATATGGCAAATGGACGTCAAAACAGCATTCCTTAACGGCTTCCTCAAGGAAGAGTTGTATATGATGCAACCGGAAGGTTTTGTCGATCCAGAGAACGCTAACAAGGTATGCAAGCTCCAGCGCTCGATTTACGGGCTGGTGCAAGCATCTCGGAGTTGGAATATTCGCTTTGATGAGGTGATCAAAGCGTTTGCCTTTATACAGACTTATGGAGAAGCCTGTATTTACAAGAAAGTGAGTGGGAGCTCTGTAGCATTTCTCATATTATATGTGGATGACATATTGCTGATGGGAAATGATATAGAATTCTTGGAAAATGTAAAGGCCTACTTGAATAAAAGTTTTTCAATGAAGGACCTTGGAGAAGCTGCTTACATATTAGGCATCAAAATCTATAGAGATAGATCGAGACGCCTCATTGGTCTTTCACAAAGTACATACCTTGACAAAATATTGAAGAAGTTCAATATGGATCAGTCAAAGCAAGGATTCTTGCCTGTTTTGCAAGGTATGAGATTGAGCAAAGCTCAGTCGCCGACCACGGCAGAAGATAGAGAAAAGATGAGTGGCATTCCCTATGCCTCGGCCATAGGTTCTATCATGTATGCCATGCTGTGTACCAGACCTGATGTGAACCTTGCCATAAGTTTGGTAGGGAGGTACCAAAGTGATCCCGGTACGGAACACTGGACAGCGGTCAAGAACATCCTGAAGTACCTGAAAAGGACTAAGGATATGTTTCTCGTTCATGGAGGTGACGAAGAGCTCGTCGTAAAGGGTTACATCGATGCTAGCTTCGACACATATCTGGATGACTCTAAGTCGCAAACCGGATACGTGTATATTTTGAATGGAGGGGCAGTCAGCTGGTGCAGTTGCAAGCAAAGCGTGGTGGCAGCATCTACATGTGAAGCGGAGTACATAGCTGCTTCTGAAGCAGCGCAGGAAGGAGTCTGGATGAAGGAGTTCATCACCGACCTAGGAGTCATTCCAAGCGCGTCAAGCCCGATGACTCTCTTCAGTGACAACACTGGTGCTATTGCTATTACCAAGGAGCCCAGGTTTCACAAGAAGACCAAGCACATCAAGCGTTGTTTCAACTCCATCCGGAATTATGTTCAGGATGGAGACATAGATATTTGTAAAGTGCATACGGATCTGAATGTCGCAGACCCGTTGACTAAACCTCTTTCACGAGCAAAACATGATCAACACCAGAACTCTATGGGTGTTCGATTCATCACAATGTAACTAGATTATTGACTCTAGTGCAAGTGGGAGACTGTTGGAGATATGCCCTATAGGCAATAATAAAAGCATTATTATTATATCTCCTTGTTCATGATAATTGTCTGTTATTCATGCTTGAATTGTATTGTACGGAAACATCGATACATGTGTGAATACACAGATCACAATGAGTCCCTGGTAGGCCTCTAGTTACCAGCTCGTTGATCAACAGATGGTCACGGTTTCCTGACCATGGACATGAGATGTGAGTGATAACGGGATCACATCATTAGGAGAATGATGTGATGGACAAGACCCAAACTTGAGCATAACACGAGATCGTATAGTTCGTAATGCATAAGCTTTTCGGTGTCAAGTATTTATTCCTTAGACCATGAGGTTGTACAACTCCCGGATACCGTAGGAGTACTTTGGGTGTGCCAACCGTCACAACGTAACTGGGTGGCTATAAAGGTACGCATCGGGTATCTCCGAAAGTGTCTGTTGAGTTGGTACGAACCGAGACTGGGATGTTGTCACTCCGTATGACGGAGAGGTACCTCTGGGCCCACTCGGTAATACATCATCATAATGAGCTCAATGTGACTAAGTAGTTAGTCACGGGATGATGGATTACGGATCGAGTAAAGAGACTTGCCATAACGAGATTGAACAAGGTATCGGGAATACCGACGATCGAATCTCGGGCAAGTACCGTACCGATGGACAAAGGGAATAACATACGGGATTGAGTGAATCCTTGACACGGTGGTTCATCCGATGAAGATCATCGAGGAACACGTGGGAACCAACATGGGTATCCAGATCCCGCTGTTGGTTATTGACCGGAGAGTGGTCTCGGTCATGTCTATGTGTCTCCCGAACCCGTAGGGTCTACACACTTAAGGTTCGGTAACGCTAGGGTCGTAGAGATAAATGCACGTGGAAACCCGAAAGTTGTTCGGAGTCCCGGATGAGATCCCGGACATCACGAGGAGTTCCGGAATGGTCTGGAGGTAAAGATTGATATATAGGAAGTCCAGTTTCGGCCAACGGGTGATCTCCGGGGGTCACCGGGAGCGTCCCGGGACCACCGGAGGGGCCCCGGGGGTCCACCGGGTGGGGCCACCCATCCCGGTGGGGCCCCTAGGCCGCAAGGGGAAGTGTCCAGCCCTCAGGGCTGGCGCACCACAAGGGGCCCACCTCCCCATGCGCCTAGGGTTAAACCCTAAGGGGGAGGGGGCTCCACTTGCCTTGGGGGGGCAAGGAACCCCCCCTGGCCGCCGCCCCCTTGCAGATTGGATCTGCAGGGGGTCCTGGCGCTCCCCCTGGCCCCCTATATATATGTGGGGGGAGAGGGCAGCCGCACCCAAGCCCTGGCGCCTCTCCCCCTCCCGTCACACCTCCATACTCCCAACGCAGGGCGCCCGGCGAAGCCCTGCTGCGATCTCCACTGCATCCGTCATCACGCCGTCGTGCTGCCGGATCTCTGACGACTTCTCCTCCCCCCCTTGCTGGATCAAGAAGGAGGTGACGTTGCTGCACCGTACGTGTGTTGAACGCGGAGGTGCCGTCCGTTCGGCGCTAGATCATCGGTGACAAAGAACGTGAAGAGTTCGACTACTTCATCCACACTTCGTTGAAAGCTTCCGCACGCGATCTACATAACGGTATGTAGATGCACTCTTACTTGCTCGTTGCTAGATGTATCCATAGTTGGATTTTGGTGAAGACGTAGAATTTTTTTTGAATTATGCTACGTTCCCCAACATTATTCAGGTCTAAAACTAATCCCGAAGGTAGATGTAGAGGTAGCGTGCCGACGGCGATCACATCGACTTTGGAACCATTCCCCACGCGCATCGTCACCTCGTCCTTAGCCAATCTTCGTTTAATCCGTAGTCCCTCTTTCGAGTTACAAATATTAGCAACCAAACCGGTATCAAATGCCCAGGTACTACTACGAGCATTAGTAAGGTACACATCAATAACATGTATATCACATATACCTTTGTTCACTTTGCCATCCTTTTTATCCGCCAAGTGTCTAGGGCAGTTCCACTTCCAGTGATCATTTCCTTTGCAGTAGAAGCACTTAGTTTCGGGCTTGAGTTTAGCTTTGGGTTTCTTCACGGGAGTGACAACTTGCTTGTCATTCTTCTTGAAGTTCCCCTTCTACCCCTTTGCCCTTTACTTGAAACAAGTGGTCTCGTTAACCGTCAACACTTGATGCAATTTCTTGATTTCTACCTTCGCCGGTTTCAGTATAGCGAAGAGCTCGGGAATTACTTTTGTCGTCCCTTGCATATTATAGTTCATCACGAAGTTCTACTAACTTGGTGATAGTGACTAGAGAACTTTGTCAATTACTATCTTATCTGGAAGATTAACTCCCACTTGATTCAAGCAATTGTAGCACCCAGACAGTCTGAGCACATGCTCACTGGTTGAGTTATTCTCCTCCATCTTGTAGGCAATGTACTGTCAGAGGTCTTATACCTCTCAACACGGGCATGAGTATGAAATACTAATTTCAACTCCTGGAACATCTCATATGCTCCTTGGTGTTCAAAATGTTTTTGAAGTCCCGGTTCTAAGCCGTAAAGCATGGTGCACTAAACTATCAAGTAGTCATCATACCGAGCTTCTGTCAAAACATTCATAACGTCTGCATCTGCTCCTGCAATAGGTCTGTCACCTAGCGGTGCATCAAGGACATAATTCTTCTATGCAGCAATGAGGGAAATCCTCAAATCACGGAACAAGTCCGCATCATTGCTACTAACATCTTTCAACTTAGTTTTCTCTAGGAACATAAAAAAACAAATGGGGAGCTACATCATGAGTTATTGATCTACAACATAGATATGCAAAGACTATCAGGACTAAGTTCATGAGAAATTAAAGTTCAATTAATCAAATTACTTAAGAACTCCCACTTAGATAGACATCCCTCTGGTCATCTAAATGATCACGTGATCCAAATCAACTAAACCATGTCCGATCATCACGTGAGATGGAGTAGTTTTCAATGGTGAACATCTCATGTTGATCATATCTACTATATGATTCACGCTCGACCTTTCAGTCTCCAGTGTTCCGAGGCCATGTCTGTACATGCTAGGCTCGTCAAGTTTAACCCGAGTATTCTGCATGTGCAAAACTGTCTTACACCCGTTGTATTTGAACGTAGAGCTTATCACACCCGATCATCATGTGGTGTCTCGGCACGACGAACTTTCGCAACGGTGTATACTCAGCGAGAACACTTGTACCTTGAAATTTTGTGAGGGATCATCTTATAATGCTACCGCTGATCTAAGCAAAATAAGATACATAAAAGATAAACATCACATGCAATCAATATAAGTGATATGATATGGCCATCATCATCTTGTGCCTTTGATCTCCATCTCCAAGGCACCATCATGATCACCATCGTTACTAGCGCGGCACCTTGATCTCCATTGTAGCATCGTTGTCGTCTCGCCAACTATTGCTTCCACGACTATCACTACCGCTTAGTGATAAAGTAAAGCAATTACATGGCGATTGCATTTCATACAATAAAGCGACAACCATATGGCTCATGCCAGTTGCCGACAACTTTACAAAACATGATCATCTCATACATTTTCATATCACTCATCATGTCTTGACCATATCACATCACAACATGCCCTGCAAAAACAAGTTAGACGTCCTCTACTTTGTTGTTGCAAGTTTTACGTGGCTACTACGGGCTTAGCAAGAACCGTTCTTACCTACGCATACAAAACCACAACGATATTTGGTCAAGTATGTGTTGTTTTAACCTTCACAAGGACCGTGCGTAGCCACACTTGATTCAACTAAAGTGAGAGAGACAGACACCCGCTAGTCACCTTTAAGCAAGAATGCTCATAACGGTGAAACCAGTCTCGCGTAAGCGTACACGTAATGTCGGTCTGAGCCGCTTCATCTCACAATACCGCCGAACCAAAGTATGACATGCTGGTAATCAGTATGACTAGTATCGTCCACAACTCACTTGTGTTCTACCCGCGCATATCATGTACGCATAGACCTGGCTCATGATGCCACTATTGGGGAACGTAGTATTTCAAAAATTTCTTACGTTCACGCAAGATCTATCTACTAGAAGCATAGCAATGAGAGGGGAGAGTGTGTCTACGTACCCTCGTAGACCGGGAGCGGGAGCGTCTAGTGACGCGGTTGATGTAGTCGAACTTCTTCGCGATCCAACCGATCAAGCACCGAACGTACGGAGCCTCCGCGTTCACCACATGTTCAGCTTGATGACGTCCCACGAGCTCTTGATCCAGTAGAACCTCGTGGGAGAGTTTCGTCAGCACGACGGCGTGGTGACGGAGATGATGAAGTTACCATCGCACGGCTTCGCCTAAGCGCTGCAACGATATGGCCGAGGTGTGTTTCTGTGGAAGGGGGGGCACCGCACACGGCTAGAACAATGTTTCTTGTGTGTCTTTGGGTGCCTCTACCCCCGTATATAAAGGAGGAGGGGAGGGGAGGGGTCGTCCCTCTCTATGGCGCGCCCTAGGGAGTCCTACTCCCACCGGGAGTAGGATTCCCCCTTTCACTGGTAGGAGTAGGAGAAGAAGGAAGGAAGGGAAGGAGAAGAAGGAAAGGGTGGCCGGCCCCCTCCCAATTCGGATTGGGCTGGTGGGGGGCGCGCCCCCACCTTGTCCGCCTACTCTCCCTTTCCCCTATGGCCCATTAAGGCCCATTAACTCCCCGGGGGGTTCCCTTAACCCCCGGTACTCCGGTATATGCCCGAAACCTCCCGAAACCTTTCCGATGTCCAAACTTAGTTGTCCAACATATCGATCTTTATGTCACGGACATTCCGAGACTCCTCGTCATGTCCGTGATCTAATCCGGGACTCCGAACTACCTTCTGTACATCAAAACTCATAAACTTATAATACCGATCGTCATCAAATGTTAAGCGTGCGGACCCTACGGGTTCGAGAACTATGTAGACATGACCGAGACACATCTTCGGTTAATAACCAATAGCGGAACCTAGATGCTCATATTGGCTCCTACATATTCTACGAAGATCTTTATCGGTCAAACCGCATAACAACATACGTTGTTCCCTTTGTCATCGGTATGTTACTTGCCCGAGATTTGATCGTCGGTATCTCAATAGCTAGTTCAATCTCGTTACCGGTAAGTCTCTTTACTTGTTCTGTAATACATCATCTCGTGACTAACTCATTAGTCATATGCTTGCAAGGCTTATTATGATGTGTATTACTGAGAGGGCCCAGAGACACCTCCCCGACTTTCGGAGTGACAAATCCTATTCTTGATCTATGCCAACACCACGAATACCTTCAAAGACACCTGTAGAGCATCTTTATAATCACCCAGTTACGTTGTGACGTTTGATAGCACACAAGGTGTTCCTCCGGTATACGGGAGTTGCATCATCTCATAGTCATATGAACATGTATAAGTCATGAAGAAAGCAATAACAGTCAAACTAAACGATCATAGTGCTAAGCTAACGGATGGGTCTTGTCCATCGCATCATTCTCCTAATGATGTGACCCCGTTGATCAAATGACAACTCATGTCTATGGCTAGGAAACATAACCATCTTTGATCAATGAGCTAGTCTAGTAGAGGCATACTAGGGACACTCTGTTTTGTTTATGTATTCACACATGTACTAAGTTTTCGGTTAATACAATTCTAGCATGAATAATAAACATTTATCATGATATAAGGAAATATAAATGACAACTTTATTATCGCCTCCAGGGCATATTTCTTTCAATGGGACCCCCTTGACAGTTCGCTTTGAATAAAACTCCTCCAGCAAGGCCCAACTTTGGTTTTACCATTTGCCATAACTAAAAACTTGCATAGGGACTTTCCGGACCCCGAGGACTTAATTTACAACCCGGGCCAGTGCTCCTCATTAGTGTTGGTCCAAACCAGTCAACCGCCGGTGACCGCCAGGGGCAACTCTGGTAATTTGGCCTACCGGAAGTTTGGACAATCCGAACGTGGCCTGAGACGAGATACACGCGGCTACTATCAGGGTGTCGACACACCGGGAGGTCTTGCTGGACTTGTTTTACCATTGTCGAATGTCTTGTGCACCGGGATTTCGAGTCTGATCGGGTTGTCCCTAAGATAAGAGGTTTTACCTCTGCTGATCGTGAGAGCTTGTGATGTGCTAAGTTGGGACACCCCTGCAGAGTTATGATCTTTCGAAAGTCATGCCAGCGGTTATGTGGCAAATTGGAATTTATTAATATCCGGTTGTAGTAAACTTGATAGAGGATCCAAAATAAAATACACCAACTACGTGAGTAACCGTGATCGTCTCTTTTCATTTTGAGAAGAGAACATGGTGGGGTTATGTTTGACTCATAGGTAGTTCATGATCACTTATTGATCGTTACTAGTTTGCGACCGGTTGCGTAGATGCTCATCTTATTCTTGTACTCGTAAGTTAGCCACCATATAATGCTTAGCCGCTGCTGCAACCTAACCACTTAACCTCTCCATACCCATTAAGCTTTGCTAGTCTTGATGCCCATGGTTATGGGATTGCTGAGTCCTCGTGGCTCACAGATACTACAACAACAGTTGCAGGTGCAGGTTTCCGATGACTTGACGTGAGAGCGATGTTTACTTGTGTTGGAGTTCTTGCTTCTTCTTCTTCGTCGATCTTGGATAGGTTCCTGGTCGGCAACCTGGGATAGCAGGATGGATGGCGTTGTGCTTTTCATGTTTTTCATCCGTAGTCGGATGCCTTGTGTATGATGTGGATGTATTCACGTGACTATTGTATGACTTGTATGTATCCTCATCTATTTATGTAATGGTATGATGTAATGATACCATCTTGCTAAGCGCCTGAAATGCGGTTGTTCCCCAATCACGAGTTCATCACGTGATCGGGATAGAATCACATCTTGGGCGTGACAAGTACTTGTAATGCCCCGGACACACCCGCTCGTGGTCGTTACTCTTGGCGGGATCTAGACTGGCCCCATAGATCAATACTAGTATTTTCTGCGCACTTTGTCCTCACTCGTGCGCACCCGGGAGCAACTTCCCGGTCGGTCACCCATCCTGAAACTACTCCAAGCCGAGTACACTTAACTTTGGAGTTCTATCCGAATGGGCTCCCGGGAAAGAAGGGATTCCTTATTGATATGAGTAATCTATCATCCCTAATAAGCCAGGCTATCACAAGTATCAACAGAGGTTTTCCCAAAAATAGCTTGAGCTGAGATTTCAATGCATTTTTCTTCAGTTTCATTGAGCTATTGTTCCTCGGTATCTTCAAATACTTGAGTGACAGGTACTTTCTCTAGATCTACATCACTTGTAATGGTGTGTAGATTAGGAGCTTGCTTGCACTTATGGCCATGGACCCATGCCGCATTACACCTCCAACACAGTCCTGGTTTCATGGTAGCAGGTGCATGCAATGGAACTGTCAGAGACGGGGTGGGAGGGGTGTCGTTTCTTTCTTGAGTATTTAAGTGTTGCAGTTGCTTTTCTTGTCGTGCTACAAAGGATTGCATTTTGGCTTGTAGTCCACTTTCATAATCTCTTGCCATCTAGTATGCTTCACAAAGTGTTTTTGGTCTTTGTGGTCTGAGGTTAGATCGGATGTTGGGTTTCATGCCATTAACAAAACTCACCACATAATAATGCTCCTAGAGATAAGGGTGTTCTTATTTGACAATAGCCATTATCTCCTAAAATTTGTTAGTATAATCAGAGACAAACATGTTGAGTTGCTTGAGACAATGAATCTTTTCTAATATTTCATAAATACTAGATTCAACAAATTGATTGCAAATGATTCATAAAAAGTTTCCCCATGGCATTGAGACATTACCCAATTTAGCACTTCTAAGCCAACTATCAGCTCTGCCAACAATGTAGGTCTGTGCTAGATCAACTTTGCATTCTTCCGGGGCTTGAGCTAGTTCAAAGTATTTATTAACTTGTCTGGTCCAACCTAGCGGATTTTCACAAGAGAAGCAAGGGAAATCCATCTTTGGCCCTTTAATAATGCTTTTGAGGAACTGTGTAGCTCTTTCAGTTTTGTATTGTTGTCGGGGCTCTAGATTTGCCACAGAATTACCTGTTGGCAGCTCCTGTAATTTGGACAGTATGATTGCGTCCACTTGAGTTTCTATTTCTTTTGTTCTGTTAGGAGTTTGCACTTGTTGGGCAGGTGCTCTGTTTTCATTTGCATATGCCATGAATTTTCTGAAGTTTTGATTGCACTATTTCCTCTAAGTGTTTATCAAGCTCGTGTAGGACTTGTGCTGTTTGTTGTTGTTTATTAGGATCTCTGATTACTGGCTGAGTTGGGATCATCGAAGGGGAGCCTAAAGGGTTGGCTCGGTGGGTAATTTTAGCTTTAATCTCCTTTAGGTACTTGAACATCTCTCCGTGATTTTGTGCACTCTTGAACACCAAGGTTTCAACCGTGTCAAACTTTTCCTCAAAGCTCTCCACCTTGTCCTGTCTGGTGTTCACCTCATTCAGTTGACTCTGGATCTACTGTTGTTTTGACCCCATCGCAACAAACTCGTTTGGGAGTGCTTCCAATTCCCCAGAGATCTCGCCCATGTGCTTCACTCTGGTGCTCATCTTGTCGATTTGAGGGAAGCTCGGTCTTCATTCTACCACTGCCAATCCCAATGCCAACGTCCGCCTCCGAAGCCGCACGACCCATGGATACACTACCATTTTTTACCACGGTGGAGTTGTTTCAGCCGCAACCGAGTTTCTCCCCAAGTTGCAACCGAACGCCTATCACCAGGCCGCCTTTCGATCTGATGATCCGCAACGCCGTCGGAATCTAACACAGAATTGGGGGGTATTACGAGATATCCCAACCCCGGTTCGTGGTCAGATCCAATTCGCCGCCGAGTATTCACTGGCTCTGATTACCAGTTGACAGACACAAATTACCAGGAGGGTAATTTGGTACTCGAACTAGCCCCGATTTTGATTGACAGCGGAGGAAAAACTGGTATAGGGTACAATTCGAGGATCTACCTCATCTACCAAGTCTATTACAACTTGGAGAAGGGAAAGGATGGGGAAACCCTGCGCAGAGGGGAGAAGAAATAGCTAGCTAGGCTGGAGCCGGGCTGTCAGGCAAGCTGGCGAGCTACCGTTCTTTTCACCATTAGTCGTGTAAGTGCATGAAATGATATAGTTATTGCCGTTGTTGGGGAGCTGTCGATCTTGTTTTAACCCAAGTGATCCAGAGCGTCCATCTAGTAGCTGTGTACCGTCACTTGAGGTGTAGAAACCATAACGTTTGACTAATATCGACAGTGAAATGGCCTAGAAATTACGAAGTATTGCGGCTGTATACATATTTCAATGATTTTTTTTATATTATTTGACGAGCAACAAAATATCAGCATTGCAACACAGTTGGTAATCCAAGATCTTTTTTACCCTGTTATGAGTTCGAAGCACTGGAACAAATATTGGATGATCCAAGATGCAATTTCTGTTGAATGTAGCGCATTTACATATTTGTACACCTGTTCTGCTGTTCAGGGCGCCCAACGTTGACGCCACCACGATTTACGTAAAGGCTATAGGGTTGGCGTATTCAGCTGTTGCCTCCCGTACCCGTATAAACCCTACATCTCCAGCAATGGCGGGAACCCCAATTCCACATCCCCCGTTCCCCGCCTTTCCGCCTCTCCAGTCCCCATCCCCTCTCTCTCCCACCCTCTCCGGCGATGAGCTCAGTCGGGCGCGGCGGCAAGCGACGGGCGGGGCCTCCCGCAGCGCCATCCCCGCTGGCGGCGAAGCGGGCCCAGCCCATGCCGCCTGGCGCCCCACAACCGCCTCCGCCGGCTGCCGCGGCGGCGGAGGAGGAGGATATGATGGACGAGGACGTTTTCCTGGACGAGACTATCCTCGCGGAGGACGAGGCGGCGCTGCTGCTGCTCGACCGCGACGAGGCCCTCGCCTCCCGTCTTTCCAGGTGGAAGCGCCCCGCCCTCCCCGCCGACCTCGTCTCCGGTTGCTCCCGCTCCGTCGGTACGGCCCCATTCCCTCTGCCCGTTTGTCTTCCATCCCGAGCCCGGTTAGTTCAGGTCTGCGTGGAAGGTGTAACTCGGGGCGGATCGAGTATTATGCTCTTAAGCAACTGCCAACTGGCTAGGGGTCGGTGTTCTTTTGTCCACAATGCCGCTTCAACCGAATTCATCTTGTTGATGCCTGGAATTGGGAATTCTGGGAT
The DNA here is from genome assembly GCA_902687465.1 of Secale cereale. Taxonomy (NCBI): domain Eukaryota; kingdom Viridiplantae; phylum Streptophyta; class Magnoliopsida; order Poales; family Poaceae; genus Secale; species Secale cereale. Next base: position 109,519,323 of record LR738712.1, on the reverse strand, counting down.
TTTGCGCATACAGCTTGGCGATTCAGTGCAGTTTAGGGTTAATTAAGTTCCACATTTTGGTTGATGTGTAGATTGGATTACTGAGCACTAATTACTTGTTTTTGTTGTCGTGGGAGATGGACATTTTGAGTGTGGCAGCCTGGCAGGTGAACTGTGAAAGTATGCTTTGAAAAATAAACGGTTTGCACTGGATGCGTGGGACGTGATTGAATGTAAACCTGTAATTGATGCATTGCAGATTGTGAGATTATATGCAAAAGTCAAATCGAGTTATTTCTGGTCTGGAATTAGCAAAGCTTTTGTATTCCAAGAGGCATCAGATCCTCCCCTGTTTGGCTGCACTTTTCACATTTCTGCTCGCAGTCTGGGTTGTGTCATTGGATCTCAGAATCACTGTCATTTTGGATAGATACACGTAACTGCATGTGTCACTGGATCTCAGAATCACTATCATTTTGGATAGATGCACGTAACTGCATGTGTGCATAATTGTTGATTTGCTTTCTAGTTCGTACAGATTATATAAAATTTAAAGCTCATGAATTGGTGTCAGAAGTGTCCTTCACTCTTATAAAGGTCCATGAACCTCCATACAGTCTGCACACTCTGTACGATTTTATAACATGTTAATCTAAATGTTATTTACATGTGAGACACAGAGGAAATGCCGCATCCACTGATTGCAAAATAAAATAAAAGTTTCAGGCTGTGCTTTGGAAGGATTGCTTGTCATAGCACTAATAGTTGCTAGCCGTTTTGTTAATCTAAATTGGATAACGCTTTATGTTAGATATACAGCTTCATCTTATTATTGATGCTGTTCTCTTCTGTTTGATTTTCTAGCTTTTCAGCAGCTGGATATAGATTATGTTATTGGTGAGAGCCACAAAGAGTTTCTGCCCAATTCTTCTGGTCCTGCGGCTATAATCAGGATTTTTGGTGTCACAAGAGAAGGTTATATGTCTCTGCCTTCAAGTGATTATTCTTTATCATGCGGCTTGTGCTGACGTGTGATACTATCTTATTATGCTCTCAGGTCACAGTGTGTGCTGTCAAGTGCATGGGTTTGAACCATATTTCTACATTAGCTGCCCGCCAGGAATGAGCCCTGATGATATTTCAGGTTTCAAACAAACACTAGAGGTTTGTACTTCTATCCTATTTTAAGTTGACCCTTCTGCTCAATGAAGGTACTTTGGGAGTACATTCTTTCCTTATACATTCTTCACAATGGTTTACAGGCGAGGATGAAGGAATCAAATAGGAATAGCAGTGTGCAAAGATTTGTGAAGAGTGTTGAGCTTCTGCAGAAGCAGACAATTATGCATTACCAGCCAATTAAATCTCAGTCCTTCCTCAAGATAGTAGTTGCCCTACCTACAATGGTTGCTAGCTGTCGTGGTCAGTGGTAGTTTAAGAACAGTACATTTATTTTTTATTGTTGTCAATTGACCTCGTTACCTCTATTTTCAATGAATAACCTTTATAGTCTAAAGAAGATTTTCATTGCTTGCCTGCTAATTATTGTGTGAATCTTTTATCTTTACTTTGTATCCACCTTCTCTGACTTTCTGCATCTGTGGCTAGCACCATCATCGCATTTTTATGGCTTACCAAAATTGGCATAATTTTGTGTGTGCATTATAGGCATCCTTGAAAGGGGCATAACGATTGGCAGTCTTGGTTCAAAGAGTTTCCTGACATATGAAAGCAACATTCTCTTTGCCCTTCGCTTTATGATTGACTGCAACATTGTTGGTGGCAATTGGATTGAACTTCCTGCTGGGAAGTATAGCAAAGCAACTCGCGTCATGTCCTATTGCCAGCTAGAGTTGGATTGCCTGTATCCTCCATACTGATTTTGATGCTCCATCCTTATTTCTAAATCTTGATATTGCTCATTCGGTCATTCCTTAAGTCAACCAACAGATATTCAGATTTGGTAAGCCATGCTCCTGAAGGGGAGTACTCTAAGATGGCCCCCTTTCGCATATTAAGTTTTGACATCGAATGTGCTGGTCGCAAAGGACACTTCCCAGAACCAACTCATGATCCGGTTATTCAGGTTTGTTTCATTATCGTCGTATTTTGATAAGCCACTACATTTAATTTCCGATGTGAATGCCTTTATGTGCATATTATCTTGACTTGCTTCCTTGGATTGAAATAGATTGCTAATTTACTCACACTTCAAGGCGAATCCCAGCCTTTTGTACGGAATGTCATGACTCTTAAATCATGTTCTCCCATTGTCGGAGTGGATGTAATGTCATTTGACACAGAGCGAGATATTCTACTTGCTTGGAGGGTGAGTGTTGCCTCATTCTGAGTATACAGTGTCATTTTTTTTGCGATCTATGTGATTGTATACAGATATAACCTGTATCCATGGTTAAAAATCATGTTTTTGTTTGCTGGTTTCTTTATATATACAGTTTGCTTTTTTTTTTGTATTACACTCTTCCGAAGTTAAATACATTATCTGATGGCAGACAACCGAGACAAGTAACTTATATTGATATCAACCTGGTTCTGCTTTGGTATTTTGCAGGATTTAATACGTGAGGCAGATCCTGATATTATAATTGGATACAATATCTGCAAATTTGATCTGCCATATCTTATTGAGGTACACAAACTTCTGTTAAGTTCGCAACGCTCTTACTCATTGCCCAACCTGGCAATTTTCTCTCTCTTAGTACAATATATGATTTCGCATATTTGCAGAGAGCTGAAGTTCTCAAGATAGTGGAGTTTCCGCTACTTGGTCGAATCAGAAATAGCCGTGTCCGTGTTCGTGATACCACCTTCAACTCAAGGTTATTTTTGAAGTGCTAGTCTTTGTGCATTTTATATTTGTTTACTCTAGTCCATGTTAGTTTGCCCATAGTGCATTGTAGACCACTTAGTAGTATTCAGTATCATTTGTGTTTGCCCATTATGGTCAAATAGTTGTGCAATTCTCCAAGTTCTGTTTGGTTCTTTCCAGCGAGCCACTATGTTGCTGCTTCCTTTATTTTTAACTTGTGTGCCTACATATGCAGTCCATATTGATTCCAGTGATGCAGAATTTCTGATTTCAGATTTAGCTGAAATTATGCTGATCATGCTAATTTAATGCAAATGTTGACTGATTAATCCTTGTTTCAGTGTGCACCTAATAAGTTTTAGCATTGCCATTCTCAAATATTTTATCCACAGTTTTTGCGCGTTCATATTTACGGGGTCATCCTTAGATATCCCCTGTATTTTTTCTGAGGTCTATAATGGGTTTTCTACAATGCAGTCTTTGAGGAGTATAAACACTTGGTTTGCTGTTTATATGCTATTCTTTGCAATGAAGGATAGTTAGGGAAAGACCATGATATTATGGACTTTACTATATGCTTAGCAATTTTGTACCCTTCCTTAATTGTTGCATGCTAATGCTACAAAATTTTATGACCCTGCAAGGTGCAATTGCATATATTTTACATAGCATTTAGCAAACATTACCCCTGTTTCTAAATATAAGACGTTTTGGCAGTTTAAATTTAATGGAGGGTGTAAAACTCGAGAACTTGTAGTATTCACATGAAAAAATTATTGATGGTGTGTTTGTTACTCTTATCCAGGCAATATGGTATGCGTGAAAGTAAAGATGTAACTGTGGAGGGAAGGGTACAGTTTGATCTTCTGCAGGTTGTGATCGACTGTTTTACACAACTAGACCAGTAGTTTTTATTACTTTTAGTTACATGACAGTATGTCATCTTCTCTTTATCCTTACTTTCTGCGTGTTGGCAGGCTATGCAAAGGGATTACAAGCTGAGTTCTTATTCATTGAACTCTGTATCTGCACATTTTCTAGGGGAGCAAGTAAGTCCAACCATTTTAAGCGGCCTTAGTTGCTGTCAGCACACCCCTAAGTATTGTATTCACTCATATTCATGCCTTTATTATTCAAACTCTTGTTGTGTTATGGGCTAAAATGCTATCCATGCCCATACAAGGGTGCATGCTGCAAGTCCCATCTGTTCATTAGTACTGACGGAATCAAACAGATTAGAATTTGGGGAAGAGTTATGCTCTTAGAAAAGGAGTCAGGGGAATCAAGATAAAAGTTTATTGGGAAGTGAAGATTCTATTTCTGTGGGACAAGCTAAGTCACTTATATAAAAGGTCTGCCATGTAATTGTTTGAATTAAACAATGAAATAATAGAAGTTCTCTAAGTCTCAGAGCCTTTCTAACACATCAGGGATGAGCCCTAACAGTTGTCGAGGACAATTGCACTATCTCCAACCTTTGACTCTTAACCTACCAAATTATTCCGTTGTGAACCAAGGTCCAGAACACTTCGGACTGGAACTCAGTTTGACTTACCTAAAATAATTCGAAAGTGTGCTAATTGCCTAATTTGATGCAAAATGGCTCTGTAGTATCGATTTAATACTCTTTTCTTTTTATTGTTCTGATATTAGATTTTCATGCACAGAAAGAGGATGTTCATCATTCAATCATATCTGATCTTCAAAATGGAAACTCAGAGACCCGAAGGCGTCTTGCAGTTTATTGCTTGAAGGTCAGCTTAATTGTTCTCCGAGTCATCTGCTAATAAACTGCTGAAATGTGCTTATGAAGTAGATTGCTTAGTTATGAGCATTTTGTTCTACATTTCTGATTGGGCTTTGAGATTTTCCTTTTTTTTTCTTTTCAAATAATGTACTTGTAGATTCTCAGAAGGATTCGGACTAATTTGGTCCAACTTAATAGTTACATATTGCTCTCACACTTCTCATCATAAGATATGTACCTAGTGGTCTGTAGTGCATGCTTTCAACATCATCATTAGTCTGGGATTGCAATTTTATGATTCACCGATGTCATTTTCTAAACACATTAGTCGTTTGGGAGGCAATATTACCATCGACATAGATGTCAAGAATGAAACAAGATAAAATTTGAATCTGGACAACATACATATTAATATATTCTATTTGTCTAATAATCTCTTTCACTTGAAGACTTACCTTGCAACTTGCATTATGTATACTTCAGAAATTCCCCCAAATTATGTTACTGTCTGATGAATGAGCAACAATTCAATGTTTGAAAAACAGTTGCAATACATGGAAACGTTTGCTCCCTATCTCTGTCCAGTAGGTCTGCCGGTATCTTAGATGTAAGCTAGGATGATACTTGTGCAAAATGACCTGTAAAATTTGTACCTTTCAGTTGATCACTAGCCTTTCCTCGAAATGTGTTCCCAACATGCTCTTTTCCATTTCTGTACACACAGGATGCTTATCTTCCACAAAGACTGTTAGATAAATTGATGTACATCTACAACTACGTAGAGATGGCGAGGGTCACAGGAGTTCCCATTTCTTTTCTGCTCTCGAGGGGACAGAGCATTAAGGTGACAACAACATCAAATTCTGCCAAATAGATATATTCCACTCTAGCATTCTAACAGGAATTTTGATTTGGTCTTCAGGTCCTCTCACAGTTACTGAGGAAAGCAAAACAGAGAAACCTTGTTATACCAAACATAAAGGGCCAAAGTTCTGGGCAAGATACCTTTGAGGGTGCAACTGTAAGTCGATTGACATAATCTGTATTTTCCAACCTCTTGTTTTTTTTTTGTCATGATGCAGTAGCAGCTATTACATTTACTACATATCTATTTATCACGCCACAAAAACATCATACTGCACATTATGACCCTTTGAATTTATGGCCTTGACCGTATAGATATTGTTATGTGAGCTAAGGAAATTTTCCATACTGACAACTAGGTTATCACCACTAATGCAAAAAACTACTGTGGATCATGCATAATGCATCTTCATTGCTTACCATGAACACATATTTGTGTATACGAACTCTCTTTCCACCTGGGAAGTAAGGAAGCATTCAGCAATATTTTTTACTTCTCCATTTTCTAAACTGGTCATACAATGAAAAATATCGTTCTTTTTTCCGTTTTATTGTCCAATGATTCTTGTTTTCTGTAATCTGCGTCACCCTTCAATTTAGGTTTTGGAGGCAAGGGCTGGGTTTTATGAGAAGCCCATTGCAACTTTGGACTTTGCTTCTCTGTATCCATCCATCATGATGGCCCATAACCTATGCTACTGCACTTTGGTAAACATAATTCTTTTAATTGCTATGTTAATATCTAAAAAAACAATGCTGTCTGAAAATTGGGTTAATGTGTATTCAAATGGGTTTTAAGGTCCCCCCTGAGGATGTCCGTAAACTCAACTTGCCTGCAGAAAGCCTCTACAAAACCCCGTCTGGTGAAATATTTGTGAAACCAGAGTTGCAAAAGGTAATTCCTGGCATGGTAAACGATCTTCGTGACAGAAACAGTGTTTCCTAACCAATATTATGTCTCCATTATCAGGGTATACTTCCTGAAATCCTTGAAGAACTGTTGGCTGCTCGAAAAAGAGCAAAAGCAGATTTGAAGGTATATTTCTCCCATGTTATTACTGTGAGAAAATTATAGTCAAGACTCTTTAGATTTGTAAATGCTAACCATTGTGCACTACATGTTTTCAATCCTATTTATAATCACCAGTAACCTTTTCAGGAAGCAAAGGACCCATTCGAAAGGGCGGTTCTTGATGGTCGTCAGCTTGCCCTAAAAGTACTTAAATATCTATTTCCTAACACTCTCGCCCCCCCTCAAACAGTGGTACATAAAACATGATTCCTTGAATCTTGACATTGTTTAGTGGATTTATTTCAGATAAGTGCAAATTCAGTTTATGGTTTTACTGGTGCTACTGTTGGTCAATTGCCCTGTTTAGAGATTTCTTCGAGTGTTACGAGCTACGGTGAGCATGAATTCTTCGTTTAATATAGTGCACGTGTACATTGTATAGTACCCTGAAACATTCAAGAACATGTTGAATTGTGTGGTACTGAAGGATTTTTATTCTACAGGTAGACAGATGATTGAGCACACAAAGAAGCTTGTTGAAGATAAATTCACAACACTTGGAGGCTATGAGCATAATGCAGAGGTGTACTATCAGTTACCATATCCTGTGTTTGTATAAGCTTGCAATATTTCATGTTAACTTGTCTGCTCTACATTAGCAAGTTGTCAAGCCTTCAGTTACCCATTTCCATCTGATACGGCAGATATGAATCCATGGGGCATTCTATATCAGATTCGAACCGACAACTTATATCAGCATACTCAGTTCCTTAGCAGTTACTAACCTGTGAATGTGTCCCATCTCAGCGGGACATGGTGTCAAATCATACCTAGAAAGGAGTGTCAAAACTACACAATATTAGTCTTGGCTTTGTTAAGCTTCATGCACTAGCCGACACAATTAAAAGTCCGGACTCATGGAAAGGGTTAGGCAATCCACATATATACACTTCAGTACCCCCTCTCACGTGTGACGCGGGAAGTCAACACGTGAATAGACTCAGAGGTATGGCTCAAGAGGCCTATACATGGACACAGAGGGGGCAACAACAATTTTTGAATAAATTGTGACGGCCAGGGCTTGAACTCAAGGCATTAGGCTCTGATACCATGTTAAGCTTCATCCACTAGCCAACACAACCCAAAGTCCAAATTCATGGAAAGGAGCAATTCACATATACACTTCAACAGATATCAGCAGAATGTTGGCTCAGAACTATTTGTAATGTCCCTGCAAAGCTGGCAGCTTTGTGAAGCCTCACTAGAGTTTCAATGACATGTGGGACCTGGACCCACATGGTATTCTCACAGCTGGTACCATATTTCTAAAATGCAACTTTCCAGTGTCATGTTTTTGATTTCCCCAAATCTTATATGCAAGTAGCAACCTCAAGACCTTGTTCATGTGACATCTTGCTTCCATACATTCAATTAGTCTGCAGGCTAGATATCAGCATAATAATCACTTTCGATCTGTATGCAAGCTCCTTTTTCCTGCTTTAGTCTATATGCACTTGGTTAGTCTATTTGTTGAGATTTTCACACTTTTCATTCATGTTCTGATGGTTGACGCAAATTCTTTTGGACATTCCAGGTGATTTATGGAGATACTGATTCTGTGATGGTACAGTTTGGTGTTTCTACAGTCGAGGACGCAATGAAATTGGGGAGAGAAGCTGCAGAGTATATTAGTGGAACATTTATTAAGGTGACTACAGATACTTTTGTCATTCACTTGGTATTGTAACATTGTTTCGAGGGAAAACAGTGGGCAATATCACACTATAACTTAAAATCAGTAAGAAGCGAAGTTTGGAGATACATAAGTAAAGCAACAATAACAACAACAAAGCCCTGTTAAGTTGGGTAGGCTAGAGTTGAAACCCATAAGATCTCGAAACCTAGTCATGGTTCTGGCACGTGGATAGCTAACTTCCACTCACCCATCAATGGCTAGTTCTTTGGTAATATTCAAGTCCTTCAGGTCTCTCTTTACGGACTCCTCCCATGTCAAGTTTGGTCCACCCTTGCCTCTCTAGACAATATCAGCATACTTTAATCTTCTGCTATGCACTGGTGCTTCTGGAGGCCTGTGTTGTATATGCCAAACCATCTCAGACGATGTTGGACCAGCTTCTCTTCAATTGGCGCTACCCATCCTTGTGTTGTCCGTGCTTTGCAACGGGAGCATACATATTTTAGTGGTTCAACACAATCATGTCTCCTCATGCACATCATACAGTATTGTTGCCCAATATCATTTTTTGTTATAATTAACAAATGCTGACGTAGCGTGATTGGGAGAAGGAAGCCATAGGGGCCTGGGCCGTGGACAGCTCGAGCCGCAACATGGCTGCGTGGAGGAGCTCGGTGGCGAGCGGGAGTGATCCCCTTTTCCCAGCGCCACTAGCATCAGCTAGGCGCGCCTCATCTGCTCGGATCAGTGTGTCCCTGACGAGGATACACCTTGGCAACACCGACCCTGTCATTCAGGAGTCCCTAGGGCGAATTTTGAACAATGCGCATACCTCTTATTGTAAAACAAAATTATTCCCTCTTGCCACAAAAATGTTTATGATAAATTCTACATTGCCACATTTCAATAGATTCAACAATTTCAGGAAAACATTTTTAATTCTAAACCAAATAAAATTTCTGAAATAAGAGATGAAGAAGAAATTAAAATGTTGGCTAATCTTTAAATCTTAGATGCATATGTCTGACATGTTTACACATGGAAAATAAAATCACCGCATATAGATCCATCTGTACGTGCATCGTAAATCAAAGAAGAGAAAACATGGCACAAGAAGTGTAGGAAAATAATGCCAGAATTGACGGCTTGCCGTGAACTCTACAGATTGTGTGCACCTGACATCAGTCCGGATGGCTCGCACAAGAAAAATATCAATAAGAAGTAATAGACGAAGAAAATCCACTGTGAAATAAATAAATTAAATGTTGAGTCACAGGAACCATTGCAAAGGCTATATCTATTGATTAGCCCTTTGCTTGAGGAGCAGGAATGGTCTAAAAGAGGCGATATGCTTGAAGAAATGCAACAGCAGTAATGAAAGGTATCAGCAGTATTTTCTTTTTTGACTGGAAGGGAAAAGAAAAAAGTTGAAAGAAGGAAAGGGAAATTAAAGATTTCTTTTGAGGGTATAAAGATAAGGACAGGAGTGAGCCCTATCATGCTAATAGGTTGGGCCTTCTGGCCTGTTCAATTTCTTTACTGCATGTATATAGATGTGCCTATGTGCTCACAGACGAGTGGGCACACACTGCCAAGAACCCTGGAGAAACCAGGCGCAACAAAATCGGTGGAAAGTGTAGAGGATGGACGGACAGAACGGGTGACATGGGGAGAGGCTGACGAAAAGATGTATGATGGACCATTAAGTTCTTTTAGGATAGGAGAGATAAGTCATCTCTATAACATGGATAGCATGTACCCTGTGACGTTCATCCTAGTCTCGTCCTTCCCTAATAGTCACAAGCCTGTTCACCCTCTAAGGTGACTCATCTTTCAATCCGATCAGGACTTGGAGATGTGTGTAAGGAGCATTTCTGTACTAATTCTACTTGTATTGAAGGCCTGGCCATTGGAAAAGATAAATCCAACCAATTAATCAAGCAATTGGTGATCTCATCAGAAGCAAAGTAAAAAGTAGAAGGAACTGGGGCTACATTTTCTTCAGCATGATATTCATTTATAGGGCCAGATCCGAGGGTTGTAAGAGGGTTCAAGAGGGGTTGTGAGAGAGCCATAATCTATGTTGTGCTAAGGAATTTGTGGCTAGCCTCACCAACTCTTTTCTCATCTGTTATTGTTTCATCACCATTAATTTGGTTCTCTCTACGAGGCTCATCCACTTTGTTCTTGGTAGCTGCATGCTTGTTCGATATCTCAAAATATCAGATCAGATCCTGTAACTGCTTCACATTAGATCAGTGTCATAATATAACATGTTCGTTCCTGTAATAAATCCTAGCTGAATTTAAGTCCTTGTCTTCCTGTTCTAAGTTTATAACCCAAGTATCCAATTTTGTTAAACTAATAACTTTCAATTTTAATATTTGTTGATTTTTACATCTGTCGTGCAGCCCATCAAGCTAGAGTTTGAGAAAGTTTACTTTCCATACCTACTGATCAGCAAGAAGAGATATGCTGGTTTGTACTGGACAAATCCTGAGAAATTTGACAAAATGGACACAAAAGGTATTTTGTGCATTATAGTTGTCTGAGGTGCCATCCTACTTTCCTGCTTTAACATGTATTCTTCTACCTTTGCGTACAGGTATTGAAACAGTTCGAAGGGACAACTGTTTATTGGTAAAGAACCTGGTGACTGAATGCCTTCATAAAATACTAGTGGACCGAGATGTTCCTGGTGCAGTCCAATATGTCAAGAATACCATATCTGATCTATTAATGAACCGTGTGGACTTGTCCCTTCTGGTTATAACAAAGGTGAATTAGTATGCAATTCACCCATAAAGATCACTAAAGCTTGAAATCCTCTGGTTACTCACAATGGCTCTGATCTGCAGGGTTTGACAAAAACAGGAGAAGACTATGCTGTAAAAGCTGCCCATGTGGAGCTTGCTGAGAGGATGCGGAAGGTACTGACACTTGATATTTTTCCTAAATGGTGCTTATCTTTGTTCATTCCTTGTGTAGATTGGAGGCATGTGACTGGCATAACTCTGATTCTTTTGAGCAGAGGGATGCTGCTACTGCACCAACTGTTGGCGACCGGGTTCCTTATGTTATAATAAAAGCAGCAAAAGGGGCAAAGGTAACTCGTATGTATTTGCTGTTGTAGAGTCATATATTTCTTCTGTTATATGTAGCTGTGTTGATACATTTGTCTTTCTACATACAGGCATATGAGAAGTCAGAAGATCCAATTTACGTTCTGGATAATAACATTCCAATAGATCCTCAGTACTACCTTGAGAACCAAATTAGCAAAGTTTGTCCAGAACACCCTTCTTTATATTCGAAACCTATC
>LR738712.1:109405146-109507803 GCA_902687465.1 Secale cereale | reverse complement strand
TTTTAATGAAGTATTGAAATGTTTATTGTCAGCCACTGTTGAGAATATTCGAACCAATTCTGAAGAACGCGAGCAGAGAACTGCTTCATGGAAGTCATACCAGAGCTGTTTCAATCTCAACTCCTTCAAATAGCGGGATAATGAAATTTGCAAAGAAACAACTGACTTGCCTTGGATGCAAAGCAGTTATAAGGTAATTCTCCTACAATGCTGCAAAAAAAAAATTGCACTCTGTTTTCCTTCTGTTGGACCTGTGAGCATTTGCTTCCCAATATTTAATTCTGCAGTGCAGATGCCGTACTTCAAAACGACCTTTCATTCTAATATTCCTATTCCAGCTGTAAAACCACAATTTTACTCCCTTTGCTGTAATGAATGACCCAGTTTTCTAACCGACCCATTGTCACCCTGCAGTGGTCCCAACCAAACACTTTGCTCACATTGCAAGGGAAGGGAAGCAGAGTTATACTGCAAAACAGTAGCAAATGGTAGGATCTCAATCCTCTGAAATGTTTCTCAAATGTTGTAAAAGGTACACTGTCAACAAGCGTCTGATGACCGACTGGTTTACCTTAAACACCCACAGTTTCTGATCTGGAGATGCTCTTCGGGAAGCTATGGACGCAGTGCCAGGAGTGCCAAGGCTCCCTACACCAGGACGTTCTGTGCACCAGGTTTGCTCATCAAAATCTGTTCATCAGCACACTCCAATCTTTGAACTTGAACCAAAAGCTTAAGACTCCTGTCGGTGACATCATTGTAGTCGGGACTGCCCTATTTTCTACCGGCGGAGGAAGGCACAGAAGGACATGGCTGAAGCTAGGGTGCAGCTTGATCGTTGGGACTTCTGAGTCCTGTCAATGCTTCGAGAACTTGCATTTTTCTCCCTCCGCCAACTTGTGAGGGTGTTATCGTGAATGGTGCGCTGCCGCTAAGATCACATGATTGCATCATGATACATGATGGGCCAGGGCTACGGAGGGAGATCGGTAGGGTTTGCTCTGAGTTCGAATGGGGTTTGAGGTAGGCTTGTTGTATGGTTAAGAGATTCTCTATGGTTAATGCGTGCGTCTGCTTAGTTTGTAGCCACTATCAACCATGACAGATGGTTGATTGCTGCCTCCCTGATTGTGCCGGACTGCTGATGCGTAAGTAGAAGTAGAAAAACTATCTTCTAAGTTGGTCAGGATTTTATGTAGCAATGTCTATCGGCATGTTTTTGTAATTTGTCCTGCTCAATTATATTTGAGAAAATATTAAAAAATCATGTGTGTTCTATTCATGATTTTTTGTATACGTTCACACTAGCAAACATGTCCCGTTGCAACGGAAGGAAAAACTTACATGCTAGCCAAATGACGCAATACCCTGACATATTTGTCCTCTATTTAAACATGATGCCTCGACATGTTGCCAATTATCTTTCTTTCGTTGATGATGGACATGATATCCATGTGGTCGCAATGCATTCGACGTAGTAAACAATGAGCTTGTCAGTGCATGACACACTTGTCATTGTCTAGCACAAGGGAATATTTAAAATTTTAAAAACAAATCTCATCATCCACGAACTACTCCCTCCGTTCCGATTTACTCGTCGTGGTTTTAGTTCAAATTTGAACTAAAACGACGACGAGTAAATCGGAACGGAGGGACTTTTGATGCCTAGACATATAAAGATTTCCAAAAACTAATTAAATCCTAGACATAAAATGCTTCTGAATCGGAATAATTTTTTGATTTGACAAACTTTTTAAAATTCATACTTTTAAAAAATACACGAACATTTGTTTTTTAGATGAACATTTATTGAAATGCATGAATAGTTTTCGTATGATCATTTTTTGACTCAGAAAGTGTTTTTTTAATCGACGAACTTTTTTAAATTGGGTAATAAATTTTAAATTTCACAAAAATATATTTTATTTCTTGAATATTTTCTAAATTTTCATCATTTTTTTCTTCAGATTCACGAATATATTTTGAATACATGATCATTTTATCAAAATCATGAACATTATTTTATTTCACGACATTTCTTTCCAAATTGTTATTTTTTGTAATTTGCGAACATTTTTGTAAAATCACTAACATTTTTCAAATTTTGAAAATCTTGAATTAATTTAAAGAAGGAAAAAAACAAAAATAGAAATGAGAAAAGGGAAGACCCAAAAAAACGGGCGTTAAGCTCGCTGTCGGCCCACGTAGGCCTAAAGCCGGGGGGAGGGGGGGGGGGTAGATGTAGATGCCGAGGATCGAGCCACCTCACCACTGATGTATTTGTGATATATGTGTGGTATCCTATGTATAAAAGTACTCGGCACGACGGCGATTTTGGAAAGAAAAATCGAATTGTTTTTTCACTTACGGGTGGCATAGCGGGTAATTTATAACAACTATGGGCAAAAGCAATAGCTGCTTTATTATTAGGTAGAGGTAGAGAGTAGAGATAGAGATGTTTTAAAACGACTTTCATGCATAGGAGTTTTTCATTTGTTCCCTAAACTTGGAGAGTTCCTTGAATTGTTGACCATATAAAATCATGATTGTGTTGGGAGTTTTGGGGACATGCATGCAAAGTCGGGCCAGTCGAATGGCAAGAATGGGCCTTTGGGTTGAGTTCAAAAGTCGTGGCGATGGGCCTTGTTTGGTTTTGTGGCGAGGAGTGGTGGAGACTTGAGAGGAGCTAAAATTGTATTCGCTCAAAAAAAGAAGAAGCTAAAATTGTATATAAAAAGGGATTTCTATTTCTGTGTTCTTCCTTTCTTAGTTGTGCTTAGTTTTTCTCAGCCCATCTAACTTTGCTCATTTTTGTCCTACTTCACTCGCTCGCGCCTCATAAAAGGCCAAGCGATGCCTTGTCGTTTGGTCAAAGCCTTTGATCGTTACTTCGCCGGTGCTGACGTGTGAGGCCAACATGTAAGTCCGTATGCATTCGTGTGGGACTGAAGGCTGCATGCATTCACGTGGGACCGACATGTAAGGCCACATGCATTCGGCTGGGCGGCGGCATGCATTTGCGTCCGCATGCAAAACTGAATCAACGTCGCATGTTGTTTGCACATAAGCGACTACTCGTGTTTTCACACAACGGGAGTCGCGCAACCGCTCCGATTAAAGGTGGCTTAACGCTGCAACCCACCTTTCCCGCGCCATACATGCAACCCCCCGCCATATTTTGCTGCTCGCCTCCACAACATTATCCGTCGCCGGCGCCACTACAGCACAAACCCTAGCCCTTCCCCCTCCTTCCCTTCCGCTTCCTTGGCGTGGCTGCACAACATCACTATCGGTGAAGCCGAGCTTCTCGCAATCTGCGACATCCCGGCGCCACCGGACACATGCCTACCAGTGGGATGGGTTATGAGTGCGGGGGATCTTCTTGTGGCGCCTGTCCCACCCATCGGTACGGTCGCCTTTGCGGGCGCCGTCCATAGGTTTCGGACACGTTTGACGCCGGATGAGAGGGCGCTGAGGGAGTCATGGATTTGGGGGTCCTCGGGTGTCTGGACCACTAAAGGTGGGCCGGACTGATGGATTGTGAAGATAGAAGCAGAAGGCCATCCCCCGTGTCCGGGTAGGACTCCTATGTATGTAGAAAGGCAAGATAGATGTCCGGATGTAATGGTTCCTTCCTCCTCAAGTCATCTCTGTACAACCCAAGCCCCCTCCGGCGTGTATATAAGCCGGAGGGTTTAGTCCGTAGAGGCTAACAGAACAATCATAGGCTAGACATCTAGGGTTTAGCCATTACGATCTTGAGATAGATCAACTCTTGTAATCTCCATATACTTCCAGATCAATCTAGCAGGAAGTAGGGTATTACCTCCATCGAGAGGGCCCGAACCTGGGTAAACATTGCGTCCTTGTCTCCCCCTGCTACCACCGATCCTCAGATATGCAGCTTGGGCCCCCTACCCGAGATCTACCGGTTTTGACACCGACAATGGTGCTTTCATTGAGAGCTCCGCTGTGTATTCACAAGAAGTGATCAGTGGCTCGTCTCGTCATCAACGACGACATCACCTCCGAAAAAATCCTGCCTCTTGGCCAGGTCCTCCAGCTCGGTGGGTTCGCCATATGCGTCCGCATGGCCGTTAAGCTGACCGCGTCCCCTGCGGCCATCGAGCATTACTCCTACATTGGCCTCGAACACTTCAAAAACGCGAATCCGACGGATACCTTGTCCTCAAACGAGTTGCTAGACCGCATTGCCGCCCTGGGGCGTGTCCAATGATCGGATTGGGCCTAAACCCGACCAGGGGGAAGACAATTCCACCCTGATCATTCATCTGGTGGCGGCCGTAGAGGAACGGGCCAGAAACACTTCTCCTCTTAAACCGGAGACCGGCTATGTTCGGGTGTCAGGCCCAAGATGCGATTCTATCCCGATCACGTGACACTTACGTGATTGGGGCACAACCGCATTTCGGGCGCTTAGCAAGATGGATATCATTACATCGTACCATTACATACATACATGGGGGATACAACAATACATACAAATCACATGAATACAACAACATCAATACAAGGCATCCGACTACGGATGCAAACATGAAAAGCACAAAGACATCCATCTGCTATCCCAGGCTGCCGACCCGGAACCTAACCCAAGACCGAAGAAGAAAGAACTCCAACACAACGATCAACGCTCTCACGTCAAGTCATCGGAAACCTGCACCTGCAACTGTTGTTGTAGTATCTGTGAGCCACGAGGACTCAGCAATCTCATAACCATGGGTAACAAGACTATCAAAGCTCAAAGGGTAGGAAGAGGTAAAGTGGTGAGGTTGCAGCAGCGGCTAAGCAATATGTATGGTGGCTAACTTACGAGTACAACTATAAGATGAGCATCTACGCAAGCGGTCGCAAACTAGTAGTGATCGCTAAAGATCCTGAACTACCTACGAGTCAAACATAACCCCACCGTGTTCTCTTCTCAAAGTGAAAAGAGACAGTCACGGTTACTCACACAGTTGTGTGTTTTACTTCGGATCCTCTGTCAAGTTTTCTACAACCGGACATTAACAAATTCCAATCTGCCACATAACCGCGGGCACGGCTTTCGAAAGATCATAACCCAGCAGGGGTGTCCCAACTTAGCCCATCACAAGCTCTCACGATCAGCAGAAGTAATAATAATATTATCACCCCTTATCTTAGGGACAATCCGATCAGGCTCGGAATCCCGGTGCACAAGACATTTCGACAATGGTAAAACAAGTCCAGCAAGACCTCCCGGCGTGCCGACACCCTGATAGTAGCCGCGCGTATCTCGTCTCAGGCCACAACTGGATAGGTGATCCTACAGGAGCCAGATACCTCGAGTTTCCCCGTGGCGGTCCCGCAGTCTCCCCGTTTGGGACCAACACCATCAGCACTGCCCCCCTGCTATGTAGAAGAATCCACGGGTAGCGCTAACTCCCTATGCAATTTAATTAATTAATTAAGTTGTTATTATGAGCAAATTAAAACCAATGTTGGGCCTTGCTGGATGAGTTTTATTCAAAGACGAACTGTCAAGGGGTCCCCATATACCCAACCGTGTAAGGAACGCAAAATCAAGGAACATAATGCCGGTTTATCGGCTCCTAAGGTGGCATGAGTGGAACAAAACACCGAGCAAAAGGCCAAGCCTTCCACCTATGCCCAGTATATAGGTGTGTTAATAATAATAATAGATATTGTGATATTCCAACATGGAACGATCTTCATCTTCACCTGCAACTAACAACGCTATAAGAGGGGCTGAGCAAGCGGTTAACATAGCCAAACAACGGTTTGCTAGGAAGGTGTCAAAGGTTAGAGGTTTCATGGCAACAAGGAGAGGGGCTGACAATAATGATGGGTAGCGCGACATGTAACGATAGCATCGAGACAACTAAGAATGGCAATGGCAATGATAGTAAAGGTATCCAAGGTGATGGTCATCTTGCCTGAGATCCCGCACGAAAGAAGAACGGATCCGTGAAGTAGACGAAGAAGAAGCCTTGAAGACGAACCACGTGTAGACGAACGAATCCTCACGAACGCAACGGAACAAGCACTAACGAGAAGAATCAAGCAATACGGTAAACACACAACACAAGAACACGACAATATGCTCAACCAAGTATGATGCAAGACAAGTCTATATATGATGCAATACATGGCAAGGGATGAAGCACACAAGAACAACACAAGACAACAAGTTTAAATGAGGCCGGAAACTACACATAACAAATCCGGTAAGTCCTCATATGCATAATTTGAAATTAGTCCAGATCTGAACAAACCTTAGGTTAAAGTTGTTAAACAACAGTTTAACATGCACCATGATGATCTACACGAAATTCTAGTCAAGTTTCATATAAAGTTTGTTTAATTCGGAGCTACGGTCTAGAAGATTGAGCAAAACAAGACAAGCAAGGCAACGGTGCAAGATGCACCCAAACATCAAGCTAACACACTCCAAACATGTAAACAACATGATATTGTGATTCTACATGCAAAATCACACAAGTTTCATATAGGACACACTCAAAACGGAGTAACGGGCTAAAAGATACACATGAAACAAGATATAACAACAAGCTGAAGTTAACAGCCACATGGCAACTTTGGATCAAGGTAAATATAAGCTACAACACTCAAACATGATAACAAGAAGCATGGATGTGAAGTAGACATGTTACTTAACAACCATGAACTTAAAACACACCCAAAAGCTTGCTGGAACACAATTAACCAAGCATGACAAGTTGCAACAAAATTATCCAGACTTAGCCAAAATCTGGGAAGGCAAAAACATCATCACGATGCTGCCTTCGGAGGCACAAAACAACAAGCATATCAACTCTAATAAGAACATAAAGAGCATGGACATGTAGTAGACATATCCTACAGCAAACAACTCCATTGGAGCATCTCCATAGGAGGCATGGGTCAATAACAACAAGCCACATAAAATTGAACATGCTGATAAAATCCTGACAGGTATAATTTATAGCAACTTGAGAGCAAGAAATAAATAAGCTACAGCAGGTCATATGAGCAAGTAAGAGCATGAATGGATAGACAATAACATGGACAACAAGACATGATCATTGGCCACTCCAAAACAAGCATGGATTTGAGTGGGGCATCAAGCAAACATAGCATCAGATTATAACAGATTCCAGACTTAGCAGTTTTTTCACTAAGTATAAAACAACAACAACAACATGGCATGTTTACAAGCTTGTTTAAGTCAACACAAGGCATATCATGTAAAGAGGTTTGCACCACATCAAAGACCATATGATGGTGCTTCTAAAACATCTAGACATGTGGCAAGAAGACAAACACATCAATAGCAATGGGCAAGTGAAATCAACATCTCATAACAAGTTTCAGCACTTAACGGCCACATGCACTTTTGCAACAGAGATTAACATGACAATATGAACTCAAACAAGCATGCTACAACAACCATCATGTAGTACACTTCACAATGAACTTTTTGACATATCATATGCATCATTTGGATAAACATGCACCAAGTTATCATATCTCAAACATGGCATCAAATTAACAAGTAACAACAGTTTATAACAAGTAGTACTCTTGCAATAGAGATTAGAGCATCAAGATGAAGTCAAACAAGCATGGCACAATGGAACAAAGTGTAGAGCATATCACCACGATCATTTTGACATATTATTTGCACAATTTGGACAAGCACACAAAAAGTTACAGCACCGCAAACATGCATACATTTATATGACAGAAAAAAGGACTTAGACAAAAAAAAACAACCTCGGGAGGGGGTCTTGACTGGACACCGTCCAGACGCAACGGACATGTCCATCGGCTGGGGGCTCAGGCCCACCGGTCAGGGTCACAGGACGAGGGGAGGGCAGACACGTCCGGCCCAGCCGGCGAGGCCCCGAGGCACGGCGGCGGCGGATCAGGAGCTGGGGCACCGGAGAGGGCCGGGGCGGGGCAGATCTGGTCGCCCCCGGCCCGATCCGGCGGCAGCTGCGGCGAGGACGACGGGAGGAGGCCGGCGCGGCGAGGTGCGGGGCTCGGCCCGGCAGCGGCTGCGAAGGCGTGAGGCGGCGGCGGTCCCGCAAGGGAGGGAAGGCACGGGGCGCACGGCGGTGAGGCACTGGAGAGTCGACAGCGGCGGGGACAGAGCAACTCCGGCCGGATCTGGTCACCGCAGGCGCCGGCGGAGGAACGACGGTGACGGAGCGAGGCCGGCGGCTGGCCGACGAGGGCGCGGGGCGGAGCGCTAGGGTCGGCGGCACGGTCGGGGCGGCTCGGCCCAGATCGGGGCCCGGGCGGGCCTGGCGCGGGCCCTGGAGGGCTGGCGGCGGGGGTTGACCCAGGAAGGGCGCATGTCGCCTCCCGGTTGGCTGGCGGGGCTGTTACAGCAGCGGCGGCCACTAGGAAGGCGCCAAGTGGCGGCGGCGGGGTGGTTTGGCGTGGAAAACGATGTGGGGGCGGCCGCTGGAGGTTAGGGAAGGGGTAGGCTAGGTTAGGGGTGCCATTTTTGGACGTGGGGGTCTCCATTTATAGGCAGGAGGGGATAGGGCTAGGGTTTTAGGGGGTTTTCGGTCCGTACGATCTCCATCGGACGGTCCGGAACGGAGGGGGTGTCTAGGTGGGCTAGGTGGGCTGTGCAAAGAGGTGCCGGGCTGCGAGGAAAGAAGGGAAAAGAGGCCCGCGGGGTTTTTCGAAGACCGAAAACGTCCAACGTTTTAACCGGCGACTAGTGCCGCTATATATATATATATCCGTTGGGCTATCAAACGAGCTCCGAATGCGATGAAATTTGGCAGGCGGCCTGTCTACACTATAATAAGACCACACGCCAAGTTTCATCCCATTCCGAGAACGTTTTTCGGCCACTCATGAAATAATTATTCGGAGATGCCGCGGGCGCGTGCAAGTGTGTCTGGGCTCAGAACGGACAATGGAAAGAACGAGGGAACTCGGATGGATGCAAGTTTTGAAAACATGATGATGCAACACACAAGATGACATGGCAAGATGCAACACGCAAGCAGATGACATGACAACGGCAATGAGTAACTGGCTGACACCTGGCGCACCGGTCTCGGGGTGTCACAACACTCCCCTACTAACAAGAGATCTCGTCCCGAGATCTTAGGAACGAGATGGAAGAGAAAAAGGAAGAACAAAGTTCTTCGAGGACAAAAGAATGAACCCAAAGGACGTTGAGAGGTTGAGCCACTCGAAAGGAAGAATACCACGGAGATGAAGGAAACTGCAAAGACTTCGTTAAATAAGAGGAACAAGGAATACGACAAGACTCGAGGAGGTTGAAAGATATGAAGCACGAATTGAAGGAATATGAATAAATTCAAAACCACTCCGGTTAATAACAAATAGAAAGGAATTCGAACGAAGTAATTCGGGCAGCACTCTGGCTGAAACTGAAAGAAATAGCACACCGGTTGAAGATGAATGGAATAGGACAAGAACCTGAGGAGTTTGAATAAAAACATGACAAAATGAACAAGACAATGCCTCCGGCATAATTGAAATGAGCAACCCTTCGACATGTTTTTTGTCCTCCTGAGCAACCCTTAACTTCTCCTCCAGTTGATCTGCCGATTCTACCACTGAAAATAAAACAAGGTATGCTTAAACATCATTGATGATGAAATTGTATTTTTCGAACACTATTCGTCATTACCATTAACTCTCCTCTTTGATTTCTTCAGATCTTCTAGCTCGATGGTGACGGCATTCATCTTGATCCGGTTTGCCTCATGCTCCTTGGACAACACGTCATTCTTTTCCTTGAGAACCTGCGGTCATAACGATCCTTAAATCAGTTGGGCCAACTGCTTCAAGTCTCGGGGGGCTACTGGCATATGCTTATTAAATTTACACAAATTCTTACCCACATATCCTTTGAAAGCAGGTGAGTGGCTCCGGCAAGCGTGTCCCGAGCAGCTCAGATATACGCATCCACAGAGCTGAGGGCGTTGAACGCCTCCTCAGTAAAGACTGGGTCGTGCATGGCCTCTTTTCACCGCCGATGATTCATCGCGCTCTCCACTTCAGAATTTGTGATGATACATTATCCGAATCCTCCCGCGGAGGACAATCTGGCGCTACGTTCGTATCGGCTCTTGTCCTTGTTGATGGGCCCGGGGCTAGATTGGTTGGTTTTCGACCAGCAGGTTCCTTGGATGCAGTTCGACATATGCTCCTTCTGGAATAAGGCGGAAGGAAAAATGTGACAATCCGGCCTCACTTTCGGGCACATATTGAAAACTATACCTCTTCGATGAGGGGGGGGGGGGCTCGACGTTGCCCCCCCTTTCTTTTCGCTTCGAAGACTCGCCCTGCATAGGCACCGTCCTCTTAGAAGATGCCCTTGATACAGTACGATGTGCCGAGCGCCGCCCCTTTTGAGCATGAGGTAGTGCGGTGGGTGAGGTGCGAAGGGAAGGCTCTCTTCGAGAGGATGTCTCCTGGGTATTTACATTGGAGGAGGGAAGAAGGCCAGGATAATCAGCTACAATGGCCACTTCTGTACCATCGTGGCTCGCCTGGTAGAAAAATCCGTCAGTGAGTTCTATGAATATATCCGGGTCCTCTTCAAATCCGTGATCTTTGTCGCGAGCATGGTCCTCTGGCTGCGGGGCAGGGTAATAAACCCCATCGTTCACCTTCCTCCATGCCTGTTGTACACAGCCGAATATAGTCCGATTAGCATATCTCAGTGAAGAGGTTGTGTAAAGCTAGCGATCGAAAAAACTTACCCAGTAGATGGGGTTATACATGGAAAAACCTTCCTGCCATTTCAAACGGACAAAGTCTTTTTTCTCCCCTTATAAAGATCCACTAAGATGGCGGCCAAGGCGGCTGGGGTATCCGGACCCTCGCGTAGGCAGCGAGATGCATCGTCCTACCCATTGTAATGCCACATGGGAAACCCTCTGGACTGAAGTGGCCGAACGCATCGCTTTATCGCGATGGCCATTACTTCAATTATCGAAAGTTCGGAGTGGGCAAGCACTTTGATCTTGCTGACTAGCCTCTTAATCTCCTCGCTGTTTTCTTCCTTGGGGCTTCGGGGGCGCCAATTGAAGCCTTTCTTCAAAGGGGCACTGGAGAATTCGGGAAGACCACGCCGAACTAGGTCCAGAAGGGCAACATCTTAGATAAAAAACCACTCCGAGGGCCACTCTTCGGGTCCCTTCTTGGGAGTGCCAGACAGATAACCGTTCCTGCTATGCGCCATACTTCGGCGCCACCCACCTCGAATATGGATCCCTTTTGGGAGCGAGGAACGAGGCAAAAGAATTCCCTCCATAGCTCAAAATGAGCCTCAGAGCCTAATGTGAGGTTGTGCAATTGGAGCCCATAAAACTCCAGAAAACCTTTGAGGAAAGGATGGATTGGAAATCCTACACCTCTCAGGAGGAAGGACACGAAGCACAACCACTCCTCTTTATTGGGGTTGGGGAAGATTTCCGCCAAAGCTTCGCCGTTGATCGAAGCCAATACAACCCGGACGGAGACTAGATCCGCGGGAGGGAGATATCCTTCCATCTGAAGTCTATTCAACTGGGCGTGGAATACCGAGCAACTTCCCCAATCGCCTGCTTGAGGGCCGTGGGGGCGCGAGGAGGAGCCGGGGTCGCTTGCCATGTTTGGAGGATTTTTCATGGCTGGCTCTAAGGGTTTCTGTGTGGTGTGTAATGGCATCTAAGACCCGGTCTCTTTAAATAGACGCCATCCTTGCGCGGCCAGGGGTTTATTTGTAAAAAAACTACATTGGTTGTTCGCATTCGTCTGACACGTGGAAGTCGAGGCGACGACGAGAAGGAATCATCAAGGCGGGGTATAGAAGTCAGAACCGAACAATCACTGTTCTGAAGTATAACGAAGAACCTGCCTTGCAAGGCCGAAGACATGAAGCCGAATACAACCTCGTCAATGAAGACAAGTTCGGGAGCTACTAAGGGAGTCCTGGATTTTGGGGCCCTCGGGTGTTTGGACTACTGAATGTGGGCCGGACTGATGGGCCGTGAAGACAGAAGTAGAAGGTCAACCCCCGTGTCCGGGTAGGACTCCTATGTATGTAGAAAGGCAAGATAAATGTCCGAATGTAATGATTCCTTCCTCCTCAAGTCATCTCTGTACAACCCTAGGCCCCCTTCGGCATGTATATAAGCCGGAGGGTTTAGTCCGTGGAGGCTAACAGAACAATCATAGGCTAGACATATAGGGATTAGCCATTACGATCTCGAGGTGGATCTCTTGTAATCTTCATATACTTCAAGATCAATCTAGCAGGAAGTAGGGTATTACCTCCATTGAGAGGGCCTGAACCTGGGTAAACATCGCATCCTTGTCTCCCCCTGCTACCATCGATCCTTAGATACGCAGCTTGGGCCTCCTACCCGAGATCTGCCGGTTTTGACACCGTCAGGCGCATCCAGGCTTCAAGCCTAACGCCGCATTCTGGCCGCAGATCCTTGGCCACGACAGCGCCACTCGGATCCAACAGTTGGACGCCCCCAATCCGATGCCACGCTTAAACATCACCAGGCGACGTGCCTTCTGGAATGGCCTGAGCTTCGACAAGGTCATTGCCGCATGCCGCTCGTAGGTTGCCAAACAAGATTAGTTTCGAATTTGGGAGTAGGGCCGGGCCGAAGTTGTGCTTTTATAAAACGACTCACCTTTTGAATTTCTTCTGCCAGCTCTCGCTCATGACTATTTGGAAGAACTGAGACACCTTGTTCATGTGTTGTACGAAATGTTCATGTTTTGGGTATTTCACGCTTCTTCCTCCTTCATTCTTATTTTTACCCTTTGGTCCTGTCAAAGCAGGTAAAAATTGATGGCTGTTATTTTCAAAAGTAATATGCAATCTTTTGTCATGATAAAAACATAGCTCAACCATGAGTTGATCAAAAAGTAAACACAAATTTATATATCCTTTCCTGGTTGGAAAAAAGCTTTGAAGTTTCTGGTTTGAATTCTTTGATTTTTCCAGGCAATTGATCCCACTTTATTTGGTTGTTGTTACCGAATATGACTATGTATACGTACTCCAGTTTCCATTCGGCATCTACCTTACTAGGCTGCAGGCAGGTCATTGGATGTTTTATATTTTCATGGTCTCAACATGTATGTTTTTTTGAAGAAATCAAGTAATTACACTACTAGAGAAAATTGTTGCACGTGCTATTAAATTACATGAAAATCCTCACCGTCCTTGATCAACCCATCACTGTTCTAATATTTTGCATATTGAACCATGAAGTGTCCGCATTGCGTACCCTGTTGTTTCGGCGCGCAAACTCCGAGAGACCAGTTTGCTATCCTGTCCCAATTCGGTTCGTTACTGGATTTTAGTGCCAATTCTCCGTAATGTTTCTTCATCAGTGCGTACATCCTTTAATCTATGATTACATTTTGGTTTTGTCGTTTGGATGCGCCGTTGAGAAAAGTAATTGTATCATATTATCGCCAGAAAAATAAACCAAGGTTCAAAGCACATACAGTTCTGTCTGATGTCTATTGTGTTGTTTCCAGGACATATCAGTTTTGTATCCGTAATTGATTGTGTCAAGTATGTCGATGGAACTCTTGTACTTGTTCAACACATACAACATGTAGTGACTACTAGTGTTACGAGGTATCACACTACAAAAAAAAGACACATCCGTGACATTATGGGCCGAACAATTTTTTTTCTTGTCATGGTTACGATACTTCAATGATGATAATTGTGACAAAAACACGTATACTCATAGATGTGGTGGGCTCCTACTTTTATGACAAAAAGCATGACAGAAAATGGGCTTTTCATCTTGGGCGGGCCGTAGATGCACCCGCATGACATTCTTTGGGCCGTCCATGACGGAAAAAGTCGTGGTAGAAGCGAGAGCGAGGAAAATTTCGGGGAGTTCCCAGTTACGGTGGGTGGTCGGGACAGAGCGATGCAGTGTGGTTTCCACGTTTCTCTCTATCGTACACGCGCGTGGTGCGAGCCGTGTTCGATATAACTGAACTCGAGTGAGGCGTTCGCGTACTGAACCCTAGCGATCGCACTGCTACGTACTGAAGCCGATCGTTCGACCCCTTTGCTGCTAACTGAACCTGACCGACTTCTTCGCTGCTAACTGAACCCAATTGATCATTGCTGCTACTTACCGAAACTGATTGAATGTGCCTCTTGACGAACAGTGACCGTTGGGGGTTGGTTAAACGAGTCGAGATGCGGCGAGTCAAGCCGGTCGGTTGGCTGTGGATGAACAGTCCCCGGTGGGGGTTGGATGAACAGGACCCTGTGGTAGTAGGCTGTTGCCGTTGGATGAACAGGACCCCGAGGAGGCCGCCACACTTGAGCTAGTTGGGGGTGGATGAACAGGACTGAGTGGAGGGCTGGTTGAATAGTAGCTGGTGAAGGAAGGAGGAAGCCGCGTTGGATGGATAGTAGCAGGTGGAAGCTGGAAGAAGTCGACTGTGGATGAACAATAGTCCGTGGAGTCCCGTTTTACGGTACACCACACCTCTCCCGATTACCAGGACCCCCATTTCGACCGTAGCACTCGAATGGAAGTCCGTTTCCTCCATTTTACGGTACGCCAGACCCCTCCCAATGAAAAGGATCCCGTTTTGACCGTACCCGGTCAAGCAGAAGGCCATTTCCTCTGTTTTGCAGTATGCCAGACCCTTCTGAATGACCATGACCCCGTTTTGATCGTACATGATCGAGCAGAAGGCCGTTTCCTCTGTTCAGTGGTACGCCAGACCCCGTTTCGGCTGTCGCATCCAAGCCAGTTGGCTCCCATTGAACAGGGCGCATTCCAACCTTGTCGGTTGCCTCCCGATGAACACGATGCTGTTTCTCCATTCTGGCACAACTGGTTGGCAGCCGATGAACAGGACGCCCTCGCTGCACGCGTTCAAGACCACGCCCATATGTACGTACGTGGCCATCTTTTTTGCAGCACGAGTGTACCTATGTGTACACGATTTAGACAGGACTGCCTGAACTGCTACCGCTCCTTACTTGGCCACGATTCATCATGGCAGATAGACTGATCGACCGATATGTACGTCCACATTTGTGACCACACAGACAACGGTACATACGCTTCAAGCGCATGGCTCCCAGCTGTGAGGGAGTATAAGGAGGCACTTCCTAGCGTGTGAAGATATAGATGGTGGGTTCGGGCTGTCAGGGGGATGATTCACGTTTTTGCGTGTAATAAGGAGGCACTTCCTTGCATGCAAAGATGCTGTTGATGAGTCCAGCTGTCAGCCTCACCACGTACAATCTCTTTCGATGGCTGTCATTCGTTGACCATGTTGACCACACCGTGCGGACAACACCCAGGCGGTGCACGAAGGCGAGGCCCAGCAAGGGAATGACGTGGAGCCGGGGAAGACGCGATAGTGGATGCCCATGCAGAGGGGAGTACGAGGGTTGATTGGCCCGACTGCGGTGTGAGGCTACCGTCACCACAGAATAACAGAGGGTGTGGGTGAGTAGAGGGATGACCTGGCCAACGGTTGGAGTAGGAGGGACCAGTGAGGCCTGGGCGGCAGCACAGCTGGCCACGGGAGGCAGGAGCACGCGGTCTCGCCGGTGCTGGTTTGGGTGGCTGCAAGAAGAAAATCAGAGGTTGAAGAAGCAGAATAACCATTGGAGTAACATCCAACGGTCACTGCTGATATAACCGTTTGTTGACTAAGTTGACAAAGCCCCATGTACGCTTCAACTGAGTAGGGCCACAAGTCAGCCTCCAAATATGGTGGGCCCTAGTTGTCATGGGGAGCAATATTATTTTTCACTTAATAGGGAGACGCTTCCTTACGTGCGAAGATATAACTGGTGGGTCCCAGCTGTCAGGGGGAGGATTCATTTTTTTTTTTGCATAATAAGGAGGCAGTTGCTTGCGTGTGGCCATGGACCATGTGGGTCCCTACTGCCAGCCGCTCGACGTACATCCCTCTTCCGATGGCTGCCGTTTGTTGACTACGTTGACCACACTGTGTCGAGAGCGCCAACGCGGTGGAAGACGGCGAGGCCTAGAAAGGGAACGACCCGGAGCCGGGGAAGACTCAACAGTGGTAGCCCATGCGGTGGGGAGTAAGAGGGTTTACTGGTTTGTTTGTCGTCGCGGGAAAATAACATGAGGTATGGGTGAGTAGAGGAATGACCTAGTCAGCGATGGGAGTAGGGAGGGCGTGAGGCCTGTGTGGCAGCACAGCCGGCCACAGGAGGCAGGAGTAGGCGGTCCCGCAGGCGCTTGTTTGGGCCGCTGGAGCAAGAAGATCAGATATTGAAGAAGCAACACGATCATTGGATTAACATCCAACGGTCGCTGCTAGAATCGTTTGTGGACTAAGTTGACAAAGCCTTGCGTACACTTCAACCTAGTAAACCCACAAGCCAACCTCCAAATCTGACGCGAATAGCATACAACCCGAAATTTCTAGCTAGATTCTGATTAATTTTAAAAAAATAAACATACCTTAATTTAAAATCCAATGAAATTTTACCTGCAAAAAAACATGAAATTTAAAATATCAAATCCCAAAATAAAAAAGTAATTTGGAACTAATTGTCAGTTCGCTATATTTTTGAATTTATAGCCCATTTCTTATTACTTATAGCCCATTTTCTGGGCAAGCCGAATGCATCCCTCCTCGTCTTGAAAGATTTCCGACCCAGCAGGGCGTCAAAAAGCAAGTAGGCCTCCGTTGGGCATTCTGCAAAAAACAAAATAGCTGGGCTAGCCATTTTCAGAAAAAAGTGGGCTGGTCATGTGGTAAACATATGAAATAAAAGCGTGGGCTAGACAGGCCACAGCTCCCGCACAACCCAGTTGATATCCTGCTCCGCCCCGATAAAACTACGCGAGCTGCTGGGTCCAGGGTGTCAGCCGCTCCTTGTGCAGTTATCTCGCTTATTGACTACGTTGAAAGTGGTGTGCGAACAATATGTCAGGAAGCCATCATGGGAACCATTTTTTTCTTGTAATAAAGAAGGCACTTTCTTGCGTATTGCCATGATCCTGGTGGGTCCCAACTGTCATCCTCACCATGTACAGTCATCTCCTTATTCCTCTCGGTTGTTGACCATGTTGACAACATCGAAGGGCGGCGCCTCGGCGAGCGAACCAAGGCAGAGGACGATGGTGAGGCCTCGGATGGGAGCGAACAAGATCCGGGGAAGATGCGCCAGAGTTTTAGGATGCGATGTGGCCGCGATGCATGCACACCAACACAACCAGCCATGGGAGGCGGGAGCAGGCGGTCCCGTCGGTGCTGGTTCGGCTTTGGCGGCTCGAGGAAGAAGGGACCAAAGAAACATGACAGACGTTGAATTTCAATCCAACGGTCAAGGTTGGCACAATTGTTTGTTGGCTAAGCCCACACCATGTAGCATACTTTTTTAGGATGTAAAGAAAAAACTAGGCTCGTTTGCCAGATAACATTCCATAAACAACCATCACTTGATCTTGGATCACAACTAAAATTGCGAGGAAAATGTGTTCGTTTTCCCTCCTCCTCCCAGGGAACGTTCGCCAGATAACATTACCGGAAATCAAAGACTTGAGAAGGCGTACAGAACAAGCTAGTGTACCAGTAAATAGACATTGCTAAGTTTAGAAAAAGAGAGACGTGCTCTTGTAGCTGGTTCGAATCCAAACCTAGACTATATAAAGTGCTATGCTACTCTGCAAGTAATGAAACTGACATATCCAACATTCTCTCGTCCTCTTCTCTGGTTACTCTACCTAGCATCAGAAGCTCCGGCCGAAGCAAGCACGTCCGCTGGCTCGTCTACCTGCTTTTCAACAGGCAATCGAGGCAACAACCAGATCTGCGCCAAGTCGCAACCCATACCACCGCTTGTGGGACTCATCACACCCCCGCCGACACACTCACCACAGCCGGTTGCTCATCGCATGTGGTGCAACTTCTGCAAATCACGAGTCATCCATCACACCTCAAATACAATCCTCAACCTTGGCCGAGTCTTCTACAAATGATCGAATCATGGGGTAAAAATATATTTAAGTCGTTCTCCTGCTTTTAGTTGCTGATTTTTTGTAATAGTTAGGTTGATGATCTTCCAATTTGATTCGTGCAGAAAAGGAAAGATTCATGTGATTTGTATTTATGGGAAGTTGCTGATGTGGGGGAATGGAACTACGCTGATTATTTGGTTAGCCAAGGAATCCCAATACCAGCAGGTTGGGGTGTTGGACAAATAACTGAAGGAACGACAGAACAGGAAGATGCAGAGCGGAAGGTTAAAGATGCAGTTCATCTGATTATGGCCAAGCAACAGCTGCTGAATGGCCTTCGCAACAATGAGGAGATGAAAGATCTTGTGAATATAATGGGAAAGGTTGTTGTGCTCTGTAGGATGTTTCTCTCTTTATTTGTAGTGTATGTAGCACTCGTGATGTATTCAGTGGCTATGACATGGGCACTTTGCTGAAACTGGTAATGAGTGAAACCTGTTTAGTAGGCTGGGCGTAGTGTTGTGAACATCTAATGATTTCTATTAACAGAAATCGGGGGGTATTCCCTTTTGCTCATAAATAAATAAATATCAGAGGCCCTTTTACTAATAAATAAATAAATAAATAAATAAGCAGAGGCCCTGTCGGGTCAGCTTTGTTCCCATTGGAAGACGTAGAGCAAATGGCAGTCCAACAACAAACTATATATGTCATCAAATACAAGTTTCACAGCCAAATATGAGTACAAGTAAACAACAATGTCATCATGTTTTAGTCGTCATACAATCACCAAACACAAATAAACATACACAATAAGTGATGCCCTGCTACTTCTCGAGCTTGCGTTGTATTCCCTCGAAGAGGAAAGGGAGATGCAACACAGTAGCATAAGTATTTCCCTTAGTTTTTGAGAACCAAGGTACCAATCCAGTAGGAGACCGCGAGTGAGTCCCTCGCACCTGCACAAACAAATAAGAACTTCGCAGCCAACGCGATAAGGGGTTGTCAATCCCTTTACGGTCACTTACAAAAGTGAGATCTGATAGAGATGATAGTTTATATTTTTGGTATTTTTGATTATAAGAACATAAAGTAAAAGCGGAAAAAGTAAAGTAGATGTAGATTCATATGTTGAGAATAGACTCGGGGGCCATAGTGTTCTCTAGTGGCTTCTCTCATGATAGCGATATTCTAGGGCGGGTAAACAAATTACTGTCGAGCAATTGATAGAAAAGCGAATAATTATGAGACTATCTAGGCATGATCATTATATATAGGCATCACGTCCGAGACAAGTAGACCGAAACGATTCTGCATCTACTACTATTACTCCACACATCGACCGCTATCTAGCATGCATCTAGTGAATTGAGTTCATAAGAATAGAGTAACGCCTTAAGCAAGATGACATGATGTAGAGGGATAAACTGAAGCAATATGATATAAACCCCATCTTTTTATCCTCGATGGCAACAATATAATACGTGCCTTGCAGCCCCTACTGTCACTGGGAAAGGACACCGCAAGATTGAACCCAAAGCCAATCACTTCTCCCATTGCAAGAACTATAGATCTAGTAGGCCAAACCAAACCGATAATTCGAAGAGACTTGCAAGGATATTGTAATCATACATAAAAGATTTCAGAAAAGAACCAAATATCGTTCATAGATAATCTTGATCATAAACCCACAATTCATCGGATCTCGACAAACACACCGCAAAAAGAGATTACATCGAATAGATCTCCTCGAAGACCGAGGAGAACTTTGTATTGAGATCCAAAGAGAGAGAAGAAGCTATCTAGATACTAGCTATGGACCCGAAGGCCTGTGGTAAACTACTCACAACTCATGGTGAGGCGATGATGATTATGTAGAAGCACTCCATGGTAGATCCCCCCTCCGGCGAAGCTCCAAAACAGGCCCCAAGATGGGATCTCACGGGAACAGAAGGTTAGGGCGGTGGAACTAGGGTTTTCTCTATTGCTCTGATGGTTTCGGGGTATGTAGGCTTATATAGGAGGAAGGAGGGCACCGGGGGCCTTACGTGGGACCCTCGAGGCAGGGGGGCACGCCCTAGGGGGGGGGCGCCCTCCACCCTCATGGGCACCACGTGGCCCCTACTCCGTTGTTCTCAAGTCTCCCGTGCGTGATTTTCTCCAAAAATATCTCTCCCGAAGGTTTCGTTCCGTTTGGACTCCGTTTGATATTCCTTTTCTGCAAAACCCTGAAACAGGCAAAAAACAACAATCTGGACTGGGCCTTTGGGTTAGTAGGTTAGTCCCAAAAATAATATAAAAGTATATAACTAAGCCCATTAAACATCCAAAACATCATAAATAATAGCATGGAACAATAAAAAATTATAGATACGTTGGAGACGTATCAAGCATCCCCAAGCTTAATTCCTGCTCGTCCTCGAGTAGGTAAATGATAAAAACAGAATTTTTGATGTGGAATGTTAACCAACATAGTTTTTCAATGTAATTCTCTTAATTGTGGCATGAATGTTCAGATCTGAAAGATTCAAGACAAAAGTCTATATTGACATAAGAAATAATAATATTTCAAGCATACTAACAAAGCAATCATGTCTTCTCAAAATACTATGGCTAAAGAAAGTTATCCCTACAAAATCATATAGTCTGGCTATGCTCCCTCTTCATCACACAAAATATTCATATCATGCACAACCCCGATTTCAGCCAAGCACTTGTTTTCATACTCTATTATTTCAAACCTTTCAACTTTCATGCAATACATGAGCGTGAGCCATGGACATAGCACTATGGGTGGAATAGAGAGGTGGTTCTGGAGAAGACAAAAAGGAGGGAGATAGTCTCACACCGACTGGGCGTATCAACGGGCTATGGAGATGCCCATCAATAGATATCAATGTGAGTGAGTAGGGATTGCCATGCAACGGATGCACTAGAGCTAAAAATGTATGAAAGCTCAACAAAAGAAACTAGTGGGTGTGCATCCAACTTGCTTGCTCACGAAGACCTAGGGCATTTGAGGAAGCCCATCGTTGGAATATACAAGCCAAGTTCTATAATGAAAATTCTCACTAGTATATGAAAGTGACTAAACATGAGACTCTCTATCATGAAGAACATGGTGCTACTTTGAAGCACAAGTGTGGAAAAAGATAGTAGCAATTGTCCCTTTTTCTTTTGTTTTCCTTTTTTGGGCCTTTTTTTTTCTTTGGCCTTTTTTTGTGTGGAGGGGCTTTATTGATTTAGCCTTTTCTCACATGGGACAATGCTATAATAATGATGATCATCACACTTTCATTGAATTACAACTCGATACTAGAACAAATATGACTCTATATGAATGCCTCCGGCGGTGTACCGGGATGTGCAATGAATCAAGAGTGACATGTATGAAAAATTATGCATGGTGGCTTTGCCACAAATACGATGTCAACTACATGATCATGCATGGCAATATCACAATATGATGCATGTCATATGAACGGAATGGTGGAAAGTTGCATGGCAATATATCTCAGAATGGCTATGGAAATGCCATGATAGGTAGGTATGGTGGCTGTTTTGAGGAATAATATGGTGGCTATTTTGAGGAAGGATATATAGTGGGTGTATGGTACTGGCGAAAGTTGCGCGGTACAAGAGAGGCTAGCAATGGTGGAAGGGTGAGAGTGCGTATAATCCATGGACTCAACATTAGTCATAAGAACTCATATACTTATTGCAAAAATCTACAAGTCATCAAAACAAATCAATCAACTCATGCTCCTAGGGGGGAGGTTGGTAGGAGTTAACCATCGCGCGCCCCCGACCTCCACACAATGGTTGACACTTTACAAATACCTCATGCTCTAACTTCATCACATAGCGGTTCACCATACATGCATGCTACGGGAATCACTAACCTTAACACAAGTATTTCTCAATTTCATAATAACTCCACTAGCATGACTCTAATATCACTATCCTCATATCTCAAAACAATTATCAAGCATCCAACTTCTCATCATATTCAATGCACTTAGTGTGAAAGTTTTTACTATATTGATATTGGATGTCTATCATGTGGAGACTAGTTTTATAGACTAAACACATTACCATGCTGTTTTAATAGACTCTCAAATAGATATAAGTGAAGCATGAGAGTTCAATAATTTCTTCAAAATATTATCACCACCGTGCTCTAAAAGATATAAGTGAAGCACTAGAGGAAAAACTATTCAACTCAAAAGATATAAGTGAAGCACATCGAGTGTTCTAACAATTCCTAGACCATATTTAACTCTCTCAAATAGGTGTGTCCAGCAAGGATAATTGTAGCAAACTAACAAGCAAAGACTCAAATTCTACAAGATGCACCAAGCAAAACACATATCATGTGGTGAATAAAAATATAGCTCCGAGTATAGTTACCGATGGATGAAAACGAAAGAGGGGATGCCTTCCCGGGGCATCCCCAAGCTTAGGCTTTTTGTTGTCCTTGAATTTTACCTTGGGGTGCCATGGGAATCCCCAAGCTTAGGCTCTTGCCACTCTTTGTTCCATAGTCCATCAAAGCAATACTGAAAACTTGAAAACTTCACAACACAAAACTTAGACAAAAATCTCGTGAGCTCCGTTAGTATAAGAAAGC
Source organism: Secale cereale (assembly GCA_902687465.1). Lineage (NCBI taxonomy): Eukaryota > Viridiplantae > Streptophyta > Magnoliopsida > Poales > Poaceae > Secale > Secale cereale. The sequence continues at coordinate 109,485,165 of LR738712.1, read as the reverse complement.
AAACCACTACTCAAAGGTACTGCAATGAATTCATTCTTTGTTTATATTGGTGTTAAACCTACTGTATTACAACTTCTCTATGGTTCATACCTCCCAATATTACTCATAGATGCATTGAAATAAGCAAACAACACACAAAAAACAGAATCTGTCAAAAAACAGAACAGTCTGTAGTAATCTGCAGGTTTCGCATACTTCTGTAACTCCAAAAAATTCAAACTAAATTGGTAAACGTGAGGAATTTGTCTATTAATCATCTTCAAAAAGAATCAACTAAATAGCACGCTCGAGTAAAATCTGATGACCATTCTAGCAAGCTCTAACGATCTGTTTTTCACAGCAAGATCACATAAACTTCACACAAGTCTTCCCAAAGGTTCTACTTGGCACAAACACTAAACAAAACACAAAACCACATCTAAACAGAAGCTATATGCAATATTTATTCCCTAACAGTAGCAAAAACAAAAAAAATATAAAATTGGGTTGCCTCCTAACAAGCGCTATCGTTTTACGCCCCTAGCTAGGCACAATACATGATTGATCTAGGTATTGCCATCTTTGGAAGGCAATCCATAAGTGGCTCTCATAATAGATTCATATGGTAATCTGATTTTCTTTATAGGAAAGTGTTCCATGCCTTTCCTTAACGGAAATTGGAATCTAATATTTCCTTCCTTCATATCAATAATTGCACCAATCGTTCTAAGGAAAGGTCTACCAAGAATAATAGGACATGAAGGATTGCAATCTATATCAAGAACAATGAAATCTATGGGCACATAATTCCTATTGGCAACAATAAGAACATCATTAATCCTTCCCATAGGTTTCTTAATAGTGGAATCCGCAAGATGCAAATTTAAAGAACAATCATCAAGCTCATGGAACCCTAGCAAATCACACAAAGTTTTTGGGATAGTGGAGACACTTGCACCCAAATCACACAAAGCATAGCATTCATGATCTTTAATTTTTATTTTGATAGTAGGTTCCCACTCATCATAAAGCTTTCTAGGGATAGAAACTTCTAACTCAAGTTTTTCTTCGTAAGATTGCATCAAAGCATCAACTATGTGTTTGCTGAAAGCTTTATTTTGACTATAAGCATGCGGAGAGTTTAGTACGGATTGCAACAAGGAAATACAATCAATCAAAGAGCAATTATCATAATTGAATCCCTTGAAATCCAAAGTAGTGGGTTCATCACTATGCAAAATTTTAATCTCTTCACTCCCACTTTTAACAATTTTAGCATCAAGATCTAAAAACTCCGAATCATTGGGACACCTTAAAGTAGAATCATCCCCAATCCTATCTTCATCAAGATTTATGCTAGAAAACAAGGATCTAATAGGAGACACATCAATAACTTTCAGATCTTCATTTTTATTTCCATGATAGCTAGAAGAACACGCTTTTATATAATTCTCTTTTTTAGCACGCATCCTAGCGGTTCTTTCTTTGCATTCATCAATGGAAATTCTCATGGCTTTGAGAGACTCATTGATATCATGCTTAGGTGGGATAGATCTAAGTTTCAAAGAATCAACATCAAGAGTAATTCTATCCACACTTCTAGCCAATTCATCAATCTTAAGCAATTTTTCTTCAAGCAAAGCATTAAAATTCTTTTGCGAAATCATAAACTCCTTAACACTAGTTTCAAATTCAGAAGGCATCTTTCCATAAGAGTTGTTGTAGGAATTACCATAATTATTAGAGGAATTACTAGGAAAAGGCCTAGGATTGAAGTTCCCCCTATAAGCATTGTTACCAAAATTATTCCTACCAACAAAATTCACATCCAAAGATTCATTGTTATTCTCAATCAAAGTGGACAAAGGCATATCATTAGGATCAGAAGAAGCACTCTTAGCAGCAAATAATTTCATAAGTTCATCCATCTTTCCACTCCAAACACTAATTTCTTCAATAGCATGCACTTTTTTACTAGTAGATCTTTCGCTGTGCCATTGAGAATAATTAACCATAATATTATCTAGGAGTTTGGTAGCTTCTCCTAAGGTAGTTTCCATGAATGTGCCTCCTGCGGCCGAATCTAAAAGATTTCTAGAAGCAAAATTCAAGCCAGCATAAAAGTTATGAATAATCATCCATAGATTCAAACCATTTGTAGGGCAATTACGTATCATTAATTTCATTCTCTCCCAAGCTTGTGCAACATGCTCATTATCTAGTTGCTTAAAATTCATAATATCGTTTCTAAGAGAGATGATCTTAGCAGGAGGGAAATACTTAGAGATAAAAGCATCTTTGCACTTATTCCACGAATCAATACTATTTCTAGGCAAAGAGGAAAACCAAGTTTTAGCACGATCTCTAAGTGAAAACGGAAATAACTTCAATTTAACAATATCGTTATCCGTATCCCTTTTCTTTTGCATATCACACAAATCAACAAAGTTGTTTAGATGGGTAGCGGCATCTTCACTTGGAAGGCCGGAGAATTGATCTTTCATGACAAGATTCAACAAAGCAGCATTGATTTCACAAGATTCAACATCGGTAATAGGAGCAATTGGAGTGCTAATAAAATCATTATTGTTGGTATTGGAGAAGTGACACAATTTGGTATTGTTCTGAGCCATAGTGACAAGCAAGCAATCCAACACACACAAGCAAACAAGAAGCAAACGAACAATAAACACACGGCAGAAGAAGGGCAAATAAAACGGCAAGTGTGAAGTGGGGGAGAGGAAAACGAGAGGCAAAAAATGTAATGCGAAGGATAAGGGTTTGTGATAGGTACTTGGTATATGACTTTTGCATAAGCCTCCCCGGCAACGGCGCCAGGAATTCTTCTTGCTACTTCTCGAGCTTGCGTTGTATTCCCTCGAAGAGGAAAGGGAGATGCAACACAGTAGCGTAAGTATTTCCCTCAGTTTTTGAGAACCAAGGTATCAATCGAGTAGGAGACCATGTGTGAGTCCCTCACACCTGCACAAACAAATAAGAACTTTGCAGCCAACGCGATAAGGAGTTGTCAATCCCTTTACGGTCACTTACGAAAGTGAGATCTGATAGAGATGATAGTTTATATTTTTGGTATTTTTGATTATAAGAACAGAAAGTAAAAGCGGAAAAAGTAAAGTAGATGTAGATTGATATGTTGAGAATAGACCCGGGGGCCATAGTGTTCTCTAGTGGCTTCTCTCATGATAGCGATATTCTACGACGGGTAAACAAATTACTGTCGAGCAATTGATAGAAAAGCGAATAATTTTGAGACTATCTAGGTATGATCATTATATATAGGCATCACGTCCGGGACAAGTAGACCGAAACGATTCTGCATCTAGTACTATTACTCCACACATCGACCGCTATCCAACATGCATCTAGTGTATTGAGTTCATAAGAACAGAGTAACGCCTTAAGCAAGATGACATGATGTAGAGGGATAAACTGAAGCAATATGATATAAACCCCATCTCTTTATCCTTGATGGCAACAATACAATACGTGCCTTGCAGCCCATACTGTCACTGGGAAAGGACACCGCAAGATTGAACCCAAAGCCAAGCACTTCTCCCATTGCAAGAACTATAGATCTAGTAGGCCAAACCAAACCGATAATTCGAAGAGACTTGCAAGGATATTGTAATCATACATAAAAGATTTCAGAAAATAATCAAATATCGTTCATAGATAATCTTGATCATAAACCCACAATTCATCGGATCTCGACAAACACACCGCAAAAAGATTACATCGAATAGATCTCCTCGAAGATCGAGGAGAACTTTTTATCGAGATCCAAAAAGAGAGAAGAAGCCATCTAGCTAATAACTATGGACCCGAAGTTCTGTGGTAAACTACTCACAACTCATGGTGAGGCGATGATGATGATGTAGAAGCACTCCGTGGTAGACCCCCCCTCCGGCGGAGCTCCAGAATAGGCCCCAAGATGGGATCTCACGGGAACAGAAGGTTACAGCGGTGGAACTAGGGTTTTCTCTGTTGCTCTGATGGTTTCGGGGTACGTAGGCTTATATAGGAGGAAGGAGGGCGCCGGGGGCCTTACGTGGGACCCACGAGATAGGGGGCGCACCCTAGAGGGGGGCGCCCCCACCCTCGTGGGCACCACGTGGCCCCTACTCCGTGGTTCTCAAGTCTCCAATGCGTGATATTCTCCAAAAATATCTCTCCCGAAGGTTTCATTCCGTTTGGACTCCGTTTGATATTCCTTTTCTGCAAAACCCTGAAACAGGCAAAAAACAACAATCTGGACTGGGCCTTTGGGTTAGTAGGTTAGTCCCAATAATAATATAAAAGTATATAACAAATCCCATTAAACATCCAAAACATCATAAATAATAGCATGGAACAATAAAAAATTATAGATACGTTGGAGACGTATCATGCCCTCACAGCAAAATACTAAATAACTTTATCAGGTTTCAGTTGTCATAGCAAACACAATTTCATATAGTAGATAAAAAGTTGTCTTCTCACATGAAAATATGACGAAAGCAATCACTACAAAAAAAGACACATCCGTGACATTTTGGCCCGAACGAATTTTTTCTTGTCATGCTTATGACACTTCTATGATGATAATTGTGACCAAAACACGTATCATCATAGATGTGGTGGGCTCGTACTTCCATGACAAAATATCATGACAGAAAATGGGCCTTTTGTCCTGGGCGGGCTGGAGACGCACCCGCATGACATTATTTTGGCCGTCCATGACGGAAAAAATCTTGGTAGAAGCGAGGGCAATGAAAATTTCAGGGAGTTCCCGATTACGGTGGGTGGTGGGGGTGGATCGATGCATGGTGGTTTGCGCGTTTCTCTCATATACGAACACATGTGTGTGCGAGGTGTTGGTCTCTAATTGAACCCAAGCAAGGCGTTCGCTTACCGAACCTGAGCAATTACACTAGCTACATTACTGAACCCGAGCGATCGATCCCTTGGCTATAAACTGAACCCGAGTGATTCCTTCGCTACTGCTGCTAACTGAACCCAATCGATCAATTGTTGTTGCTGCTTACTGAAGCCGATCGAACCTGCTGCCTCTTGATGAACTGTGATTGTGGGGGGTTGGTTGAACGAGTCGAGACGTGGTGAGTATAGACGGTTGGTTGGGGTTGGATGAACAGTTCTCAGTGGGGGTTGGATGAACATGACCCTATGGTAGTAGGCCTTTGCCGCTGGATGAACAGGACCCCGAGGAGGCTGCCACACCCGAGCCGGTTGGGGTGGATGAACATGACCCAGTGGAGGGATGGTTGAACAGTAGCCGGTGGAGGCTGGATGAGCAATAGCCCGTGGATGAAGAGTAGCTGGTGGAGGTAGGAGGAAGCCGTGGTGGATGAACAATAGCAGGTGGAGGCTGCAGGAAGTCGACGGTAGATGAACGGTAGCCCGTGGAGGCTAGAGCAAGGGAGTAGATGGTGGATGAATAGTAGCCTATGGAGTCCTCTTTTGCAGTATGCCACACCCCTCCCGATGAACAGGACCCCCGTTTTGACCGTCACGCTCCAACAGAAGTCTGTTTCCTCCGTTTTGCAGTTCGCCAGACCCCTCCCTATGAAGATGATCCCGTTTTGACCGTAGCCGGTCGAGCAGAAGGCCATTTCCTATGTTTTGCGTGTTGGGAAACGTCGCATGGAAAACAAAAATTTGTCTACGCACACGCAATGATCTATCCATGGAGATGCATAGCAACGAGGGGAGAGTGTGTGTCTACGTACCCTCGTAGACCGTAAGCGGAAGCGTTTCACACCGCGGTTGATGTAGTTGAACTTTTTTGCGCTTCAACCAATCAAGTACCGAACGCACGGCACCTCCGTGTTCTGCACACGTTCAGCTCGGTGATGTCCCTCGCCTTCTTGATCTAGCAAGACATCGAGGTAGTATATGAGTTCGGCATGGTGACGATGACAGTGAAGTGATCTTCGCAGGGCTTCGCCTAAGCACTACGAAAATATGACCGAGGACGTGAACCGTGGAGGGGGGCGCCGCACACGGCTAGGCAATTGTATGGGGTGTGCTAGGGGTGCCCCCGACATATATATAGGTGGGAGGGAGAGGGGAGACAGCCAGGGTGCGCCCCAAGTAGGGTCTGAATCCTACTTGGGTTTCCCAAGTGGCGCCCTCCTGCCTTATTTCACCGGAGAAGAAAGGGAAGGGGGAAGAGAGAAAGGAAAGGGGGGCCGAACCCCCTTTTTCCTTCTCCAATTTGGCCTCCCGCCATAGGGGGGGGGGGGGCGCCACCCCTTGTGGGCTAGTGTGCTCCCCTCTCATGGCCCATATGGCCCATATATCCCCCCGGGGGTTCCGGTAACCCCTGGTACTCCGATAAATACCTGACACTTTGGAACACTTCCGGTGTCCGAATACTATCGTCCTATATATCAATCTTTACCTCTCGACCATTTCGAGACTCCTCATCATGTCCGTGATCATATCTAGGACTCCGAAAAACTTTCGTTCACCAATCATATAGCTCATATAATACTATATCGTCATCAAAAGTTAAGCGTGTGGATCCTACGGGTTCGAGAACTATGTAGACAATACCGATACGCTTCTTCGGTCAATAACCAATAGCGGAACCTGGATGCCCATATTGGCTCTACACATTCTACGAAGATCTTTATCTATCGAACCATTATGACAACATATGCAATTCCCTTTGTTCGCCGGTATGTTAATTACCCGAGATTCGATCATCGGTATCTCTATACCTAGTTCAATATCGTTACCGGCAAGTCTCTCTACTCATTCCTTAATACATCATCCCGTGATTAACTCATTAGTCATTTGCTTGCAAGATTTGTTATGATGTGCATTATCGAGAGGGCCCAGAGATACCTCTCCGATATTCAGAGTGACTAATCCTAATCTTGATTCGCGCCAACCCAACAAGATACCTTCGGAGATACCTGTAGAGCATCTTTATAATCACCCAGTTACGTTGTGACGTTTGATAGCACACAAGGCACTCCTCCGGAATCTGGGAGTTGCATGATCTCATAGTCATGGGAATATGTATTTGACATACATGAAATGAGTAGCAATAAACTATATGATCAAATGCTAAGTTAACGGATGGGTCTTGTCCATCACATCATCCTCACAATAATGTGATCCCGTTATGTGACGACCCAAGACCGACGCTCCAGAAGACTTCCATATATTTCGTGTGTTTCATTTCGCTTGCTCTATTTATTTTTGCATTGCATCATGTCATCATGCCATCATGTCATCTTTTTTTTAAAACTAAACTAAATAAATTGCATAGATCTTTTGATCTATTTAAACTGAGGGAACTCACATGGTAATTTATTTTTATAACATATCCTCCCAATATTTAGGGAGCTATATTAAAATATTCCATTAACTTTGGAATCACCATAACACACTTGTAAATATTCCATGCTTTTCCAACTCAATTCTTGACCTCAAACGTTGTCCATAAATTCTTTTTTCTTTTTCTCGAGCTCCACCGAAATTCTCAACATTTTTGGGCACTTCCAAATCCCAGTCCTAGTTCAAACCCATTTGAGTTAAATTCAAATGAGTTTAAATTCAACTTCACCTCGCGTGCCCACTTCTATTTTTCCTGGATCACACTCATTTTTATGAGTCCGGAGAAATTACCCGCTTTCGCAAATTCTTGTCCTATCTCTTCTTTCTTCTCCTTTTTCTTCTTTGTTTTTTTCGTTTATAGAAGAAGAAGAGAGAGGGAGAGAGAAGCCCGTCCAGGTTGGCTTTTCTGCATCATGGCCCAAGGCCCATCTAGTTCCCTCCTAACCCTAGCCCGATTCCCTTATACCCTCGCTCCAGTCTCTCCCTTGTCTCCCACTGCGCGCCGCCAGGAAGAGCCCCGCTGGATCCGGTGCCTCTCTCGCTCGCTCTCCTCACTCCCTTGTCCTCCTACAGTGCCGCAGGCACACATTCATGCTGGCACCCGATCTCCAGCCTCGCCAGGACCCCACGTCTCCTCCATCAATCGCGACGGCCACCTCGCCGGCCTCCCAGGGCCCGAGCACTACCGCCGCGTCGCTAGAGTCCATCGCGCCCGCCGCTGTCTTCCACATCCCCGGCGTCCTCCACGACCACCGTGTCTTCCTGCCTCGCCTTGACGCTGCGACCACCACCACCGCTCCTCCCGTCTCCAGCGTCTCGCCGCCGTGCCGCGCCACCACCTCCTTCACGCCGACGACCGACCACCTCGCCGCCGCCTTTCTGCCTCTGCGCTAGGCGCCGCGCCCCGCTGTCGTTGATGACCACCTCACGCCCCCCTTCGCCTCCCTAGCGCCCGAGCTCGGCTGACCCATGGCCATGGCATCGCCTGCCACCATGGCTCGCCCTTGCCCTGCCGTCCGCCGCTCCGGCGAGCCGCACCGCCCGCGTCCCTCTACTACCTCTCCTGCACCTCCACCGCACGTAGGAGCTCCCGCGCCAAGTTCGTCGTTAGCCGCTGCTGACTCGGCATCGAGCGAGGAGGGTTCGTCCGCGTCGACCCGCTTCGATCCAGCTCCCAGATGGGCCACAATGACCACCTGTGGGATTTTCGCCAAGTGCTAGAACGACTACAAACATCTACTGCCACCAAGGGAGATGACAAGACCGGACCCGCCAAGTTCCACAAAGCCTCAAGTTCGACTATAGGGAATACGCCAAGCACCCCTTTAAATCACCTAGAACGCCAAGTACCTCGACGCCTGATGCCTAGAATGACTACCGTCGCTGAAGACAACAAAAAACCGTCAAGTTTGACTACCATCGACCCCGTGGACGTTAAGTTCCTCGCCACAACATGAACATCTGTGGAATGTGTACGACTACAAAACGTGTACCAGTACCATCGAGGACCAATAGTACCACTACTTCCACTACCGTCGCGAGAACGACTACTTCCACTACTTCCCTCGACGAACTCGAGCCGCCCCGAAATGCACACTTCGAAGGTATAACCGCCGAGATGACCTTCCGAGAACGAATGCATGTTGTATGAGATGCTCGTGTTTGCCCGTGTCCGAGTTGCCGCTGATGACCCACAAGTATAGGCAGAAGGTAGTCCTTTCCATAAGTAAGAGTGTCGAACCCAACGAGGAGCAGAAGGAAATGATAGGCAATTTTCAGTAAGGTATTATGTGCAAGCACTGAAATTATCGGGAACAGATAGTTTTGTGATAAGGTAATTTGTAACAAGTAACAAGTAATAAAAGTAAATAAAGTACAGCAAGATGGCCCAATCCTTTTGTAGCAAAGGACAAGCCTGGAAAAACTCTTATATAAGGAAAAGCGCTCCCGAGGACACATGGGAATTATCGTCAAGCTAGTTTTCATCACGCTCATATGATTCGTGTTCGTTACTTTGATAATTTGATATGTGGGTGGACTGGTGCTTGGGTACTGACCTTCCTTGGACAAGCATCCCACTTATGATTAATCCTTATTGCAAGCAGCCGCAACTACAAAAGAAGTATTAAGGTAAACCTAACCATAGCATGAAATATATGGATCCAAATCAGCCCCTTACGAAGCAACGCATAAACTAGGGTTTAAGCTTTTGTCACTCTAGCAACCCATCATCTACTTATTACTTCCCAATGCCTTCCTCTAGGCCCAAACAATGGTGAAGTGTCATGTAGTCGACGTTCACATAACACCACTAGAGGAAAGACAACATACATCTCATCAAAATATCGAACGAATACCAAATTCACATGACTTCTTATACCAAGACTTCTCCCATGTCCTCAGGAACAAACGTAACTACTCACAAATCATATTCATGTTCATAATCAGAGGGGTATTAATATGCATAAAGAATCTGAACATATGATCTTCCACCGAGTAAACCAACTAGCATCAACTACAAGGAGTAATGAACACTACTAGCAACCCACAGGTACCAATCTGAGGTTTTGAGACAAAGATTGGATACAAGAGATGAACTAGGGTTTGAGAGGAGATGGTGCTAGTCAAGATGTTGATGGATTGACCCCCTCCCGATGAGAGGATCGATGGTGATGATGATGGTGACGATTTCCCCCTCCCGGAGGGATGTTTCCCTGGCAGAACGGCTCCGCCAGAGCCCTAGATTGGTTCCGCCTCGAGACGGCGGCACTTCATCCTGAAAGCTTCCTTCTGATTTTTTCCAGGGCAGAAGACACCTTATACCATAAGATGGGCATCGGGGGGCTGCCAGGTGGTCCACGAGGCAGGGGGCGCGCCCAGGGGGTAAGGCGCGCCCCCACCCTCATGGACGGTGGGTGGCCCCCCTCTGGTGATTTCTTCGCCCAATATTTTTAATATATTCCAAAACTGACTTTCATGGAGTTTCAGGACTTTTTGAGTTTTGCAGAATAGGTCTCTAATATTTCCTCCTTTTCCAGCCCAGAATTCCAGCTGCCGGCATTCTCCCTCTTCATGTAAACCTTGTTAAATAAGAGAGGAAAGGCATAAGTATTGTGACATAATGTGTAATTACAGCCCATAATGCAATAAATATCAATATAAAAGCATGATGCAAAATGGACGTATCAACTCCCCCAAGCTTAGACCTCGCTTGTCCTCAAGCGGAAGCCGATATCGAAAAATATGTCCACATGTTTAGAGATAGAGGTGTCGATAAAATAAAATACGGAGATGAGGGCATCATGATCATTCTTATAACAGCAACATATATTTTATATATATATATATATATATATATATATATATATATATATATATATATATATATATATATATATATATATATATATATTGTCATATGATTTCTTATGCTAAAGTAACAATCTATTCACAATGTCAAGTATGAATCAGAAACCTCATTGAAAACTATCAAACTATGACCTCGGTCATTGAAGCAATTGCAATTTATCATAACATCGGAAAGAGTCCATATAATAGCTTTTCAGCAAGTCCACATACTCAACTATCATTTAGTCTTTCACAATTGCTAACACTCACGTAATACTTATGGGTATGGATTTTTAATTGGACATAGAGAAAGATAGGGGCTTATAGTGTTGCCTCCCAACCTTTTACCTCAAGGGTAACGCCAACAATAATAGTTTATGATAACTTACATCCAATTGGGTGTATATGTCAGGATCTTTTCCAACACAATGTGCTTTCCAAAGGATAAAATGTAAAAAGGAAAGGTGAGGATCACCATGACTCTTGTATAATGTATAAGACAAAAATAAAAGATAGGCCCTTCGCAGAGGGAAGTAGAGGTTGTGATGTGCTTTTATGGTTGGATGGACAAAATATTAATGCAAAAGAACGTCACTTTATATTGCCACTTGTGATAGGGACCTTTATTATGCAGTCCGTCGCTTTTATTGTTTCCATATCACAAGATCGTATAAAGCTTATTTTCTCCACACTAATAGATCATACATATTTAGAGAGCAATTTTTATTGCTTGCAACAATGAAAACTTACTTGAAGGGTCTTACTCAATCCATAGGTAGATATGGTGGACTCTCATGGCAAAACTGGGTTTAAGGATATTCGGAAGCACAATTAGTATCTCTACTTGGTGCAAGGAGTTTGGCTAGCATGAGGGGGAAATGCAAGCTCAACATGTTGGATGACCCATGACAATATACTTTATTTCGGATATAAGAAAACATAACCCATTACATTGTCTTCCTTGTCCAACACCAACTTTTTAGCATGTCATATTTTAATGAGTGCTCACAATCATAAAAGATGTCCAAGATAGTATATTTATATGTGAAAACTTCTCTTTCTTTATTACTTCCTATTAATTGCAACGATGACCAAAACTATGTTTGTCAACTCTCAACAACTTTTATTCATCATATTATTTATATGTGAAGTCATTACTCTACATAAGATCAATATGATCTCTTTAATTCTTTTTATTCTTTCTTTCTTCTTATTATTTTCTCAAGATCATAACAAGATAACCAAGCCCTCAACTCAAGACTAATCTTTATTATATAGAGCTCACAGACTCGATTACATAGAAGGATCATAAAGCAAAGCTCAAAACTAGATCATACTAAACTTTATTCTACTAGATCAAGATATAACCAAAAGGATCGAACTAAGAAAAACGGCAAAGATAGGAGTGTGATGGTGATACGATACCGGGGCGCCTCCCCCAAGCTTGGCGGTTGCCAAGGGGAGTGCCCATACCCATGTAATTATGTCTCTTTCTTCGGAGGTGGTGATGCTGGAGTTGTTGATGACGTATGCTTGTCGTCCATCTTCCAAGGCACAGGATCACCATCATAGAAGGACGATCGAGTCTCCGGGATCCTTAAATCTGCAGCCAAACTCATCCTCTTGAATCTATATTCATACTCACAGTTTTGGTTTTGCATGTCATAGATCTGGGCTTGGAGGTGCTCAATTTTCTCGTGAAGCTTGAAGATGGTCTCCCCAATGTTCTTGGCATCTAGCTTGTGGTTGTTGGTGAACTCCGTGATCATCATGTGGTTGGCGTTGAGTCCGCGTTCCACCATCCCCTGGAACTTGAAAACTTGTTGCTCCATTGCTTCGAGTCTTGTCTCCACGCTTCCGGTCCTCCTTGGTCCCTCAACATCGTGGATGTGCAGCACCCCCTCACACATCTCAATGGTTTGAGGGTGTTGAAGCACCTCTACGAGGTTGGGGTTGATGACCTTCTCGAAAAACTTGTCCTTGGGGGCGCTTGAAGACGTCATGGTGATCTAGATCTGTCAGAAAAACAGCTCAAAACAAAAGCAGAGGATTTTGTCGTGGTACCGTGGTCAAAACCTTCAGGAGGTTATATAATGAATTTTTACTGACTAAATGAAGTATCGTGCAAGAAAATGGAGTCCGGAGGGCACACGAGGTGCCCACGAGGCAGGGGGCGCACCCGCCACCCTCGTGGATGCCTCGTGCCCCTTCCAAACTACTTCTTATTTTCCTATTTTCTTAAATATTCCAAAACGGAGAAACATTGCTATTAGAACTGTTTTGGAGTCGGTTTACTTACCGTACCACATACCTATTCCTTTTCGAAGTCGGAAATGTTCTGGAAAGTGTCCCTTATGTATTCCTCCGGGGTTACGGTTTCAATGACATTAGTTTCAACATTTGTGGGATTACCTGAGATATAATGTTTGATTCTTTGACCGTTCACCACCTTTGGATTTGTGCCTTTAAAGTTGTTGATTCTTATGACACCCGAACTATAGACCTCCTCGATAACATAAGGACCTTCCCATTTAGAGAGGAGTTTTCATGCAAAAAATCTTAAACGAGAGTTGTATAGCAAAACATAGTCACCTACATTAAACTGATGTTTTTGTATCCTTTTGTCATGCCATCTTTTAACTTTTTCTTTAAACAGTTTGTCATTCTCATAAGCCTGGGTTCTCCACTCATCAAGTGAGCTAATGTCAAATAACCTCTTCTCACCGGCAAGTTTGAAATCATAATTGAGCTCTGTAATGGTCCAATATGCCTTATGTTCTAGTTCGATAGGTAAGTGACATGCTTTTCCATAAACCATTTTATACAGAGACATACCCATAGGATTTTTATAAGCAATTCTATAGGCCCATAATGCATCATCAAGTTTCTTGGACCAATTCTTTCTAGATCTATTAACAGTCTTTTGCAAAGTTAACTTGAGCTCTCTATTACTCAATTCTACTTGACCACTAGACTGTGGATGGTATGGAGATGCAATTCTATGATTAACATCATACTTAGCAAGCATTTTATGAAAAGCACCATGAATAAAATGTGAACCACCACCAGTCATTAAGTATCCAGGGGCTCCAAACCTCGGAAAAATAACTTCTTTAAGCATCTTAATAGATGTGTTATGATTAGCACTACTAGTTGGAATAGCTTCTACCCACTTAGTAACGTAATCAACAACAACTAAAATATGTGTATACCCATTAGAGGAAGGAAACGGTCCCATATAATCAAAGCCCCAAACATCAAATGGTTCAATAACAAGTGAATAGTTCATAGGCATTTCTTAACGTCTACTAATATTACCAATTATTTGACATTCATCACAAGACAAGACAAATTTACGGGCATCCTTGAAGAGAGTAGGCCAATAAAAGCCGGATTGCAATACCTTATGTGCAGTTCTATCTCCAGCATGGTGTCCTCCATAAGCCTCAGAGTGACACTTGCGTAAAATCTGTTCCTGTTCATGCTCAGGTACACAACGTCTAATAACACCATCTACTCCTTCTTTATAAAGGTGTGGGTCATCCCAGAAGTAATGTCTTAAATCATAGAAACAATTTTTATTTTGTTGGTATGTGAAACTAGGTGGCATAAATTTAGCAACGATGTAATTGGCATAATCAGCATACCATGGAGTAGTACGAGAAGCATTTTTATGACAACTAATTGTTCATCAGGAAAGCTATCATCTATAGGTAGTGGGTCATCAAGAACATTCTCTAACCTAGACAAGTTGTCTGCAACGGGGTTCTCAGCTCCCTTTCTATCAATGATATGCAAATCAAATTCTTGTAGCAAGAGAACCCATCTAATAAGTCTAGGTTTAGCATCTTTCTTTATCATAAGATATTTAATAGCAACATGATCAGTGTGAACAGTCACTTTAGAATCAACAATATATGGCCTGAACTTATCACAAGCAAATACATCTGCTAAAAATTCTTTTTGAGTGGTATCATAATTTCTCTGGGCACTGTCTAGAGTTTTACTAGCAAATTGAATAACATTAAATTTCTTATCAACTCTTTGTCCTAGAACAACACCTACATCATCATCACTAGCATCACACATAATTTCAAAGGGTAAATTCCAATCAGGTGGCTGGACAATAGGTGCAGAAATCAAGGCTTTCTTAAGTATTTCAAATGCTTCTACACAATCATCATCAAAGACAAAAGGAACATCTTTTTGTAAGAGATTAGTCAGAGACCTAGAATTTTTTGAGAAGTCTTTAATGAACCTCCTATAAAAACCGACATGACCAAGAAAACTTCTTATACCTTTGATGTCCCTGGGACACGTCATCCTTTCAATAGCATCAACTTTAGCTTTATCAACTTCAATACCTCTTTCAGAAATTTTATGCCCCAAGACAATACCTTCATTAACAATAAAGTGGCATTTCTCCCAATTTAAGACAAGATTAGTTTCTTCACATCTCTGCAAAACTCAATCAAGGTTGCTTAAGTAATCATCAAAAGAAGTTCCATACACGGAGAAATCATCCATGAAAACCTCAACAATCTTTTCACAAAAATCAGAGAATATAGCCATCATGCATCTTTGAAAGGTAGCAGGTGCATTACATAAACCAAAAGGCATAGGTCTATAAGCAAAGGTACCGAAATGGCAAGTAAAAGTGGTCTTTTCTTGATCCTCTTTTGACACAGGTATTTGAGAGTAACCAGAATAACCATCTAGAAAGAAAAAATGTGTATGTTTGGATAATCTTTCTAGCATCTGATCAATAAAAGGTAAGGGGTAGTGATCCTTTTTAGTAGCTTTATTTAATTTACGGAAATCAATTACCATTCTGTAACCTGTAACAATTCTTTGTGGGATCAATTCATCTTTATCATTAGGAATAACAGTAATACCTCCCTTCTTAGGGACACAATGGACATGACTTACCCGCTGACTATCATCAACTGTATAAATTATACCTACCTCTAGAAGCTTTAGTATTTCTTTGCTTAGGATTTAGCCGTCCTTGGTGATCAACAACCGGTTTAGCGTCTTGATACGTCTCCAACGTATCTACAATTTTTGATTGTCCCATGCTATTATATATGATGTTTTGGATGTTTAATGGGCTTTATTATACACTTTTATATTATTTTTGGGACTAACCTATTAACCCAAAGGCCCAGTCCAGATTGTTGTTTTTGCCTATTTCAGGGTTTCGCGGAAAAGGAATATCAAACGGAGTCCAAATGGAATGAAACCTTCGGGAGAGTTATTTTTGGAACGATATCTTCATGAGAGACTTGAGAACCAAGGCAGAGGGGACACGTGGTGCCCACGAGGGTCCAGGGTGCGGCCCCTCCCCTTGGGTGTGCCCCCCACCCTCGTGGGCCCCATGTTGCTCCACCGACGTACTCCTTCCTCCTATATATACCCATGTACCCTGAAAATATCGAAGCAACAGAGAAAACCCTAATTCCACCGCCGCAACCTTCTGTTCACGTGAGATCCCATCTTGGGGCCTATTCCGGAGCTCCACCGGAGGGGGGATCTTCCACGTAGTGCTTCTACATCAACACCATCGCCTCACCATGAGTTGTGAGTAATTTACCACAGACCTTCGGGTCCATAGTTAGTACCTAGATGGCTTCTTCTCTCTTTTTGGATCTCAATACCAAGTTCTCCTCGGTCTTCGAGGAGATCTATTCGATGTAATCTTTTTGCGGTGTGTTTGTCGAGATCCAATGAATTGTGGGTTTATGATCAAGATTATCTATGAGAAATATTTGGTTATTTTCTGAGTTCTTTTATGTATGATTATAATATCCTTGCAAGTCTCTTCGAATTATTGGTTTGGTTTGGCCTATTAGATCTATAGTTCTTGCAATGGGAGAAGTGCTCGGCTTTGGGTTCAATCTTGCGGTGTCCTTTCCGAGTGACAGCAGGGACAACAAGGTACGTATTGTATTGTTGCCACCGAGGATAAAAAGATGGGGTTTATATCATATTGCTTGATTTAATCCCTCTACATCATGTCATCTTGCTTAAATCATTACTTTGTTCTTATGAACTTAATACTCTAGATGCATGCTGGATAGCGATCGATGTGTGGAGTAATAGTAGTAGATGCAGAATCGTTTCGGTCTACTTGTCACGGATGTGATGCCTATATATAATGATCATGCCTAGATATTCTCACAATTATTCGCTTTTCTATCAATTGCTCGACAGTAATTTGTTCACCCACCATAGAATTCCACTATCATGAGAGAAGCCACTAGTGAAACCTATGGCCCCTGGGTGTATTCTCAACATATCAATCTACAATCTCTTTACTTTGCTGTTTTTACTTTCTGTTCTTATATCCAAAAATACCAAACTATCATATCTATCATATCTCACTTTCGTAAGTGACCGTAAAGGGATTGACAACCCCTTATCGCGTTGGCTGCGAAGTTCTTATTTGTTTGTGCAGGTGCGAGGGGCTCGCGCGCGGTCTCCTACTGGATTGATACCTTGGTTCTCAAAAACCGAGGGAAATACTTACGCTACTGTGGTGCATCACCCTTTCTTCTTCGAGGGAATACAACACAAGCTCGAGAAGTAGCACGTCTTTCTCCAATTTTATTTTGTGTTGGCATAGAGTGGGACTAATGCCCTTAAGATCATCAAGAGTATGTCCAATAGCAGCCCGGTGCTTCTTCAGAATTTTCAATAATTTCTCTTCTTCCTGCTCTGAAAGGTTAGCACTAATAATAACATGATATATCTTATTTTCATCAAGATAAGCATACTTAAGAGTATCAGGTAATGGTTTGAGCTCAAACACGGGATCACCCTTGGGTGGAGGAGGATCCCCTAGAATTTCAATAGGCAAGTTGTGTTTCAATAAAGGTCCCTGTTTAAAGAATACTTCATCTATTGCCCTTCTTTCATTCATAAACATATCACTTTCATGGTCTAGCAAATATTGTTCTAAAGGATCGTTAGGAGGAACAACAATAGAATCAAGACCAATAATTTCATCCTTACTAGGAAATTCTTTATCATGGGGTTGTCTACGAAATTTAGCAAAATTAAAGTCATGAGACATATCCCCTAAACCAACAGTAACAATATCCTTTTCGCACTCTATCCTAGCATTAACAGTATTCAAGAAGGGTCTACCAAATATAATGGGACAAAAGTCATCTTGTGGGGAACCAAGAACAAGAAAATCAGTAGGATATTTAACTTTCCCACACAAAACTTCAACATCTCTAACAATCCCAATTGGTGAAATAGTATCTCTGTTAGCAAGCTTAATTGTAACATCAATACCTTCTAACTCAGCAGGTGCAATATCATGCATAATTTCTTCGTATAAGGAATGCGGTATTGCACTCGCACTAGCACCCATATCACATAAGCCATGATATCAATGATCTCCTATCTTAACATAACAGGCATGCCTACAATAGGTCTATGTTTATTTTTAGTATCGGGTCTAGCAATTCTAGCAGCTTCATCACAGAGGTAAATGACATGCCCATCAAAATTATCAACCAAGAGATCCTTAACCATAGCAATACTAGGTTCAACTTTAATTTGCTCAGATGGTGTAGGTGTTCTAGTATTACTCTTACGAACCATAGTTGAGGCTTTAGCACGATCCTTTATTCTAGCAGGGAAGGGTGGTTTCTCAATATAAGCGGTAGGAGCAATAGGATCAACATTATAAGTGATAGTCTTTTCTTCAACTTAACAGGTTCAACTACTTTTACTTCAATGGGAGGATGATATTTAAAACACTTCTCCTTAGGGAGATCAACATGAGTAGCAAATGATTCATAGAAAGAAGCTACTATCTGAGAGTCAAGTCCATATTTAGTGCTAAATTCACGAAAAGTATCGGTATCCATAAAAGATTTAACACAATGAAACTTAGGTGTTATACCTGACTCCTTACCTTCGTCGAGATCCCAATCTTCAGAGTTGCGTTTAATTCTTTCCAATAAATCCCATTTGAATTCAATAGTCTTCATCATAAAAGAACCAGTACAAGAAGTATCGAGCATGGAGAGATTATTGAGAGAAAGCCGAGCATAAATTTTTTGAATAATAATTTCTCTTGAGAGCTCATGATTGGGGTATGAATATAACATTGACTTAAGCCTCCCCCAAGCTTGATCGATAATTTATCCTTCGCGAGGACAAAATTATATATATAATTACGATCACGATGAACCTGATGCATAGGATAAAACTTCTGATGAAATTCCAATTTCAACCGGTTGTAGTTCCATGATCCAATATAATTGCATAGCCTAAACCATGTCAATGCCTTTCCCTTCAAATATAAAGGGAAGACCTTCTTCTTGATAACGTCCTCGGTCATACCTGCAAGCTTAAGTAATCCACAAACTTCATCCACATAGATTAGGTGCAAATCGGGATGCAATGTTCCATCTCCTGTAAAGGGATTAGCTAGCAGTTTCTCTATCATACCCAAAAGAATTTCAAAGTAAACATTTTCAGTAGGTTCAGTAGGTTGAGGAGAAACTCCTTGCTCTACTGGTCGGGGTGAAGATACCCCGAACAAGCCCCTCAAAGGATTATGTTCCATATTAACAAGTGACAGTAAATTTCAGCACACTATATAAATTTTTCCTTACCAAATTCCACTTACCAAAGGCGCTTCACTCCGCGGCAATGGCACCAGAAAAGAGTCATGATGACCCACAAGTATAGGGGATCTATCGTAGTACTTTCGATAAGTATGAGTGTCGAACCCAACGAGGAGCAGAAGGAAATGCTAGGCAGTTTTCAGTAAGGTATTCTCTGCAAGCACTGAAATTATCAGTAACAGATAGTTTTGTGATAAGGTAATTTGTAACGAGTAACAAGTAATAAAAGTAAATAAAGTGCATCAAGATGGCCCAATCCTTTTTGTAGCAAAGGACAAGCCTGGACAAACTCTTATATAAGGAAAAGCGCTCCCGAGGACACATGTGAATTATCGTCAAGCTAGTTTTCATCACGCTAATATGATTCATGTTCGTTACTTTGATAATTTGATATATGGGTGGATCGGTGCTTGGGTACTGCCCTTCCTTGGACAAACATCCCACTTAGGATTAATCCCTATTGCAAGCATCCGCAACTACAAAAGAAGTATTAAGGTAAACCTAACCATAGCATGAAACATATGGATCCAAATCAGCCCCTTACGAAGCAACGCATAAACTAGGGTTTAAGCTTCTGTCACTCTAGCAACCCATCATCTACTTATTACTTCCCAATGCCTTCCTCTAGGCCCAAACAATGGTGAAGTGTCATGTAGTCGACGTTCACATAACACCACTAGAGGAAAGACAACATATATCTCATCAAAATATCGAAAGAATACCAAATTCACATGACTACTTATAGCAAGACTTCTCCCATGTCCTCAGGAAAAATGTAACTACTCAAATCCTATTCATGTTCATAATCAGAGGGGTATTAATATGCATAAAGGATATGAACATATGATCTTCCACCGAATAAACCAACTAGCATCAACTACAAGGAGCAATGAACACTACTAGCAACCCACAGGTACCAATCTGAGGTTTTGAGAGAAAGATTGGATACAAGAAATGAACTAGGGTTTGAGAGGAGATGGTGCTGGTGAAGATGTTGATGGAGATTGACCCCCTTCCGATGAGAGGATCGATGGTGATGACGATGGTGACAATTTCCCCTCTCCCGGAGGGATGTTTCCCCAGCAGAACAGCTCCGCTGGAGCCCTAGATTGGTTCCGCCTCGAGACGGCGGCGCTTCATCCCGAAAGACGACGGCGGCATGCCCAGGGGGGTAGGGCGCGCCCCCACCCTCGTGGAAGGTGGTGGCCCCCCTCTGATGCTTTCTTCGCCCAATATTTTTAATATGTTCCAAAACCGACTTTCGTGGAGTTTCATGACTTTTTGAGTTGTGCAGAATAGGACTCTAATATTTGCTCCTTTTCCAGCCTAGAATTCCAGCTGCCAACATTCTCCCTCTTCATGTAAACCTTGTAAAATAAGAGAGGAAAGGCATAAGTATTGTGACATAATGTGTAATTACAGCCCATAATGCAATAAATATCGATATAAAAGCATGATGCAAAATGGACGTATCAGCCGCCTGGACGTTCCTCATTTCCTTGCCACCATCATGTGGGACACCCGGTTACCAGATCACCCCACCATCTTGCATGACACGCTCGCGCCGCCCTTCTTTTGCATTGGCATCTCAACAAGTTGTCGGAACCGACATGTTGTCGTGGCATCATTTTCGGATTCGCCGTTGTGGCATCCCTTCCCTTCCACCACGGTGACGAAATGCTCCTTATCATGCTCATGTCAACTTTTTCATAAAATTGCATAAAAACTTGTATATGTCATCCGCATCATGATAACAACATCGAAAATGTTTAAAATTGTTGTTTGCATTAAAATTGCTTAATGTCATGTGGGGATTTCCCGGAATTGTTGTTTGTTGTTTCCGACCCCATGTAAATTGCTTAGATAGTGTAGTTTAATTGTGTTGCACCTCTTGCCATGTTAAAAACATTTAAACTAGTTGGGTTCATAACGAGAGCAAACTAAATAATGGAATGTGGTGTTTCATCAATATGCAACTCGTTGCATATTCGGCCCCACTTAAATTGTAGTGTTGTTTGTGCAGTTTTCCATGCCATGCATATTTAAACCGGACATGCATCATACTTGTTTGTGCATCATATGCCATGTTTATGCTTCTGTGCTTACCATGTTGTTTGCTTCTTTCCGGTTTGCTTCCCTCGTTAGCTTTGGTTTCATTCTGGAGTTGTGAGGATTCGTTCGACTACGTTTGTTTGTCTTCTTCATGGACTCGTTCTTCTTCCTTGCGGGATTCCAGTCAAGATGACCGTTCCTCGATATCACATCTATCTTTGCTTTGCTAGTTGTCTTGCTCTATAACTATGTCACAATGCCCATTCTTGTTTGTCAACCTCCCATGTTGCCATGAAACACTCTAACCGCCTTCCTAGCAAACCATTGATTGGCGAAGATATGCTTTTGCTTAGCCCCCTCTTATAGCATTATTTGTTGCAGGTGAAGATGGAAGGTGTTCCATGTTGGAACATGGATTCTTTGGGATAACAAAACATCTCTTATTTAAATTAATGCACATATATACTTGGTAATGGGTGGAAGGCTTGGCCTTTTGCTTGGTGTTTTGTTCCACTCATGCCGCGTTAGGATCTGGTAAACAGGTGTTATGCTCCTTGATATTGCGTTCCTAACACGGTTGGGGTTTATGGCCCCCCCTCGATAACTTGCTTTGTTTAAAGCTTTTCCAGCAAGGCCCAACCTTGGTTTTCCATTTGCCTAATAACTAAAACTTGCATAGGGACTTTCCGGACCCCGTGGATTCTTAATCAACCCCCGGGCCAGTGCTCCTCATGAGTGTTAGTCCAACCTAGAGCACCTTGTGTTTCCCCCTTGGCAACTTGGGTTTCAGCAATCCGTAAGCTTAGCTCATCCGATCGTGGCCTGAGACGAGATACGCGCGGCTCTTATCAGGGTGACGACACGTCGGGAGGTCTTGCTGGATTAGTTTTACTATTGTCGAAATATCTTGAGCACGGGATTCCGAGAACACTCGGGCCTTCCCAATTTGGAGTTATTACTCTGCTGATTGTCAGAGCTTGTGATGGGCTAAGTTGGGACACCCCTGGAGGGTTATGATCTTTCGAAAGCCGTGCCCGCGGTTATGTGGAAGATTGGAGTTGTTAATATCCGGTTGTAGTTAACTTGACACAAAAACTCATATAAAACACACAACCTGTGTGAGTAAACGTGATGGTCTCTTTCCAGATGGGTTCGGAAGTGAACACGGTGGGGTTATGTATGAACGTAAGTAGCTAGGAACACTTCCTGATCACTATTAGTTGTGACCGCTAGCTTAGTTTCTCACCTCACTTTGATGTATAGAACTTGCGGAAATCCCCCTTGATAACCTTCCACACCTAAAGGCTTTGATAGTTTTGATACCCGGGAACATGATTGCTGAGTCCTTGTGACTCTCAGTTTACTACACAAACAGGTGCATGTACTAGTGAGTATGATGCAGGAGATGGGCAAGAGCTCCAGTGGGAGTACGACGAAGAGCGTGGCCGTATGTACGTGATGTACCCCGATGATCAGTAGTGGTACCTACTAGGGGCGATCGGACTTTGCATGTTGTGGTATCTTCTTCTTCGTTTGATTTCGTCCGTAGCCGGACTCTGTGCTCTCTGGATGAATGTATGATCATTGCCTTAATTGTGTGATATGGCGAGTGTAAGCCAACTATTAAACTCTCTTTCATCATGTTCATTACATGGGTTGTGTAAAGTTACCATTCTTGAGACCATTCCAGAATGCGGTTATTTCTCTAAGTCATGCCTCGACACGTAGGAGCTATAGCCGCATCCTGGGCGTTACAAGTTGGTAATCAGAGCCTTCTCCGACCTAGGAGCCCCTGCTTGATCGAACCGCTACTACCCCTTCGTCGCTCTGGTGAGGACTCCTGACGTTGTTTTGACATCACTCTCCTCAATTTTCACCCATTTTTTTAGGATCACACATGTATTGTTGGGATCGTTCCGATATTGTTGTGACGAGAACATTGTTCTTGGTGCCTCCTGTCATTTAGGGTTTGTGGTAGTGTCCCGGGGAGTTGAGCTCCGAGGTGTTGTTGTCATAGTCGTATCGTTGCAGTTCCGGAATACAAGAGGTCACCGACATCAAAAACTCTTCTATGCATGCTAGTGGTGAGATAATCCCGACGTCACCCAGTACTGGGGGGATAGTTCGGGAGTATTGCCACGGCTAGTATAGCGGATGCTTTTCGAAGGTCTGAGGTACACGATTTCCGAGGATTTCTTGGTTATGTGTTGATAGTTGGATACAACTGGATGTAGGATTTGTTAGTTGTGTGAGATATTGTGCTTCCCCTGTATCCCCAACACCAGATTGCATAACCAGAAAGTTTCGGGAATTAATAGGTGGGAATTTAAGTAGCTCTAGGTAATCTTCCAACAAATACATGATATGAGGTTGGGGTTCAACGTCTAGTGATTCGCTTGTCACGGTCGATTTTACACTGGTCACGTTGCGTCTTAAGGAATCCTTGGCTATGCTGATTCGGGGATGCAATGTCCTTTGTAACGTCGTGCCCGGGGGGCCTCATCACGAAAACTTTGGATGGAATATCTATCATATGCACTGTTCAAGAAATCTTCCGATTCACCGATTAATCTTCCGATTTATCGCTAATCGGGGGGTGACCGATAAGATTATGCCTTATCTTTGCCGTTTATCTTTTGGACCGATTTATCGTTCTGATAAGCGATTTATCGGGAATCTACCAATAAATCAGACCTACTCATTACACTATGTTTGCAAAAACTATGTTTATTTATGTTTTGTGGACCTTGTTACGGAATCTATACTATTGTCCTATTTTGTTTGCCATTATACGAGGATTCAAAGGCTAGAAATCAAGGTAAGACTTCTGTCAAATATTGTTTTGGTGTTGAATATAGCGTATTTTAGTGTTGAGAACCTGAGATTTGAAACAAAATATCCGATTAATAGTCGACCGATAAAATCGATTAATCGGCCGATTTCCGATTAATCTCTAATCCTTAGCTGACCGAGACGATAACGATAAGCGATATCCTCAACATTGATCATATGTTTGTTCCGCCTTATTCTGCAAGCCAATCCTTCATTTTGTTTTGATTATGGTATTCGAGTTGCTTCGATGTCAAGTGTTGATTCCATACCTTTCCTAATCGGTGTTCTCATTTTTCTATGGGAGTGCTAGTCCTTCTTGATCATTGAGATTGTTATATTAAATTCTTTTCAACCGGCGTGCTTCTCTTCAAGTTAACCCGATCCTTTCAATATGTGCAAGACCAATTCTTGGTTTTTCTCAATGGTGTCTGTTTCAGTCATCCCAAGTTGTCTTTGTTTTCCCTACCCTCCCACCCTTCTTCTTCTTGGAGTTTGAAATCTCAAATCAAGTGTCCTTATATTCATGTGAAGTCCCTTCATTCTTTCCTTTGATGCTGTTTCATCCGGTGATTGTCATGAAGATGCTAAGGAAGCTTCAAGTTTATCATTCTCCATTCTCGTTTTTTCTCCGATGGACTAAATTCAAGCTTTGGTGTTGATCATATATTTTCCTCTTATTTCACTTGTTTTCCCATGTTGGAATTTATTATCCAAGGGTCTCTTATTTATTCACCTCTCTCTATTCATATTCGGAGTGCTGAAGATATCTCAGAAGATCCATGCTCCCATTCGAGATCCGTTCGCTCTATTTCATGGTTCTTATCTCATTCAAGCTATTTAATTCAACTGGTGCAATATCTCTTTCAAGGATCATTTACATCGGTGTTTCTTTTGAATGGCCCTAACCCATGGGTCTTTCCCAGGATCTTACCTGACTCTTCTAAATTTTTTCTGAAGTTATTCTCAGATTCTTTTCAAGAGTGACATAACAATGTATTCCATCAGTCATATGCCTTCTCCAATATCGCTTTCAAATTCTTTCATCGTTGGTTCAAGCTTTTAATTCTTCATTCCAGTATCTCATTGTCATTCTCAGATTTTGAAGACCAAAGAAGAGTTTCTCTTAAATCTTGGTCCGTTCTCTTGAAGATTCATGGTTCTATCTTCATACCATCCTCATAATTGTTTTCGATTGTGAGAATTCTTTTCATACCCACCCAAAGCATTTCAGGAGTATTTTGTGTTGTTTATCTCACCATTTCAGAATTCTTCATTCTCAATGTTCTACTCTTGTTCTCAAATTCTTCCGGTGCATCATTCAAGTATTTTTTTAATTGGCTCGTGATCCCTTCATTCTTTTGTATCTAAGTTTTCCTCAAGTGCCTTTGTTCCTTTCTAATTCTTTTCGGCGATTTGTTCTCATTTCTTCATTCGTTTCAATCCTATTGGTGGTTCGTTGAATTGTGCTATATCTCTCTTTAATCATTTTCAACGCGAACAAGTAGTATGCCAAATCCATTGCTTCTCATCATTTTAATTGATGGCAGATAAGCATAACATAATTCTTATTCTTATTTCATCCAAGTGATTAATCCCTTCCTTCGGAGTTTGTTAAGGAGGAATAAATTGTTGGTTTCCAGTTGTTCGTCCTGTCTCCCAGTGTTTTAAGCTCTCTCAATTTTGTCATCGCGAATATCCATCTAAATGATTGCAAGGCTTCAATCTTATTATTTTCATCCTTCACTTCTCGTCCTTTTCTTTCCGGAGTTCTTCATGGTGGTTCATCAAAGATTTCTTTCACACTTGAATTGCTCATCAAGATTCTTGTTGGATGTGCTCAAGTATTCTTTGCCATGTATCCCGAAATGCAATTCTTTCTACCATATCTTTTGAGGTGGTGTTATGTCATTCTTGACAATTTCCCTTCGTGTTCACGATTTGCAACTTGTCAGGAATGAGATATTTAAACCCATTATATACTTTGTCCATGAGATCTTTTAACCCTTCAATTTACTTGTTGGAGTTAATCTTCGGTTGTATCTCACCTAAAAACCTTCCCTAAGGATGTTTGCTATTTATGGTGCTTATAAATGACCCAAGTTCTTCATTTATCCTCCTGGTGAAATAAGTTTTTCGTCTCCTTGTTGATATCAATCCAATTGAATGATTCTGTCAGTGGCCGGTTGTCACCTCATAATTTTGAGATGTTTTCCATAAGCCCGCGAGAAGCCTATATTTTGCTTGTTAATTCTTCCAACAACTCCGTTCAACCCTTCTTTGTAAGGATGCTCTTCAAACTCAATTGTGGTAGAAGTTGTCATTTTCTTCCTTGTTCTTTTTCTCCCAATGATCTATATTCTATTCTTTCATTCCGGAGGCGTTGTGATGCTGCTCTCTTCGACCCATCATCTTGTTTTGTCAAGATCATGTTCTTTTCCTTTCTGGTCCATTTCACAGGAGTGTCGTGTCCTCCATTCAAGTTCTCTCGTCCTATCAAGTTTTGCCTCTCTTTTCAACCGGTGTGCTGTCTGAAGTCCTTCTTACCCCTTGTGCCATTCTTTCAAGTGTTTTTATCATTTATGCCACCGGTTGTATCCCACTACTCAGTTTTGCCATTAGAAGTTACAACTGCTC
Source organism: Secale cereale (assembly GCA_902687465.1). Classification (NCBI taxonomy): domain Eukaryota; kingdom Viridiplantae; phylum Streptophyta; class Magnoliopsida; order Poales; family Poaceae; genus Secale; species Secale cereale. The sequence goes on along the minus strand of LR738712.1, from coordinate 109,458,304 downwards.
AAAATGCCATCGATTCGTGAGATGCTAACTAAAAAATGCCATTAGATATCTCAAAAATGCCATCGTTCCGTTAGATGTTCCCTCAAAAATGCCATTAGACATTGTTATTTTCACGTCAAACCTGTTGACCATGCTATATGACAAAAATAAGCCTAGACCCACATTTCAGTTCTATCTATCTCAAAATGATAAGTGTGGCCCCACTTGTGAGGAGTAAGCAAGCGAATAATTTTATAGGAAACTAAGAATGCTATATGGATCAAGTCGGCCCCACACTTTATTGTAGTGAGATAGAGGGAGAGCTGGCATGTTGGTCCATAGGTATTTATGTTAAGAGATTTGAGATCACAATAATGGTGTTAAGTGGCATTTTTGAGCATGTGTCTAACGGAGCGATGGCATTTTTGAGCAATTGAAATTCCTCATGGCAAAATTGAGTAGTGGGACACAACTGGTGGCATAAATAATAATAACCCTTCTTTCAATTGTTTTGGAGGCAGTGTTGTTGTTTTCATCAAGTATCATCCCAACTTGGCAAGTTCATGTTAATTCTTCCATTTTCAGTCGGGGTACTGTTCGAAGTATTTCATTCTTATTCTTTCTCTATCCTGTCTTAACCGGAGTGAGTTTAATGTCTATCTTGCCACCTAAGCTCTTCATTTTCGTAATGTTCCTTGTTCCTCTTTGCTAACAGAGTGTTTCCAATCTCGTTCATCTCCGTTGTATTCTTTTTTTCAAGTTTTTTTTCAACATCCCAAGGTTTGTGGTTTCACTCGTTTGTGAAAGAAGCAACTTTGTTTTACCTCTGCCTTTATCGTTTCTATCCAGTGCCATCTCCAGGATCTCGGGTCGAGATCCTCCGTTAGTGTGGGAGAGTTGTGACGCCCCAAGACCGACGCTCCAGAAGACTTCCATATATTTCGTGATCACCGTGTGTTTCATTTTGCTTGCTCTATTTATTTTTGCATTGCATCATGTCATCATGCCATCATGTCATTTAATTTTTCCAAAACTAAAGTAAATAAATTGCATAGATCTTTTGATCTATTTAAACCGAGGGAACTCACATGGTGATTTCTGTTTATAACATATCCTCCCAATATTTAGGGAGCTATATTAAAATATTCCATTAACTTTGGAATCACCATAACACACTTGTAAACATTCCATGCTTTTCCAACTCAATTCTTGACCTCAAACTTTGTCCATAAATTCTTTTGTCTTTTTTCCGAGCTCCACCGAAATTCTCAACATTTTTGGGCACTTCAAAATCCCAGTCCTAGTTCAAACCCATTTGAATTAAATTCGAATGAGCTTGAATTCAACTTCACCTCGCGTGCCCACTTCAATTTTTACTGGATCAGGCTCATTTTTTATGAGTCCGGGAAAATTACCCGCTTGCGCAAATTCTTGTCCTATCTCTTCTTTCTTCTCCTTTTTCTTTGTTTTTTTCTGTTTATAGAAGAAGAAGAGAGAGGGAGAGAGAAGCCCAGCCAGGCCGACCCTTCTGCATCATGGCCCAAGGCCCATCTAGTTCCCTCCTAACCCTAGCCCGATTCCCTTATCCCCTCGCTCCAGTCTCTCCCTCTCGTCTCTCTCCCTCGTCTCCCACCGCGCGTCGCCAGGGAGAGCCCCGCTCGATCCCCTACCTCTATCGCTCGCTCCCCTCACTCCCTTGTCCTCCTACAGCGCCGCACGCAGACATCCATGCCGGCACCCGATCTCCAGCCTCGCCGGGACCCCACGCCTCCTCCATCAACCATGACGGCCACCTCGCCGGCTTCCCAGGGCCCGAGCTCTACCGCCGCGTCGTCGGAGTCCATCGCGCCCACCGCCGTCTTCCACATCCCCGGCCTCCTCCACGACCAGCGCGCCTTCCGGCCTCCCTGCCTCGCCTTGGCACTCCGACCGCCGCCGCCGGTCCTCCCGTCTCTAGCGTTCCACCGCCGTGCCGCGCCACCACCTCCTTCACGCCGACGACCGTCCACCTCGCCGCCGCCTCTCTGCCTCTGCGCTGGGCGCCGCTCCCCACCGCCGTCGGCGACCACCTCGCGCGCCCTTTCGCCTCCCTAGCGTCCGAGCTCGGTTGACCCATGGACATGGCATCGCTTGCCTCCATGGCTCACCCTTGCCCTGCCGTTCGCCGCTCCGGCGAGCCAGAACGCCCACGTCCCTCTGCTACCTCTCCTGCACCTCCACCGCACGCAGGAGCCCCCGCGCCAAGTTCGTCATTAGCCGCTGCTGACTCTGCATCGAGCGAGGCGGGTTCGTCCGCGTCGACCCGCTTCGATCCAGCGCCCGGATGGAACACAACGACCACCGGTGGGATTTTCGCCAAGTGCCAGAACGACTACAAACATCTACTGCCACCAACGGAGATGACAAGACAGGACCCGCCAAGTTCCACGAAGCCTCAAGTTCGACTACAGGGATAACCGCCGAGACAACCTTCCGAGAACGAATGCATGTTGTATGAGATGCTCGTGTTTGCCCGTGTCCGAGTTACCGCTTGCACATTCCTTGTTTCCTTGCCACCGTCATGTGGGACACCCGGTAACCGGGATCACCCCACCATCTTGCATGACACGCTCACGCCGCCCTTCTTTTACATCGGCATCTCAATGAGTTGTCGGAACCGATATGTTGCCGTGGCATCATTTTCGGATTTGCCGCCGTGATACCCCTTCCCTTCCACAATGGTGACGAAATGCTCCTTATCATGCCCATGTCAACTTTTTGACAAAATTGCATAAAACTTGTATATGTCACCCGCATCATGATAACAACATCGAAAATGTTTAAAATTGTTGTTTGCATTAAAATTGCTTAATGTCATGTGGGGATTTCCCGGAATTATTGTTTGTTGTTTCCGGCCCCATGTAAATTTCTTAGATAGTGTAGTTTAATTGTGTTGCACCTCTTGCCATATTAAAAACATTTAAACTTGTTGGGTTCATAACGAGAGCAAACTAAATAATGGGATTCCGAGAACACTCGGGCCTTCCGAATTTGGAGTTGTTACTCTGCTGATCATGAGAGCTTGTGATGGGCTAAGTTGGGACACCCCTGCAGGGTTATGATCTTTCGAAAGCCGTGCCCACGGTTATGTGGCAGATTGGAGTTTTTAATATCCGGTTGTAGTTAACTTGACACAAAAACTCATATAAAACACACAACCTGAGTGAGTAACCGTGATGGTCTCTTTTCGCATGGGTTTGGAAAGTGAACACGGTGGGGTTATGTATGAACGTAAGTAGCTAGGATCACTTTCTGATCACTATTAGTTGCGACCGCTAGCTTAGTTTCTCACCTCACTCTGATGTATAGAACTTGCTGAAAACTCCTTGATAACCTTCCACACCTAAAGGCTTTGACAATTTTGATACCTGGGAACATGATTGTTGAGTCCTTATGACTCACAGTTTACTACACAAACAGGTGCAGGTACCAGTGAGTATGATGCAGGAGATGGGCAAGAGCTTCAGTGGGAGTACGACGAAGAGCGTGGCCGTATGTACGTGACGTACCCCGACGATCAGTAGTGGTTCCTACTAGGGGCGATCAGACTTAGCATGTTGTGGTATCTTCTTCTTCGTTTGATTTCGTCCGTAGCCGGACTCAGTGTTCTCTGGATGAATATATGATTATTGTCTTAATTGTGTGACGTGGCGAGTGTAAGCCAACTATTAAACTCTCTTTCATCATGTCCATTACATGGGTTGTGTAAAGACACCATGCTTGAGACCATTCCAGAATGCGGTTATGACTCTAAGTCGTGCCTCGACACGTAGGAGCTATAGCCGCATCCTGGGTGTTACACGTTATCAAATGACAACTAATGTCCATGGTTAGGAAACCTTAACCATCTTTGATTAACGAGCTAGTCTAGTAGAGGCTTACTAGGGAAACACAATTTATTTATGTATTCACACATGTATTTAGGTTTCCGATCAATACAATTCTAGCATGAATAATAAACTGTTGGAGATATGCCCTAGAGGCAATAATAAAAGAATTATTATTATATCTCCTTGTTCATGATAATTGTCTGTTATTCATGCTTGAATTGTATTGTACGGAAACAACAATACATGTGTGAATACATAGACCACAATGAGTCCCTGGTAGGCCTCTAGTTACCAGTTCGTTGATCAACAGATGGTCACGGTTTCCTGACCATGGACATGGGATGTCAGTGATAACGGGATCACATCATTAGGAGAATGATGTGATGGACAAGACCCAAACTTGAGCATAACACGAGATCGTATAGTTCGTAATGCATAAGCTTTTCGGTGTCAAGTATTTATTCCTTAGACCATGAGGTTGTACAACTCCCGGATGCCATAGGAGTACTTTGGGTGTGCCAAACGTCACAACGTAACTGGGTGGCTATAAAGGTACGCATCGGGTATCTCCCAAAGTGTCTGTTGAGTTGGTACGAACCGAGACTGGGATGTTGTCACTCCGTATGACGGAGAGATACCTCTGGGCCCACTCGGTAAGACATCATCGTAATGAGCTCAATGTGGCTAAGTAGTTAGTCACGTGATGATGGATTACGGATCGAGTAAAGAGACTTGCCATGACGAGATTGAACAAGGTATCGGGAATACCGACGATCGAATCTCGGGCAAGTATCGTACCGATGGACAAAGGGAATAACATACGGGATTGAGTGAATCCTTGACACGGTGGTTCAACCGATGAAGATCATCGAGGAACACGTGGGAACCAACATGGGTATCCAGATCCGCTGTTGTTATTGACCGGAGAGTGTTCTCTGTCATGTCTACGTGTCTCCCGAACCCGTAGGGTCTACACACTTAAGGTTCAGTAACGCTAGGGTCGTAGAGATAAATGCACGTGGAAACCCGAAAGTTGTTCGGAGTCCCAGATGAGATCCCGGACATCACGAGGAGTTCCGGAATGGTCCGGAGGTAAAGATTGATATATAGGAAGTCCAGTTTCGGCCATCGGGTGATCTCCGGGGGTCACCGGGAGCGTCCCGGGACCACCGGAGGGCCCCCGGGGGTCCACCGGGTGGGGCCACCCATCCCGGTGGGGCCCCTAGGCCGCAAGGGGAAGTGTCCAGCCCCTATGGGATGGCGCACCACTAGGGGCCCACCTCCTCATGCGCCTAGGGTTAAAACCCTAAGGGGGAGGGGGGCCACCACTTGCCTTGGAGGGCAAGGACTCCCCCCTGGCCGCCGCCCCCCCTTGCAGATTGGATCTGCAGGGGGCTGGCGCACCCCCTGGCCCCCTATATATATGTGGGGAGGGAGAGGGCAGCCGCAACCATTGCCCTGGCGCCTCTCCCCCTCCCGTCACACCTCCATACTCCCACGCATGGCGCCCGGCGAAGCCCTGCTGCGATCTCCACTGCATCCGTCATCACGCCGTCGTGCTGCCGGATCTCTGACGACTTCTCCTCCCCCCTTGCTGGATCAAGAAGGAGGTGACGTTGCTGCACCGGACGTGTGTTGAACGCGGAGGTGCCGTCCATTCGGCGCTAGATCATCGGTGACGAAGAACGCGAAGAGTACGACTACTTCATCCACGCTTCTTCGAAAGCTTCCGCTCGCAATCTCCATAACGGTATGTAGATGCACTCTTACTTGCTCGTTGCTAGATGTCTCCATAGTTGGATCTTGGTGAAAGCGTAGAATTTTTTTGAATTATGCTATGTTCCCCAACAGTGGCATCTGAGCTAGGTTTTATGCGTAGCATCTTGCACGAGTAGAACACAAAGCAGTTGTGGGCGTTTGGTTTTGTTCAACTTTCTTACCGTTACTAGTCAATCTTGATTCGGCGGTATTGTGGGATGAAGCGGCCCGGGCCGACTTTACACGTACGCTTACGTGAGACTGGTTCCACCGACAGACATGCACTAGATGCATAAGGTGGCTGGCGGGTGTCTGTCTCTCCTACTTTAGTCGGATCGGATTCGATGAAAAGGGTCCTTATGAAGGGTAAATAGAAGTTGACAAATCACGTTGTGGTTTTGGCGTAGATAAGAAACGTTCTTGCTAGAAATCCTATAGAAGCCACGTAAAACTTGCAACAACAATTAGAGGACGTCTAACTTGTTTTTGCAGCATGTGTTTTGTGACGTGGTATGGCCAAGAACGAAGATGTGATGAATGATATATGTGATGTATGAGATTGATCATGTTTTTGTAATAGGGAATCACGACTTGCATGTCGATGAACTTGACAACTGGCAGGAGCCATAGGAGTTGTCTTAATTATTGTATGACCTGCGTGTCACTAAATAACGCCATGTAATTACTTTACTTCATTGCTAAACGTTAGCCATAGTAGTAGAAGTAATAGTTTGCGTGACGACTTCTTCAAGACACGATGATGGAGATCATGATGATGAAGATCATGGTGTCGAGCCGGTGACAAGATGATCATGGTGCCCCGAAGATGGAGATCCAAGGAGCAAGATGATATTGGCCATATCATGTCACTTTAATTGATTGCATGTGATGTTTATCATGTTTATGCATCTTGTTTACTTAGAACGACGGTAGTAAATAAGATGATCTCTCACTAAAATTTCAAGTATTGTGTTTCCCCTAACTGTGCACCGTTGCTAAAGTTCGTTGCTCCGAAGCACCACGTGATGATCGGGTGTGATAGGTTCTAACGTTCGCATACAACAGGTGTAATACAGATTTACACACGCGATACACTTAGGGTTCACTTGACGAGCCTAGCATGTACAGACATGGCCTCGGAACACGGAAGACCGAAAGGTCGAACACGAGTCGTATAGAAGATACGATCAACATGAAGATGTTCACCGTTGATGACTAGTCCGTCTCACGTGATGATCGGACACGGGCTAGTCGATTCGGATCGTGTATCACTTAGATGACTAGAGAGATGTCATTCTGAGTGGGAGTTCATTAAAATTTGATTAAGATGAACTTAATTATCATGAACTTAGTCTAAATTCTTTACAATATCTCTTGTAGATCAAATGGCCCACGCTCAGGTTTCGCTCAACTTCAACGCGTTCCTAGAGAAAACCAAGCTGAAAGACGATGGTAGCAACTATACAGATTGGGTCCGTAACCTGAGGATTATCCTCATAGCTGCCAAGAGAACTTATGTCCTAGAAGCACCGCTAGGTGACGCTCCCGCCCCGGCAAACCAAGACGTTATGAACGCTTGGCAGTCGCGTTGTGATGATTACTCCCTGGTTCAGTGCGGCATGCTTTACAGTTTAGAATCGGGGCTCCAAAAACGTTTTGAGCACCACGGAGCATATGAGATGTTCGAAGAGCTGAAAATGGTTTTCCAAGCTCATGCCCGAGTCGAGAGATATGATGTCTCCGACGCATTCTACAGCTGTAAGATGGAGGAAAACAGTTCTGTCAGTGAGCACATCCTCAAGATTTCAGGATTGCACAACCGCTTGTCTCAGCTGGGAATGAATCTCCCAGATGAAGCGGTCGTTGACAGAATCCTCCAGTCGCTCCCACCAAGCTTCAAGAGCTTCGTGTTGAACTTCAATATGCAGGGGATGGAGAAGTCCATTCCCGAGGTGTATTCGATGCTGAAATCAGCGGAGGTGGACATCAAGAAAGAACATCAAGTGTTGATGGTCAATAAAACCACTAAGTTTAAGAAAGGCAAGGGTAAGAAGAACTTCAAGAAGGACGGCAAGGGAGTTGCCGCGCCTGGCAAGCCTGTTGCTGGGAAGAAGCCAAAATATGGACCCAAGCCTGAGACAGAGTGCTTTTATTGCAAGGGAACGGGTCACTGGAAGCGGAACTGCCCCAAATATTTACCAGACAAGAAGGCCGGCAACGTCAAAGGTATATTTGATATACTTGTTATTGATGTGTACCTTACCAGCGCTCGTAGTAGCTCGGTATTTGATACCGGCGCAGTTGCTCACATTTGTAACTCAAAACAGGAGCTGCGGAATAAACGGAGACTTGCGAAGGATGAGGTGACGATGCGCGTCGGGAATGGTTCCAAGGTCGATGTGATCGCCGTCGGCACGCTGCCTCTACATCTACCCTCGGGGTTAGTTTTAAACCTCAATAATTGTTATTTAGTACCAGCTTTGAGCATGAACATTGTTTCTGGATCTCGTCTTATGCGAGATGGCTACTCTTTCAAATCGGAGAATAATGGTTGTTCTATTTATTTGAGAGATATGTTTTATGGTCATGCCCCGCTGGTAAATGGTTTATTTTTGATGAATCTCGAACGTAGTGATACACATATCCATAGTGTAGATGCCAAAAGATGTAAAGTTGATAATGATAGTCCCACATACTTGTGGCATTGCCGCCTTGGTCATATTGGTGTCAAACGTATGAAGAAGCTCCATTCAGATGGACTTCTAGAGTCTCTTGATTATGAATCATTTGACACGTGCGAACCATGCCTCTTGGGCAAGATGACCAAGACTCCGTTCTCCGGAACAATGGAGCGAGCAACCAACTTGTTGGAAATCATACATACCGATGTGTGCGGTCCAATGAGTGTTGAGGCTCGCGGAGGCTACCGTTATGTTCTCACCCTCACGGATGACTTGAGTAGATACGGGTATATCTATTTGATGAAACACAAGTCTGAGACCTTTGAAAAGTTCAAGGAATTTCAGAATGAGGTTGAGAATCAACGTGACAGAAAAATAAAGTTCTTGCGATCGGATCGTGGGGGTGAATATTTAAGTCATGAATTTGGCACACACCTTAGGAGCTGTGGAATTGTTTCACAATTGACACCGCCCGAAACACCTCAACGTAACGGTGTGTCCGAACGTCGAAATCGTACTCTGTTGGACATGGTGCGATCTATGATGTCCCTCACCGATTTACCGCTATCTTTTTGGGGTTATGCTTTAGAGACTGCCGCATTCACTTTAAATAGGGCTCCGTCGAAATCCGTTGAGACGACTCCGTATGAAATTTGGTTTGGCAAGAAACCGAAGCTGTCGTTTCTAAAAGTTTGGGGTTGCGATGCTTATGTCAAGAAACTTCAACCTGAAAAGCTCGAACCCAAATCGGAAAAATGCGTCTTCATAGGATACCCAAAGGAAACAATTGGGTACACCTTCTACCACAGATCCGAAGGCAAAGTCTTTGTTGCCAATAATGGATGCTTTCTGGAGAAAGAGTTTCTCTCGAAAGAAGTGAGTGGGAGGAAAGTAGAACTTGATGAGGTGACAGTCACCCCTCCTGTACCGGAAAGTAGCGCAACACAGGAAACTGTTCCTGAGGTGCCTGCACCGACAAGGGAGGAAGCTAATGATGATGATCATGAAGAAACATATCAAGTTACTACTGAACTTCGAAGGTCCACAAGGGCACGTTCCGCACCAGAGTGGTACGGCAACCCTGTCCTGGAAATCATGTTATTAGACAACGGTGAACCTTCGAACTATGAAGAAGCGATGGCGGGCCCAGATTCCAATAAATGGCTTGGAGCCATGAAATCTGAGATAGAATCCATGTATGAAAACAAAGTATGGACTTTGGTGGACTTGCCTGATGATAGGCACGCCATAGAAAACAAATGGATATTTAAGAAGAAGACAGAAGCGGATGGTAATGTGACCATCTATAAGGCTCGACTTGTCGCTAAGGGTTATCGACAAGTTCAAGGGATTGACTACGACGAGACTTTCTCTCCCGTAGCGATGCTGAAGTCAGTCAGAATCATGTTAGCTATTGCCGCATTCTATGATTATGAGATATGGCAAATGGACGTCAAAACAGCATTCCTTAACGGCTTCCTCAAGGAAGAATTGTATATGATACAACCGGAAGGTTTTGTCGATCCAGAGAACGCTAACAAGGTATGCAAGCTCCAGCGCTCGATTTACGGGCTGGTGCAAGCATCTCGGAGTTGGAATATTCGCTTTGATGAGATTATCAAAGCGTTTGGCTTTATACAGACTTATGGAGAAGCCTGTATTTACAAGAAAGTGAGTGGGAGCTCTGTGACATTTCTCATATTATATGTGGATGACATATTGCTGATGGGAAATGATATAGAATTCTTGGAAAATGTAAAGGCCTACTTGAATAAAAGTTTTTCAATGAAGGACCTTGGAGAAGCTGCTTACATATTAGGCATCAAAATCTATAGAGATAGATCGAGACGCCTCATTGGTCTTTCACAAAGTACATACCTTGACAAAATATTGAAGAAGTTCAATATGGATTAGTCAAAAAAGGATTCTTGCCTGTTTTGCAAGGTATGAGATTGAGCAAGGCTCAGTCGCCGACCACGGCAGAAGATAGAGAAAATATGAGTGTCATTCCCTATGCCTCGGCCATAGGTTCTATCATGTATGCCATGCTGTGTACCAGACCTGATGTGAACCTTGCCATAAGTTAGGTAGGGAGGTACCAAAGTGATCCCGGTACGGAACACTGGACAGCGGTCAAGAACATCCTAAAGTACCTGAAAAGGACTAAGGATATGTTTCTCGTTTATGGAGGTGACGAAGAGCTCGTCGTAAAGGGTTATGTCGATGCTAGCTTCGATACAGATCTGGATGACTCTAAGTCTCAAACCGGATACGTGTACATTTTGAATGGAGGGGCAGTCAGCTGGTGCAGTTGCAAACAGAGCGTGGTGGCAGCGTCTACATGTGAAGCGGAGTACATAGCTGCTTCTGAAGCAGCGCAGGAAGGAGTCTGGATGAAGGAGTTCATCACCGACCTAGGAGTCATTCCAAGCGCATCAAGCCCGATGACTCTCTTCTGTGACAACACTGGTGCTATTGCTATTACCAAGGAGCCCAGGTTTCACAAGAAGACCAAGCACATCAAGCGCCGTTTCAACTCCATCCGAAATTATGTTCACGATGGAGACATAGATATTTGTAAAGTGCATACGGATCTGAATGTAGCAGACCCGTTGACTAAACCTCTTTCACGAGCAAAACATGATCAACACCAAAACTCTATGGGTGTTCGATTCATTACAATGTAACTAGATTATTGACTCTAGTGCAAGTGGGAGACTGTTGGAGATATGCCCTAGAGGCAATAATAAAAGAATTATTATTATATCTCCTTGTTCATGATAATTGTCTGTTATTCATGCTTGAATTGTATTGTACGGAAACAGCAATACATGTGTGAATACATAGACCACAATGAGTCCCTGGTAGGCCTCTAGTTACCAGTTCGTTGATCAACAGATGGTCACGGTTTCCTGACCATGGACATGGGATGTCAGTGATAACGGGATCACATCATTAGGAGAATGATGTGATGGACAAGACCCAAACTTGAGCATAACACGAGATCGTATAGTTCGTAATGCATAAGCTTTTCGGTGTCAAGTATTTATTCCTTAGACCATGAGGTTGTACAACTCCCGGATGCCGTAGGAGTACTTTGGGTGTGCCAAACGTCACAACGTAACTGGGTGGCTATAAAGGTACGCATCGGGTATCTCCGAAAGTGTCTGTTGAGTTGGTACGAACCGAGACTGTGATGTTGTCACTCCGTATGACGGAGAGGTACCTCTGGGCCCACTCGGTAAGACATCATCGTAATGAGCTCAATGTGGCTAAGTAGTTAGTCACGTGATGATGGATTACGGATCGAGTAAAGAGACTTGCCATGACGAGATTGAACAAGGTATCGGGAATACCGACGATCGAATCTCGGGCAAGTATCGTACCGATGGACAAAGGGAATAACATACGGGATTGAGTGAATCCTTGACACGGTGGTTCAACCGATGAAGATCATCGAGGAACACATGGGAACCAACATGGGTATCCAGATCCCGCTGTTGGTTATTGACCGGAGAGTGTTCTCGGTCATGTCTACGTGTCTCCCGAACCCGTAGGGTCTACACACTTAAGGTTCGGTAACGCTAGGGTCGTAGAGATAAATGCACGTGGAAACCCGAAAGTTGTTCGGAGTCTCGGATGAGATCCTGGACGTCACGAGGAGTTCCGGAATGGTCCGGAGGTAAAGATTGATATATAGGAAGTCCAGTTTCGGCCATCGGGTGATCTCCGGGGGTCACCGGGAGCGTCCCGGGACCACCGGAGGGGCCCCGAGGGTCCATCGGGTGGGGCCCCTAGGCCGCAAGGGGAAGTGTCCAGCCCCTCTGGGCTGGCGCACCACTAGGGGCCCACCTCCCCATGCGCCTAGGGTTAAAACCCTAAGGGGGAGGGGGGCCACCACTTGCCTTGGGGGGCAAGGACTCCCCCCTGGCCGCCGCCCCCCCTTGCAGATTGGATCTGCAGGGGGCTGGCGCACCCCTGGCCCCCTATATATGTGGGGAGGGAGAGGGCAGCCGCAACCATTGCCCTGGCGCCTCTCCCCCTCCCGTCACACCTCCATACTCCCACGCATGGCGCCCGGCGAAGCCCTGCTGCGATCTCCACTGCATCCGTCATCACGCCGTCGTACTGCCGGATCTCTGACGACTTCTCCTCCCCCCTTGCTGGATCAAGAAGGAGGTGACGTTGCTGCACTGGACGTGTGTTGAACGCGGAGGTGCCGTCCGTTCGGCGCTAGATCATCGGTGACGAAGAACGCGAAGAGTACGACTACTTCATCCACGCTTCTTCGAAAGCTTCCGCTCGCAATCTCCATAACGGTATGTAGATGCACTCTTACTTGCTCGTTGCTAGATGTCTCCATAGTTGGATCTTGGTGAAAGCGTAGAATTTTTTTGAATTATGCTACGTTCCCCAACATAAACCTTTATCATGAATAAGGAAATATAAAACAGTAAGAACTTTATTATTGCCTCTAGGGCATATTTCCATCAGTCTCCCACTTGCACTAGAGTCAATAATCTAGATTACATTGTAATGAATCTAACACCCATGGAGTCTTGGTGCTGATCATGTTTTGCCCATGGAAGACGCTTAATCAATGGGTCTGCAACATTCAGATCCGTATGTACTTTGCAAGTTTCTATCTCTCGATCCTTGACCTTTTCATGAATGGAGTTGAAGCGTCTCTTGATGTGTTTTGTTCTCTTGTGAAACCTGGATTCCTTCGCCAAGACAATTGCTCCAGTGTTGTAGCAAAAGATTTTCATTGGATCTGATGCACTAGGTATTACACCTAGATCAGATATGAACTCTTTCATCCAGACTACTTCATGTGCTGCTTCTGAAGCAGCTATGTACTCCGCATCACACGTAGATCCCGCCACGACGCTTTTCTTAGAACTACACCAACTGACAACTCCACCATTCAATATAAATACGTATCCAGTCTGTGACTTAGATTCATCCGGATATGTGTCGAAGATAGCATCAACGTAACCCTTTACGATAAGCTCTTCGTCACCTCCATAAACGAGAAACATATCCTTTGTCCTTTTCAGGTACTTCAGGATGTTCATGACCGCTGTCCAGTGATCCACTCCTGTATTACTTTGGTACCTCCCTGCTGTTGGTGCTGTCTAGCAGTCCGCCGCACGGTGTTCCTCCTGCACGCGTGGATACCGTTAGAGGCGGTGCACTTGCACCACTCATGCGAACTAGGACGTGGGATTCGACGACCGACTGTTCGAGGGAGACCGGACAAGGAGGAGACAAACCACGCGGACGCGCTGCCTCCAACTCTTCTTCCTTTGCACGACACTGTGCATCTAGTGGTAATGACTGTGACTATCTCCCATAGCATGTTCTTGATTGATCCACGCGTAGGGAACTTTTGATTTGTAGTCAACGTATCCTTCCATAGTACCCAACACACCCGACGTTGTTGCTGACGTTGCCAGTGTTGTTTCCGCCATTATCGTCACTACCGCGAGGTCCTCCATTGATCTTGCAATGTGACGACCAATGGTAGCCTTTTTGGTGGACCACTATGTCCTTGTCCAGCAGCGTTAGTCGAAGACTTGGAGCCACAAATGATATCGTGGAAGAGGTCGACTCGTTGGTTGAAGTTTGACATATGGTCGAACAAATCATCAACATTGACTGGCTTAATGTGTGCATCGAGGGCTGAGATAAGGGGTTGGTAGTCCATGTCTGTGTTGGGGAACGTTGCATGGGAAACAAAAATTTTTCCTACGCTCACCAAGATCAATCTAGGAGATGCATCTACGAGGGGAGAGTTGGATCCACATACCCTTGTAGATCGCTAAGAGGAAGCGTTCAAGAACGCGGTTGATGGAGTCGTACTCGCCGCGATTCAGATCGCCGAAGATCCTAGCACCGAACGGACGGTGCCTCCGCGTTCTTCACACGTACAGCTCGGGGACGTCTCCTCCTTCTTGATCCAGCAAGGGGGAAGGAGAAGTTGACGGAGAAACCCAGCAGCACGACGGCGTGGTGGAGATGGTGGTGGAGGAATTCCAGCAGGGCTTCGCCAAGCACTGCAAACTGGATGAAGATATTCGTGGGAGAGGGAGGGCAGCGCCGAGGCACGAACGTGTGTGGCTGCTCTCCCTCTGTCTCTCTTTATATAGGGGGGAGAGAGGGGAGGGGGCGCCCCTAGGGTTCCCCTTAGGGGGCGGCGGCCAAGGCAGATGGGGTCGGCCAAAGGGGGGGGGGCTGCGGCCAGGGCTAGGGTTTCCCCCCCCAGGCGCCTTGCCCCCCAAGACTAGGGGGTGCGGCAGCCCTAGGGGGGCCCAGCCCCCTTGGCGCAGGTGGAGAGGGCCCAAGGGGGGGCGCACAGCCCCATGAGGGCTGTTGTGTCTCCCACTTGTGGCCCATAGGGCCCGCAACACTTGCCGGGACCCCCCGAAACCTCTTTCGGTCATCCGACGACTCCCCGGTGCTCCCCGGAACACTTCCGGACTCCGATCACTCTCATCCTATATATCAATCTTCGTCCCCGGACCATTCCGGAGACCCTCGTCATGTCCGGGATCTCATCCGGGACTCCGAACAACCTTCGGTAACCATGCACTGTTCTCACTAACAACCCTAGCGTCACCGAACCTTAAGTGTGTAGACCCTGCGGGTTCGGAAACTATGCAGACATGACCGAGACACTCCCAGGTCAATAACCAATAGCGGGATCTGGATACCCATATTGGTTCCCACACGTTCCTCGATGATCTCATCGGATGAACCACGATGTCAAGGATTCAGGCAATCCCGTATACAGTTCCCTTTGTCTCGTCGGTATGTTACTTGCCCGAGATTCGATCGTCGGTATCTCTATACCTAGTTCAATCTCGTTACCGGCAAGTCTCTTTACTCGTTCCGTAATACATAATCCCGTGACTAACTACTTAGTCACTTTGAGCTCATTGAGATGACGTATTACCGAGTGGGCCCGGAGATACCTCTCCGTCACACGGAGTGACAAATCCCAGTCTCGATCCATGTCAACTCGACAGACACCTTCGGAGATACCTGTAGAGTACCTTTATAGTCACCCAGTTACGTTGCGACGTTTGGCACACACAAAGCACTCCTACGGTGTCAGTGAGTTACATGATCTCATGGTCATAGGAACTTATACTTGACATGCAGAAAACTATAGCGATAACTGATACGATCAAAAGCTATGTTTAACGTTTGGGTCTCGTCCATCACATCATTCTCCTAATGATGTGATCCCGTTATCAAATGACAACTCATGTCTATGACCTGGAAACCGCGGTCATCTTTGATCAACGAGCTAGTCCTGAAGAGGCTTACTAGGGACACAAAGTTTGTCTATTTATCCACACATGTATTTAAGTTTCCAATCAATACAATTATAGCATGGATAATAAACGATTATCATGAACAAGGAAATATAATAATAACTCTTTTATTATTGCCTCTAGGGCATATTTTCCAACAGTCTCCCACTTGCACTAGAGTCAATAATCTAGCATTACAAGGTAATGAATCTAACACCCATAGAGTCTTGGTGTTGATCATGCTTAGCCCGTGGAAGAGGCTTAGTCAACGGATCTGCAACATTCAAATCCGTGTGTACTTTGCAAATGCTTATGTCCTCCTCCTTGACTGAATCGCGGATGGAATTGAAGCGTCGCTTTATGTGTCTGGTCCTCTTGTGAAACCTTGGTTCCTTGGCTAGAGCAATGGCACCAGTGTTGTCACAAAACAGAGTCATTGGGTTCAATGCACTAGGCACAACTCCAAGATCTGTCATGAACTCCTTCATCCAGACACCTTCCTTTGCCGCCTCCGAGGCAGCTATGTACTCCGCTTCGCATGTAGAATCGGCTACCACGCTTTGCTTGGAACTGCACCAGCTTACCGCTCCCCCGTTGAGAATATATACGTACCCGGTTTGAGACTTAGAGTCATCCGGATCAGTGTCAAAGCTTGCATCGACGTAACCCTTTACGACGAGCTCTTGATCACCTCCATAAACGAGAAACATTTCCTTAGTCCTTTTCAGGTACTTCAGGATATTTTTGACCGCTGTCCAGTGATCCATACCAGGATTACTTTCAAACCTTCCGGCCATACTTATGGCAAGGCTGACATCTGGTCTTGTGCACAACATTGCATACATGATAGAGCCTATGGCTGAAGCATAGGGGATGACACTCATCTTTTCTCTATCTTCCGCAGTTACTGGGCATTGAGTCTTACTCAACTTTGTACCTTGCAATACCGGCAAGAACCCCTTCTTGGATTGTTCCATTTTGAACTTCTTCAAAACTTTATCAAGGTATGTACTTTGTGAAAGTCCTATCAGGCGTCTCGATCTATCTCTATAGATCTTGATGCCCAATATGAAAGCAGCTTCACCGAGGTCCTTCATCGAAAAACTCTTGTTCAAATACCCCTTCACGCTATCCAAAAGTTCTATATTGTTTCCAATCAGCAATATGTCATCCACATATAATATTAGAAACGCTATAGAGCTCCCACTCACTTTCTTGTAAATACAAGCTTCTCCGTAAACTTGTACAAACCCAAACGCTTTGATCACGTCATCAAAGCGAAGATTCCAACTCCGAGATGCTTGCACCAGCCCATAAATGGAACGCTGGAGTTTGCAAACTTTGTCAGCATTCTCTGGATCGACAAAACCTTCCGGTTGTATCATATACAACTCTTCCTTAAGAAAACCGTTAAGGAACGCTGTTTTGACATCCATCTGCCAAATTTCGTAATCGAAATATGCAGCTATTGCTAACATGATTCGGACGGATTTAAGCATCGCTACGG
The DNA here is from genome assembly GCA_902687465.1 of Secale cereale. NCBI lineage: Eukaryota > Viridiplantae > Streptophyta > Magnoliopsida > Poales > Poaceae > Secale > Secale cereale. The sequence continues at coordinate 109,441,188 of LR738712.1, read as the reverse complement.
GTGAGAAAGTCTCATCGTAGTCAACTCCTTGAACTTGTGAAAAACCCTTTGCCACAAGTCGAGCTTTATACATGGTGACATTTCCGTCAGCGTCCGTCTTCCTCTTAAAAATCCATTTATTCTGAATGGCCTTCCGCCCTTCAGGTAATACTTCCAAAGTCCATACTTTGTTTTCATACATGGATCCCATCTCGGATTTCATGGCCTCTAACCATTTGTCGGAATCCGGGCCCACCATCGCTTCTCCATAGCTCGTAGGTTCACTGCTGTCCAACAACATGACCTCCAAGACAGGGTTACCATACCACTCAGGTGCAGTGCGTACCCTTGTCGACCTACGAGGTTCGGTAGTAACTTGATCAGAAGCTTCTTGATCATCATCATTGGCTTCCTCTTCAACCGTTGCAGGCTCCACAAAAACATCTTTCTGTGCTGCGCTAATCTCTGGTTGAAGCAGAGGTTCAATAACCTCAGCAAGTTCTACCTTCCTCCCACTCAATTCTTTCGAGAGAAACTCTTTCTCGAGAAAGGACCCGTTCTTAGCGACAAACACTTTGCCCTCGGATCTGAGATAGAAGGTGTACCCAACAGTTTCTTTTGGGTATCCTATGAAGACACATTTGTCCGCTTTGGGTTCGAGCTTTTCTGGCTGAAGCCTTTTGACATAAGCATCGCAACCCCAAACTTTGAGAAAAGACAACTTAGGTTTCTTACCAAACCATAGTTCATACGGTGTTGTCTCAACGGACTTAGATGGAGCCCTATTTAAAGTGAATGCAGCTGTCTCTAACGCATATCCCCAAAACGATAGTGGCAAATCGGCAAGAGACATCATAGAACGCACCATATCTAATAGGGTTCGATTACGACGTTCGGACACACCATTACGCTGTGGTGTTCCAGGTGGCGTCAACTGTGAAACAATTCCACATTTTCTTAAGTGATTGCCAAACTCATAACTCAGATACTCTCCCCCTCGATCAGATCGTAGGAACTTGATCTTCTTTTTACGATGATTCTCAACTTCACTCTGAAATTGCTTGAACTTTTCAAACGTTTCAGACTTATGCTTCATCAAGTAAATATACCCATATCTACTTAAGTCGTCAGTGAAGGTGAGAAAATAACGATATCCACCGCGCGCCGTGACACTCATCGGTCCACACACATCAGTATGTATGATTTCCAATAAGTCACTAGCCCGTTCCATTGTTCCTGAAAACGGGGTCTTAGTCATCTTGCCCATGAGGCACGGCTCGCATGTGTCAAGTGATTCAAAATCAAGAGACTCCAAAAGTCCATCAGCATGGAGCTTCCTCATGCGTTTCACGCCGATATGACCCAGACGGCAGTGCCACAAGAAAGTGGTACTATTGTTATCAACTCTACATCTTTTGGCATCAATGTTATGAACATGTGTATCATCACTATCGAGATTCAATAAGAATAAACCCCCTACTTCGGGTGCATGACCATAAAAGATATTACCCATATAAATAGAACAACCTTTATTCTCTGATTTAAATGAGTAACCGTCTCGCATTAAACAAGATCCAGATATAATGTTCATGCTCAACGCAGGCACTAAATAACAATTATTCAGGTTCATAACTAATCCCGATGGTAATCGAAGAGCGAGCGTGCCGACGGCGATCACATCAACCTTGGAACCATTCCCCATGCGCATCGTCACTTCGTCCTTCACCAGCCTCCGTTTATTCCGTAGTTCCTGTTTAGAGTTGCAAATGTGAGCAACCGAACCGGTATCAAATACCCAGGCACTACAACGAGAGTTGGTAAGGTACACATCAATAACATGTATATCACATATACCTTGTTTGTTGTTGTTGTTGGCCCCCTTCTTGTCTGCCAGATACTTGGGGCAGTTCCGCTTCCAGTGGCCGTTCCCCTTGCAATAGAAACACTCAGTCTCTGGCTTGGGCCCAGCCTTGGGTTTCTTCACTGGATGAGCAACTGCCTTGCCACCCTTCTTAGAGTTACCCTTCTTGCCCTTGCCATTCTTCTTGAAACTGGTAGTTTTATTGACCATCAACACTTGATACTCCTTCTGGATGTCTGCCTCAGCGACTTTCAGCATCGAAAACAGCTCGGCGATGGATTTGTTCATCCCTTGCATGTTATACTGCTGCACGAAGCTCTTGTAGCTAGGTGGGAGTGACTGGAGAATTCTGTCAATGATAGCCTCTTCCGGGAACACAAGTCCCAGATCAGCTATGCGGGTATAGTACCCAGACATCTTCAGTAAGTGCTCACTGACAGACGAATTCTCCTCCATCTTGCAAGCAAAGAATTTATCGGTGGTCTCATACCTCTCGATCTTGGCATTCTTTTCAAAGATGAACTTCAACTCCTGGAACATCTCATATGCTCCATGACGTTCAAAACGCCTTTGAAGTCCTCCTTCCAAGCTATACAACATGGCACACTGCACTACTGAGTAGTCATCCGAACGCGACTGCCAGGCGTTCATAACGTCCACAGAGGCCGGAGCGGGGGGTTCACCTAGCGGTGCATTTAGGACATAAACCTTTTGGGCAGCTGTGAGGATGATCCTCAGATTGCGGAGCCAGTCCACAAAGTTGCTCCCATCATCTTTCAGCTTAGTTTTCTCTAGGAACGCATTAAAATTCAGGGGAGCTACTGCGCGAGCCATCTACAACAAAAGATTTGCAAAGACATCTTAGACTATTGTTCATGATAAGTGAGTTTTTAACTAATCAAATTACTTATAACTCCCACTCAAATTGACATCCCTCTGGTCATTCGAGCGTGGCATGATCCAAATCCACCAACCCAAGTCCGATCATCACGTGAGATGAGGTGGTGTCAATGGTGAACATCTTCATGTTGATCATATCTACTATATGACTCACGCTCGACCTTTCGGTCTTCCGTGTTCCGAGGCCATGTCTGTACATGCTAGGCTCGTCAAGTCTAACCCGAGTGTTCTGCATGTGCAAAACTGGCTTGCACCCGTTGTATGCGAACGTAGAGTCTATCACACCCGATCATCACGTGGTGCTTCGAAACGACGAACCTTCGCAACGGCGCACACTCGGGGGGAACACAATTTTATCTTGAAATTTTAGTGAGGGATCATCTTATAATGCTACCGTCGTCCTAAGCAAAATAAGATGCATAAAAGGATTAACATCACATGCAAATCATAAGTGACATGATATGGCCATCAACTCGTGCTTTTGATCTCCATCTCCAAAGCACCGGCATGATCTCCATCGTCACCGGCGTAACACCATGATCTCCATCATCATGATCTCCATCATCGTGTCGCCATCGGGGTTGTCGCGCGCCCACCATGCTCTTACTACTATTGCTACCGTTTAGCGATAAAGTAAAGCATTACATAGCGCTTAATGATTGACACGCAGGTCATACAAAAAATTAAAGACAACCCTATGGCTCCTGCCGGTTGCCGTATACATCGACATGCAAGTCGATATTAACTATTACAACATGATCATCTCATACATCAAATATATCTCATCATGTCATTGGCCATATCATATCACATACAATACCCTGCAAAAACAAGTTAGACGTCCTCTAATTTGTTGTTGCATGTTTTACGTGGCTGCTATGGGTATCTAGCAAGAACGCTTCTTACCTACGCAAAGCCACAACGGTGATATTTAAGTTGCTATTTAACCTTCTACAAGGACCGCCTTTGTCTATTCCGATTCAACTAAGATAGGAGAGACAGACACCCGCCAGCCATCTTATGCAACAAAAGTCGCATGTCTGTCGATGGAACCGGTCTCATGTACGTGGACATGTAAAGTTGGTCCGGGCCGCTTCATCCCATAATACCGCTGAATCAAGAAAGACCAAGGAGGGAAGCAATCTAAACATCAACGCCCACAAACCCCTTTGTGTTCTACTCGTGAAAGCATCTACGCAAGAACCTAGCTCATGATGCCACTGTTGGGGAACGTTGCATGGGAAACAAAAATTTTTCCTACGCTCACCAAGATCAATCTAGGAGATGCATCTACGAGGGGAGAGTTGGATCCACATACCCTTGTAGATCGCTAAGCGGAAGCGTTCAAGAACGCGGTTGATGGAGTCGTACTCGCCGCGATTCAGATCGCCGAAGATCCTAGCACCGAACGGACGGTGCCTCCGCGTTCTTCACACGTACAGCTCGGGGACGTCTCCTCCTTCTTGATCCAGCAAGGGGGAAGGAGAAGTTGACGGAGAAACCTAGCAGCACGACGGCGTGGTGGAGATGGTGGTGGAGGAATTCCAGCAGGGCTTCGCCAAGCACTGCAAACTGGATGAAGATATTCGTGGGAGAGGGAGGGCAGCGCCGAGGCACGAACGTGTGTGGCTGCCCTCCCTCTGTCTCTCTTTATATAGGGGGGAGAGAGGGGAGGGGGCGCCCCTAGGGTTCCCCTTAGGGGGCGGCGGCCAAGGCAGATGGGGCCGGCCAAAGGGGGGGGCGGCGGCCAGGGCTGCAGCCAGGGCTAGGGTTTCCCCCCCCCCAGGCGCCTTGCCCCCCAAGACTAGGGGGTGCGGCAGCCCTAGGGGGGCCCAGCCCCCTTGGCGCAGGTGGAGAGGGCCCAAGGGGGGGGCGCACAGCCCCATGAGGGCTGTTGCGTCTCCCACTTGTGGCCCATAGGGCCCGCAACACTTGCCGGGACCCCCCGAAACCTCTTTCGGTCATCCGACGACTCCCCGGTGCTCCCCGGAACACTTCCGGACTCCGATCACTCTCATCCTATATATCAATCTTCGTCCCCGGACCATTCCGGAGACCCTCGTCACGTCCGGGATCTCATCCGGGACTCCGAACAACCTTCGGTAACCATGCACTGTTCTCACTAACAACCCTAGCGTCACCGAACCTTAAGTGTGTAGACCCTGCGGGTTCGGAAACTATGCAGACATGACCGAGACACTCCCAGGTCAATAACCAATAGCGGGATCTGGATACCCATATTGGTTCCCACACGTTCCTCGATGATCTCATCGGATGAACCACGATGTCAAGGATTCAGGCAATCCCGTATACAGTTCCCTTTGTCTCGTCGGTATGTTACTTGCCCGAGATTCGATCGTCGGTATCTCTATACCTAGTTCAATCTCGTTACCGGCAAGTCTCTTTACTCGTTCCGTAATACATAATCCCGTGACTAACTACTTAGTCACTTTGAGCTCATTGAGATGACGTATTACCGAGTGGGTCCGGAGATACCTCTCCGTCACACGGACTGACAAATCCCAGTCTCAATCCATGTCAACTCAACAGACACCTTCGGAGATACCTGTAGAGTACCTTTATAGTCACCCAGTTACGTTGCGACGTTTGGCACACACAAAGCACTCCTACGGTGTCAGTGAGTTACATGATCTCATGGTCATAGGAACTTATACTTGACATGCAGAAAACTATAGCGATAACTGATACGATCAAAAGCTATGTTTAACGTTTGGGTCTCGTCCATCACATCATTCTCCTAATGATGTGATCCCGTTATCAAATGACAACTCATGTCTATGACCTGGAAACCGCGGTCATCTTTGATCAACGAGCTAGTCCTGAAGAGGCTTACTAGGGACACAAAGTTTGTCTATTTATCCACACATGTATTTAAGTTTCCAATCAATACAATTATAGCATGGATAATAAACGATTATCATGAACAAGGAAATATAATAATAACTCTTTTATTATTGCCTCTAGGGCATATTTCCAACAGTCTGGCCCTATGAGGATGTAGGATATGAACCGTAGTCGATGAGAGGTTTGTCGGTGGCAACGAGGTCATCGGTGAGGGACCACATGTAGGCGAAGTAGGTGGCGATGGTCTAGGTCCCCTTCAGTGGGGTAGCAATGGTCTGGATGTTGTTGATGCGTGAACGTGACTGGGAGGATAATGTGTTATCTAGGGCAATCCAACACGCATGGGTCATAGGAATTTATGCGACCTGAACGAAGTCCTCCTTGAATACATTATTATGCAAATAGCCAAAAATTTGGATCACCCAAATTCAGCATGCAAAGTTTACCAGAGTTTCTTCCTTCCCATGGGCGCCTTTGCTAGTGATGGTTTTTGCCGGCTCCGTGAGAGTGTCATCGTGGAACCTATACATTCCGACGCCCATGATATGGTGGAGCACTTACGCACGCCACCTAATGAAGTTGTGGCGCGTGAGCTTCTCCATCACATGAGGGTTGAGGGTAGAGGAGGATGACACCATGGCAGAGTGCACACATACCCAAAAGTTTGAACCGATAAAGAGAGGCGAATGCCATACTCACTCTATTTTCTTTTATCCTTTATTAGAACTTCCATTGCACCGACACATGTCAACATGCATTGTTCACTAAAATGAAGTTGCAAGAGCTTTCCATAAGTTTTCACATTACAAGGACCGTTCAATCGCTCCTTTTTCGTGACATTCATCAATTAAACATTTCTTTAGAAATAGGCTCTAGATGAGCCCAGCTTTGAATTAACAAAGCCATCATCCGGTCAAGAGTTACAATACACTTACAAAACCAAAGCGGCTTAAACTGATACATCAGGGCTAACTAGAAAACTAACTACAACATGATCCACTACAAGCAACCTAGAATAGGAAAAACAAAGATCCTACCTTGAGTGGAGATGCACTCCTCACAATGAAACCATAGAAGAAATGGTAGGTATGGCAAAGCAAGGAGCAACCACCATCACTGGGATAAAATTCATGTTACTGGTGGAACGTGACATCTACCTCTATTTCAAAGGGGAACACTATCCCCTCGCCATGGCTCGAAAGGCATCGAACCATCAAAGAATAGAACCGCCCACCCGGGAGCTAGCAGAGCCATCCTCGACGCATCCTCGGATTGTTCTCCTCGAATCGAGCCCACCTAGCTCGTCGCACCGCTGCTGACCAAGAATAACCAAGAAGAGCTGGATAGCTTCTAGGATTGCTCGCAATTGAACGAGGAAGACAACATCGAGACGAACGAAGAGCAGCCAAAGCTAGCATAGCATCCGGCCACATTGAAGTTCGGGTGCCTCTGGCTTTTGTTGCATCACTGCTGCCAGCGAAGGGGAACCCATCCCCTTCCACCCGGATCGAGGGCGCCGCACCACCGGAACGGAGCAACGTGCGCTGCCACCCAAGAGCATCAATCAAAAACTTGCCGACACCATCTCCCTCAGCCCCTCCACACCAAATCGCAGCCAGATTACCGAACCCTCCACTTGGAGCTCCTTCTTCGAGCACAAGAACCCCCAGGCAGCGCCTTCTCGAAGTGAAGGATGCACCTGGCGCCGCCGCCGCCCAATGCATGTGGATTTTGGTATTTCAACCGGGGATGGGGTCGGGGACCTCGCCGGAGCCCCCATGGAGGAAAACGATAACCTTGGCCATCGTCGTCAGGACGGATGGGCCGACCAGAGTTTCCCCCGGTCCCACTGGACCACTACCATCACCCGTCAGTGCACCGAACCACCGAGGCTGGCGGCCGCAAGCCACCAAGTGCGACGGGGAAGAAGATGCAGAAGGGGGGCACACACACACCTCAGATCCAACGCAGTAGAACCGCACCACGATGGGCTCCTCTCTTCGACTCACCATCCACGCGGTCGAGGCACCGATCAGCCACCACCAGCGAGCACCGTCAGCCGCAAGACACCACCGCCACGCCCACCGCCCCCGGGGTCCGAAGTCCTCCGCAAGGGCTGGAGCAACGAGACCCGTCGCCATCGTCATCGGCGTCCGCACAGGGTTGCTCAACGGCCGTCTGAGATGGCGGCGAGGAAGGAGGGGGAGGGGGGAGGTGGCGGCAAGGAAAACCCTAATCGCCCCCAAGTCGCCGGTGCGGAGCGACGCGAGGGCTCAAATATATTTTTTCAATTAAACATTTCATCATCTTTGTGGAGGTTGTAATCGGGCCTGCTTGATAAAATCATTTAAAAAAAATCTAGGAAGGGATTGCTCATGGCAGAATACAGGGTGTACATCAAAATTACAACCCGATATTTTTTTCAATAAAGAATTAGCACCCCGCATAGGAATACGGTTTACAAATCACATCTCCGTGGACCAAGTCCAATCAAGCTAACGAGAAATCAACACTATTGCAGAGATCAGCACCGTGATCTGTAACTAAATATACGTGGAACAATTTACATTGCACTGCGATCTAATCTCTTCTAATCTATTGTAAGTACTCCCGAAGCAGCAATCGATCACGGCGACTAGCCGCTGAGGAGCCTCCGGTACCCCTGCCCCTGCGTCGGCCGGGGTACGAGTGATGAGCAGCCGCGACTCTGCTCGCTGTTGGTGAGCCACTTCTTCGCAGTGCGAAGCAGACCCGACCGATGCCGCCTCTGCTGCTCGATCTCGATGGCGTCGCTAAGGCGGAGCTCCACCGTGTCGCGCAACGAAGCGTCGTGAGGGCAGGCCTTGACGGCCCGTGCCGCCACGGTGCGCGCGCGCCTGGCGTCCCCGTGACGGAGCTCGAACGCGAGGTACGCGCACCAGTAGTCGCCGTACTCGTCGGCGGTGGTGCCGTCGTCGTCCTTACGGAGGTTTCCATCCTTGGCGCAGACGGTGCCCCACTCCTCGAAGAGCCACCGGGCAACGCCGACGCCGCCGCCGCCGTCCATCTCCATGGCGATCCACGTCCTGTAGACAGACGCGTAGTCCTTGACGCAGGAGAGGGCGCCGCGGAGCAGCTGACCTGCCTCCTTCATGTCCCCGTCGATCCTACGCATCTCCCGCGCCGTCTCGCACCATCGCAGCGCCTGGGCGCGCGCGGGCTTGGTGGCGGCCAAGAACTCGTAGACGCTCTGCCGCCGTCGCCGTTGGGCCTCGTCGAGTACGGCCATCCCCATCGCCTGGAGGAACGGAAGCAGATGCGCCTTGGATGGATCCCTGGTCAATGTCTAGAAGGCACTGAGTTCCTGACGCGAATAGCAGCGCGAGGGCAGCAATTTGTAAGGGGGTTCCAGTTCCATCCCAAGTCGTTTTCGGAGACAACCCAGGATCCTCTTGGATTCTGTGGATTCACGTCTCTGTTGCCGAGTTGAATCTAAACATATTTGGACAGCTGTGATCATACAGAAAAACAGAACCAGTGAATCACTAGGCGTCCATCTCCTAGTCGAGATGAGTCTGACATTTAATCGAAGCGGTATTTGGATTTCCATTGGGGAAACGGTATTTGACGTCAGAGTTTAGCTTTGTACTATAAACTAGTAAAATCTTGTATTTTCAAGAGAAAAAAACTAGTAAAATCTTCTTTATACAAACAATAATGCGACGAACATAAATAGAGTCAAATCACATTAGGGCAACTCCAACGGGGTTGATCAAAACCACAGTGTCCACGAAAATGGGCAGTCATCATCCAACTTAAGTCACCAAATGTCCGACAAATTTAAATGGATATTTAACAAAAGCAAACAAAATTGCAAACTGATATTTGTTAAATTTTAATAAATTACAATCAATAGGACAAAATTGAACGAAGTTTTAACTAAACCAAATATATTTTTAAAACTAATGCAAACAAGGTGAGGTACCTGACGGTGACCTTGAAGGCACGGCCTCCGAGGCCACCGACACCTTCTTCGTCGCTCGTGGCGTCGTAGCTGCCATCGGAGCCGTCATTGTAATCGTCCCTCTAGTGGTGAAACAATGCAAGACGTCACGGCGACCTTGATTGGCCGCCGCTGCACACTCACAACGCAGCTGCTCGACCTTCTACTCCCGGCACAGAGCCTTGGCATGGGAGGCGACGCTTGTTTGCAACAACGAAATCCACCACGCGTCGCCCGTCTATGCGCCAGGCCAAGCGCTCGAACTCCTCCATCCCCACTTCGAGGAGCTGGTTGTTAATCCAGCTGCGATGGCGGAAGGAGGTCTCTGTGGTGGTTTTGGACCAATCAATGGTCGGTCCTCCGCGAACACGGGTCCCCCAAGACCCGGGCAGCACCACTACCGACCACACAAATGACGCTTGACGCGCTGCCTCGGAGGCCGCCATCACTATGGAGAGGAACCACCACCTCCAAGGTAGTAGGCGAGGCGGTCGCGCGCCTTGGATCGCCAGGGAGAGCGGGTCCTCTTCCTTGACGGCAACCAGGCGCACTAGCTCCCGGACTACCAACAAGGCGGGGACGGCTGCGCCAACTCCTTGTCGCGGCAGAGACGGCTACACACACGGTAATGACAGCTTCGCCTCGACGCGCGGCTCGAGAGGCTCTGCTCCCGTGTAATGGAAGGCGCAATATAGTTGTTGTTTTTTTGTTTGCAGGGAAGGCCCAAATATAGTTGTGTAAAGAAATCAACGAGGACCATAGACGCTTAGAGCATCTCCAATAGATGGTCCAAATTTTGACGGTCCAAAATGAGAGATGTAAAAATTGAACCGTCAAAAAGTGCGTTTTGGAGTTCCGAAAAAAGCCAACTCCAACAGATGGTCCAAATTCATGGTCCAAAACCGGCCAACAGCCACGCGCCTGCTGTTCAGCCACTGTACAACCGCACATATTGTATAAAACATGCTTTAAAACAACATAAAAAAATTCATGTCCACAATATCAAATTATTACATAGTTGTTCAGATCCGGGAGATGAAATTCAACACAAATACAACATAGTTTTGCACAATACAACATAGTTTTGAACAAACAAATAATGAATCTATGCGGATCTTTCGCCATGCCATTTCCAATGCTCTTCCATCAAATCTTTCTAGAGTTGGTCATGCACATCGGTGTCTCTGATCTCGCTATACACCTTCATGAAACGTCTGATGCGCTCCTCTTTGCGCATGGGGTTAACACGAATGCCCATCAACTGATAGAAGTTGTAATCTAATTTTTTTTCCACGCTCGTTCTCAATGATCATGTTATGCATGATCACGCAAGCGGTTATGATGTACCAAAGGATCTTTCGATCCCAAAATGTAGATGGTCCTCGCACAATACCAAATTGGAATTGCAATAGTAGTTCAGCTTGTTCAACTGTTCTTTCCCTGAAAACTCAACCAGCACAACTATCCAGGTGGTCTCTGAAAGCATCGGTTAGTCCATTATAAAAGACATCAAGTATATCATGCATCTCAAGAGGATGATCAGGCAAAGCATTCAGTAATTGAAGAAGCCTCCCCCAAGCTTATGGGAGACTCTCTTCTTCAGTCTGAGCAAAGTTATAAATTTTCCGTAAGGTAGCTTGTTTCTCATGAGCGGGAAAATATTTAGCAAAGAAGTAGTACATCATATCCTGGGGACTACGCACACAACCAGGATCAAGAGAATTAAACCAAGTCTTAGCATCACCCTTTAACGAGAACGGAAATAGCTTAAGGATATAATAGTAACGAATCTTTTCATCATTCGTAAATAGGGTGGCTATATCATTCAACTTAGTAAGATGTGCCACAATAGTTTCAGACTCATAGCCATGGAAATGATCAGATTCAACCAAAGTAATTAACTCAGGATCAACAGAGAATTCATAATCCTTATCAGTAACACAGATATGTGAAGTAGCAAAAGCAGGGTCATGTTTCATTCTAGCATTCAAGGACTTTTCTTTCAGCTTAGCTAATAATTTCTTAAGATCATACCTATCATTGCAAGTAAGAAAGTGATGAGGACATGACTACCTTGGATACGACCAAAAATATTGCATACATGTATATTTGTGAGGTGATTTCTAATGCAAACTATGCAACAAGTCGGATCGTCAAAGTCGACTTCATCCAAACGATAGCCACTATCTCATCGAAAGACGGGACACCTTTGCCTCTATCAGAAAGTCTCTAGCAGTTTCTTCATCCATAACATAACCCTCAGGCACAACAGGCAATTCATATCTATTGGGAGTAGTTTCATCATCACTTTCATAAATATCATCATTTTCAACATTTGCACTCTCCCTAACCTTAGCAATTTGTTCATCTAGAAATTCACCTAGTGGCACAGTATCAGGCATAGAGGTAGTTTCATCATACATAGCAGAAGTAGCATCATCAAGAACATACGACATATCAGATTCAATAGCAGGACTAGGTGTCGCAAGTTTACTCGTAACAGAAGGAGAATCAAGTGCAAAGCTAGATGGCAGTTCCTTACCTCCCCTCGTAGTTGAGGGTAAGATCTTGGTTTTTGAGTCCTTCAAATTCTTCATAGTGATCAACAGATAAATCCCAAGTGAATTAAAGAATAGAGCTATGCTCCCCGGCAACGGTGCCAGAAAATAGTCTTGATAACCCACAAGTGTAGGGGATCGCAACAGTTTTCGAGGGTAAACTATTCAACCCAAATTTGTTGATTCGACACAAGGGGAGCCAAAGAATACTCTTAAGTATTAGCAATTGAGTTGTCAATTCAACCACACCTGGAAACTTAGTATCTGCAGCAAGATAGTTTAGTAGCAAAGTAATATTTTAGTGGCACAATAAAAGTAACGATAGTGTTTTTGTAGTTTTTGTAATAGTAGCAACGAAAAAGTAAATAAGCAACATGCAATATAGGAAAAGCTCGTAGGCATTGGATCGGTGATGGGAAATTATGTTGGATGCAATTCATCATGTAGAAGTTATAACCTAGTATGACACAGAACTAGCTCCAGTTCATCAATGCAATGTAGGCATGTATTCCGAATATAGTCATACGTGCTTATGGAAAAGAACTTGCATGGCATCTTTTGTCCTACCCTCCCGTGGCAGCGGGGTCCTATTGGAAACTAAGGGATATTAAGGCCTCCTTTTAATAGAGTACCAGACCAAAGGATTGACACATAGTGAATACATGAACTCCTCAAACTATGATCATCATCGGGAGTGGTCCCGATTATTGTCACTTCGGGGTTGCCGGATCATAACACATAGTAGGTGACTATAGACTTGCAAGATAGGATCAAGAACACACATATATTCATGAAAACATAATAGGTTCAGATCTCAAATCATGGCACTCGGGCCCTAGTGACAAGCATTAAGCATAGCAAAGTCATAGCAACATCAATCTCAGAACATAGTGGATACTTGTCAGACCCAAGATGCGATTCTATCCCGATCACGTGACACTTACGTGATTGGGGCACAACCACATTTCGGGCGCTTAGCAAGATGGATATCATTACATCGTACCATTACATACATACATGGAGGATACAACAATACATACAAGTCACAAGAATACAACATCACCAATACAAAGTATCCGACTACGGATACAAACATGAAAAGCACAAAGACATCCATCTGCTATCCCAGGCTGCCGACCCGGAACCAAACCCAAGACTGAAGAAGAAGAAGAAAGAAAGAACTCCAAACAACGATCATCGCTCTCACGTCAAGACATCGGAAACCTGCACCTACAACTGTTGTTGTAGTATCTGTGAGCCACGAGGACTCAACAATCCCATAACCATGGGTAACAAGACTATCAAAGCTTAATAGGCAGGAAGAGGTAAAGTGGTGAGGTTGCAGCAGCGACTAAGCAAAGTATGGTGGCTAACTTACGAGTACAAGAATAAGATGAGCATCTACGCAAACGGTCGCAAACTAGTAATGATCGCTACAGATCCTTAACTACATACGAGTCAAACATAACCCCACCGTGTTCTCTTCTCAAAGTGAAAAGAGACAGTCACGGTTACTCACACAGTTGTGTGTTTTACTTCGGATCCTTTGTCAAGTTTTCTACAACCGGACATTAACAAATTCCAATCTGCCACATAACCGCGGGCACGGCTTTCGAAAGATCATAACCCTGCAGGGGTGTCCCAACTTAGCCCATCACAAGCTCTCACGATCAGCTGAAGTGATAAATATAATATCATCACCCCTTATCTTAGGGAAATCCGATCAGGCTCGGCATCCCGGTGCACAAGATATTTCGACAATGGTAAAACAAGTCCAGCAAGACCTCCCAGCGTGCCGACACCCTGATAGTAGCCGCGCGTATCTCGTCTCAGGCCACGTCCGGGTGGGCGATTATACGAGTAAAACCAGCCCTCGGGTTTCCCCAAGGTGGCCTCGCATACTCCCCTGCTATGTAGAAAGAATCCTCGGGTAGCGCTAACTCCCTATGCAATTTAATTAATTAATTAAGTTGTTATTATGAGCAAATTAAAACCAATGTTGGGCCTTGCTGGAGGAGTTTTATTCAAAGACGAACTGTCAAGGGGTCCCCATATACCCATCGTGTAAGGAACACAAAATCAAGGAACATAATGCCGGTTTATCGGCGCCTAAGGTGGCATGAGTGGAACAAAACACCGAGCAAAAGGCCAAGCCTTCCACCCATGCCCAGTATATAGGTGTGTTATTATATATAACATATTGTGATATTCCAACAACAAGTTCTCTCCTGGAACGATCTTTATCTTCACCTGCAACTAACAACGCTATAAGAGGGGCTGAGCAAGCGGTAACATAGCCAAACAATGGTTTTGCTAGGAAGGTGTCAAAGGTTAGAGGTTTCATGGCAACAAGGAGAGGGGCTGACAATAAAGATGGGTAGCGTGACATATAACGATAGCATCGAGACAATAAGCATGACAATGATAGTAAAGGTATCCAAGGGTATGGTCACCTTGCCTGAGATCCCGCAAGGAAGAAGAACGGGTCCATGAAGAAGACGGAGAAGAAGCCTTGAAGAAGAACCACGGGTAGACGAACGAATCCTCACGAACGCAACGGAACAAGCACTAACGAGAAGAAGCAAGCAACACGGTAAACAAACCACTCAAGAGCATGACAATAGGCACTACCAAGTAGGATGCACAACAAGTCTACATATGATGCACATCAAGTATATACAGTAAGCAAAATATGGAAAGGTAGGAAGCACAGCAAAACAACACAAGTCTATATATATGATGCAATACATGGCAAGGTATGATGCATGGCAAGTCTATACAGGAAGCACAGCAAGTCTATACAGGAAGCATAACATGGCAAGGTAGGAAGCATAGAAAAACAACACAAGTTTATATGATGCAATACATGGCAAGGTATGATGCATGAAAAATCTATACAGGAAGCACATCAAGTCTATACAGGAAGCATAACATGGCAAGGTAGGAAGCATAGAAAACAACACAAGTTTATATGATGCAATACATGGCAAGGTATGATGCATGACAGGGCTATACAGGAAGCAATACATGGCAAGGTAGGAAGCACAGAAAAACAACACAAGAAACATGACAATGTGCTCAAGCAAGTAGGATGCACGACAAGTCTACATATGATGCACAGCAAGTCTATACAGGAAGCAAAACATGGCAAGGTAGGAAGCACAACATGGCAACGGTGCAAGATGCACCCAAAAATCAACCAAACTCACTCCAAACATGTTAACAAGATGATATTATGATTCTACATGCAAAATCACAAAAGTTTCATATAAGGAACACTCCAAACGGAGCAACTGTTGGGGAACGTAGTAATTTCAAAATTTTCCTACGATCACGCAAGATCTATCTACTAGATGCATAGCAACGAGAGGGGAGAGTGTGTCTACGTACCCTCGTAGACCGAAAGCGGAAGCGTTTATCAACGCGGTTGATGTAGTCGTGCACCTTCACGATCCGTCCCGATCTAGTACCGAACGTACGGCACCTCCGCGTTCAGCACACGTTCAGCTCGATGACGTCCTCGCCTTCTTGATCCAGCAAGACGGGCGAAGTAGTAGATGAGTTCCGGCAGCACGACGGCGTGGTGACGGTTGTTGATGAAGAACAATCTCTGCAGGGCTTCGCCAAGCACTACAGAAACTAGACGGAGGATAAACTAGAGGGTCGGGGTAGCCGGCACACGGCTTGGTGTATCTTGATGTGTCTTGGGTGCTAGCCCTACCCCTCTATTTATATGTTGAGCCTTGGGGTCGAAACTTGGAGTAAAAGCCTTCACAAAGTCGGTTTCACCCGAAAGGCAAGAGTCCTTCTCGGACTCCACGGCCAGACGCCAGGGTTCCCGGCGTCTGGACCCTGGCGTCTGGCCCCTGGACTCCGCAAAACTTCCTTTTGCGCTTTCCAAAAACCTTGTGTGCTTTCCCTTTTGGCCCAAATAACGTGTTCTCGTACCCAAACACTTCGGGAAACATCCGGAACCTCTTCCGGTGAATTCCGGAACCCTTCCGGAGGTCAAACACTATTATCTCATATATTAATCTTTATCTCCGGACCATTCCGGAGTTCCTCGTCATGTCCGTGATCACATCCTGGACTCCGAATAACATTCGGTCACCAACATACCTAACTCATTAAATACTATATCGTCAACGAACGTTTAAGCGTGCGGACCCTACGGGTTCGAGAACTATGTAGACATGACCGAGACATCTCTCCGGTCAATAACCAATAGCGGAACCTGGATGCCCATATTGGCTCCTACATATTCTACGAAGATCTTTATCGGTCGAACCGCATAACAACATACGTTGTTCCTTTTGTCATCGGTATGTTACTTGCCCGAGATTCGATCGTCGGTATCTCAATACCTAGTTCAATCTCGTTACCGGCAAGTCTCTTTACTCGTTCCGTAATACATCATCTCGTGACTAACTCATTAGTCATTTGCTTGCAAGGCTTATTATGATGTGCATTACCGAGAGGGCCCAGAGATACCTCTCCGACACTCGGAGTGACAAATCCTAATCTTGATCTATGCCAACACCACGAATACTTTCGGAGACACCTGTAGAGCATCTTTATGATCACCCAGTTACGTTGTGACGTTTGATAGCACACAAGGTGTTCCTACGGTATTCGGGAGTTGCATAATCTCATAGTCATAGGAACATGTATAAGTCATGAAGAAAGCAATAGCAGTAAAACTAAACGATCATAGTGCTATGCTAACGGATGGGTCTAGTCCATCACATCATTCTCCTAATGATGTGATCCCGTTGATCAAATGACAACTCATGTCTATGGCTAGGAAACATAACCATCTTTGATCAATGAGCTAGTCTAGTAGAGGCATACTAGGGACATACTGTTTTGTCTATGTATCCACACATGTACTAAGTTTCCGGTTAGTACAATTCTAGCATGAATAAAAGACATTTATCATGATATAAGGAAATGCAAATAACATCTTTATTATTGCCTCTAGGGCATATTTCCTTCAGTCTCCCACTTGAACTAGAGTCAATAATCTAGCTCACATCGCCATGTGATTTAATACCGATAGTTCACATCGTTATGTGAATAACACCCATAGTTCACATCACCATGTGACCAACACCCAAAGGGTTTACTAGAGTTAATAATCTAGTTCACATCGCTATGTGATTAATACCCAAGAGTAATAAGGTGTGATCATGTTTTGCTTGTGAGAGAAGTTTAGTCAACGGGTCTGTCTCATTCAGATCCGTATGTATTTCGCAAATTTCTATGTCTACAATGCTCTGCAGAGAGCTACTCTAGCTAATTGCTCCCACTTTCAATACGCATCCAGATTGATACTTAGAGTCATCTGGATTTAGTGTCAAAGCTTGCATCGGCGTAACCCTTTACGACGAACTCTTTATCACCTCCATAGTCGAGAAACATTTCCTTAGTCATCCAGTTACTAAGGATAATTTTGACCGCTGTACAGTGATCTACTCCTGGATCACTATTGTACCCCCTTGACAAACTCATGGCAAGGTACACAACATGTTTGGTACACAGCATGGCATACTTTATAGAACCTATGGTTGAGGCATAGGGAATGACTTTCATTCTCTCTATATTTTTCTGTCGTGGTCTGGCTTTGAGTCTTACTCAACTTCACACCTTATAAGTCAGGCAAGAACTCCTTCTTTGACTGATCCATTTTGAACTACTTCAAAATCTTATCAAGGTATGTACTTATCGAAAGTCTTATCAAGCGTCTTGATCTATCTCTATAGATCTTGATGCCCAATATGTAAGCAGCTTCACCAAGGTCTTTCTTTGAAAAACTCCTTTCAAACACTCCTTCATGCTTTCCAGAAAATTCTACATTATTTCTGATCGACAATATGTCATTCACATATACTTATCAGAAAGGTTGTAGTGCTCCCACTCACTTTCTTGTAAATACAGGCTTCACCGCAAGTCTGTATAAATCTATATGCTTTGATCAACTTATCAAAGCATATATTCCAACTCCGAGATGATTGCACCAGTCCATAGATGGATCGCTGGAGCTTGCACATTTTGTTAACACCTTTAGGATTGACAAAACCTTCTGGTTGCATCATATACAATTCTTCTTTAATAAATCCATTAAAGAATGCAGTTTTGTTATCCATTTGCCAGATTTCATAAAATGCGGCAATTGCTAACATGATTCAGACAGACTTAAGCATCGCTACAGGTGAGAAAGTCTCATCGTAGTCAACTCCTTGAACTTGTCGAAAACCTTTCGCAACAAGTCGAGCTTTGTAAACAGTAATATTACCGTCTGCGTCGGTCTTCCTCTTGAAGATCCATTTATTTTCGATGGCTTGCCGATCATCGGGCAAGTCAACCAAAGTCCACACTTTGTTCTCATACATGGATCCCATCTCAGATTTCATGGCTTCAAGCCATTTTGCGGAATCTGGGCTCATCATCGCTTCCTCATAGTTCGTAGGTTCATCATGGTCTAGTAACATGATTTCCAGAACTGGGTTGCCGTACCACTCTGGTGCGGAACGTTCTCTGGTTGATCTACGACGTTCAGTAGAAACTTGATCCGAAGTTTCATGATCATTATCATCAACTTCCTCACTAATTGGTGTAGGAATCACTGGAACTAGTTTCTGTGATGTACTACCTTCCAATTGGGGAGAAGGTACAATTACCTCATCAAGTTCTACTTTCCTCCCACTCACTTCTTTCGAGAGAAACTCCTTCTCTAGAAAGGATCCATTCTTAGCAACGAATATCTTGCCTTCGGATCTGTGATAGAAGGTGTACCCAACAGTTTCTTTTTGGGTATCCTATGAAGATTTACTTCTCTGATTTGGGTTCGAGCTTATCATGTTGAAACTTTTTCACATAAGCATCGCAGTCCCAAACTTAAAGAAATGACAGCTTAGGTTTCTCAAACCACAGTTCATACGGTGTCATCTCCACGGATTTAGATGGTGCCCTATTTAACGTGAATGTAGCTTTCTCTAATGCATAACCCCAAAAGCGATAGTGGTAGATCGGTAAGAGACATCATCGATCGCACCATATCTAATAAAGTACGGTTATGACGTTCGGACACACCATTACACTATGGTGTTCCAGGTGGCGTGAGTAGTGAAACTATTTCACATTGTTTTTACTGAAGGCCAAACTCGCTAACTCAAATATTTTACCTCTACGATCATATCGTAGAAACTCTTATTTTTCTGTTACGATGATTCTCCACTTCACTCTGAAATTCTTTGAACTTTTCAAATGTTTCAGACTTGTGCTTCATTAAGTAGATATACCCATATCTGCTCAAATCATCAGTGAAGGTCAGAAAATAATGATACCTGCCGCGAGCTTCAACACTCATTGGTCTGCATACATCAGCATGTATGATTTCCAACAAATCTGTTGCTTGCTCCACAGTTCCGGAGAACGGAGTTTTAGTCATCTTGCCCATGAGGCATGGTTCGCAAGCACCAAGTGATTCATAATCAAGTGATTCCAAAAGTCCATCACTATGGAGTTTCTTCATGCGCTTTACACCAATATGACCTAAACGGCAGTGCCACAAATAAGTTGCACTATCATTATTAACCTTGCATCTTTTGGCTTCAATATTATGAATATGTGTATCACACGATCGAGATCCAACAAACCATTTTCATTGGGTGTATGACCATAGAAGGTTTTATTCATGTAAACAGAACAACAATTATTCTCTAACTTACATGAATAACCGTATTGCAATAAACATGATCAAATCATATTTATGCTCAACACAAACACCAAATAACACTTATTTAGTTTCAACACTAATCCCGAAAGTATAGGGAGTGTGCGATGATGATCATATCAATCTTGGAATTATTTCCAATACACATCGTCACTTCATCCTTTAACTAGTTTCTGTTCATTATGCAACTCCCATTTCGAGTTACTACTCTTTTAGCAACTGAACAAGTATCAAATACCGAGGGGTTGCTATGAACACTAGTAAAATACACATCAATAATCTGTATATCAAATATACCTTTGTTCACTTTGCCAGCCTTCTTATCCGCCAAATATCTAGGGCAGTTCCACTTCCAGTGACCATTTCCTTTGCAGTAGAAGCACTTGTTTCAGGCTTGAGTTTAGCTTTGGGTTTCTTCACGGGAGTGACAACTTGCTTGTCATTCTTCTTGAAGTTCCCCTTCTATCCCTTTGCCCTTTACTTGAAACAAGTGGTCTTGTTAACCATCAACACTTGATGCTCTTTCTTGATTTCTACCTTCGCCGATTTCAGCATCGCGAAGAGCTCGGGAATTACTTTCGTCATCCCTTGCATATTATAGTTCATCACGAAGTTCTACTAACTTGGTGATAGTGACTAGAGAACATTGTCAATTACTATCTTATCTGGAAGATCAACTCCCACTTGATTAAAGCAATTGCAGTACCCAGACAATCTGAGCACATGCTCACTGGTTGAGCTATTCTCCTCCATCTTGTAGGCAAAGTACTGTCAGAAGTCTTATACCTCTAGACACGGGGATGAGTATGAAATACTAATTTCAACTCTCGGAAGATCTCATATGCTCCGTGGCGTTCAAAACATTTTTGAAGTCCCGGTTATAAGCCGTAAAGTATGGTGCACTAAACTATCAAGTAGTCATCATATCGAGCTTTTGTCAAAACGTTCATAACGTCTACATCTGCTCCTGCAATAGGTCTGTCACCTAGCGGTGCATCAAGGACATAATTCTTCTATGCAGTAATGAGGATAATCCTCAGATCACGGAACAATTCCGCATCATTGCTACTAACATCTTTCAACTTGGTTTTCTCTAGGAACATATAAAAAAATAAACGTGGAGCAACATCGCGAGCTATTGATCTACAACATAGATATGCTAATACTACCAGGACTAACTTCATGATAAATTAAAGTTCAATTAATCATATTACTTAAGAACTCCCACTTAGATGGACATCCCTCCGGTCATCTAAATGATCACGTGATCCAAATCAACTAAACCATGTCCGATCATCACGTGAGATGGAGTAGTTTCAATGGTGAACATCTTATGTTGATCATATCTACTATATGATTCACGCTCGACCTTTCGGTCTCCAGTGTTCCGAGGCCATATCTGCATATGCTAGGCTCGTCAAGTTTAACCCGAGTATTCTGCGTGTGCAAAACTGGCTTACACCCGTTGTATTTGAACGTAGAGCTTATCACACCCGATCATCACGTGGTGTCTCGGCACGACGAACTTTCGCAACGGTGCATACTCAGGGAGAACACTTATACCTTGAAATTTAGTAAGGGATCATCTTATAATGCTACCGTCGTTCTAAGCAAAATAAGAAGCATAATAAGATAAACATCACATGCAATCAAAATATGTGACATGATATGGCCATCATCATCTTGTGCTTTTGATCTCCATCTCCAAAGCACCGTCATGATCACCTTCGTCACCGGCGCGACACCTTGATCTCCATCGTAGCATCGTTGTCGTCTCGCCAACTATTGCTTCTACGACTATCGCTACCGTTTAATGATAAAGTAAAGCAATTACATGGCGATTGCATTTCATACAATAAAGCGACAACCATATGGCTCCTGCCAGTTGCCGATAACTTTACAAAACATGATCATCTCATACAAAACCGTATAACTCATCATGTCTTGACCATATCACATCACAACATGCCCTGCAAAAACAAGTTAGACGTCCTCTACTTTGTTGTTGCAAGTTTTACGTGGCTGCTACGGGCTTAGCAAGAACCGTTCTTACCTACGCATACAAAACCACAACGATGTTTCGTCAAGTATGTGCTGTTTTAACCTTCACAAGGACCGGGCATAGCCACACTTGATTCAGCTAAAGTGAGAGAGACAGACACCCGCCAGTCACCTTTAAGCAACGAGTGCTCGTAACGGTGAAACCAGTCTCGCGTAAGCGTACGCGTAATGTCGGTCCGGGCCGCTTCATCTCACAATACCGCCGAAGCAAAGTATGACATGCTGGTAAGCAGTATGACTAGTATCGTCCACAATCTCATTGTGTTCTACTCGTGCATATCATCTACGCATAGACCTGGCTCTGATACCACTGTTGGGGAACGTAGTAATTTCAAAATTTTCCTACGATCACGCAAGATCTATCTACTAGATGCATAGCAACGAGAGGGGAGAGTGTGTCTACGTACCCTCGTAGACCGAAAGCGGAAGCGTTTATCAACGCGGTTGATGTAGTCGTGCACCTTCACGATCCGTCCCGATCTAGTACCGAACGTACGGCACCTCCGCGTTCAGCACACGTTCAGCTCGATGACGTCCTCGCCTTCTTGATCCAGCAAGACGGGCGAAGTAGTAGATGAGTTCCGGCAGCACGACGGCGTGGTGACGGTTGTTGATGAAGAACAATCTCTGCAGGGCTTCGCCAAGCACTACAGAAACTAGACGGAGGATAAACTAGAGGGTCGGGGTAGCCGGCACACGGCTTGGTGTATCTTGATGTGTCTTGGGTGCTAGCCCTACCCCTCTATTTATATGTTGAGCCTAGGGGTCGAAACTTGGAGTAAAAGCCTTCACAAAGTCGGTTTCACCCGTAAGGCAAGAGTCCTTCTCGGACTCCAGGGCCAGACGCCAGGGTTCCCGACGTCTGGACCCAGACGCCAGGGACCCTGGCGTCTGGCCCCTGGACTCCGCAAAACTTCCTTTTGCGCTTTCCAAAAACCTTGTGTGCTTTCCCTTTTGGCCCAAATAACGTGTTCTTGTACCCAAACACTTCGGGAAACATCCGGAACCTCTTCCGGTGAATTCCGGAACCCTTCCGGAGGTCAAACACTATTATCTCATATATTAATCTTTATCTCCGGACCATTCCGGAGTTCCTCGTCATGTCCGTGATCACATCCTGGACTCCAAATAACATTCGGTCATCAACATTCATAACTCATTAAATACTATATCGTCAACGAAACGTTAAGCGTGCGGACCCTACGGGTTCGAGAACTATGTAGACATGACCGAGACACCTCTCCGGTCAATAACCAATAGCGGAACCTGGATGCCCATATTGGCTCCTACATATTCTACGAAGATCTTTATCGGTCGAACCGCATAACAACATACGTTGTTCCCTTTGTCATCGGTATGTTACTTGCCCGAGATTCGATCGTCGGCATCTCAATACCTAGTTCAATCTCGTTACCGGCAAGTCTCTTTACTCGTTCCGTAATACATCATCTCGTGACTAACTCATTAGTCATTTGCTTGCAAGGCTTATTATGATGTGCATTACCGAGAGGGCCCAGAGATACCTCTCCGACACTCGGAGTGACAAATCCTAATCTTGATCTATGCCAACACCACGAATACTTTCGGAGACACCTGTAGAGCATCTTTATGATCACCCAGTTACGTTGTGACGTTTGATAGCACACAAGGTGTTCCTACGGTATTCGGGAGTTGCATAATCTCATAGTCATAGGAACATGTATAAGTCATGAAGAAAGCAATAGCAGTAAAACTAAACGATCATAGTGCTATGCTAACGGATGGGTCTAGTCCATCACATCATTCTCCTAATGATGTGATCCCGTTGATCAAATGACAACTCATGTCTATGGCTAGGAAACATAACCATCTTTGATCAATGAGATAGTCTAGTAGAGGCATACTAGGGACATACTGTTTTGTCTATGTATCCACACATGTACTAAGTTTCCGGTTAGTACAATTCTAGCATGAATAAAAGACATTTATCATGATATAAGGAAATACAAATAACATCTTTATTATTGCCTCTAGGGCATATTTCCTTCAGCAACGGGCTAAAAGATACACATGAAACAATATATAACAACAAGCTGAAGTTAACAGCCACATAGCAACTTGGAAGCAAGAAATATATATGCTACATCACTCAAACATGGTGACAAGAAGCATGGACATGAAGTAGGCATATCCTACAGCAAACAACTCCATTGGAGCATCTCCATAGGAGGCATGGATCAATAGCAACAAGCTACAACATTTTGATCATGACAATAAAAACCTAACATCAATATTTTATAGCAACTTGGGAGCAAGAATTTAATAAGCTACAACAACCCAAATGAACAAGTGAAGGCATGAATGGATAGACAACAACATATACAACACGGAATGATCAATAGCCACCCCAAAACTAACATGGATTTGCCTAGAACATCAAGCAAACATAGCATCAGGATATTACAGATTCCAGACTTAGTGAAATTTCACTAAGTGTTAAAACAGTAACAGCAACATGGCAAGTTTGCAAGCATGGCACAATGGAACAAAGTGTAGAGCACAACACCACGATCATTTTGACATATCATTCACTCAATTTGGATAAGCACACAAAAAGATATCACTATGCAAACATAACAACATAAACATCAATTACAGGGACTTAGCCATATGCACAGTAAAACAGGGTGAGTGAGATTTAGTTAAACAGCGCACCGAGCGGGGCTTAGCACTGGGCCTTGCTGGACTGTGAGGAGGGACGCGGCCCACGCGCGAGGAGGAGGTGGAGACCCAGGAGGGATCTGGGCCCTGGGCCTTCGGCGGAGGAAGAGGCCCGCGAGGCCGGGGCGGTCTGGATCTGGGGACCTGGCGTGGCTAGGCCTGGCGGGGTGAGGCCAGCCCACACGCGAGGAGGCCCCGAGGCGCTGTCATCCAGCTCCGCCTCTCGAGCGGGACGAGGCCATGGCAGAGCCAACTGCGGCGGCGGCCGGCGGCGGCTTGGCGAGGGGCGTCGCCGGGGCGTGGTGGCGGCGGGGATCCTCCGGATCTGGTGGAGAACGGGTCGGGGTCTCCATCCCCGATGGCGGCGCGGCGATCTGTTGGCGCCGGCGGCAGCTACTCCGGCGGGAGTGCTCCGGCGGAGGCGTAGAAGCGGCGGCGTCCTGTGGTCTACGAGGAAGGAGCGGTCGATCGAGGTCAGGGGTTGGGGCTCCTCTCCTCGGCAGTTGCGGGGTGCGGGATCCCCTAGACCAGGCGCTCGCGAGGCGCGGCCGATCTGGCCAGATCCGGCTCGGGGGCGGGCCTGGAGCGGGCTTCGCGGGCCAGGCGCGGTGGGAAGCTGGGGGGAGCCACGTGGCAGGCCAGGAGTGGTGGAGGGCGTTGTTGGCGGCTGTGGCAGCCAATGGGGGCGCGCCACTTGGCGAAAATGAGGTGGCTGGCTGACTTGGCGGCGCCAAGTGGCGGCGGTGGAGAGGGGCTGTGCGGAAATTGATGCAAGGGAGGAGGCTGGAGGTAGGGGAAGGCCTAGGGGATGCCCAAAATGGCAAGGGGGGTTGTTTATATAGGGAAAAACCTAGGGTTTGGGGGTTTTGGACCGTTCCGGAGCCATCGAATCGCGATCCAACGGCAACGGAGCGAAGGGGAAGTTAGAAAGGCCTAGGTGGGCTGTGTAGAGGGGTTGTGGAGAGAGTAGAGAAGAGGCCCGCGGAGGTTTTCGGAGACCGAAAACGTCCGACGTTTAGACCGGCTACTAGTGCCGCTATATATATCCGTTGGGCTATCAAACGAGCTCCGAATGCGATGAAATTTGGCAGGCGGCCTGTCTACACTATAATAAGACCACACACCAAGTTTCAACCCATTCCGAGAATGTTTTTCGGCCACTCACAAACTAAATATTCGGAGGCACCGCGGGCGCGTGCACGTGTGTCTGGGCTCAGAACGGACAACAGAGAGGACGAGGGAACTCGGACGGATGCAAGTTTTGAAAACATGCTGATGCAACACACAAGATCACAAGGCAAGGATGCACACGCAAGCAGATGACATGGCACTGACAACGAATAACTGACTGACATCTGGCGCACCGGTCTCGGGGTGTCACAATACTAGGGATCAAACCCTAACAAAACTAACTCGATTACATGATAGATCCCATCCAACCCATCACTGTCCAGCAAGCCTATGATGGAATTACTCAAACACGGCGGTGAGCATCATGGAGTTGGTGATGGAGGAAGGTTGATGATGACGATGGCAACGATCTCCACTCTCAGGAGCCCCGAACGGACTCCAGATCAGCCTTCCCGAGAGAGATTAGGGCTTGGCGGTGGTTCCGTCTCGTGAAACATAATAATTCCTTCTCTCTGATATTTTTTCTCCCCGAAAGTGAAGATATAGGATCTGGGGGTACGTCGATAAGTCACCAGGGGGCCCACGAGGCAGGGGGGCGCGCCCCCACCCTCATGGACAGGCCCTGCCCCCCTGGTGTGGATCTTCTTGTAGATATTTTTTATATTTTCCAAAATCATTCTCCGTTGATTTTCAGGGGATTCCGAGAACTTTTTATTCTGCACAAAAACAACACCATGGCAGTTCTGCTGAAAACAGCGCCAGTCCGGGTTAGTTCCATTCAAATCATGCAAGTTAGAGTTCAAAACAAGGGCAAAAGGGTTTGGAAAAGTAGATACGTTGGAGACGTATCAACTCCCCCAAGCTTAAACCTTTGCTTGTCCTCAAGCAATTCAGTTGATAAACTGAAAGTGATAAAGAAAAACTTTGACAAACTGTCTTTGCTCTTGTTGTTGTAAATATGTAAGCTAGCATTTAGGTTTTCAACAAGATCATGAACTACCCATATTCACGATAACTTTCAGGTCTCAAGACTACTCACATCAATGGTATAATCAACTAGTGAGCGATAATAATAAACCTCGGATGACAACACTTTCTCAAAACAATCATGATATGATATAACAAGATGGTATCTCGCTAGCCCTTTCTGAGACCGCAAAACATAAATGCAGATCACCTATAAGGATCAAGGACCGACTAGACATTGTAATTCATGGTAAAAGAGATCTAGTCATGATCATACTCAATGCAAATTAATAGTAATAAATGCAACGACATAGGTGCTCTCCTACTGGTGCTCTTTAATAAGAGGATGATGACTCTGCATAAAAGTAAATAGATAGGCCCTTCGCAGAGGGAAGCAGGGATTTGTAGAGGTGCCAGAGCTCGATTTATAAATAGAGGTGAATAACATTTTGAGCAGTATACTTTCATTGTCAACATAACAACCAAGAATCTCGATATCTCCCATGCAACGCACATTATAGGCGGTTCCCAAACAGAATGGTAAAGTTTATACTCCCCCAACCACCAACAAGCACACTCCACGGCTAGCCCGAAACAACGGGTATCGTCCAAACCAGCAACAACCCTGGGGGAGTTTTGTTTAATTTTTATGATTTTGAGCATGGAACCGGGCATCCCGGTTACCAGCCATTTTCTCATGAATGATGAGCGGAGTCCACTCATCGTGAGAATAACCCACCTAGCATGGAAGATATAGACAACCCTAGTTGATACATGAGCTGTTCGAGCATACAAAACGAGAATTTCATTTGAAGGTTTAGAGTTTGGCACATACAAAATTACTTGGAACGGCTGGTAAATACCGCATATAGGAAGGTATGGTGGACTCATATGGAATAACTTTGGGGTTTATGGAAGTGGATGCACAAGCAGTATTCCCGCTTAGTACAGGTGAAGGTTAGAAAGAGACTGGGAAGCGACCAGCTAGAGAGCAACAACGGTCATGAACATGCATTAAAATTAATCAACAATGAATGGAAGCATGAGTAGGATATAAATCACCATGAACATAAATATCGTGGAGGCTATGTTGATTTGTTTCAACTACATGCGTGAACATGTGCCAAATCAGATCACTTAAATCGTTCAAAGGAGGATACCACCCATCATACCACATCACAACCATTTTAATATCATGTTGGCACGCAAGATAGACCATTATAAACTCTCAGCTAATTAAGCATGGCATAAGCAGCTATGATCTCTAATTGTCATTGCAAACATGTTTCATTCATAACAAGCTGAATCAGGAACGATGAGCCATCATATTTACAAAAACAAAAGAGGTCGAGTTCATACCAGCTTTTCTCATCTCAATTAGTTCATCATATATCATCCTTATTGCCTTTCACTCGCAAGACCGAACGGTGTGGAAAATAATAATAGTGCATGTGCATTGGACTAAGCTGGAATCTGCAGACATTTAATGCAAGAGAGAAGACAAGGTAATGTGGCTCAAGGTTAAATCCACAATAAAGCATATGAGAGCCACTAAGCATTTTCAATCATGGTCTTCTACTCTTAACCCCTAAAGAAAAGAAAAGAAACTATTTACGCGAGAAAGCTCCCAACAAGCAAAAGAAGAACGGAAATCTTTTTGGTTTTCATTTTTAACTACTACTACAAGCAAAGAAAGTAAACTAGCTAGAAGCTACAACTATTTTTTTTGTTTTTCTGGGTTTTTCTAGCACACAAGAAAAAGAAATTGAAACTAAGCATGGATGGTATAGTGAAAGAGTGTGAGCGCCGACAACTAGAATAAGTATGAACATGAATGTATGTCGGTGAGAAACATATACTCCCCCAAGCTTAGGCTTTTGGCCTAAGTTAGTCTATGGCGAGTATTGGCCTGACGAATATCCAAAGTTGTAGATGGGGTCGTACTGCGATGCAGCAGATGCTGCATGCTGAGCTGCAGCTCGAAGGCGGGCTGCCTCCGTTATGTTATAATAAGCATTTGCCTCCTCCATAGTTATAGTGTATCTCCCTTTTTCCTGAAAGTTAAACAAAGTGGGGGTAGGAAGAACAATAGGGATGGCATGCTGCCTGTTAAAGATTAGTCGATATTTGAGGGTTTGATCATCCTACTCTATAAACCGGTGACTAGTCATAGCATGGCAGTCTAAATAAGCAGGAGGTAAAGGTTCATCATTCACGTGCACAGACACACCAAGAAAGCGGGCTATGCGGGTAGCATAGATCCCACCAAATAAATCTCCATGTAAACCATTATGGTGTAGCCTACGTGCAACAATGGCTCCCAAGTTATATTGCCTACCACCTAGTACAACACTCCCGAGAACACTAAGATCAGGGACACACATGTGACAAGCCTCATCCTTACCGTTTATGCATCTATCGATAAAGAGAGCAAAGTAATGAATAGCAGGAAAATGAATGCTACCTATGGTAGCTTGTGTGATTTCCCTAGATTCCCCCACTGTAATACTAGCAAGGAATTCTCTAAATTCAGATTTGCGAGGATCACTTATACTGCCCCACTGTGGGAGCTTGCAAGCATAATTAAAATCCTCTTAATCCATGGTATAAGATTTATCATACAGGTCAAACAATACAGTGTGAGAATTACGTGAAGATGAAAATTTAAACTTTCTCACAAAGCTATCAGTTAAGCCACGGTATTGAGGGCACTTATCTTGCATGAAGTCCTCGAGGTCAGCGTTGCGCACGTATGCGTAAAATTCATCCTTGATGCCAGCTTGACCCAAGAATCCATCTGACGGCCATTCACAGGGCCGCACATCAGCATCCCTTGGTGGTTCATTGTCCGGCTCATGGAATGCGAGCCTCAGTTCTTGCTTCCTTGAAGAACCACCTTGGAAGTTTCTCCTAAACATTTTTCTAAAATTTTCTGAAATTTTTAGTAACTTCAAAATAAAAGTTAACCAAACTCAATAAGATTGATAGCAACAACTCCTACTAGTGCCTAGAGACTATATCAAGCATTAAAACTACTTGGGACCAAGAAAATTTGACGTGCAAGCTCAAGAACAAGGTCACCACAGCAGCATAAATTTGCAACGAATAAAGCACTAGAACAAAAACTAATTGGACCAATGGAGGAGTCACATACCAAGGAACAATCTCCCCAAACAGTTTGGTGAATGATTCTTTGAGAAAGGAGATCGAAAATGGCAGCAAGATGAGCTAGAACTCGGGTTTGAGCTGGTTGGGGATTTTTTTGGGAGGAAGAAGAAGAGCATGGGTGCAGGAATAAGTGGAGGGGGGCCACGTGGGGCCCACGAGGCAGGGGGCGCGCCCTAGACCCTCGTGGCCACGTGCTGGCTCCCCTCACTGTGTGTTCAGTGCCATATTTCCTCAAATATTCTAGAAAAAAAATCATATTTCATTTTCATGACATTTGGAGAACTTTAATTTTCGGGATATTTTGTATTACACGGATAAGTCTGGAAACAAACAGAAAATACTAATTTTCTTTTATTTAACCTAATTAACAGAAAGTAAAGTGAGGGTACAGCAGGTTGTGCTATCTAGATTCACGTATCCCATGCTCATCAAAAGGAATCCATTAACAATGTTGATCAGGTCTTTTTAATAAACTCTTTCCGAGTAACATGAAACCGGAGAATTTTCGAATAACACTAGGTTACCTAAATGGGGATATGTATGTCCCCAACAATAAGGATATCATATGTCTTCCTGATAATAGGAAGAGGAAACTCAAAACCTCCAATAGTAATAGTTGAAATTTTTCCAATATAATTGATACTGTGGACCTAAGGTTGTTTCCTCGGAAAGTGTACCGTATGCTCATTACCATTGACATGAAAAGTGACATTGCCTTTGTTGCAATCAATAACAGCCCCTGCAGTATTCAAAAAGGGTCTTCCAAGAATAATAGACATACTATCGTCCTCGGCAATATCAAGTATAACAAAGTCCGTTAGAATAGTAACATTTGCAACTACAACATGCACATCCTCACAAATACCTACAGGTATAGCAGTTGATTTATCAGCCATTTGCAAAGATATTTCATTAGGTGTCAATTTACTCAAGTCAAGTCTACGATATAAAGAGAGAGGCATAACACTAACACCGTCTCCAAGATCACATAAAGCAGTTTTAACATAGTTTCTCTTAATGGAGCAAGGTATAGTAGGTACTCCTGGATCTCCTAATTTCTTAGGCATTCCACCCTTAAAAGTGTAATTTGCGAGCATGGTGGAAATTTCTACTTCAGGTATCTTTCTTTGGTTGGTAATAATATCTTTCATATACTTAGCATAAGGATTTGTTTTAAGCACATCAGTCAAACGCATACGCAAAAAGATAGGTCTAATCATTTCAGCAAAGCACTCGAAATCCTCATCATCCTTTTTCTTGGATGGTTTTGGAGGAAAATGCATGGGTTTCTGAACCCATGGTTCTCTTTCCCTACCGTGCTTCCTAGCAACAAAGTCTCTTTTATCATAACGTTGATTCTTTGATTGTGGGTTATCAAGATCAACAGTAGGTTCAATCTCTACATCATCATCATTGCTAGGTTGAGCATCATCATGAACATCATTATTAATATTATCACTAGGTTCATGTTCATTACCAGATTGTGTCTCAGCATCATAAACAGATATGTCATTAGGATTCTCAGGTGTGTCAGCTACAGGTTCACTAGAAGCATGCAAAGTCCTATCATTTTTCTTTTTCTTCTTCTTAGAAGAACTAGGTGCATCTAAATTAGCTCTCTGAGAATCTTGCTCAATTCTCTTAGGGTGGCCTTCAGGATACAGTGGTTCCTGAGTCACTTTACCACCTCTAGTTGCAACTCTAACATCATAGTCATTATTCTTACTATTTAATTGATTGAGCAAATCATTCTGGGCCTTAAGTACTTGTTCTACTTGAGTGGTAACCATAGAAGCATGTATACTAATGAGTTTCAGTTCACCTTTAGCTCTAGACAGATAATCACTCAAGCGTTCAATCATATAAGCATTGTGTTGTAATTGTCTACCAACATAAGCATTGAAGTTTTCTTGTTTCACAATAAAATTGTCAAACTCATCTAAGCATTGGCTAGCAGACTTATAACGAGGAATATCACCTTCATCAAATCTATAAAGAGAATTTACCTTTACTACCTGTGTCGGGTTATCAAGACCATGTATTTCTTCAATAGGCGGTAAATTCTTAACATCTTCAGCTTTAATACCCTTTTCTTTCATAGATTTCTTTGCCTCTTGCATATCTTCAGGACTGAGAAATAGAACACATCTTTTCTTTGGAGTTGGCTTAGGGGCTGGTTCAAGAAGTGTCCAATTATTTTCATTGGCCAGCATATTATTCAATAGTAGTTCAGCTTGTTCGATTGTTCTTTCCCTGAAAACACAACCAACACAACTATCCAGGTGGTCTCTGGAAGCATCGGTTAGTCCATTATAAAAGACATCAAGTATATCATGCATCTCAAGAGGATGATCAGGCAAAGCATTCAGTAATTGGAGAAGCCTCCCCCAAGCTTGTGGGAGACTCTCTTCTTCAGTTTGAGCAAAGTTATAAATTTCCCGTAAGGCAGCTTGTTTCTTATGAGCGGGAAAATATTTAGCAGAGAAGTAATACATCATATCCTGGGGACTATGCACACAACCAGGATCAAGAGAATTAAACCAAGTCTTAGCATCGCCCTTTAACGAGAACGGAAATAGCTTAAGGATATAATAGTAACGAATCTTTTCATCATTGGTAAACAGGGTGGCTATATCATTCAACTTAGTAAGATGTGCCACAACAGTTTCAGACTCATAGCCATGGAAAGGATTAGATTCAACCAAAGTAATTAACTCAGGATCAACAGAGAATTCATAATACTTATCAGTAACACAAATAGGTGAAGTAGCAAAAGCAGGGTCATGTTTCATTGTAGCATTCAAGGACTTTTCTTTCAACTTAGCTAATAATTTATTAAGATTATATCTATCATTGCAAGCAAGAAAGTCTCTAGCAGTTTCTTCATCCATAACATAACCCTCATGCACAACAGGCAATTCATATCTATTGGGAGTAGTTTCATCATCACTTTCATAAATATCATCATTTTCAACATTTGCACTCTCCCTAACCTTAGCAATTTGTTCATCTAGAAATTCACCTAGTGGCATAGTATTAGGCATAGAGGTAGTTTCATCATACATAGCAGAAGTAGCATCATCAAGAACATACGACATATAAGATTCAATAGCAGGAGTAGGCGTCGCAAGTTTACTCATAACAAAAGGAGAATCAAGTGCACAGCTAGATGGCAGTTCCTTACCTCCCCTCGTAGTTGAGGGTAAGATCTTGGTTTTTGAGTCCTTCAAATTCTTCATAGTGATCAACAGAGAAATCCCAAGTGACTTAAAGAATAGAGCTATGCTCCCCGGCAACGGCGCCATAAAATAGTCTTGATAACCCAGAAGTGTAGGGGATCGCAACAGTTTTCGAGGGTAAATTATTCAACCCAAATTTGTTGATTCGACACAAGGGAGCCAAAGAATACTCTTAAGTATTAGCAGCTGAGTTGTTAATTCAACCACACATGGAAACTTAGTATTTGTAGCAAGATAGTTTAGTAGCAATGTAATATGATAGTGGCGGTAGCAGCAATAAAAGTAATGATAGTGTTTTTGTAGTTTTTGTGTTTTTGTGTTTTTGTAATAGTACCAACGGAAAAGTAAATAAGCAACAAGCAATATAGGAAAAGCTCTTATGCATTGGATCGATGATGGGAAATTATGTCGGATGCAATTCATCATGTAGAAGTTATAACCTAGGGTGACACAGAACTAGCTCCAGTTCATCAATGCAATGTAGGCATGTATTCCGGATATAGTCATACGTGCTTATGGAAAAGAACTTGCATGACATCTTTTGTCCTACCCTCCCGTGGTAGCGGGGTCCTATTGGAAACTAAGGGATATTAAGGCCTCCTTTTAATAGAGTACCGGACCAAAGCATTAACACATAGTGAATACATGAACTCCTCAAACTATGGTCATCACCGGGAGTGGTCCCGATTATTGTCACTTCGGGGTTGCCGGATCATAACACATAGTAGGTGAATATAGACTTGCAAGATAGGATCAAGAACACACATATATTCATGAAAACATAATAGGTTCGGATCTGAAATCATGGCACTCGGGCCATAGTGACAAGCATTAAGCATAGCAAAGTCATAGCAACATCAATCTCAGAACATAGTGGATACTAGGGATCAAACCCTAACAAAGCTAACTCGATTACATGATAGATCCCATCCAACCCATCACCGTCCAGCAAGCCTATGATGGAATTACTCACACACGACGGTGAGCATCATGGAATTGGTGATGGACGAAGGTTGATGATGACGATCTCCGCTCTCCGGAGCCCCGAACGGACTCCAGATCAGCCCTCCCGAGAGAGATTAGGGCTTGGCGGCGGCTCCGTCTCGTGAAACGTGATAATTCCTTCTCTTAGATTTTTTTCTCCCTGAAAGTGAAGATATAGGATCTGGGGGTTCGTTGGTAAGTCACCAGGGGGCCTACGAGGTAGGGGGGCATGCCCCCACCCTCGTGGACAGGCCCTGGGCCCCCTGGTGTGGATCTTCTTGCAGATATTTTTTATATTTTCCAAAATAATTCTCCGTTGATTTTCAGGTGATTCTGAGGACTTTTTATTCTACACAAAAACAACACCATGGCAGTTCTGCTGAAAACATCATCAGTCTGGGTTAGTTCCATTCAAATCATGCAAGTTAGAGTCCAAAACAAGGGCAAAGGGTTTGGAAAAGTAGATGCGTTGGAGACGTATCAATCCCTCACTTCCTTCGGGGGCTTGGATTTCCCCTCCACCCCTTTATCTGGGGTCTTTTGTTCTTATACGGGCTAGACTTCCATGATCTGGCCCCGAATTCTATCCTTCACATATCGGCTTTCATAGTCGTGTGTGAAGCTTTCCTCCGCGTCCCCCCCACACTTTAGCCTATGGCTGAAGATCTCCAATCTGAAGCCGAAGGTGGTCGACAGACAGCATGCGGACTGTGGCGGAGCCATGGTAAGCAAGCTCCCCAATGCCACCTGGCCTAAAGGGGCCTTTGTGGAAACCGTCAAGATATGGCAACAAGAGTGGTTCTACATCACCGAATCCCGTGAGACTACCTAGGCGGCCATGCCCGAATTCAGATCTGGACCCCTAGAAAGGCTCACCTCATGGACCACGAAGGGCCACGAATGAGGGTCTCAATCGGAGGTGAAGACGCTCCAGAATCGCATCTCTAGCATGATAGAGAGGGCACCCACCTCACTAACGTGATTCAGGTGATGCTCTTCCACCGCACCCTCCCCTGCCAGCTCTGGGCCTCCTGGTTGTGGGAGTTCGATCCAGATGGACCACGGATCTTGAAGCGCTTCTTTGGCACTATGAATGTTTTAACTAGTCGGCTATAGCTCCGCTATAGCCCGTTATATAGCCTTTTTAGCAGGGTGTCGTTAAATGGTTCTATGTACAAATAGCCCGCTATAGCTGATTTTGAGGTCCGCCGCTATTTGGCAATAGCCTGCTATTTAAAACATTGGGCACTACGAACGAAGACATATGGAAGCAGCTTTTAAGGCCCAGAAGAAGTGGCCAAAAGATACCAAGGACATCTGTTTCGACAGCGAGACTCCGGCTACGGCGGTAAGCACGATTTTCTCGAAGACCTATGTGGTAAATATTTCAAGTATAACATGAGTTAGAGTTTTTGCGTTCCATACAGGCCTGGACGAAGAAAGTGGAGCGGGTCAACTGTCCGGCTCCACTGCCCGAGGACCCAGCCATGCCGTAGCTAACGGTGCTGCTGGTGCCGGTGCCGTACCAAGCACCGGAGAAGAATGCCAAAAAGAAGAAGGGCAAGGAGGCCAAGAGCGGGCTGATACGTCCAAAACGTATCTATAATTTCTGCTTGCTCCATGCCACTTTTGGGTGATATTGCTATGATATTCATACACTTCCATACACTTTTGATCATATTTGGACTAACTTACTAATCTAGTGCACCCCAGTGCTAGTTTCTGTTTTCGGCTGTTTTTGTATTTCAGGTTTTCACGTTTCGAGAAC
This sequence comes from Secale cereale, assembly GCA_902687465.1. Lineage (NCBI taxonomy): Eukaryota > Viridiplantae > Streptophyta > Magnoliopsida > Poales > Poaceae > Secale > Secale cereale. The sequence goes on along the minus strand of LR738712.1, from coordinate 109,405,291 downwards.
TGCCCAGAAAAATCCAGAAAAATTATATAAAAAATCAGCGTTCCGGAAACAACACTGCGTTCGAAGGGCAGCCTGGGGGGGGGGGCACCAGGGCTCCAGGCGCCCTGGCGGCGCGCCCCCCCTGGGCCGCGCGGGGGGGGGGGGG